>HG995135.1:0-618214 GCA_905333015.3 Bombus campestris
AACCTAACCCCAACCTAACCCCAACCTAACCCCAACCTAACCCCAACCTAACCCCAACCTAACCCCAACCTAACCCCAACCTAACCCCAACCTAACCCCAACCTAACCCCAACCTAACCCCAACCTAACCCCAACCTAACCCCAACCTAACCCCAACCTAACCCCAACCTAACCCCAACCTAACCCCAACCTAACCCCAACCTAACCCCAACCTAACCCCAACCTAACCCCAACCTAACCCCAACCTAACCCCAACCTAACCCCAACCTAACCCCAACCTAACCCCAACCTAACCCCAACCTAACCCCAACCTAACCCCAACCTAACCCCAACCTAACCCCAACCTAACCCCAACCTAACCCCAACCTAACCCCAACCTAACCCCAACCTAACCCCAACCTAACCCCAACCTAACCCCAACCTAACCCCAACCTAACCCCAACCTAACCCCAACCTAACCCCAACCTAACCCCAACCTAACCCCAACCTAACCCCAACCTAACCCCAACCTAACCCCAACCTAACCCCAACCTAACCCCAACCTAACCCCAACCTAACCCCAACCTAACCCCAACCTAACCCCAACCTAACCCCAACCTAACCCCAACCTAACCCCAACCTAACCCCAACCTAACCCCAACCTAACCCCAACCTAACCCCAACCTAACCCCAACCCCAACCCCACCCCAACCTAACCTAACCCCAACCTAACCCCAACCTAACCCCAACCTAACCCCAACCTAACCCCAACCTAACCCCAACCTAACCCCAACCTAACCCCAACCTAACCCCAACCTAACCCCAACCTAACCCCAACCTAACCCCAACCTAACCCCAACCTAACCCCAACCTAACCCCAACCTAACCCCAACCTAACCCCAACCTAACCCCAACCTAACCCCAACCTAACCCCAACCTAACCCCAACCTAACCCCAACCTAACCCCAACCTAACCCCAACCTAACCCCAACCTAACCCCAACCTAACCCCAACCTAACCCCAACCTAACCCCAACCTAACCCCAACCTAACCCCAACCTAACCCCAACCTAACCCCAACCTAACCCCAACCTAACCCCAACCTAACCCCAACCTAACCCCAACCTAACCCCAACCTAACCCCAACCTAACCCCAACCTAACCCCAACCTAACCCCAACCTAACCCCAACCTAACCCCAACCTTTTTTTTTTTTTTTTTTTTATACGTGGGGAAATCCTCATGGACACCCGGCCGCCCTCTGGGAGGCGGCGGCGGGTAGTGTCGGACTCTTACCGACTAAAACCCCACGATGGTCGCCGTGACGGTTCTCGGGAGCGTCCCGTTTCCTGTCTCGAAGCTCTCGGTCCAGGGCGCTCCCTCGTCGCTCCCCCGCGAGATTTTTCGCAGGGGACATCCTCTTCTTTCTCTTCTTGGCAGCCGGGGGGTGACCACCAGCCCCCGCGGCGCCGGCGTTCCGTGGGGCCGTCGTGCAATTCCGGGCAGGGACCCAGACCCTCCCCGGCTTGACGGCCTGTTTTTTCCCCTTCGGACGAACGCGCGCGCGCGCTCTTCTACGACGGCGGCGTCGGTGGTGGCGCCGCGGTCGCGCGGCGTCGCGTCGTCGACGTTGCTCCTCCTCGCGCTCCTCTTCGTCCGCGCACGACCCGGCAGGGGTCGCGGTTCTTCACCCTGCTCCGCTCCGCCCGCTCCTTCGCCAGCATGACCTGCTCGCAGAAGGTGCGGACGGCCGCGTACTCCTGCGGACTCCTCAGCGTCGCCTCCACGAGCGCCTCGGGGGCCAACCCGTCGCCTATGGCGAGACGTAGCACGCGGCGCGGCACCTCCCACGCCGGACAACGCTCCAGCGTGTGCTGCGCCGTGTCCTCTTCCTCCTGGCAGTGGTGACAGATTGACGTCACCTCACGCTGGATTCTTCTCAGGAACTCACCGAACACACCGTGGCCGGTGAGCACCTGCGTCATCCTGTACGTCAGAGGGACCCCGCCGCGGTCCCGCCACGCCTCCCAGTTGGGGAGGACGGCGCGCACGGCCCGGTGTGGCCGTGACATGTCCTCCTCGGTTAGTTGGGCGCGCCATCTCTCCCAGACCCTGTGCCGCGTCTCCCTCCACACGTCCTGGAACGGACGTTCGCCGCCTCCACCGCCACCGTCCGAGCCCAGGGCCCTACGGTGGTTGTACAACCGTTGGAGCGCAAGGGCCTGCAGCTCGAACGGTGGGGACGCGGCCAGCACGGACGCCGACGCGTGCGACACCGTTCGGTATGCACGCGCGATCCTGATGGCGGTCGTCCTGTGCAGCCTCCGTAGCAGGGTCAGGCTGCGACGGCTGGCCAGCAGTTCTTCGGCCCATACGGGGGCCCCGTAGAGGACCCTCGATCTCACCACTCCCTCGTAGAGGCGGCGCACTCTCGTTCCCGCTCCACCGATGTTGGGCAGCAAGCCGCACAGGGCGTTGGCTGCGGCTGCCACCTTCGGAACCAGTTCCTCGAAGTGGGGCTCGAACGTCCATCCGCTGTCGATGGTGAGGCCCAGGTACCTCATCTGGGCTCTCACCGGTACGTCCTCGCCGTCGCACCTGACGCACAGTCCGGACGGTGGGGCTCCTCTGCGACGACGGTCGAAGAACCCCACGGCCTCCGTCTTGGCCGGCGACACGTTCAGCCCCAGTCTTCCTATCGCCCTCACCGCGCGCGCCACCGCCAAGTCCGCGATCGCCTGCGCCTCGTACCATCCCCCGCCGCCGGCCATGACCAAGGTGTCGTCGGCGTAGCACACCAAGGCCGTGCCCGGCGGCATGGGGCAACGGAGGACCGAGTCGTACGCGGTGATCCACAGTATGGGTCCCAGGACCGACCCCTGCGGGACACCGCGCTCCACCGGCCTCCTCTCCTCCGCGCCGTTTCGGCCCGCGTACCCGATCCAACGGTCGCTGAGGTACGACCGTATCAGGCGAACAAGGTACGCGGGCACCTCCAGCCTCTCCAGCGCCTCCACGATCCTGGCCCAGGGGATCGTGTTGAACGCGTTGGTCACGTCCAATGAGACCGCGATGGCCACTCCTCCCCGCGCTACCATGTCGTCGGCGGTCGTCCGCACCATCCTCACGGCGTCCACGGTGGATCTTCCTTTTCTGAATCCGAACTGGCTATCGTGCCAGCCGGATCCACGCTCCGTGATATGCGCCTCCAGACGGGCGGCGATTATCCTTTCCAGGAGCTTGCCAGCCTCGTCCAGAAGGCATATCGGTCTGTACGCGGACGGCGAGTCCGGCGGGCGGCCCTCCTTGCGCAGCAGCACCAGCCTCGCCGTCCTCCACGCCCGTGGGTACGCGCCTTCCCTCAACCTAACCCCAACCTAACCCCAACCTAACCCCAACCTAACCCCAACCTAACCCCAACCTAACCCCAACCTAACCCCAACCTAACCCCAACCTAACCCCAACCTAACCCCAACCTAACCCCAACCTAACCCCAACCTAACCCCAACCTAACCCCAACCTAACCCCAACCTAACCCAACCTAACCCCAACCTAACCCCAACCTAACCCCAACCTAACCCCAACCTAACCCCAACCTAACCCAACCTAACCCCAACCTAACCCCAACCTAACCTAACCCCAACCTAACCCAACCTAACCCCAACCTAACCCCAACCTAACCCCAACCTAACCCCAACCTAACCCCAACCTAACCCCAACCTAACCCCAACCTAACCCCAACCTAACCCCAACCTAACCCCAACCTAACCCCAACCTAACCCCAACCTAACCCCAACCTAACCCCAACCTAACCCCAACCTAACCCCAACCTAACCCCAACCTAACCCCAACCTAACCCCAACCTAACCCCAACCTAACCCAACCTAACCCCAACCTAACCCCAACCTAACCCCAACCTAACCCAACCTAACCCCAACCTAACCCCAACCTAACCCCAACCTAACCCCAACCTAACCCCAACCTAACCCCAACCTAACCCAACCTAACCCCAACCTAACCCCAACCTAACCCCAACCTAACCCCAACCTAACCCCAACCTAACCCCAACCTAACCCCAACCTTTTTTTTTTTTTTTTTTTTTTTTTTTTATACGTGGGGAAATCCTCATGGACACCCGGCCGCCCTCTGGGAGGCGGCGGCGGGTAGTGTCGGACTCTTACCGACTAAAACCCCACGATGGTCGCCGTGACGGTTCTCGGGAGCGTCCCGTTTCCTGTCTCGAAGCTCTCGGTCCAGGGCGCTCCCTCGTCGCTCCCCCGCGAGATTTTTCGCAGGGGACATCCTCTTCTTTCTCTTCTTGGCAGCCGGGGGGTGACCACCGGCCCCCGCGGCGCCGGCGTTCCGTGGGGCCGTCGTGCAATTCCGGGCAGGGACCCAGACCCTCCCCGGCTTGACGGCCTGTTTTTTCCCCTTCGGACGAACGCGCGCGCGCGCTCTTCTACGACGGCGGCGTCGGTGGTGGCGCCGCGGTCGCGCGGCGTCGCGTCGTCGACGTTGCTCCTCCTCGCGCTCCTCTTCGTCCGCGCACGACCCGGCAGGGGTCGCGGTTCTTCACCCTGCTCCGCTCCGCCCGCTCCTTCGCCAGCATGACCTGCTCGCAGAAGGTGCGGACGGCCGCGTACTCCTGTGGACTCCTCAGCGTCGCCTCCACGAGCGCCTCGGGGGCCAACCCGTCGCCTATGGCGAGACGTAGCACGCGGCGCGGCACCTCCCACGCCGGACAACGCTCCAGCGTGTGCTGCGCCGTGTCCTCTTCCTCCTGGCAGTGGTGACAGATTGACGTCACCTCACGCTGGATTCTTCTCAGGAACTCACCGAACACACCGTGGCCGGTGAGCACCTGCGTCATCCTGTACGTCAGAGGGACCCCGCCGCGGTCCCGCCACGCCTCCCAGTTGGGGAGGACGGCGCGCACGGCCCGGTGTGGCCGTGACATGTCCTCCTCGGTTAGTTGGGCGCGCCATCTCTCCCAGACCCTGTGCCGCGTCTCCCTCCACACGTCCTGGAACGGACGTTCGCCGCCTCCACCGCCACCGTCCGAGCCCAGGGCCCTACGGTGGTTGTACAACCGTTGGAGCGCAAGGGCCTGCAGCTCGAACGGTGGGGACGCGGCCAGCACGGACGCCGACGCGTGCGACACCGTTCGGTATGCACGCGCGATCCTGATGGCGGTCGTCCTGTGCAGCCTCCGTAGCAGGGTCAGGCTGCGACGGTTGGCCAGCAGTTCTTCGGCCCATACGGGGGCCCCGTAGAGGACCCTCGATCTCACCACTCCCTCGTAGAGGCGGCGCACTCTCGTTCCCGCTCCACCGATGTTGGGCAGCAAGCCGCACAGGGCGTTGGCTGCGGCTGCCACCTTCGGAACCAGTTCCTCGAAGTGGGGCTCGAACGTCCATCCGCTGTCGATGGTGAGGCCCAGGTACCTCATCTGGGCTCTCACCGGTACGTCCTCGCCGTCGCACCTGACGCACAGTCCGGACGGTGGGGCTCCTCTGCGACGACGGTCGAAGAACCCCACGGCCTCCGTCTTGGCCGGCGACACGTTCAGCCCCAGTCTTCCTATCGCCCTCACCGCGCGCGCCACCGCCAAGTCCGCGATCGCCTGCGCCTCGTACCATCCCCCGCCGCCGGCCATGACCAAACCTAACCCCAACCTAACCCCAACCTAACCCCAACCTAACCCCAACCTAACCCCAACCTAACCCCAACCTAACCCCAACCTAACCCCAACCTAACCCCAACCTAACCCCAACCTAACCCCAACCTAACCCCAACCTAACCCCAACCTAACCCCAACCTAACCCCAACCTAACCCCAACCTAACCCCAACCTAACCCCAACCTAACCCCAACCTAACCTAACCCCAACCTAACCCCAACCTAACCCCAACCTAACCCCAACCTAACCCCAACCTAACCCCAACCTAACCCCAACCTAACCCCAACCTAACCCCAACCTAACCCCAACCTAACCCCAACCTAACCCCAACCTAACCCCAACCTAACCCCAACCTAACCCCAACCTAACCCCAACCTAACCCCAACCTAACCCCAACCTAACCCCAACCTAACCCCAACCTAACCCCAACCTAACCCCAACCTAACCCCAACCTAACCCCAACCTAACCCCAACCTAACCCCAACCTAACCCCAACCTAACCCCAACCTAACCTAACCCCAACCTAACCCCAACCTAACCCCAACCTAACCCCAACCTAACCCCAACCTAACCCCAACCTAACCCCAACCTAACCCCAACCTAACCCCAACCTAACCCCAACCTAACCCCAACCTAACCCCAACCTTTTTTTTTTTTTTTTTTTTTTATACGTGGGGAAATCCTCATGGACACCCGGCCGCCCTCTGGGAGGCGGCGGCGGGTAGTGTCGGACTCTTACCGACTAAAACCCCACGATGGTCGCCGTGACGGTTCTCGGGAGCGTCCCGTTTCCTGTCTCGAAGCTCTCGGTCCAGGGCGCTCCCTCGTCGCTCCCCCGCGAGATTTTTCGCAGGGGACATCCTCTTCTTTCTCTTCTTGGCAGCCGGGGGGTGACCACCGGCCCCCGCGGCGCCGGCGTTCCGTGGGGCCGTCGTGCAATTCCGGGCAGGGACCCAGACCCTCCCCGGCTTGACGGCCTGTTTTTTCCCCTTCGGACGAACGCGCGCGCGCGCTCTTCTACGACGGCGGCGTCGGTGGTGGCGCCGCGGTCGCGCGGCGTCGCGTCGTCGACGTTGCTCCTCCTCGCGCTCCTCTTCGTCCGCGCACGACCCGGCAGGGGTCGCGGTTCTTCACCCTGCTCCGCTCCGCCCGCTCCTTCGCCAGCATGACCTGCTCGCAGAAGGTGCGGACGGCCGCGTACTCCTGCGGACTCCTCAGCGTCGCCTCCACGAGCGCCTCGGGGGCCAACCCGTCGCCTATGGCGAGACGTAGCACGCGGCGCGGCACCTCCCACGCCGGACAACGCTCCAGCGTGTGCTGCGCCGTGTCCTCTTCCTCCTGGCAGTGGTGACAGATTGACGTCACCTCACGCTGGATTCTTCTCAGGAACTCACCGAACACACCGTGGCCGGTGAGCACCTGCGTCATCCTGTACGTCAGAGGGACCCCGCCGCGGTCCCGCCACGCCTCCCAGTTGGGGAGGACGGCGCGCACGGCCCGGTGTGGCCGTAACATGTCCTCCTCGGTTAGTTGGGCGCGCCATCTCTCCCAGACCCTGTGCCGCGTCTCCCTCCACACGTCCTGGAACGGACGTTCGCCGCCTCCACCGCCACCGTCCGAGCCCAGGGCCCTACGGTGGTTGTACAACCGTTGGAGCGCAAGGGCCTGCAGCTCGAACGGTGGGGACGCGGCCAGCACGGACGCCGACGCGTGCGACACCGTTCGGTATGCACGCGCGATCCTGATGGCGGTCGTCCTGTGCAGCCTCCGTAGCAGGGTCAGGCTGCGACGGTTGGCCAGCAGTTCTTCGGCCCATACGGGGGCCCCGTAGAGGACCCTCGATCTCACCACTCCCTCGTAGAGGCGGCGCACTCTCGTTCCCGCTCCACCGATGTTGGGCAGCAAGCCGCACAGGGCGTTGGCTGCGGCTGCCACCTTCGGAACCAGTTCCTCGAAGTGGGGCTCGAACGTCCATCCGCTGTCGATGGTGAGGCCCAGGTACCTCATCTGGGCTCTCACCGGTACGTCCTCGCCGTCGCACCTGACGCACAGTCCGGACGGTGGGGCTCCTCTGCGACGACGGTCGAAGAACCCCACGGCCTCCGTCTTGGCCGGCGACACGTTCAGCCCCAGTCTTCCTATCGCCCTCACCGCGCGCGCCACCGCCAAGTCCGCGATCGCCTGCGCCTCGTACCATCCCCCGCCGCCGGCCATGACCAAGGTGTCGTCGGCGTAGCACACCAAGGCCGTGCCCGGCGGCATGGGGCAACGGAGGACCGAGTCGTACGCGGTGATCCACAGTATGGGTCCCAGGACCGACCCCTGCGGGACACCGCGCTCCACCGGCCTCCTCTCCTCCGCGCCGTTTCGGCCCGCGTACCCGATCCAACGGTCGCTGAGGTACGACCGTATCAGGCGAACAAGGTACGCGGGCACCTCCAGCCTCTCCAGCGCCTCCACGATCCTGGCCCAGGGGATCGTGTTGAACGCGTTGGTCACGTCCAATGAGACCGCGATGGCCACTCCTCCCCGCGCTACCATGTCGTCGGCGGTCGTCCGCACCATCCTCACGGCGTCCACGGTGGATCTTCCTTTTCTGAATCCGAACTGGCTATCGTGCCAGCCGGATCCACGCTCCGTGATATGCGCCTCCAGACGGGCGGCGATTATCCTTTCCAGGAGCTTGCCAGCCTCGTCCAGAAGGCATATCGGTCTGTACGCGGACGGCGAGTCCGGCGGGCGGCCCTCCTTGCGCAGCAGCACCAGCCTCGCCGTCCTCCACGCCCGTGGGTACGCGCCTTCCCTCATGCACCGCGTGAAGACGTGCTGCAGACGGGGAGCCAGGGTCTCCATCGACTCTGCCCAGACACGGCCCGGTATTCCGTCCGGACCGGGTGCCACGTCGCCGCGGGACGCCATCCTCTTCGTTGCCGCGAGTAACTCTTCCTTCGTCACTCGCAGCTCTTCCCTCCACTCCGCGAACCTAACCCCAACCTAACCCCAACCTAACCCCAACCTAACCCCAACCTAACCCCAACCTAACCCCAACCTAACCCCAACCTAACCCCAACCTAACCCCAACCTAACCCCAACCTAACCCCAACCTAACCCCAACCTAACCCCAACCTAACCCCAACCTAACCCAACCTTTTTTTTTTTTTTTTTTATACGTGGGGAAATCCTCATGGACACCCGGCCGCCCTCTGGGAGGCGGCGGCGGGTAGTGTCGGACTCTTACCGACTAAAACCCCACGATGGTCGCCGTGACGGTTCTCGGGAGCGTCCCGTTTCCTGTCTCGAAGCTCTCGGTCCAGGGCGCTCCCTCGTCGCTCCCCCGCGAGATTTTTCGCAGGGGACATCCTCTTCTTTCTCTTCTTGGCAGCCGGGGGGTGACCACCGGCCCCCGCGGCGCCGGCGTTCCGTGGGGCCGTCGTGCAATTCCGGGCAGGGACCCAGACCCTCCCCGGCTTGACGGCCTGTTTTTTCCCCTTCGGACGAACGCGCGCGCGCGCTCTTCTACGACGGCGGCGTCGGTGGTGGCGCCGCGGTCGCGCGGCGTCGCGTCGTCGACGTTGCTCCTCCTCGCGCTCCTCTTCGTCCGCGCACGACCCGGCAGGGGTCGCGGTTCTTCACCCTGCTCCGCTCCGCCCGCTCCTTCGCCAGCATGACCTGCTCGCAGAAGGTGCGGACGGCCGCGTACTCCTGTGGACTCCTCAGCGTCGCCTCCACGAGCGCCTCGGGGGCCAACCCGTCGCCTATGGCGAGACGTAGCACGCGGCGCGGCACCTCCCACGCCGGACAACGCTCCAGCGTGTGCTGCGCCGTGTCCTCTTCCTCCTGGCAGTGGTGACAGATTGACGTCACCTCACGCTGGATTCTTCTCAGGAACTCACCGAACACACCGTGGCCGGTGAGCACCTGCGTCATCCTGTACGTCAGAGGGACCCCGCCGCGGTCCCGCCACGCCTCCCAGTTGGGGAGGACGGCGCGCACGGCCCGGTGTGGCCGTGACATGTCCTCCTCGGTTAGTTGGGCGCGCCATCTCTCCCAGACCCTGTGCCGCGTCTCCCTCCACACGTCCTGGAACGGACGTTCGCCGCCTCCACCGCCACCGTCCGAGCCCAGGGCCCTACGGTGGTTGTACAACCGTTGGAGCGCAAGGGCCTGCAGCTCGAACGGTGGGGACGCGGCCAGCACGGACGCCGACGCGTGCGACACCGTTCGGTATGCACGCGCGATCCTGATGGCGGTCGTCCTGTGCAGCCTCCGTAGCAGGGTCAGGCTGCGACGGTTGGCCAGCAGTTCTTCGGCCCATACGGGGGCCCCGTAGAGGACCCTCGATCTCACCACTCCCTCGTAGAGGCGGCGCACTCTCGTTCCCGCTCCACCGATGTTGGGCAGCAAGCCGCACAGGGCGTTGGCTGCGGCTGCCACCTTCGGAACCAGTTCCTCGAAGTGGGGCTCGAACGTCCATCCGCTGTCGATGGTGAGGCCCAGGTACCTCATCTGGGCTCTCACCGGTACGTCCTCGCCGTCGCACCTGACGCACAGTCCGGACGGTGGGGCTCCTCTGCGACGACGGTCGAAGAACCCCACGGCCTCCGTCTTGGCCGGCGACACGTTCAGCCCCAGTCTTCCTATCGCCCTCACCGCGCGCGCCACCGCCAAGTCCGCGATCGCCTGCGCCTCGTACCATCCCCCGCCGCCGGCCATGACCAAGGTGTCGTCGGCGTAGCACACCAAGGCCGTGCCCGGCGGCATGGGGCAACGGAGGACCGAGTCGTACGCGGTGATCCACAGTATGGGTCCCAGGACCGACCCCTGCGGGACACCGCGCTCCAACCTAACCCAACCTAACCCCAACCTAACCCCAACCTAACCCCAACCTAACCCCAACCTAACCCCAACCTAACCCCAACCTAACCCCAACCTAACCCCAACCTAACCCCAACCTAACCCCAACCTAACCCCAACCTAACCCCAACCTAACCCCAACCTAACCCCAACCTAACCCCAACCTAACCCCAACCTAACCCCAACCTAACCCCAACCTTTTTTTTTTTTTTTTTTTTTATACGTGGGGAAATCCTCATGGACACCCGGCCGCCCTCTGGGAGGCGGCGGCGGGTAGTGTCGGACTCTTACCGACTAAAACCCCACGATGGTCGCCGTGACGGTTCTCGGGAGCGTCCCGTTTCCTGTCTCGAAGCTCTCGGTCCAGGGCGCTCCCTCGTCGCTCCCCCGCGAGATTTTTCGCAGGGGACATCCTCTTCTTTCTCTTCTTGGCAGCCGGGGGGTGACCACCGGCCCCCGCGGCGCCGGCGTTCCGTGGGGCCGTCGTGCAATTCCGGGCAGGGACCCAGACCCTCCCCGGCTTGACGGCCTGTTTTTTCCCCTTCGGACGAACGCGCGCGCGCGCTCTTCTACGACGGCGGCGTCGGTGGTGGCGCCGCGGTCGCGCGGCGTCGCGTCGTCGACGTTGCTCCTCCTCGCGCTCCTCTTCGTCCGCGCACGACCCGGCAGGGGTCGCGGTTCTTCACCCTGCTCCGCTCCGCCCGCTCCTTCGCCAGCATGACCTGCTCGCAGAAGGTGCGGACGGCCGCGTACTCCTGTGGACTCCTCAGCGTCGCCTCCACGAGCGCCTCGGGGGCCAACCCGTCGCCTATGGCGAGACGTAGCACGCGGCGCGGCACCTCCCACGCCGGACAACGCTCCAGCGTGTGCTGCGCCGTGTCCTCTTCCTCCTGGCAGTGGTGACAGATTGACGTCACCTCACGCTGGATTCTTCTCAGGAACTCACCGAACACACCGTGGCCGGTGAGCACCTGCGTCATCCTGTACGTCAGAGGGACCCCGCCGCGGTCCCGCCACGCCTCCCAGTTGGGGAGGACGGCGCGCACGGCCCGGTGTGGCCGTGACATGTCCTCCTCGGTTAGTTGGGCGCGCCATCTCTCCCAGACCCTGTGCCGCGTCTCCCTCCACACGTCCTGGAACGGACGTTCGCCGCCTCCACCGCCACCGTCCGAGCCCAGGGCCCTACGGTGGTTGTACAACCGTTGGAGCGCAAGGGCCTGCAGCTCGAACGGTGGGGACGCGGCCAGCACGGACGCCGACGCGTGCGACACCGTTCGGTATGCACGCGCGATCCTGATGGCGGTCGTCCTGTGCAGCCTCCGTAGCAGGGTCAGGCTGCGACGGTTGGCCAGCAGTTCTTCGGCCCATACGGGGGCCCCGTAGAGGACCCTCGATCTCACCACTCCCTCGTAGAGGCGGCGCACTCTCGTTCCCGCTCCACCGATGTTGGGCAGCAAGCCGCACAGGGCGTTGGCTGCGGCTGCCACCTTCGGAACCAGTTCCTCGAAGTGGGGCTCGAACGTCCATCCGCTGTCGATGGTGAGGCCCAGGTACCTCATCTGGGCTCTCACCGGTACGTCCTCGCCGTCGCACCTGACGCACAGTCCGGACGGTGGGGCTCCTCTGCGACGACGGTCGAAGAACCCCACGGCCTCCGTCTTGGCCGGCGACACGTTCAGCCCCAGTCTTCCTATCGCCCTCACCGCGCGCGCCACCGCCAAGTCCGCGATCGCCTGCGCCTCGTACCATCCCCCGCCGCCGGCCATGACCAAGGTGTCGTCGGCGTAGCACACCAAGGCCGTGCCCGGCGGCAACCTAACCCCAACCTAACCCCAACCTAACCCCAACCTAACCCCAACCTAACCCCAACCTAACCCCAACCTAACCCCAACCTAACCCCAACCTAACCCCAACCTAACCCCAACCTAACCCCAACCTAACCCAACCTAACCCCAACCTAACCCAACCTTTTTTTTTTTTTTTTTTTTTATACGTGGGGAAATCCTCATGGACACCCGGCCGCCCTCTGGGAGGCGGCGGCGGGTAGTGTCGGACTCTTACCGACTAAAACCCCACGATGGTCGCCGTGACGGTTCTCGGGAGCGTCCCGTTTCCTGTCTCGAAGCTCTCGGTCCAGGGCGCTCCCTCGTCGCTCCCCCGCGAGATTTTTCGCAGGGGACATCCTCTTCTTTCTCTTCTTGGCAGCCGGGGGGTGACCACCGGCCCCCGCGGCGCCGGCGTTCCGTGGGGCCGTCGTGCAATTCCGGGCAGGGACCCAGACCCTCCCCGGCTTGACGGCCTGTTTTTTCCCCTTCGGACGAACGCGCGCGCGCGCTCTTCTACGACGGCGGCGTCGGTGGTGGCGCCGCGGTCGCGCGGCGTCGCGTCGTCGACGTTGCTCCTCCTCGCGCTCCTCTTCGTCCGCGCACGACCCGGCAGGGGTCGCGGTTCTTCACCCTGCTCCGCTCCGCCCGCTCCTTCGCCAGCATGACCTGCTCGCAGAAGGTGCGGACGGCCGCGTACTCCTGTGGACTCCTCAGCGTCGCCTCCACGAGCGCCTCGGGGGCCAACCCGTCGCCTATGGCGAGACGTAGCACGCGGCGCGGCACCTCCCACGCCGGACAACGCTCCAGCGTGTGCTGCGCCGTGTCCTCTTCCTCCTGGCAGTGGTGACAGATTGACGTCACCTCACGCTGGATTCTTCTCAGGAACTCACCGAACACACCGTGGCCGGTGAGCACCTGCGTCATCCTGTACGTCAGAGGGACCCCGCCGCGGTCCCGCCACGCCTCCCAGTTGGGGAGGACGGCGCGCACGGCCCGGTGTGGCCGTGACATGTCCTCCTCGGTTAGTTGGGCGCGCCATCTCTCCCAGACCCTGTGCCGCGTCTCCCTCCACACGTCCTGGAACGGACGTTCGCCGCCTCCACCGAACCTAACCCAACCTAACCCCAACCTAACCCAACCTAACCCCAACCTTTTTTTTTTTTTTTTTTTTTTTTATACGTGGGGAAATCCTCATGGACACCCGGCCGCCCTCTGGGAGGCGGCGGCGGGTAGTGTCGGACTCTTACCGACTAAAACCCCACGATGGTCGCCGTGACGGTTCTCGGGAGCGTCCCGTTTCCTGTCTCGAAGCTCTCGGTCCAGGGCGCTCCCTCGTCGCTCCCCCGCGAGATTTTTCGCAGGGGACATCCTCTTCTTTCTCTTCTTGGCAGCCGGGGGGTGACCACCGGCCCCCGCGGCGCCGGCGTTCCGTGGGGCCGTCGTGCAATTCCGGGCAGGGACCCAGACCCTCCCCGGCTTGACGGCCTGTTTTTTCCCCTTCGGACGAACGCGCGCGCGCGCTCTTCTACGACGGCGGCGTCGGTGGTGGCGCCGCGGTCGCGCGGCGTCGCGTCGTCGACGTTGCTCCTCCTCGCGCTCCTCTTCGTCCGCGCACGACCCGGCAGGGGTCGCGGTTCTTCACCCTGCTCCGCTCCGCCCGCTCCTTCGCCAGCATGACCTGCTCGCAGAAGGTGCGGACGGCCGCGTACTCCTGTGGACTCCTCAGCGTCGCCTCCACGAGCGCCTCGGGGGCCAACCCGTCGCCTATGGCGAGACGTAGCACGCGGCGCGGCACCTCCCACGCCGGACAACGCTCCAGCGTGTGCTGCGCCGTGTCCTCTTCCTCCTGGCAGTGGTGACAGATTGACGTCACCTCACGCTGGATTCTTCTCAGGAACTCACCGAACACACCGTGGCCGGTGAGCACCTGCGTCATCCTGTACGTCAGAGGGACCCCGCCGCGGTCCCGCCACGCCTCCCAGTTGGGGAGGACGGCGCGCACGGCCCGGTGTGGCCGTGACATGTCCTCCTCGGTTAGTTGGGCGCGCCATCTCTCCCAGACCCTGTGCCGCGTCTCCCTCCACACGTCCTGGAACGGACGTTCGCCGCCTCCACCGCCACCGTCCGAGCCCAGGGCCCTACGGTGGTTGTACAACCGTTGGAGCGCAAGGGCCTGCAGCTCGAACGGTGGGGACGCGGCCAGCACGGACGCCGACGCGTGCGACACCGTTCGGTATGCACGCGCGATCCTGATGGCGGTCGTCCTGTGCAGCCTCCGTAGCAGGGTCAGGCTGCGACGGTTGGCCAGCAGTTCTTCGGCCCATACGGGGGCCCCGTAGAGGACCCTCGATCTCACCACTCCCTCGTAGAGGCGGCAACCTAACCCCAACCTAACCCCAACCTAACCCCAACCTAACCCCAACCTAACCCCAACCTAACCCCAACCTAACCCCAACCTAACCCCAACCTAACCCCAACCTAACCCCAACCTAACCCCAACCTAACCCCAACCTAACCCCAACCTAACCCCAACCTAACCCAACCTAACCCCAACCTAACCCCAACCTAACCCCAACCTAACCCCAACCTAACCCCAACCTAACCCCAACCTAACCCCAACCTAACCCCAACCTAACCCCAACCTAACCCCAACCTAACCCCAACCTAACCCCAACCTAACCCCAACCTAACCCCAACCTAACCCCAACCTAACCCCAACCTAACCCCAACCTAACCCCCAACCTAACCCCAACCTTTTTTTTTTTTTTTTTTTTTTTTTTTTTTTTTTTTTTTTTTTTTTTTTTTTTTTTTTTTTTTTTTTTTTGTTTAACGAGGAGGGGAAAATGCAATTACGCATACCCACGGCCTGAAACCGTGGGTTATGTGGGACTCGGCCAGATGTCATCGCCATACCCACTAAAAACCCCTCCTCTTCCACTTCTTCAATGAACAAGGGATCCGCCGGGACCGCAACAAAGGCATTACTTCGGCGGGTCCCTGTAGGTGTTCCATCAAAAATCTATTACTGGATTTCCAGCTCGTCCACTAGCAACTCCTCCAATTCAGCTGCCACCAAGGCGACCGCTTCGTCCTTCTCTTCGAGACCGCTCCAACTCCTTCTCCTTCGTCTGCCTGGCCCTCATCGCCAGCCCGCAGAAGGCCCTAAAATACTTCCAGATACGGTCATCGGCCGTGACTATACTGACGATGTTCTCCACCTCGAGTCTTCTTCCCACCATATTTTCCAACATGGTGCGCTGCATAGCCCACCTAGGGCAACTCAGTATCACATGTTCAGCGTCGTCCGGGCTCGCTCCGCAATCCCAGCAACTATTGGTCGTTTCTTTGCCGATCCTCAGGCGATATTGATTAAATATACCATGCCCTGTAAGCAGCTGCATGGTATAATGATCAATATCCCTGTTCCTCTTCCAAAGGATAGCTCCATCTCCGATCAGCCTCCTGGTCCAATTTTCAGCGTTATATTGTGACCATTCCCTCCTCCAGTCATCGACTGCTTCCACTTCCAATCTGGCCAACCGAGCGGAAAATACCTCCGGCTCTTCAGGATTGCTTCTGGCAGATTTCCTTGCCTCGTACTCCTTCCATCTCCAACGAGCCCGAATCTGGATTGGCATCGTCCCAGTCAGCACGCACAGGGCCGCATGAGAAACGGTCCTGTACGCCGTCGAGGTGCCAATCAGCGCACTTCGCTGAGCCCTCCGGAGTTCCTCGATATTCTTGGACATATGCAGCGCATCCTTCCACGCCGGTGATGCGTATAACACGACCGACTCCCATACCCGGTAGTAAAGCCTCCTACAGGCATTGGAGGGGCCGTTCACATTCGGCAGGAGGCCCCTAATGGCCCCCACGACTGCGTCCGCACGGGCGCAGACCGCCACAATATGCTGGGTAAATGTTCTTCTGCTGTCCAGCACGACACCGAGATACTTTACTGTATCGCGCGTAGACAGCGTCGTTCCCACCAAACACACGTCCAAAATCTTCGGGACCCTCATCCCCGTCAACATAATGATCTCCGTCTTTTCGCCCGCTATTCGGAGGCCCGTGTTGTTACACCAGGTGGTGATCGTCTTCATGAGAGGGCTCAAGACGCTCTCCACCCTCTCCGTCCTCTTCAGGCCCACCAGAATGGCAAGATCGTCCGCGAATGCTAACGCTTTAGCGTTAACCAAATTATCAAATCTGGTCAACAGACCATCGTACACGATATTCCACAGCATGGGACCCACTACCGAACCCTGTGGGACCCCGCCGTAAATCTTCCTAGTCACCGTACCGCTCGGACTCTCGAAAACTACATATCGATCTTGCAAGTAGTTTCCGAGAACCCTCGTCAAACCATGAGAGAGACCCCTACGCCTCACCTCCTGCATGATCGCGTCCCAACTGAGCGTGTTGAAGGCGTTTTTTATATCAACGCACATCAGGACGCAGACCAGCCTCTTCTTCCGGCAGGTCTCGGCGAACCTAGTCACCCTCATAATCGCGTCAACGGTGCACCTCCCCCTTCGGAACCCAAACTGGTTTGGATGGAATGGATCCATGCCAATCTCCTTCTCGATGGCCCACTTTAGCGTGTACTCCCAAACCTTGCTCATCGAGGGGAGCACGCTAATGGGCCGGTACGACGACGGGAGCCTAGGGTCTTTACCGGGCTTATTTAGCAGGATCAACCTGGCCACCTTCCAACTGGCCGGTATTCTGCCATTCTCATAAATAAAATTCACCATGGCCAGCAGATCCTGCGCTCTATGATGGTGAATGAGCTTTATTATGGACCCAGGTATCCCGTCCACGCCCACTGCCTTCTTCACCTTCAAGCGGGCCACCGCTCTGCTGAGATCGCCCGGCTGGATCAGTTCTCCGACGGCGGTCATCCCCCCGGCGTCACCACTGCCGTTCCCGCAATCCAGCACGCCACAATCCTCCGTTATGAAGAGGGTATCGATGATCTTCTCCGCCTGCCCCCTTCCGAGACTTACGTAAGGCTTAGCCGCCTTAAGCCTGGCAATAACCGTCTTGTACGGCAAGCCCCACGGGTCTCGGTCGAGAGTGGCGGTGAACTTCTTCCAAGCCATCTTCTTACTATAGAAGATGGCGGACCTCAGATCTCTTTTGGCCCTCTTGTATTCCACCCTCTTCTGATCGGCGCCCACATCCTTCCTCTTCGCGGCAACCTGCGCCCTCCGTCTCTTCGACTTCGCAATCTCGCGCAGCCGAGCAATCTCCTCATTCCACCAGTAGTTTGGGTTCCTACTCCCTCTAGGTGGGCGAACCTTCTTCAGCGAATTCTCGCAAGTCATCTCCAAGGTCTTCTGGAGCGAGTCGTCTTGACCTCGGAATCTCGCCTTCGCGTCGTCAAAGTTTCTTATAACTACTTCCGGCACCATGTCCTTCGTCGCGTACTTTCGAGTGAACCTCGAACTGCTCCTCTGCTCCTTTTTGAACTTATGAAGCACATACTTGTGGTCGGACCCATTATACTCGTCCACCACCACCGAAAGTATGTGCCTCTCACGCAGCTTGCTGTTGACGCTTGTAACGTCGAGGAAACTCGCCCTGGAGCCTCTTTGAAAGGTCGGACCGGGACCGACCCTAATAGGAGCCAGACGATTTTTTTGTAGCGCCTCGGACAGCACCCTCCCTCTGGTATCGGTTGTGTTGCCACCCCAGGCCTTCGACTTTGCATTGAAGTCACCCGCGACAATGGTACACTTCTCATTCTTCGCCGATGACACCAACACACGATCCAGCCTGCCGACATAATCTTCGAAGGTGGCCAGGGGTACGTTGGGTGAGCAGTAACCACTCACGCAATATGTTTCCCCGACCTCGATTCCCACCATTCCATCGTCCGCAGCAACTGTATCTTCGCTGGGGTGGAGACCGTTGAACCTCGTGACCCAGATGGACGCGTCCCCCTTAGTATCGTTGTACCAGAAGGGGTGCTGCCTGTTGGGCTCCGAGATCAGCACCACATCCACCCGGCGCTCCCACGCAAACTGCTGGAACAATTCTTGCGCCAGCCTACTCCTATTAAGGTTCACCTGTAGCACCTTCAGGCTTTGCGACCTCCACTACCCCCACTACTTAAATAACTCCTATAGGTGGGGCACGCGAAAGACCCCATGACATGGTCAAACCGACCCACTCCACTTCTGCTGCACCAAACACACATGGGTGCGTTGGTACATCCCGCAATCCCGTGGTCAGCACCTCCACATCTCCGACATCTCTCCTTCCCAGGGCCCAACACCTTACACCCCATGGCCAGGTGCCCGATCTCGTGGCACCTATAGCATCTCGTTATCCTGGGGAGGATCTTCATAGTGGCAATCGTGAAGCCCGTCCTTATCTTGCTCCTCCACGTTTCCGCTTTCACGAGACCCTCGGGTACCACGACGATCGCCGTCTGCGTACCCCAAGGTGCCGCTCTCAATGTCTTGACCACCACATCCTTTTCATCCCCCGTTTGGAGACCCCTGATTAGATCCCTAACCAGGTCCTCCCTCGTTTCCAGGGGGTCAATGTCCTTGATCTCCAGGGTGACTCTTTTCTGGAGGTGGGAGACCGCGATCTTTCCATCAGTCGACTCCCTGATTCTACCAGCAACTTCATCACCCTTCGCACCCACCTTCAGCTCCACCAGGATGTCGCCTTTCCGAGTCTTTCTGACGCCAATGCTATCGTCCAGCGCATCCCTAGCACACAAGAGGCCTCTGTAGGTCTCCAGCCAATCTTGGCCTTCTCCCACCTTAACCAGAAGAGCCTCAGGTCTAACCTTCTTCCTGATGGGCCTGCCTCCCCGGACATCAACACGCCGAGGTTCGTCCCCTTCCTCAGCCCGCATCCTGGCATTTGCACGCCTCTTCTCTCTGCGGCTGATGACTTCACGCCATTCTCCACCCGAGTCACTCGCCTCGTTATCAAACCGGTCTGGTTGACCCCGACTGGCTGACCCGCACGCCGACGCGTAGGAGGCCGCACCTCTCCTGCTCCTCTTCAAGACCGTCCCTGTATTTCCCTCAACGGGGGGGGACACATTTTTCCTCTTCCCGCCAGTCTCGAGGAAAGAGGAGTTTCTATCCATGCTGTCCGTTTTACCAGCCACACCTTCCCGAGAGGGGGTCTGTGTCGACGTATTCACCGTCTTCTGGGCCACTTCCCTTCCCACCTTGATCCTTCGCTCTACAGCCATGGACTTCCCCAACCTATCCCAGCATTCGTTCGCCTTATCGCGAACGGCTAGAGCCCGCTGGCGAATTTTCGGGTCCATCCTGGATAACACGTGTAATCTGCCGATTATCGCATTTATCTCCTGGTAGGCCTCCATTATAATGTCCCGCATCGCGATCCACTCCTCCTTCCTTATCACTACGCACTCAGCACAATCCGCTGAGTTACCATTTCCCATCACCTCCCCAACGGCACCAGGCTCTCTCCCTATCACCGACCTGGCCGTTTTAATACTGCCGGTTTTACTTCTGTCCGCCGGCACTGGCGGGCTCTTTTTCTTCCCATTCTCCGCCCGCGGACCCTCATTCTCCTTCCCGGCCACTCTATCGGTTTTACGAACCCCCTCTGGGGTCCTCTGCAGCCTCCTACTTGGCTCAAACGGACTAAGGGATGGGCTGAAATCCCTGCCCCCGCTCGCTCCTTTATTTCCGGGTGAAGATACGGACGTACCATAACTACGTAACTTCTCGGAAACCTCCTCCAACGAAATGTTAGACCCGTTTCTAGATTTCCGGGCTTCACTCCTTATCTCCTTTTTCGACCCAGTCGCCTTTACCGATCGAGGGGGTGCCTGGGGAACCACCTCCCCCTCGTCGTTTTCCCAGTAGCATGATGACCGTCGGGACGAGCCTGGAGAGCCACTCGACACCCCGACGGGGCCTGGGGGCTCCGAAACCCCCTGCGCCGTAACTTTATTTCCTTTTACAGACTTATCCATAATTTTTTAAGAAAAAATAATTCATAACCTTGGATATCGCCATGTCGTCAACAAAACAGGTAAGAAAACCGTCCAAACGTAACCACTCATAACCCAAAACTCGCCAAGCCGACAACAAAAAGCCAACCGAATCGGAGCGTAATCACGCGTACGCCCTGCGCATTCCAAATATATATCTTCCACACATAGCCCTCGGGCTACTCAATAACTCCCTGCCAAATTTACAAATTTGGGGTACGGAGGGGGGGGGTGGGGTTCGGCTCGAGAAACGTCTTAATTAGATTACAACAGTCGGATCATTAACACCGGAGAAGACCAGAGTCAAAACAAAGTAAAATAAAAAAAAAAAAAAAAAAAAAAAAAAAAAAAAAAAAAAAAAAAAAAAAATAAAATGAGAACGAACAGAACTTAGAGAACCCAAAATATGAAGATATTTCTATACAAATAAACTTAAATAAAATAAAAGAAGAGAAGTAAATAAAAAACCGTAACTAATTTAACCAAAGTAAAACAAAAGGACAAAATAATAAAATGCTAATGAAAGAAAAAATACTAAGGAACCAAGTGAATAAGCAAAAAATGATGAGCTAGGCGAAATATCAAAAAAGCCAGACTAAACTGCAATATCATAACAAAAGAAAATACCGAAAACAGAAAATAAAATAAATAAGGGTAACTAAACCAAATAGAATAAAAAATATAAATAAACTAAAATAGACACCAGAATGAAATACTAGAAACAGAAAATGATAATAATAAACAAACTAAATAACTAATTACTTAATAATGAGAATAAAATAGAATAAAATAAAATGAAAATAAATAAAATAAAGTAAAAATAAACTAAAATAAGAAAATAAAGAAAAAATTTACTAAAAAACTAGAACCGTAGTAACTGGGAATAGTCTAAACAATAACGTAAAAATACAGTATAGTTAATAGGCAAAAATATTTACAAATAACTAACTAGCAAAAAACTAAACTACCCACTAAAACTAGTAAGCAAGTAAACTGAAAACTGAAAATTTTAGCTAAACTTAAACTAAAATTACTATAATAAGAAACTATAAATTTAAAGGAAAGGAAATTTAAAGGAAAGAAAATAAACAGAAAGAAAGAAAGAAAAACAATAACCAAAGAATAATGACTAAACTGAAAACCAAAGAGCACATATGCTTAAATTAAATATTCAAGTAAAATAGAACTCTGGTCAATCCGACTAAATTTCGCCAAACTAGGAACTCTGACGAGCAACCCTATCCTTCTTTCACACCCGTACGGTGGCGACGCCACTCCACTACGCGACTAAGCACCCAGCACGTGCATCGTGCTGCGCCCACCCGAATTTTAACGCAGAAGACGACAGTAGTCATCACCGCATACCATTAGTGTATACAGTATAGACCCCTTTCTTCAAAAAATAATTTTTACTAAATTACTAAATTATCTGTGTGCGTATAATTGTGTCAAACTGGGCACCGATGAGCCCAGCATTGCTAAGTGTGTGCCAAACAAAACTACATTATACAAAACACGCATCATAGGCAAGCGCCAACGAAAAAACTTAGTACATAACCTTAAAAAACAAAAAAATATTGAAGTACTCACGAATTTGAAGAGATCTCCATCGACGACGATCGTCCCCAAATTGTAAAACTGCTCGACACCAAACTCTCCAAGAAAAGCTCGGTAAGCACCAAAAAACTCACAAAAAATAACCACATAAAATTTGGAGCTATTTTGTAGGTTTCACCAGGTGCAACTTAATTTAATTAATTATCAAAATAGATTAAAAATTAATAAATTAATACCCCTTGCCACTCACGTCGAGCCAAATTATTACAATAGTAATCTATACTACAGATGGAGATGTAAAATCAACAACGCTGCATAGACTACGAAGCCACAGCTTATATTACCAACTGATATCGGAATAACGACACCATAAAACAATTTAAATCATAATCAAAAAAGCACTAGCTCATACTAAAGCATCAAAACGTACCGCCTCTAATATTAGAATATACCCATCACCAGTACATACCAACCGTCTACATAACCTCAACTGACATTATACTCAGGTATATTCCCACCTACAAAAAATAATTTACCCCTCAATTTGCATTTATATAAACCTACGCAATATCATGAATTAACCAACTAGCCCATATTTATTACAGGTATGAAATAAATTACTAACGCTCCACCCAAATTTCCCAAACTCGTCATTCCCATAAGCATATTTCACGTAGAGTTACAAATCATTTCAAGCAAATCAACCATCTCACCCAGTAACGTAAGTACCAACAACTCATTTTGACGTTACTCCTATTAAATTATAATAGCCCAACACTAACTTCGTGATATACATACTACAAGAATAAATAACTACCGACTTAACCAAACAGTATATCTATTTCTACATGTAATAAATAATTTCTTCTATGAATATATAAAAGTAACCCCAAAGTTTCTGCTTTCAACTGTTAATTATTACCTCACCAATCTATTCCTACCAACAGAATCAAAACCATAAGTAGACTTTCTCCTGATATAGATACACATAAAATACTCAAATAAAAATACTCAGCTAGACCAAATCTGAATGCATAACCACTCACATTATATTATCGTTACCTATAAAGATTATAGTAACACGATATTTATGCTTTCAGAAGCAGATTTATAAAAGATTTTCATTCCATACTGCTATCGACTAAAAAATACTGTAAGTATAGCGTGCTCCTTATAATGATTTACACTTCTTTTGTCAGATAGTAATCTATTACTCCCATAAGTATACATACTCCTTATATAAATAAAAATAAAAATAAATAAAAAGACTAACTTCTATTGATTATACTATCTCGCTAATTTTGGTTTCAGATATGAAAACTAAATACACTCCAAACTGTTACTTCCAGTTAACCAAATATGTAAGGTACTCGATAAATTATATATTACAGCTACTGTTGATTTTGCTAACCCAAATCGAGTTATTAGGTATGAAAATGAGACTACACCTTATGATAATATTTAAATTTAAACTTCTTATGTAGAGTAATAAACTATTTTCCTGCTTTCAAAAAGAAGGAAAGAAAATAGCCCCCCTCCTATACAGTTACGGCCAGTTTATCCAAAACGGTAACACCTTATTCATTATAAATTATATAATCTCTACTATTTCTGGAAGTGTAACCCAATATTTCTATTTTCAGATGTAGATTCAATACTACTCCATTCAATTTCTCCCAACAGAGTCAAAACCATAGGTATACCTACTCCTCATAAATAGAATAGGCTTACTTCTATTGATTATAACATCACAACAATTCTGAAATCAGGAATGAAAACTAAATTCACTCCAACTAATACTTCCAGTTAACCAAATGTAAGGTACTCGTTAACTAGTATAATTACTACTAATATAGATTTTGCTAGCTCAAATCAAGGTATTGGGTATGAGAATGAAAGTACCCCTTATAGTAAATTCAAATTTAAACTTCTTATGTAGAGTAATAAACTATTATTCCTGCTTTCAGAAAGAAAGAAAGAAATAAGTAGCCCCTCCCCAGCAGAGTTGTGACCAACTTATCCAAACGATAAGCACATTACTCATTATAAATTATACAATCTTCTATTGATTATACTATGACACTAATTTTGATTTCAGGTATAAAAACTAAATACACTCCAAGCTATTACTTCCAGTAAACCAAATATGTAAGGTACTCGTTAAATTATATATTACTGCTACTATTAATTTTTCAAACCCAAATCAAGCTATTAGGTATGAAAATGAAAATACACCTTATGATAATTTAAATTTAAACTTCTTATGTAGAGTAATAAACTATTTTCCTGCTTTCAGAAAGAAGGAGAGAAAATAGCCCCTCTCCTATACAGTTACGGCCAGTCTATCCAAAACGGTAACACATTACTCATATAAAATTATATAATCTCTACTATTTCTGGAAGTGTAACCCAATATTTCTATCTTCAGATGTAGATTCAATACTACTCCATTCTATTTCTCCCAACAGAGTCAAAGCCATAAGTATGCCTACTCCTCATAAATAGAATAGGCTTACTTCTATTGATTATAACATCACAACAATTCTGATTACAGGAATGAAAACTAATACACTCCAAACTAATACTCCCAGTTAACCAAATGTAAGGTACTCGTTAACTAATATATAACTACTAATATAGATTTTGCTAACTCAAATCAAGGTATTAGGAATGAGAATGAAAGTACACCTTATAGTAAATTTAAATTTAAACTTCTTATGTAGAGTAATAAACTATTATTCCTGCTTTCAGAAAGAAAGAAAGAAATAAGTAGCCCCTCCCCAGCAGAGTTGTGACCAACTTATCCAAACGGTAAGCACATTACTCATTATAAATTATACAATCTTCTATTGATTATACTATGACACTAATTTTGATTTCAGGTATAAAAACTAAATACACTCCAAGCTATTACTTCCAGTAAACCAAATATATAAGGTACTCGTTAAATTATATATTACTGCTACTATTAATTTTGCAAACCCAAATCAAGCTATTAGGTATGAAAATGAAAATACACCTTATAATAAATTTAAATTTAAACTTCTTATGTAGAGTAATAAACTATTTTCCTGCTTTCAGAAAGAAGGAGAGAAAATAGCCCCTCTCCTATACAGTTACGGCCAGTTTATCCAAAACGGTAACACATTACTCATATAAAATTATATAATCTCTACTATTTCTGGAAGTGTAACCCAATATTTCTATTTTCAGATGTAGATTCAATACTACTCCATTCAATTTCTCCCAACAGAGTCAAAGCCATAAGTATGCCTACTCCTCATAAATAGAATAGGCTTACTTCTATTGATTATAACATCACAACAATTCTGATTACAGGAATGAAAACTAAATTCACTCCAAACTAATACTCCCAGTTAACCAAATGTAAGGTACTCGTTAACTAATATATACCTACTAATATAGATTTTGCTAACTCAAATCAAGGTATTAGGAATGAGAATGAAAGTACACCTTATAGTAAATTTAAATTTAAACTTCTTATGTAGAGTAATAAGCTATTATTCCTGCTTTCAGAAAGAAAGAAAGAAATAAGTAGCCCCTCCCCAGCAGAGTTTTGGCCAGCTTATCCAAACGGTAAGCACATTACTCATAATAAATTATACAATCCTAAAAACACATCTATAGCTATGTAACGTAACCCAATATTTCAACTTACGGGTGTAGATTATATACTTAACCATTCTAATTCTCTATTGATTATACTATGACACTAATTTTGATTTCAGGTATAAAAACTAAATACACTCCAAGCTATTACTTCCAGTAAACCAAATATGTAAGGTACTCATTAAATTATATATTACTGCTACTATTAATTTTGCAAACCCAAATCAAGCTATTAGGTATGAAAATGAAAAAAACACCTTATAATAAATTTAAATTTAAACTTCTTATGTAGAGTAATAAACTATTTTCCTGCTTTCAGAAAGAAGGAGAGAAAATAGCCCCTCTCCTATACAGTTACGGCCAGTTTATCCAAAACGGAAACACATTACTCATATAAAATTATATAATCTCTACTATTTCTAGAAGTGTAACCCAATATTTCTATTTTCAGATGTAGATTCAATACTACTCCATTCTATTTCTCCCAACAGAGTCAAAGCCATAAGTATGCCTACTCCTCATAAATAGAATGGGCTTACTTCTATTGATTATAACATCACAACAATTCTGATTTCAGGAATGAAAACTAAATTCACTCCAAACTAATACTCCCAGTTAACCAAATGTAAGGTACTCGTTAACTAATATATAACTACTAATATAGATTTTGCTAACTCGAATCAAGGTATTAGGAATGAGAATGAAAGTACACCTTATAGTAAATTCAAATTTAAACTTCTTATGTAGAGTAATAAACTATTATTCCTGCTTTCAGAAAGAAAGAAAGAAATAAGTAGCCCCTCCCCAGCAGAGTTGTGACCAACTTATCCAAACGGTAAGCACATTACTCATTATAAATTATACAATCTTCTATTGATTATACTATGACACTAATTTTGATTTCAGGTATAAAAACTAAATACACTCCAAGCTATTACTTCCAGTAAACCACATATGTAAGGTACTCGTTAAATTATATATTACTGCTACTATTAATTTTGCAAACCCAAATCAAGCTATTAGGTATGAAAATGAAAATACACCTTATAATAAATTAAATTTAAACTTCTTATGTAGAGTAATAAACTATTTTCCTGCTTTCAGAAAGAAGGAGAGAAAATAGCCCCTCTCCTATACAGTTACGGCCAGTTTATCAAAACGGTAACACATTACTCATATAAAATTATATAATCTCTACTATTTCTGGAAGTGTAACCCAATATTTCTATTTTCAGATGTAGATTCAATACTACTCCATTCTATTTCTCCCAACAGAGTCAAAACCATAAGTATGCCTACTCCTATAAATAGTATAGGCTTACTTCTATTGATTATACTATCACCCTGTTTTTGATTTCAGGTATGTAAACTAAAAACACTCCAAACTATTACTTCCAGTTAACCAAATGTAAGGTACTCGTTAACTAATATAATTACTACTAATATAGATTTTGCTAACTCAAATCAAGGAATTGGGTATGAGAATGAAAGTACACCTTATAGTAAATTCAAATTTAAACTTCTTATGTAGAGTAATAAACTATTATTCCTGCTTTCAGAAAGAAAGAAAGAAATAAGTAGCCCCTCCCCAGCAGAGTTGTGACCAACTTATCCAAACGGTAAGCACATTACTCATTATAAATTATACAATCCTAAAAACACATCTATAGCTATGTAACGTAACCCAATATTTCAACTTACGGGTGTAGATTATATACTTAACCATTCTAATTTTCTATTGATTATACTATCTCGCTAATTTTGGTTTCAGATATGAAAACTAAATACACTCCAAACTGTTACTTCCCGTTAACCAAATATGTAAGGTACTCGATAAATTATATATTACAGCTACTGTTGATTTTGCTAACCCAAATCAAGCTATTAGGTATGAAAATGAAAATACACCTTATGATAAAATTTAAATTTAAACTTCTTATGTAGAGTAATAAACTATTTTCCTGCTACAAAAAGAAGGAAAGAAAATAGCCCCCCTCCTATACAGTTACGGCCAGTTTATCCACAACGGTAACACATTACTCATTATACATTATATAATCTCTACTATTGCTGGAAATGTAACCCAATATTTCTATTTTCAGATGTAGATTCAATACTACTCCATTCTATTTCTCCCAACAGAGTCAAAACCATAAGTATGCCTACTCCTATAAATAGTATAGGCTTACTTCTATTGATTATACTATCACCCTGTTTTTGATTTCAGGTATGAAAACTAAAAACACTCCAAACTATTACTTCCAGTTAACCAAAAAAGTAAGGTACTCGTAAATTATATATTACTGCTACTATTGATTTTACAAACCCAAAGCTATTAGATATGAAAAATGAAAATACACCTTATAATAAATTTAAAATTTAAACTTCCTATGTAGAGTAATAAACTATTCCTGCTTTCGGAGAGAAATAAAGAAAAAAGAAAAAAAAAAAAAAAAGAAAAGGAAGAAAAGAGAAAAAAGCAACAAGAAGGAAAAAATAAAATAGAAGGAAAAAAGAAAAAAGAAGGAAAAAGAAAATAGAAAAAATAGAAAAATAGAAAATAGAAAAATAGAAAAAATAGAAAATAGCCCCTCTCCCATACAGTTACGGCCAGTTTATCCAAAATGGTAAGCACCTAACTCATTATAGTTATATAAACTCTACTATTGCTAGATAATATAACCCATATTTCTACTTTCAGATGTAGATTCAATACTACTCCATTCTATTTATACCAACAGATTCAAAACCCTTAGTATGCCTACTCCTTATAAATAGAATAGGCTTACTTCTATTGATTATACTATCACACTAATTTTGATTTCAGGTATGAAAACTCAATACACTCTAAACTATTACTTCCAGATAACCGAAAAACATAAGTATGATACTCATTACATTTTATATCGCTTACAACTGTTGCTTATAATATCCAACCGGCAATAAGGTATAAAATGAAAATGAAAAAATGAAAAAATGAAAAACTAATACCCAACTAGGCCACTCATATGTATAACTACTCCTAATTATATTATCGTTACCACAAACTTCTTAATGATTTATAAATCTAATCCAATATTATGATTCCAGATATGGCATAATCCACTCCTAACTATTATCCCAACTACCTGTTTTGGAATGCGGAACTACTCATTACCAAAACACTCATAATTAATTTACAACGAAACCCAACATTTTGCTTCAAAAGATGAAATAAATGAACCACCTCCATACAATAATCATCACCTCACAAGCCGTAAGTATAACGGTCAAAATTACTAGGTTTGAACTATATATAATGTAAAAAATAACCCAAAATTTATACTTCCAGATTTGGAGTGCATCGACTCTACGCTTTACCTCGCATCAGCCACAGTATATTCCTCGGACAATACAGACCGCCATATATTGCATTGAATCAAAAATTTAAAATTTCATAATTTCGTACTCCTTAATAGCATACAAGAACACTAATCGTTGACTAATATATCATCAGCGATATCAAACAAAACAATAAAACATTGAGACTCGCAGAGCACTACGACTCACATTCGACTAAACATCTCACATATATAATATATTTTCCTCCAGTAAATTGTTCAATGAACTAAACTAAACCTTCTATTTGCATTTCGAGATCTCTAGTCACTACCATAAGTCATGAATAATAACCAACTAATAATATTTTGAGACTCGCAGCATGCCACTACGCACTTTATATTGAACGCAAAAGCTAATTGGCTAAAATAGGAAAGCACCCAATCTCACAAAATATTTCAAAACTCAAACAAACGATCCTTATTGAGGATTTCTATCCTTTTTAACCACCAATAACGTAAAATTGCCACTACTCTCAATAAGGCACTGAATTATAACCTCACATAACCAATTTCAAATCAAAACAAAACAAAACCTCGAACAACATATAACTATTAAATTAACACTCCAGATTAACACCAAACCACATCAAAACCCTCAAAAGGGGGTCATAAACCCTCTCGACTTCAAATTTAAGGAAAATTCGACTAAAAACTCGACTTTATCCCTACGACTAACCCACAACTACTTATTAAAAATTTAAGACCTACAAGTTAAATTCAGACCCAAAAATATATTGGCGTGATCGCTAAACTCTCCTCTATCGAGTGACTACCATAATGATGACGAAAATTTTTAATTAATCGAAAGAAATCCAACCGAATGGTACCTCGCTCTCGCCTAACCTCACATTAACCCTTTAACCCGGGCACTCAATTACCGAAAACGATTTAATAAAACCGAATTTACAGCACTCATTAATCACAGTTTTATCCATTAACACTCCTTATTACATTACACATCCCAAAAAACTCCTAAAACTCTCAAATAAACCGCGTAAAAATTTGCGGCTACGTACTCGCCACGTACCGCTTACATTTCTATAATTTTCGCAAATATACGCAACATAAACCACTATTTCACCTTCATCGCATAATTTGCGCACTATTTAAATTACCACAAATTATTTTTCAGCACACACAAAGCCCACAATTACACACACACACGATATTAATCGGAGCGCGCCAAAAACACGTCCGCCCGCCTTCGCTCCTCGAACCGAACCCAAACCTAACCCCAACCTAACCCCAACCTAACCCCAACCTAACCCCAACCTAACCCCAACCTAACCCCAACCTAACCCCAACCTAACCCCAACCTAACCCCAACCTAACCCCAACCTAACCCCAACCTAACCCCAACCTAACCCCAACCTAACCCCAACCTAACCCCAACCTAACCCCAACCTAACCCCAACCTAACCCCAACCTAACCCCAACCTAACCTAACCCCAACCTAACCCCAACCTAACCCCAACCTAACCCAACCTAACCTAACCCCAACCTAACCCCAACCTAACCCCAACCTAACCCCAACCTAACCCCAACCTTTTTTTTTTTTTTTTTTTTTTTTTTTTTTTTTTTTTTTTTTTTTTGTTTAACGAGGAGGGGAAAATGCAGTTACGCATTCCCAGAGACCTCAGTCCCTGGGTTATGTGGGACTCGGCCAACCCATACCCACTAAAAACCCCTCCTCTTCCACTTCACCACTTGAACAAGGGATCCGCCGGAACCGCAACTAAGGCATTACTTCGGCGGACCCCCTCTCGGCGTTCATCTGCTCTTCGATACCATCTTCCTTCTCAAGGAGGCTAAGAGCCCTTCTCGACCCCCCTAAGTATATTTCTATACCTAGGGCAGGCCAGCGACCCGGTGACGTGGTCGCTCCTAGCTCCTTTATCTCTGCTACATGTCGCGCAGTGTGGCCGATTTTTGCACTGCGCGATCGTATGGTCCGTGCCGCCACATTTGCGGCACACTTCCTTTCCGGGGCAACTTGCCTTGCAGTCCCTTGCGATGTGGCCAACCTGGTGACATTTGTAACACCTGGTTACGTTGGCCAACATCCTCACCGTCGCAATGGTTAATCCAGTACGGATCCTAGCGCCTTCGCCAGCAAGGTACACCTTCGGGAGCATAACAATCGCCGATTGAGTCCCCCACGGGGCCAAACTCATCGCCTTAACCAACACTTGGTCCTCCTCCTTGATCTTCATCTGAGTTCTCATCGCCTTGACGAGCTCGTCTTTGCTCGTCAAGGGATCGATATCTCTCACCTCCACGGATACCCTGTCTTTCAAGGGTACCGCGCGGAGCTTGTCCCCAACCAATCTGTTTATCTCGGTAGCGGCGGAGTCGATCTTAGTGCCCGCCTTCATTTCCAAGAGGATGTCTCCGGTCTTCGTCTTCCGGATCCTCGTACTAGCCCCAAGGACATCCTTGGCCACCGTGAGATCCTGATAGGCCTGGATCCACCTCTTCTTCTTGTCAAACCTGACAAGGATGGCCTCAGGCCTATTCCGCGGCTTCACTATCCTGGGACCGCCAACACTAGATGGAGGCGGTCTGGCGGTCCCCTTATCGGCTTCGACCCTCTTCCTTTCCGACCTCGCGGCTCTTCTGCTGCTCTTGATCGTCCACGCGCCGGGTTCACAAGAGGCTTGGTCACGAATGACGGCTCCGGTTGCCGTCGACCCACATATCTCTGCATAAGATCTCCCACCTCCGCTCCTCTTCCTCTTCGACTCTATCCCCATGTCCGGAGGCGACACCTTCTTCCACTTCGGCCTATTTTCAGACTCCACTTTGAACGGAGAAGTTTGCGTGGAGACTTCGATTGGCCTTTTAAGGAACCGAAAATTCGTCCTTTTCAGCCTCACGGCGGCCTTCTCGACATTGGCCTCCGCCATCCTGAGATATTTGGCTATCGCCATATCCCTGATCTCCATCTCCGCCATTCTTGAACGACAGGCACCAAGATTTCGGATTACTTCGACGAAGCAACCGAACAGATAACGGATGTCCGCCGCCCCAGACACCCCCTCATCGCCCTCGCTCCCATCTTCTAGTTGACCCGTAACATTTGTCATCGCCTCACTGAGATCCCCTATGTCGTAGAGCCCGGCAGAAGGCCCAAGAGATCCGTTGCTAGCAGAGCCACCCGTCGAGGTTATATCGCTGGATGCTCCACCTGCCGCCACTCCTTTGGATCTCGTAACTCTACGCTCTCCAGGGCTTCTAGCCAACTTGGGTCTAGGCTCGAAGGCCCTCGCTTCCCCCTTCTTCCTGGATGGCGCAACTACGCGCTTCGCCGATGACATCTCCCCTCCAAGACTAGAAGTCTCTTCGTCTGAATCCAGGATGCAGATTTCTTTCCCACCTCCCGCCAACGGAGGAGTATTGACTATATGGTCCCCGGTCTTTGTTAACGAACGGGGGGCGGCCCTGGGACCGACCAACCCCTCGTAACCTAACCCCAACCTAACCCCAACCTAACCCCAACCTAACCCAACCTAACCCCAACCTAACCCCAACCTAACCCCAACCTAACCCCAACCTAACCCAACCTAACCCCAACCTAACCCCAACCTAACCCCAACCTAACCCCAACCTAACCCCAACCTAACCCCAACCTAACCCCAACCTAACCCCAACCTAACCCCAACCTAACCCCAACCTAACCCCAACCTAACCCCAACCTAACCCCAACCTAACCCCAACCTAACCCCAACCTAACCCCAACCTAACCCCAACCTTTTTTTTTTTTTTTTTTTTTTTTATACGTGGGGAAATCCTCATGGACACCCGGCCGCCCTCTGGGAGGCGGCGGCGGGTAGTGTCGGACTCTTACCGACTAAAACCCCACGATGGTCGCCGTGACGGTTCTCGGGAGCGTCCCGTTTCCTGTCTCGAAGCTCTCGGTCCAGGGCGCTCCCTCGTCGCTCCCCCGCGAGATTTTTCGCAGGGGACATCCTCTTCTTTCTCTTCTTGGCAGCCGGGGGGTGACCACCGGCCCCCGCGGCGCCGGCGTTCCGTGGGGCCGTCGTGCAATTCCGGGCAGGGACCCAGACCCTCCCCGGCTTGACGGCCTGTTTTTTCCCCTTCGGACGAACGCGCGCGCGCGCTCTTCTACGACGGCGGCGTCGGTGGTGGCGCCGCGGTCGCGCGGCGTCGCGTCGTCGACGTTGCTCCTCCTCGCGCTCCTCTTCGTCCGCGCACGACCCGGCAGGGGTCGCGGTTCTTCACCCTGCTCCGCTCCGCCCGCTCCTTCGCCAGCATGACCTGCTCGCAGAAGGTGCGGACGGCCGCGTACTCCTGTGGACTCCTCAGCGTCGCCTCCACGAGCGCCTCGGGGGCCAACCCGTCGCCTATGGCGAGACGTAGCACGCGGCGCGGCACCTCCCACGCCGGACAACGCTCCAGCGTGTGCTGCGCCGTGTCCTCTTCCTCCTAACCTAACCCCAACCTAACCCCAACCTAACCCCAACCTAACCCCAACCTAACCCCAACCTAACCCCAACCTAACCCCAACCTAACCCCAACCTAACCCCAACCTAACCTGACCGCGACTGTACCGGTCTGGATCGGTCTGAACCGGTCTGAACCGGTCTGAAACGGTCTGAACCGGTCTGAACCGTACTGAACCGGACTGAAACGTACCAGGTCTGAACCTGACCGCGACTGTACCGGTCTGAACCGGTCTGAACCGGTCTGAAACGGTCTGAACCGGTCTGAAACGGTCTGAACCGGTCTGAAACGGTCTGAACCGGTCTGAAACGGTCTGAACCGGTCTGAAACGGTCTGAACCGGTCTGAACCGGTCTGAACCGCACTGAACCGGACTGAAACGTACCAGGTCTGAACCTGACCGCGACTGTACCGGTCTGAAACGGTCTGGATCGGTCTGAACCGGTCTGAAACGGACTGAACCGGACTCAAACGTACCGGGTCTGAACCTGACCGCGACTGTTCCGGTCTGAAACGGTCTGGATCGGTCTGAACCGGTCTGGATCTGTCTGAACCGGTCTGGATCGGTCTGCACCGGTCTGCACCGGTCTGAACCGGTCTGAAACGGACTGGACCGGTCTGAACCGGTCTGAAACGTCCTGAACCGGTCTGAACCGTACTGAACCGGACTGAAACGTACCAGGTCTGAACCTGACCGCGACTGTACCGGTCTGAACCGGTCTGAACCGGTCTGAACCGGTCTGAACCGGTCTGAACCGTACTGAACCGGACTGAAACGTACCAGGTCTGAACCTGACCGCGACTGTACCGGTCTGAAACGGTCTGAACCGGTCTGAACCGGTCTGAACCGGTCTGGATCGGTCTGAACCGGTCTGAACCGGACTGAAACGTACCGGGTCTGAACCTGACCGCGACTGTACCGGTCTGAACCGGTCTGAACCGGTCTGGATCGGTCTGAACCGGTCTGAACCGGTCTGGATCGGTCTGAACCGGTCTGAACCGGTCTGAAACGGTCTGAAACGGTCTGAAACGGTCTGAACCGGTCTGAAACGGTCTGAACCGGTCTGAACCGGTCTGAACCGTACTGAACCGGACTGAAACGTACCAGGTCTGAACCTGACCGCGACTGTACCGGTCTGAAACGGTCTGGATCGGTCTGAACCGGTCTGAAACGGTCTGAACCGGTCTGAACCGGTCTGAACCGGACTGAAACGTACCGGGTCTGAACCTGACCGCGACTGTACCGGTCTGAACCGGTCTGAACCGGTCTGAACCGGTCTGAAGCGGTCTGGATCGGTCTGAACCGGTCTGAAACGGTCTGAACCGGTCTGAACCGGACTGAACCGGTCTGAACCGGACTGAAACGTACCGGGTCTGAACCTGACCGCGACTGTACCGGTCTGGATCGGTCTGAACCGGTCTGGATCGGTCTGAACCGGTCTGGATCGGTCTGAACCGGTCTGGATCGGTCTGAACCGGTCTGAACCGGTCTGAAACGGTCTGAACCGGTCTGAAACGGTCTGAACCGGTCTGAAACGGTCTGAACCGGTCTGAACCGGTCTGAACCGCACTGAACCGGACTGAAACGTACCAGGTCTGAACCTGACCGCGACTGTACCGGTCTGAAACGGTCTGGATCGGTCTGAACCGGTCTGAAACGGTCTGAACCGGTCTGAACCGGTCTGAACCGGACTGAAACGTACCGGGTCTGAACCTGACCGCGACTGTACCGGTCTGAACCGGTCTGAACCGGTCTGAACCGGTCTGAAGCGGTCTGGATCGGTCTAAACCGGTCTGAAACGGTCTGAACCGGTCTGAAACGGACTGAACCGGACTCAAACGTACCGGGTCTGAACCTGACCGCGACTGTACCGGTCTGAACCGGTCTGAATCGGCCTGAAACGGTCTGAACCGGTCTGAACCGGTCTGAACCGGACTGAAACGTACCGGGTCTGAACCTGACCGCGACTGTACCGGTCTGAACCGGTCTGAACCGGTCTGAACCGGTCTGAACCGGTCTGGATCGGTCTGAACCGGTCTGGATCGGTCTGAACCGGTCTGAACCGTACTGAACCGGACTGAAACGTACCAGGTCTGAACCTGACCGCGACTGTACCGGTCTGAAACGGTCTGGATCGGTCTGAACCGGTCTGAACCGTACTGAACCGGACTGAAACGTACCAGGTCTGAACCTGACCGCGACTGTACCGGTCTGAAACGGTCTGGATCGGTCTGAACCGGTCTGAAACGGTCTGCACCGGTCTGAACCGGTCTGAAACGGACTGAACCGGTCTGAACCGGTCTGAACCGGTCTGAAACGGACTGAACCGGTCTGAACCTTTCTGAACCGGACTGAATCGGACCGGGACTGTACCGATCCGGAACTAGGAACGTATCCGGAACTAGGAACGTATCCGGAACTAGGAACGGATCCGGAACTAGGAACGGATCCGGAACTAGGAACGGATCCGGAACGCGGGAAAGGAACGCATGCGGAAAAAAGACCCGTACTGAACCTATTCCTTTATACGTGGGGAAATACTCATGGACGCCCGTCCGCCCTCTGGTAGTCGGCGGGTAGTCGGACTCTTACCGACAAAAACCTCACGGTGGTCGTCGTAACGGTTCTGAGGAGCGTCCCAATTCCTGTCGTTAGTTCGTTCCCAGGACGCTCCTTCGTCCTTCTCTCCCTGATTTGTTGTATGGGAGGCAGCCTGGTTATGAATGGCAGAGAGGGCGTGATCACTCGCCCCCTAGCGGCACATTTCCTGGGCCGTCGAGCAATTTCGAGGAGGAACCCAGACCCTCCTCGGCTTGACGGCTTTTACTTCTCCGTGCGCTTCTATGATGGCGGCGGTGGTGGTGGTGCCGCGATCACGCGGCGGAGTATCGATGCTCCTCCCCTTCCTCTGCGGGCTATCCTGACGGGGTCGCCTCGCTTCTCCCTGTTCCTCTCCGCCCGCTACTTCGCTAGCATGACTTGCTTGCAGATTGTGCGGACGGCGGCCAACTCCTGTGGGCCCCTCGCCGTGGCCTCGACGACCGCTTCAGGTGCTAATCTATAGCCTATGGTGAGGCGCAGTACGCGGCGCGGTTCTTCCCACGCTGGGCATATCTCCAGCTTGTGCTGCGCCGTATCCTCCTCCTCTTCGCAGTGGTGACAGATGGACGTCACCTCCCGCTGGGTCCTTCGCAGGTGTTCAGCAAACGCGCCATGGGTCGTGAGCACCTGCGTCATCCTGTAAGTGAGCGAAACACAGCCGCGGTCCCTCCACGCCTCCCAGTTGGGAAGGACGGCGCGAACGGCTCGGTGCGGCCGAGTGACGTCCTCCTGCTGTAATTGGGAGCGCCATCCTTCCCATATCCTGTGCCTGGCCTCCCTCCAAACGTCTTGGGCCGGTTGGTTGCAGTCCGAACCTAGAGCCCTCCGTTGATTGAACACCTGTTGGAATGCGAGGGCCAGCAGTTCCAACGGGGGAGACGCGGCTAGCACGGACGCCGACGCGTGGGATACGGTTCTGTTTCCCCTCGCTATTCTTATAGCGGTCATACTGTAACCTAACCCCAACTTAACTCCACCTGCTGCCGTCCACCTATCCTGTCGGGAATGAAATCCCGTTCTCTTACGCTCTCCGACACCTCCTTCCGCAACATCACCTTATAACGCTTATTAACGAAATAATTCCTAAAGAGCTTTCGAACGCGAAAATTTTTTCAAAGTCCCTACGCTACAACGTCGGTACACGATACGCTTTCTATTACTATATGCGAACGTGCAGTATCGGTTTTGGGTTGGGCTAGATTCGAACGAGCGAGCGCAGCGAGCGAGCAGCGATTGCAACTTGCAACTTGCACGCTAGACGCGTACTCCATATTTTCTTGCGTATATTTCCATTATTTTGACCTACGAATCCAAGGTCTTTTCCACTGCACGTCGACCCGCACGTACTCGGAATACGCGCGAGCGAGTACGTGACGCGACAATTTGAAAGAACTAAGCGATCGTGAACCGATAAACAGCGAAACCAATCGTTTCTGAGTAAGGTGAGCCACAGAGGAGTTTTTTTTTTTTTTTCGAAAATGAACTCGGAGGAAGGATTTCTTGATAGGCAAGTATCGTTGGACAGACTGAGCTTACAACACACATAACATATGTATCTATCTTACGACTGATTTAGGCTAAATTGCACTCATCCTGCGGTCTCCAACGATGTACTACGTTGCAGTCTAGTATAGATCATACGTAATTCTCTTAGTGGCTTTTGGTGACCCAATCTGGACTGGTGCGTAGTTCTTTGCTTGGTATCGTTTTCCAAAGATTAATCGTATGATCAAATTTTGGAAAACGATGCCAATTACCAGGTCTCACCACGAGGAGGTGACTACGCACGAGACCCGCCCATGGGTTATTTAACATTACGCATCGATCTCGACATTCAACCTATTGGCAGAATGTCGAGTTCCGACTCTACTTGACCATGGGCCTGCGTTAAGGGATAGTTGTTTCGTAGCCTAACTGCGAAACAAATATCTCCAAACGCAGCGGTTACATGAATCTTTACAAACGTAGATCAACATATATAACGCAACATCCATCTCCCACACAACAATTACATTGATCGTTACAAATATCGTACAATAATTCGCAACCCTACCGGCAGCATTCCGTATCAAAGACACATTTGCCTAACATGGAACGAAAGAAAAGAAAATGAGGCTACTATGGAAACGGAGCCCCAATAATGAGACGATGGAAGAAAATCCGCGGTTCGCCCGGAACGAACGTAATCGCGATCTCTCGAAAGAACTAACAAACCTACGTGACGTACTCCCGTGCACCCGATAACCCTAAGGTTCGGCGGAAAGCCCAAGCATTGACCTTCTCTCGATTCCTGTCACGTCGTTTGAAACTTATCACGGTCGATGGCATTTACCGATGATACCCGTGTCCAGCGAATGGGCCTGCAATTTAACACACTCCAACTGTATAAGTGGAACCCGGGGAGGGACCGCTGAACAGGATTACGAAGGCAAGGCCCCAACTGAACAGTGGGGTCCACCCCCGCGGGCCCGAACAGAATTACGGAGGACGTGAAACGCAGGCCCCTGTCCGAGTACCAAAGTACCAATCGGACAGGATCGCAGACGTGCGACTCGATCGTCAACAGATTCACAGGTATCACCAGCGCGATGACAACTCTCGCGATTCGAGACAAACGACGAGCAGTCGTCGAGTAGTCACCAAGACAGAGGTGTCCTTGGGGCGACTTACGAATTCAAAGAGTTGTCCAGTGCACGTTGACCCGTACGCACCCGGAATACGCGCGAGCGAGTACGCCACGCGACAGTTTGAAAGAACTGAGCGACCGTGAACCCATAAATCGCAAATATAACAACTCCAGTGTGGTAAGCGAGCGGAAAGGGAGGAGATTTTTCTTTTCTGGGTTCCAAGATGGTTAAGTGTGGTTGTACAGAATACGCTAACAATGCACTTAACATAGGTACATAGCTATCGATTAATTAAGGCTATAACGCACGCATCCCGCGATGTCCAACGATGTCCAACGGTGTCCCGCGGTGTCCAACGATGTCCAACAGTGTCCCGCGATGTCCAACGGTGTCCCGCGATGTCCAACGATGTCCAACGGTGTCCCGCGGCGTCCAACGGCGTCCCGCGACGTCCCACGTTGCAGTCCAGTATAGATCAACCAAAATTCTTTTGCCGGCATTTGGAGATCCACACTGGACCGACGATGTCCCACGTTGCAGCCCAGTATAGATCATCCAAAATTCTTTTGGCGGCATTTAGAGATCCACACTGGACCGACGATGTCCCACGTTGCAGCCCAGTATAGATCATCCAAAATTCTTTTGCCGGCATTTGGAGATCCACACTGGACCGACGATGTCCCACGTTGCAGCCCAGTATAGATCATCCAAAATTCTTTTGGCGGCATTTGGAGATCCACACTGGACCGACGATGTCCCACGTTGCAGCCCAATATAGATCATCCAAAATTCTTTTGGCGGCATATGGAGATCCACACTGGACCGACGATGTCCCACGTTGCAGCCCAGTATAGATCATCCAAAATTCTTTTGGCGGGATTTGGAGATCCACACTGGACCGACGATGTCCCACGTTGCAGCCCAGTATAGATCATCCAAAATTCTTTTGGCGGCATTTGGAGATCCACACTGGACCGACGATGTCCCACGTTGCAGCCCAATATAGATCATCCAAAATTCTTTTGGCGGCATTTGGAGATCCACACTGGACCGACGATGTCCCACGTTGCAGCCCAGTATAGATCATCCAAAATTCTTTTGGCGGCATTTGGAGATCCACACTGGACCGACGATGTCCCACGTTGCAGCCCAATATAGATCATCCAAAATTCTTTTGGCGGCATTTGGAGATCCACACTGGACCGACGATGTCCCACGTTGCAGCCCAGTATAGATCTTCCAAAATTCTTTTGGCGGCATTTGGAGATCCACACTGGACCGACGATGTCCCACGTTGCAGCCCAGTATAGATCATCCAAAATTCTTTTGGCGGCATTTGGAGATCCACACTGGACCGACGATGTCCCACGTTGCAGCCCAGTATAGATCATCCAAAATTCTTTTGGCGGCATTTGGAGATCCACACTGGACCGACGATGTCCCACGTTGCAGCCCAGTATAGATCATCCAAAATTCTTTTGGCGGCATTTGGAGATCCACACTGGACCGACGATGTCCCACGTTGCAGCCCAGTATAGATCATCCAAAATTCTTTTGGCGGCATTTGGAGATCCACACTGAACCGACGATGTCCCACGTTGCAGCCCAGTATAGATCATCCAAAATTCTTTTGGCGGCATTTGGAGATCCACACTGGACCGACGATGTCCCACGTTGCAGCCCAATATAGATCATCCAAAATTCTTTTGGCGGCATTTGGAGATCCACACTGGACCGACGATGTCCCACGTTGCAGCCCAGTATAGATCTTCCAAAATTCTTTTGGCGGCATTTGGAGATCCACACTGGACCGACGATGTCCCACGTTGCAGCCCAGTATAGATCATCCAAAATTCTTTTGGCGGCATTTGGAGATCCACACTGGACCGACGATGTCCCACGTTGCAGCCCAGTATAGATCATCCAAAATTCTTTTGGCGGCATTTGGAGATCCACTCTGGACCGACGATGTCCCACGTTGCAGCCCAGTATAGATCATCCAAAATTCTTTTGGCGGCATTTGGAGATCCACACTGGACCGACGATGTCCCACGTTGCAGCCCAGTATAGATCATCCAAAATTCTTTTGGCGGCATTTGGAGATCCACACTGAACCGACGATGTCCCACGTTGCAGCCCAGTATAGATCATCCAAAATTCTTTTGGCGGCATTTGGAGATCCACACTGGACCGACGATGTCCCACGTTGCAGCCCAGTATAGATCATCCAAAATTCTTTTGGCGGCATTTGGAGATCCACACTGGACCGACGATGTCCCACGTTGCAGCCCAGTATAGATCATCCAAAATTCTTTTGGCGGCATTTGGAGATCCACACTGAACCGACGATGTCCCACGTTGCAGCCCAGTATAGATCATCCAAAATTCTTTTGGCGGCATTTGGAGATCCACACTGAACCGACGATGTCCCACGTTGCAGCCCAGTATAGATCATCCAAAATTCTTTTGGCGGCATTTGGAGATCCACACTGGAACAACGGTGTCCAATGGCGTCCCAGGGTGTCCAACGACGTCCCACTTTGCAGTCCAGTTTAGATTATACAAAATTCTTTTCGTGGCATTTTTGATCCAAACTGGACTGTAGTGGCGTAGTTCTCAACTTGGTATCGAACAATTGTACAATGTTTGTACTGAGCGATGTAGTCGTTTTCCAAAAATTAATCTACTGATTAATTTGCGAAAACGACTACATCGATCGCGTACAAACATTGTACAATAATTCGCAACCGTACTGGCAACATTCGGTATCAAAGATACATTTGTCTTACTTGGAACGAGAGAAGGAAAATGAAACTATTGACACTGCATATACAAATTAGAGTCTTACAAAAGAGACATACGATTCGTTGTACTAAACTTGTGAAGATATCGAAAAGTTATATACTCCAACGCGATCACAATATGCTTCTCTTAATAATGGCAAAACAGAAAGAAGCCTGAACAATCAGACAATGAAAGAAAAATCATTTGGGTATCTAGCACAAATATTTAATATGCTATGAAATGTTCAAATATGTAACTAAAATGTATTTTCTGTAAATTCATAAATCTGAATCAATCTCATTTACTTGGATTTTATATATGGAATAGGCAGGCATCTTTAAAACGAGAACATTTGATACATGAAAAATAAACTACTACTAATGGTCAATTATAGATCAAATTACTATTGACTAAATTCTAACAAATATAGAGAATCATTTGCATCTTTTTAATCAAAACTAGGGTTACGTTGAAAACAAGAATTTTAAGTAATTGAATTTAAACTGAATTAAACATTGAAATGTTCATTTGGAGTAACTAAGATGAGAGAAAACCCGATTATTATAAAATCACTTGCTTTATCTTTTAACTTTTACAGTATCTGTTACTTTCTACAACAACATAGTGATTTGCAACATACTGAACCGAAAGGTATGTGCACAAGTCATTTTTTGCAGAATTTTTACTACAAACGCGACGATTATCGCGAATGAACTTTTGTTTCGTGCAAATGAAATTCGAATATTTATAAAATTCTACGTTACTGTTAAAAGATTACAAGTATCGCGGTCGAAAAAATTCTAAAAGTTATGGTTCTAAGAACGAACAATCACCAGCATTAATTCCAATCGCGATGAATTAAATTTTAAAAAATATTTCAAGCCTTCGTAGCAACATTAAGATATTTCATTATAATACTTTGTTACGCATGAAATCGCTCACAATTTCATACATGTAAATATATATACATATCATACATTCGTAATAAAGTTCTGTATTTTAGCAGTCATGGTAACGTTAACGTTGACAAAGGAATATGTCCTATAGCAGTATTTTCAGTAATAAACGTAGTAATAAGGGGTGCATTAATGAGGGGCGCTGAAAAAGAAACAAGCAGTAGCCAGAAGGGCTACTAAAATTCGATCGTCTTCCACTCTATATAAACCCGATCAACGCGCCGAGAGTGGAACTGAATATTCTCGTTTCGCAACGCTAATTTACTATTAATATTTATGAAGCAGAAAATTCTCAACATCAAACGCGAAGAGTGCTTTGTTATATGTGCAATATCAATTAATCTATCAAAAAAGGAAAAGTGAAAATTCCCGAAATTTGAAACGCAACGCTAATAAGTATAAATCTACGCACTCGTATTTAAGCAATACGCAACACTAATATCGAGAGGCAACCATTTAGGAGGTTGCTCATGAACGATCACACTTGCACAGCTCTTGCAGCTGTATCGTGTGATCCAGGAACAGTGTCCGACAAATGCAGTCGGAGGGTCTGGGCATTTTATAAACGCAACTCTACTTAAGAAAACGCGATCATTCGTTATCGCAACGCTAACAGGAAAAATTAGTAGAACTCGCGATGCAACAATATCGCAACGCTAACTCTTATACTGAATTTAATGAAAATTATTATTTACTATATGAAAAAGCTACTTTAAATATTCTGGTATTGCTACTTGCAATACTATAAAATTAATTGAACACTTTTATAATCTAATTTTAAACAATAGAAAGCAGGAAAAATTCTAAAAATAGCAAAAGACAATCGCGATATCGTAATTCGCAACTCTAAAGCAAACGCGATTATCCTTTTATCGCAACTCTAATTCAAACCGTAATCGTTTTCTCGCCACACTAATTCAAAGCCGCGATGTTATTTCGCAACTCTAATACAACCCGAAATTAATTTGTCGCGACACTAATAAGAAAAATCACGAGTGGAGGGCTGACATATCGTAGTGCAACCATTTAGGAGGTTGCCGATGAACGATCACACTTGAACAGCTCTTACAGCTGTATCGTGTAATCCAGGAACAGTGTCCGACAAATGCAGTCGGAGGGTCTGGGCATTTTATAAACGCAACTCTACTTAAGAAAACGCGATCATACGTTATCGCAACGCTAACAGGAAAAATTAGTAGAACTCGCGATGCAACAGTATCGCAACGCTAACTCTTATAGTGAATGTAATAAAAGTTACTATTTACTATATGAAAAGGCTACTTTAAATATTCTGGCATTACTACTTGCAATACTATAAAATTAATTGAAAACTAACATTTGTATAATCTAATTTTAAACAATAGAAAGCAGGATAAATTCTGATACGTATAGTTCTATAAGAAATTCTATAAATTCATAATAAAATTTGCAAAAGACAATTCGCAATTCTAAAGCAAACGCGACTATCATTTTACCGCAACTCTAATTCAAACCGTAATCATTTCCTCGCCACACTAATAAAAAGTCGCGGTGTTATTTCACAACTCTAATACAACCCGTAATTAATTTGTCGCAACACTAATAAAAAAAATCGCGATTTGCCCAATGGGACGATGGACCGATATATACATCGGTCAAAAAAGCAAAGACTACTACTACTACTACTACTACTACTACTACTACTACTACTACTACTACTACTACAAATACTAAAAGCAAGCATAGTGACAAAGTAGTAACAATAATGACTTCCCATGCTCTGGATGATCCAGAGGATGGGGAGCCATTAGTAGTTGCCCTCTTGAGTGGCAGTTTGCCGGGCCTCTTCGGCTTATAGCCTCTTGTTTCTTCGGGCGCAATGCCCGCTGAAACTTAAATCTAAGCTCGAGTCTTCTAAATCGCAAACAAAAAAAAGAACTTATAAAGGTAAAATATAAACCGCGGAAGCTGATTCGAATGCACATGGACAGACCAACGATCACGGCAATTATCGTTGCTCACTCGCATGTACGTGCTCAAGCGATAAACGTTCGTTTCTTCCTACACTATAGAGGACGTCCCGGGACGCCTCCAACACTCGAATTTAACACACAACATGCATGCTGCAAGATACTTACCATTTTCTTGAAATCCACTGACGAACACTACTGATCATTGCGCAAAACGTGATAAAACACGTCTGAAGAAATGATATCGTTAAAAAGGGATATAAGTAAACTTGGAATTATAATTGTAATCGACAGCAATATCGTTTAAGAGCGTGGTTACACTTAATGGTGTGTATGATGTTATCAGAAATTTTGATTGTAATTGACAATAATTCAACCAAAATTCAAAGAAGTGAACAAATTGAAATACAAAATTCCAACCGCGTTATTAACCATCGTTGTATACAGTGACATTACCATTAAAGTTTTGTTAGAAAGGTCATACTTTTAAACGTTATACCTGCCTACTCGTTAAAATCCATAATAGCATATCGATAATCCGCCTTATGGATTTTTCGAGTAAAAAGAATTAATGTTTCCCCTGATGCTTTGCCTCCGTAAATAATTAACGAATTATAACACGTATAAACGATATATACAAATATAGACGTATACAAAGAAATAAACATATATACAAATTGCATACACACACCGCGATCGTCCCGTGGACGGGTATTTACAGAAAAATCACATTATTATTATCGCATTATTATTATAATAGAACATGTGACAAAATGTAAAATACCAAGTTTCTACTCCGACTATTGCGGAAACTTTTTATCAAGAAATAAGTGATGCAGAATTTTACAATTGACAGTCCGGAAACAAGATGCAGTCCACTAGAATCATAATCGGACGAATTTGCCAGAAAATATTTTTATACAAATTCATAAAGGTCAATAAAAAACAATCGGTTGCTAGAAAAAAATCACTCGTACGAGTTTATATTTTTAGACAATCTCGCTCTACTTGTACAAATTTGTAAAGTATGTAAATATGATGCACGATGAGAAATATACTGTTATTGAGACATTTGAATGCGTACGGCTAGGCTTGGACTTTTTTTTTCTTTTTTTTTTTAAAGAAAATTGCGATATATCTCCAACTTTTCTCTCTTTCAATTGTCATTACTATTTTTGTAAACTGACATCAGTTTCATATTATATCGTTTTCCTTCCTCGTGTTACCGCGCGTTAAATCAGTTCAGAATGAAATCGCGATTTGCCCATGGCCTTGTGACATCGATTCCTCATTCCTGTAATGTACGTTTGATCATTCTTCAGGTGAATCGTTCTCCCGTACGTTTCCCACAAACATGTTCCACTCGCCGCCAGATCATAGAACTTTGTTTCTCAGACGACCTAGGCCCTCTATTTCTGTTTCTAGGACGTCCCCGCGCTAAAAGCAAATTCAATAAAAAGTGTATAAATATCGTATAAAACGTGTAAAGTTAATCGTTTCGGTATGGCTGTCGTCTATGAGCAATATTAAGATCCTAGTTAAGAATTTGAGATGCGGGAATTGCTTATTTACGATTCAATTTCGTATTACGGGTATATTTTCGCTTTCTTACTTTTACTACGTTCGAGGGGAAAGATTTATTCAAATATACCCATACTTGAATGCTTGATATCGTAAAAAGATTCATAGATTGATTGGCCAGGTACCTGTAAATATTCAGGTGGTTTGCGGGCAAATCCCACGCCGGCTGGCGTGCCTGTTAGAATCACGTCTCCTGGTAATAACGTCATAAATCTGAAACACACGATTACATAGTAAGATCCTTGAAAGAAACACAAGCATTCGATGAAACAATCAAGTTAACAAATTTTTAATGGTAAAATTAGCGTATTACAGAAAATAATACAGATATATTAAATGTTCTTGACATACTGTACATACTGTGAAATATATGCGACGATTTCATGAGGTTTAAAAATCAACTCGCTTGTGTTTCCATCTTGCTTAATATCACCATTCACCCACGTCTTAACTGAAAGATTGTTAATGTCACAAATGGCTTCTTTGGTAACAATAGCTGGTCCCATGGGGCAGAATGTGTCCATAGCTTTACCAAGTAGAAACTGACCGCCATTTCTCTTTGATTTTTGCCAATCTCGCGCTGTGATATCTTGCGCTATCGTATAACCAAAAATACATTCTTCTCCCTCGTCTTTGTTCAATGCCTTGCACTTTTTACCGATTACTATCACCAGCTCAGCCTCCCAGTCAACTTTCTATCAAAATAATCACCAGTGAAATAAATAAATGTGGGACAACATTGTGTTTAATAATTTACATAACAGCATCAGATGGTTGTTAGGTAAACCGTCGCGATTAGATAAGAATCGGTATAATTTCTGCACGGACTTGATAGTTTTATAATTGTTCGCTCATTATACAATTACCGACAGTGCTCCTATCGATCATTTCGTCCTTGTTCATTCGAAACATTCAAAAATCAATTTTATCCATTACTATCTCATACCTTATATATGTATATATAAATGTAATGCAGACCAATATTTAAATTATATACTTCCTCATGAATGTAGTAACTATTCTTGTGCATCAAGTAATTCGATTGATAAGGTAGGTAAAATAAAGCAAGTAAAAATCTTTTATTATTGACCGATAAACCGATATTCTCTTTTTTCACGCGAATTGTTCTACAATTAGTTCGAAAGTTTAATTTTATTATCTGATCATCTGGACTATTATAAATATAGAAACGATCACGGCTACGCAAGAATAATGTAAATTCAGTAATGCGTTTCCTTCGTCGTTCCTGAACCTACCTCCGAGATCGGCGGAAGTATGATGTTATCGCGCGGTCCAATGATATTGCTAGGGAATTTGCTGAAAATCACTGGGGATTCCGGGGGCGATACACCCTGTTCTTCGCAATGGCCACTATAATTTAGACCAACGCACGCCAACTTGTCCATCTTTGTAACTGGTGCCAAGAAAGTCACATCCGTTTCTGGTATCACGCTGCGTCCTTCTGCCACTATTCTGCAATAGTTGAACTAATGTTCAGCATCGAGATACGTTTGGGAATCATTTTCTGATGGCAGAATTGGTGGCCGTGTGTATTAAAAGAAGTATTCCATGTACATGTTGAAACCATTAAATTTGACATACATATGGTAAGTATTTAAAAAAGCATTCTACGTATATATTAAAAAAATAAGGCATTTATTTCTAAAGTAATAAAAATTGATTTCTCTGAAGACAGAATACAGAATGTATTCGAAATTTTCAAACATATTCATCTGCAGGATACAAAATTGTAATCTACGTATAAATATGTTTCTGAAGTATGATGTGCAGAATTATAGTTACATTTGTAAAATATAAGTAAAGAATAAATAAGTATGATGTGTAAATTATATACAAGTAAGAACAATGGGGAATTGTTTACACAAACGCAGAGAAAAAGACAGACACTATGGATTAATGGTATCTTACAGAAGCTTAATTTAGAGGGGCTTAAATGATGCGCAAAGAATCTTTTTCACACTGAATTCTTTCAATGGCACAAACCTTTCTACCATGGTCAACAGGTTCACTTCGTCTTCCCTGGGAACAAAATGATCAACTATAAAATCGAACGGAATACCGTAATAAGAATCTCATTGTTAAATGTGGTTATTGAAGTACATATTGAAGTATATACGAGTACATATCCTTCTTTTCTTTCTTTATACCTCGTAATTTTTCAACAATTTTTCACTTAATTCTGGATATTCTGGAAATTATTTCAGATATTTCTTTTACCTAACAGCCATACGTTCATTTTTTTTTTTTTTTTTTTTTTTTTTTTTTTTACCATGTCTTAGAAATTTTTAATTAATCTTCGTGTAACATACATACAAAAAGTTCAGTTATTCTACCAAAGATCCATCATAACCTTCTTCTAAGCCGGCTGCGACTTGTTTATATGTATTATGTGTAAATTATCGCGTGTGCCTCAACATGATATCTGTTTTTTTTTCTTTTCGATATGCTTACATCATTTGTACAGCGTGATAGTTCGTAAAAACGGCTCAATTTATTATTATGGCCTGTTGATTATTTTGAATCGTTCCACACCTACCTTTTGGCTTTTTTCAACATGTCGTCGCCACCTTCCAAAAATTTTTTCATTGTGTTAGGAATTCGCGAGTCCACAGCGGAAACGGCGATTATGTCACCCCCTTGGACAAGTTGCACCCCCAGATGTTGAGGTCCGCCATCTTTGCCGGTGAATTGCACAAACCTACGAAAGATGAAGAATAAATATGTGTATAATAATGGATTTACTTATGATTAAAATAATATCCACTATAGTAATCCTATTTAATCGAAGTCTAATCAATGAAAATAATAAAGCCACTAATTAATAATCAATCTATATGCATGATAAATGTACCTTTAATAATCAGCCAGAAAGGCAAATATCCAAATAAACCTGTCCAAGTAATAAACTTATCTGAACGATTGCACTTAACTTCTAATAAATAGAAGTAATTCGTATCCATAAAATTAACTAATTTATCCATTTTTTTTTTTTTTTTTTTTTTTTTTTTTTAGGACAAATGCCATTACCTTCTCTTTCTTTAGAATCCTTCCAGGTGTGGAAATGTTTTTGTTTGATCTCATAATGAAAAACAATAATATTGGAGTAATATTTTATAAGATATAAACAGCACAATTTTTGTGTCGATCTTGGAAAGCTGAACAACGAAAATCGAGACTGATGGATTGTCGGATTACTTGAAAAGGTTGATTAAATAAGAATATTAACTGAATCCTCCAATAAGGTAGATACAGCTCTCAATCAAACATATTTCTCTTTGAATGCGACTCGACCAAATCTATGCGTAAAAGTTATTGATAAATATTTGTTCAATAAAAATGTCATCAATAAACGACGATAAGACGATAAGACGATAACAAATTAATCAATCTCTGAATGTGAATCTTAAATTCGTTCAACATTAATTAAAAACGAACAACGTCTCATTTTATTTCCAGCAAATGGTTAGAAACGAACAATATCTCATTTTATTTCCAGCAAACAATTCCAGCAAATATCGCTCCTGTATTTAAAAAAGATTTTAACATAAAATTGTAATAAAATATGTATTAATTACGAATTTTTTAACGCTAGAAAACACGATTAGGCGAGAAATAGCTCAAAAAACATAGTAGAATTAATTATTGTATAAGTCCATATATTATACGCTCACTTTCAATCGTATTTTGAAATAGAATATTTTTCATTTTCTTTTATTGCAATCGCAATAAGTATCTGCGTACTCTGGCATTATTGTTCACGGTGCAACGCAGAGTCGGACGAATTTCAGGAATTTGTGATGTGCATAATATACCGACGAGGTACAAACAGACGCCATAATTGTGTACCGACAGATGATATCAGTAAGTATTTCACAATCTGGTTTCTTTTTATAACCAAAATATCATACGACTCGAACAAAAGGTTCAGCGTGGATCACTGGTGTTTTATCTACAATACGAGGATGGAAAGAAGTCGTCTGGAAGGAATGCTGGCCTGATTGATTGTTTTTTACAAATTCAACAGAATCTTAAAGTTAAGCACGCGTATTGACAAAAAGTGTCATATACAAACAAAATAATAGCATAGCGTGATGGTGAGCGATAGAGAACAGTATCCTAGCTCCTGTACTATCTCGTGAGATTTCTTTCCGAGATCTCTGCAGTATAAGTAGTTTAACAGCGTGTTAAAATGATGTCGATTTACGCAAACGTATCGAATCCGTTATTGGCATGTGTATATGGACACGCGACTAAGTTCAGCGTGGAAGGCGCCTTGTGAGCGTATAAATTCAGATCTGTTCAGCGCCGATGACATAATTATACATCTAATCGAATGTATTCAGGTGTTTGAATCAAATAAACTATCGTGTTCCTCAATCAATCGACTCTACACAACTCTTAACAACCGGTAAACGGCCCTACTGATTTAGAAATCGATACTAACATGTTTATTGAAATATAAAAATGCGTCTAGTGAAATCATTCTCGTGAACTTTTCTTTACTATTTAGAAGAAAACATGATGATAATATATATATATATATACACACACACACATATTATTATCTAAATAGTATCCAAAACACTTAAAACACATCAGTTGTATATACATTCGTCTTTTATATTTTAGCAAGCTTGTCCCTATTGAACAAGTCATCGAACCAAAGTAAACCATATTATCTCGAAGTAAATACGTAACAGTGTCTATTAACACCGCGAGCCATTTTTGAATGGGCGAATCAATTCGCTTAAAACTAGACGCGTCTGAAAGAGTAAACAGAAAAACATGTAAAGCATAGGCCAATAAAAAATGTCGCGCCAAATTCCATCACTTCGGAGTATTGCTCCAAATGTAATTGTTTTATATAGAAAAATAAAAAAAAAGTAAAAAAAAAAGAGAGAACAAAAGAAGCTATTTTAGAGTATTATCAGATTAAAAATTCGATTAATGTTGTAGTTAGATGTTTCGACTCACCTCATGTTGACCGTGCCACTGATAGAGAAGTTCCTGTTGGTTATGCTAGCAGCGAAATGCGAATTGCTTTTCTCGGTACACGAGTTTTTAAAGGCCAAGCAGACTCTGCTAATCAAACGCAATTTACAACGGAAAGGCATTTTACTTGCCGATAAAAATCCTTATCGGCCCGATAAAAACGCAACGTTGTGAATTGATCCTAGACGTGGAAAGAAAACGAGGATATCACCAGAGAACAAAAAGAAATACAGAGTACTCGCCGCGAAAGACGAACTACAACTGAACACATTGCGCCACTCTAGCGTCGTCGAGTTATAGCAAGGGAAACCACGTGGTCCCGATAAAACGTGATTCACCTTCAAAAGTAACCGACGATCGATTTGATTATGATTTTGATTCAATAGGCCACGAATTATTAACGTGTTCACCGTACATGAGTTTATGTATATATGTCCTGCCCTAAGAGCTACAATATAATAGCACAATACAACTTTTACGTAATATCACTTGAGATTGAATGATTACATAACATAACTGGAATAATAAATTTCTATTAATTTCTTAAATGATTAAATTTTTCAAGGAAATTACATACACGGGAACAAAATTTTTATTTCCAAATATAGCAAAGTTTATACAAGCTGTATTATCTATAATGGTCTTGGTTTGGTTCTTGTGAAAGGAAACTCTTCGCGTTTGTGATATGGGTTATAAGGATCATCTACATAATAGTGCGGTCTTTTCCAATATCTTGTTACCATTTTGTCCAACATAGTACATTGCGTTGAATTACAAAAAACATGCTGTCTCAGTTTATATTTGTTTCTCTGAGACTTTTTCCACAACTTTCTATGACGTCCAGCATAAGTTCTGATCCATATGCCCCTATAATTAAATAAACATGTATTACATAGTATACTAAACAGTAAGTATTACAATATTAAATCATATTGAAATTTTACCAATTTAATCTGTAGAATCTATCAATCACAGCTTTCACAGACTTTCTTTTACCTTTCCACCTAGAATATTTTGTAACTGTTCTCGCAGGAGTTGTTGTAGTTACTAGCGTTGGAGGTACAACACTGTCAACTTGTATCTTGCTGTTAAGTTTAATTACATAACTGACAATGACTGATATCAGATTAATGTCATGTAACATATATATATATATATATATATATATATAAAAGTGTACATACCCAAATATTGGCTTTTGTCCAACATAGTTGCATTTATTTATTGTAGAAGAAAACACACCAAAGAACCTATGTTGAATACATTGTGTAACAGGGCATTGTTTAGGGATCAGAGAACTTGTTACATTGACAACACTGGCTCGCAAAGTAATATCTGAAATATCGATACAAGATAAAGATTAATTACATGAACAATAATCAAGACACAGGATTTAATGATAAAATTAATTTAAATTGTAAAACAAGGCATGTTTGGTAGACATATACGTATCAGTTTTATAACCGCGCTCGTTTTCAATTCCACCGTGTTCCGTTTGTCAGAGAATCAAAATGGTTGACTGATCTAATGAAACATAACCTATAATGCATGAGCGCTTGCAATGATTATCGCACAACGAGCTATCGAATTTCAACGAATAATGGTTTAAAATGAAGCCACCGAATTATCGTTCGATGTAGATGAGGGCAGTATCAGCAAACTCATAAGTAAATACCTATCACGCACCTCGAATAGCGGTACTAAGAATACGCAACATTCTTCTTTTCCTCTAGTTCTGTCGGTAACCAGCTGTTTTGTACCGTCGTTCCCTTTTTCCTTTGGCTGCCTAACCGGCCACCCGAAAGATGTTCCGAATTGGATTAAAATTTCCGTGCAACGGTCTAAATAGGGTACGTAAAGTAAGTTAAAGGTAAGAAATTGTACTTGTGCGAGCCTGGTGATTTTGCATTACACAGATTTAACGAAAAATACGAATAGATTATAGAAAATTGTCGCTCACATTATTCTATTAGACATTACTGTCGCGATTGTCTCCTGTGATAATATTTTAATAATTCGTTGTTGTTTGCTGCTATTCTGGGAAGACATAACTCGTGATCTGTATGAGAAATCGTGATCGTAACACGATGACGATGTTTTCGCAAGTTGTCAGTGAATATTCCTGCAAAGACCAAGGTTGCCCGCCTCGTGTGACAAGATGGCTCATGTTTAGGAGCTTACATAATTCCAGACAATTTCACCGCCACTGTTGGTCTTTTAGGTCAAAAAGCATGGATCTTCTAGGCTGTATTTGACAACTAGATGTTACGAGACACGTGCACGAGTTAAATGCGGCCCGGAATGTAGGTAAGCGAATTGATTTCTCCGCCTGTTTTCTAAACAAATTTCTACAATTGTCAAACTTGTCATCGTTTGAATTGTTTCTAGAAGAGAAAAATACTTTGTATTATTGTTTCTATTTGAATTCTTACGTGATACATTTTATCAAATGGAAGTTTACATATTCCATCCAATCCACATATGTGTATTTTGAGTTTAACTCCCATTTAGGTGCAGGTTAGGTTGTATTCTATTCAGTAAATTTCGTATTTGGACGCTTTACATTAGCGTTTAGAGCAAATTTATTATGTAATTATACATTTTGAACGGTCATGTGATATATATTCATACCGATTAGAGGACTGAAAATAAATAAATAAATAAATAAATAAATAAATAAATAAATTTGTATATATTTCAACGTGTCATTTCGTGTGCATCGTATGTTTTAGATTTTCCAAGGATACGGAGCTTGTATCCAGAATATCCGGACACAGGTATTCCACGGACTCAACAAAGAGGTATTCAAGGTTTATATGAGAGTATTGTTACATTGCATTACATAATAAATTATGATCTCCTTTCATTAAAAAGATGTTGAATATGAAATGTGTCTTTAAAAATTAAAACAAATGTTATAGAATGTAGCGTAAATATGTAAATGATTATAAGCTTCCTATCCGCAAATTAATAAACTTTCTTGTTTGTTAAATAAGTATAATCTGGTTTGCAATGTTTATTATTAAAGCGAGAAAAGTAGAGGCTCGAGAACACTGTTAACTCTAACTGCCGTGGCAATAGGAGCATCGGGTGTATTGTTCTACGCAAAGCATAACCCGGAATTCCGTGCAAATCTTGAAAGTTGGGCACCCGGTACGGACAAAACAATTCAGATCATCTTTCAGGAGGAATCATCCTATTTTGAATTTATACGTACATTCTTTGAATCGTTAAAGCAAACGTAAGTTGGACTTTATTACTATTTGATATAAATATTGTGATATAAATTATAACGTAAATTATATCGTAATAATCGAGAATAATCTAAGTATTGTTTTTATTTTAGATTATTAAGTGCCATTTTTGGAGGAGAATCACAAAAAGAATCAGGTCAGAAAAGATTAGATTGCGCGAACCTTGAAGATTATATACGTGAGCTCCATTAATAATTCCTGACCCCATTCCCTCCTTTCCTTCGTTTTTTAATCGCCTTAGATATAGAATTATGCTACAGAAAAAGAACTGTCTTATTTAGAACAGGAACCAGGTAATTACTATTTTGCTTACTAACATTTAATAATAACATGTGTACTATAGCACCAAAGCCAGTTTTCGTACCGCTCATTGATAAGAAGGAACCACCTATTAACGAACCTTATACCGAAATAAGATTAAGTAAAGAAAAAGGAGAAGAAATCGAAATCGGTAGGTCTTTAAACGTGTAATTCTATGTGGCCAAATTTTATCTTTCTATATAACAGGAGATGAACGTGCATGCTATGTTCTCAGTGGCCGAAAAACCTCAGCCACCTGCCAAGGATGTATCCGAGGAATTGATGCCAGTAAATCTGGTCGAACTGGAAACTTCTGCTGGCGAAACTGCGTCCAAAGCTATCGCAGCTTATCAAACAGCAGCGTGCGCTATTCAAGATTACAATGAAGATGTAATAAAAGTCGTAGAAAGTGTTAACGCCACCGTTGGTAGCTCTGTCTGGAACAGGTATTTTTTTCTCATGCATACTACTTTATAATAACAAAGTAATTATATGTTCTGTTAAATGAGAAACGTTTATTTATTAATTCTAGGCTAAAGGATGCAACGGAGAAGAGGAGGGAGGCCATTAAAGAGGCGGAAGACCACGCCAATCAAGCACTCGATTCGTTGAAAAAGATGTATAATTTAATCGACGACCCTAAATTCGAGGCGCCGTCACACATGAAAACTGCCGCTCGAAGAAATATCAAGAAAATCTTAGATGATGTGAACGAAGCGAGGAAAAAGTACAAAATGGAAATACAAAGTGGCAATATGGCCGAGCGTTACTGGAAGCAAGTCAGAACTGCCCGTGAAAATCTCAACGAAGAACTCCAGATACTATTCCCCGATATCAACATTCACGAGAAAAAATTGGCCATCGACGAAGACGCTTTTGACTTATTCGTTCTACACATGTATAACAAAGTGAATGGTTTGCAAAAGGAATTGGAAAAAATGAGGGTAAATATTAGTGTAAGGTATTATATAAGTCGCTCAAATGCTCGAGTGTAAAAAAATCGGTAAGTGTTTTATAGTGTTTGTCGGGTTATAGACGGTCAACAAGAGCAAACTGAAGGCAGCATTAAAATCATCGGGCGACGTAGCGACTCAGGAAAGACTCGACGCCTTGGTATGCCTCGAGCTGGACAAGGAGAAGCAAATTCTTCAGGACGAGTTTAACAAAAAGGTAAGGGGGTTACTTCCGTTCTAAAATCTCCGTATATATACATAGTTGAGTCTTATGTCCAAACGAAACACACGAGTGTATGTGCCTGTGGTATGGTATCACGGTCGCGTTAATTCGTCCATCGCATATCTGGAATAAATAACGCAAAACTTTCCAACGAGACTGAAGAAAGTATTAGATCATAGTATTGTAACGCGTAGTACCGTGCAGTTCAAGTTTATATTTTCAGGCGTAGTCCGTTTGAAAATTATGTGGCCAACTTGCCGGCGGCGGCGTGGGGGGGGGGGGGAATTAACGAAACACGCGTGAAGGTAATGACACCGTCGGCAATAACCCCCGCAATAAATTAGTACGAAGAGAGTTTGAATCGGTAGCTGCCTCGTGAAAGTAAACGGTGGGTATACACGGTTTCATGATTATAACGGATAGAATGTGACATTAGAAAAGGCGATGGCACATTCCGTCGCACGCTTTGGTCGTTATGTGCGACTGCATATGGAAAATGTTACGTATCTCTGTATACGTATACGGGCGTATATCCGTCTATTTGGTAAAGTGGAAAGAGAGTCGGAGGGTTGATTTCGCCATCCTTCGGGCCTTTTATCTAGTTCCATTTGGCATGTCGCCAATATTTTGCTAGCAGCAGGCAATATTATCTCTTTAGACTAACCTTGCAGTATATGCGGTATACACGCGCCTAGTCACACCGAGATATTCTCGCTCAGAGGAATCACTATGACTTGCTATCGTTATAGTTGTCTTTGGAGTTCGCTTCGGAATTCGCTTCCGAGTTTACCCTCGATTCCATTCGGGATACGAGTTAACGGATCTGACTGGGTCATAGAGAAAATTTAGGACGATAGTGCATCGATTGGACGTATGCTGACTACACGCTGACGTACACTGGTTTATTTAATTATTTTCATTGTACATATTTTACTCTCAATTGAAACATTTGTTGTTGGGTGACTTGAAAATTCGGTTTCTTTTTTCTTTTTTTTTTTTTTAATTTGTCTACTCGAGTATTTTGTATCGTATTTTAAGGAGGAAATACATTCTAGTACCATGTACCCGAATCCTGTAATTTTGAAAATATTAGGATTGTTTCAAAAGACATTATTAATGAATCGTATTAATGAATCGTACATTTATATGAATATAATACGAATGTTTGAAAAAATTTGCAATATATTAAGAATCTCATTTCATTTGATCGCATGTTTAATCTAAAAAGTAATTTAGCCAGGCGAAACAGTTTTGTTGGAAATGAAGTGTCCCTGGTCAGGATTTCTTTTATCGTAACGACGGCTTCTGTCGCGACTCGTAAAATCGAAAATATAAATCTTCCGAGAACTGAGAGAGCTCAAGTCGATTTGGGAGCTGTGAAAGTTGCTCGATCGATCGGGACACGATTTGTAATATCGACGAAATCATTTCTTCCTCGAACGACTTCGAAATCCTGTCGAGGACTTAACACACAGCCGAGAATCCGTTGTTTTTGGTCTTATTCGAAGATTTGGGAGATTGCAGAAAGAAAGAAAGAAAGAAAGAATATGTAAGTTGTGAAACTGGCAATCTAGGTAGTCGTGAATAATTGTCAACGTGACCTCACAGAGGGATGATAGATAGGGTAGACTGGACGACAGGAAGAGAGAATTTTTGACAGAAATTGCTATAGAGTGGGGTGGACGAGTTGATCACGATGAAAGAGTGGACCTACTAAATTGTTACTTGACATTTGCGCATAAAGTATTCCCTCTGTCCGTCCAGGGGAGCTTGGCGTTAACATTATACGCGTCTCTTCAAAGGCTTTCAATTTTCAGTAAACGAGAAGCTCAGAGTTGATGTACCTCGTTTTCTTTAGCAACAAATCACCACGGAGCGTGTTTTCATGCGAGAATTTTAGTATCAAGCGTTTAGCATTCACATCCTTTGTGTATGTGGGAAGGTGTTTTGTAATTCTCCTTTGTTTGCACGTGTTCCAAACATGCATCCTTCATGAATTAAACATTCACGTAGGGCTTGAATTTTGACGTCAATGGTACCAAACAGAAAGCCTGATAATTATTTGACCTGAACATTGATTTGGACCATCGATGAAAACACATTCAGTCGTGACGTAATTCTGATTCCTGCGTTACACCGATAAAAAGAACGTATAAGAATTAGTTGGTGAACTATTACCAATGGTATTGGGGATAGTTTGTAAAATTTCTTTTCCAAAGTTCAACTTTCAAATTACATTAATGCGATAATCATGAAACATTATATACGCGTATGTATATAAATTGTACAAAAAAGGAGAGAGAGAGAGAGAGAGAGAGAGAGAGAAGAGAAGAAAGAGAGGGAGAGAGAGAGAATGACTGAAAAACTGCTCTAATTATTCAATTTTTTAGATGTTCCAAATATTCAATTTCTCGAATATTATGTAAAAATTATTCCGACCATTCAATTGTCCAAAAGTCTCAATAAATACACCACATTTCATCGATTTTCTCTGAACGAAATTATCTTTCGAATTCGAGAAATTATTATTCAAATTACAACAGCAAATAGACAATGATACATAGATTACAACAAATTCACGAATCGAGAGTTTTCATTCTGTTCTTCTTGCTTTTCCTTCTCTTCTGAATAAACTCTATTTCTTTGCTTCCTTGGCGACTATACTGAACTATTTTCAATTCAACGTCAAGGATGCATATCGGATGCGGATATATCGTATCTGTCAAACGCTCATTTCCATCCTCACGCACCGATATAAAAGAAGGCAGCGTATCTTTTAGGCTGTTGCCGCGGCTTTCGAGCGATCTTTAAGGCAGATGGCACAACGTAGATTAGGCCGTATATCCGGTTTTTCGTAAATGTATCGTCTTGAACAAGTGTTGCGCTAGCAACCTGAATGAAGGCATCGACGTTGCTTTCGATACGGGCGTGCGTAAATCGAAAAACTGCCTGATCAGGCAGACAGATCGGACGACGCTTTCGATCCTTCCTCCTCCTCCTCCTCCTCCCCCCCCCCCTTTGGCCCCGTTCGAACGATATCGATCGGCGTGTGTGCCTTCTGCTCCCGTTATAGGCCATTCAGACTTTATGGACGCAGCGCGGAATAATTTAGAGCCAGCCACATGCATAATCGGGAGAAAAATTCTCCGGTAACGCGATTTCAATTTGAACCCTCTCTGCTCTGTCTCTTTCCGGGCTGATTTATTGCGCAGATGAGACTTGGAAATATAGATCAATGTTGTTCAAATTAAGGTCAAAAATTGAGGTTAAACAGCGGGAAAATGGGGCGAGTGGACGCTTATCTGAAACGAAACTGGAAAATCGCGCTCAAATGCGCTATACTTTACTAAAACATAATTAGATTGCAGATATTTATGAAAATTTAAATATTTATGTACGCTGTTATATTTAAAAAAATGCGGGGGGGGGAGGAAAGAAAAAGGAAGAAGGAGAAATTTCTTTCATACTATAGATATCTTATAGATATCGTAAATAGTACCTGCTTTACTTTACTTTGTATGTCATGTTCTTACGTTGTATCGAACCTTGAATAAAAATATGTCTGTTCTTTTCTTTTCTAAATATTATAAAACATATTTTGCTTTTGATATTTTACGTAAAACTTATTTTTCGAATGAAATTTCTTTTATAGTACCGTGAGAAAATATGGAGATCTTATTGAATGGATTTTATAATCAGTTCAGTACGTGAACAGTTGGAAAATATCGAATGTCCGACTCCACTTGGTTTAATACTACTTGATCTCTTTCCTAGCTTCGGTTGCGCTTTACGGCTGTTATTAATTTAACGAATCTTATTTTGTTACAGCGGATATTAGTTTTGGGCTTTGCTCGTGGATTTCAATAATTACCTACGAAATAACAGTTGAAATGTTCGGGAATGGGATAAATCTATTTTATAGTACGTGCAATAAATATTCGTAAATTGAATCAAGAATAAATAAGGAATATTCACGAGAATCTTATTCTCATTATCATTAATTTGGTATGTTGTGCTCTGAGACAGTTCTATATTTATATTTAGTAGAATAATATATTACTTATTTCAATGTGAAGTAAAATCAAAATTTGCTTCTTAACTAGATCAAATTTAACTTGTATTTTCTATAAAATTGGATATTACGCTCCTGATACTTTGAAACTTTGCAACAAATCTAGTAAGAGACGTGTTGAGTCAATAAATTCAACGTGAAATTTCATCAAAGACACATCATTGGCCAGAGTTTATTGACTTTTCACTTTCAACCATACTGTTGAAGCGTCTAAATTTCTCTACCACTTTCGCGGTAGATTTCAAAGAAAATTCGTTTCGTAGATGAAGTATCGAAACATACCGAGAAACTTCTCTCTGCTTTTCCCATCGTCAGTTTAAAGGTTCCCGGGTCCGAGAATCGGCGTCCGTTGAATATTAAAATAATCGGCTCGTGCATGCGCGTCGCCGAAATCGCGTGGCTATCGACATCGACACCGGTGGATCGCCCGTTAAACTGAAATTATCACTTTTTATTTTTATATTATCTCATTTTATTCTTATTTCACCTGTACGTGTGACGTTTCGTTTCGACTGAAAACACGCTCGATGGCCCGTTATATTCGCTGGAGACTCGTTCTATCTATTTTACTTTGATAAACGTCTAAATAAATGGACGACTAAATTGATACGGATTGCTCAATAAGAAACGAAAATCGTTGGAAACAGATCGAAGAATGATTAATCTTTTTATGCCATGGTGATTGTAGTTGCTGGAGGAGCAGAAAAGATTCGAGGACGAGATACGACGGCAGCTGAAACTGCAAGGACAGGTGCACACCGATCACATTCAGGACGCACTTGCGATAAAGGAACAGGAAGCGGATAGGAAGCTGAAACGTGCACTCAGCGAGCAAACTGAGAAAGATTCGTTAAAATATAAGTCGCAGCTTGCTGCAATAGTCGGAAGGCTACGTGGTTTGGAAGCTGCGCTGAAAGGTGAGTGCCACTTTGAGCTTGAACTTCATTTGGAGAATATGAACAATTATACACGTACATGTGTTGTTTATATTAAACGGGCTACGTTCCCTATGATGTATAATTTATTTATTATTATATTATATGTACAATTTATGTTGTGGTCACAGGCATTTTGCTCTACAAGATAAATATGTATGTACTTGTACAATTTATGAGACGTAAGAGCTGTGACTGAAACTATCTTATGACCGACATAAAGATATTGTCACAACACTCGAGGAAATGGAAAGTTTAGCAAACTGAAAAACATAAAGTTACATTTTTTGGGGGGCACGATTCTGTGCAAACTTTCTCCTATACGTGCAACTGCCATCCCTGGGCCTTTCCAGTTTTCCAGATATTTGAAAAATTCTGTCGATACCGCTAAATTTTGCCTACAAGTGTGCGTCCGTGACAGCGTACGCGGGAAATCGATTCGGTCGGCTCGGAATCCGTCCTTTTGCCGCTTTTGTCGCTTTTGTCGCTTTTGTCGCTTTTGTCGCTTTTGTTGCATCGTTGGTCGACCGCTTCGTCGAGAGCGAAACAAGGTCACGCGTTTAGGAATAGAGGGGTGGGAATGGGGAGAAAGATGGGATAAAATGGGAACAGAGGATGAAATATAGAAGCGAGCAGGGCAAAAATTGTTAGAACGAAATATTGGAACGCTAAAGAAAAGAAGGGGATAAAGGATGAAAGATCGTAGATGAAAGATTGAACGAATGAAAATGAGAGTTTAACGAATACGATCTGAAAAGGTAAATCGTTAAAGGTTAATGTTATGTTGTGTTAATACGATGTTTTATTTACATTGTCTTTCTCTTTAGGGTTTACGGATTTTAGAATTTCTCTTTCATCCGATCTTTGGATTTTTCAATTTTTACAGCATTAAAGCTTTCAGATCTTTTTCTTCGATATATGATATACGGGTCTGTTTCGATTTTCCGTTTCTTCTAATCCTTGTTGTTTTAAGAATTAAGGGGCTTTTTTTACTCTATTTTCGGATATTTTGTCGGATTCTCTGTCTCGCGAGACTCGCGAGACGCGCGGTATCCTATAAGCGGAAGAAATAATGTTTGAATACTCCTTTGTTCATTTTAATTCATACATCCGTACGTTGTCGATTTTCTTCAAAGGAAGCTAGTCAATCTATCGATAAATTTTTCTCTTCTTACCAAAATGCCGAAAATTCTGAAGGAAATGAAATGAAAGAATGCGTCGTACGTTAGAAGAAAGAAAAGATGTTTCGATATACAGATAAAAGATTTCTTAATTTGTATCGAGAAACCGGAGCAGGTTGTATCTCTCTTTGTACATGAAACGTGTTATAAGGTTGCATGTACTCGTGAAGTGTACATACAAGTTTCGTTACTTTGGCTGTTAATGGAAACGATCCAGTTCTACGGATACATCGATATTATATAGAATCGCGTGCAGAAAATGAAAGCGAAATCTTCAATTGGAAGTCGAATGGACGATACGAACGAACAGATCGAGTGTTCGAATGTCATCCAAATATATGGCTGACGAGTCACGAGAGTTAAATCACGGTAGTGATTAAACCAGCAACGAGAGAGTGAAATTAGTGGGAGGATAATCGGATACAGAAAAGGACGGTGAAGATTTCCAGGACGAGGCAATATTTTCCAAGAATGTTACAATTGTTAGCAGTTTTAAAATATCGAAATCGCTTATAACGATATGTTCCCCTGCATATTTCTCGCCGCGAAAGCTTCCTTCTACGTGCTCGTCCCGATGTCTACCTTGGCCCCTTCCTTGTCACGGCGCATAACTTCGCAAGACATTATACTTCAGAGGATATTACACGTTTGAAAGAGACTGTCGACTAAATGGCTCCGTTAAAAGGCGCATCGAATCCGTCGCTTTTCAGCTGAAATATCCGTTCCCTAGCCTCTTCAAACGATATAACGTTACATATATGTGCATATCCTAGAGACGAGCTCGTAAATTCTTTCCGATGTTTCTTCCATTCGCCCGCTGTACGGCGACTCAATTGGCGAAACGAGAAACGTGGTTCTTTGAGGCTGCATTGTTTAACGATGAAACCAAGGGATCCTCCGATCTTTGACGCTAGACCGTTAGCCGAAAGACTAGCCACGGGTAAGAAGCGGCGGATAAGCGCGGCTATTCGACCGCCTTTTACATAAAAATCTATTTTTCTTCGTTGTCTCGTTTCGTTTCGTTTCGTTTCTTTCTATAGAATAAAATTTGACGAGGAACAGAAAAGAATTATATTATCGAGTCGCGGATAATTATAATTATGTATGAATACGATTAAGGATTAAGGAAATGGAATCTAAGTGTAAAATCTTGGGCGGTATCTGACGCTAGATATCATAACACGAGTGCCGAAATGTTACCCTATACACGTATTTGTAGCCCTATTTTTTTTTTTTTTTTTTTTTTTTGTTTTTTTAATTTCGATTATATTTCATAATGTTTTTTCTACTGCTTTCCGTTTCAGCTCGTATGGAGGAAGAAAGGGGTGCATCGAATGCTCAAATTCTTTGGTCGGCTTGCCAAGCCTTGGCTCGAGCTGTCAAGTCAGCGCCAGCAGGTGCGCCCGTAGAGGAAGTCATCAGGCCTCTGGAACCGGAAATCAAGGCCGTCACCAAGGCAGCACGTAAGCACTCCAATATATTTTCAAATAATCTACGTTGTTCCTTCCTTTCATGCCAACAAAAGCTATCGAGTTTTATAATATAACGTTGCTTTCTTCATCCCTGTCGCGATCGTGATCCGATACTAGTATACTTCGAATGGATTAAAATGGAATTCCTTTGAATTGGAATACTGAAACGTAATGCAATTTGTGGTTGCGTGGGATTAGAGAACGGTTGGTAGCCGATGATGTTGGCAAACCGGTTCTGCCGATCTGCAATGAACAAGAGAATAAAAGGAAGAAAGATTACAACTAACGACGGAACTAATCTCAAAACATTACAATATTATAGAATTAATTTTATAATTTTACACATGGGTAGAATTTGATAATCTATGTAACAACCTGTTTGTTGATCTAACCATCGTTTTCTTTCGTAAAAATGGTAAAAATCCCAACGATTAGTGATCTCCTACGTTCTATACGACTATGATCTACTGTGATTCGTTGGTTTCTCTTGAGTAAGCAGAATAGAATTAATACCGCCGTACATAGCCCTGCTATGCGTAAGAGTTTTCGCCCCTTCGACATGAATATGTAAACGCGAAAAAGGAAACATGTTCCCTTGTGAATCGTGAGTGAAGAATTTCATAAAAAACAGAGTTGATCAGTTTGTCTCTCGATAGCTTTAAAGAACAATTACCACGTTGTTTTCTGGGGTTTTTTTTTTTTTTTTTTTTTTTTTTTTTCGCCGCAGTGCCGATATTACGGCACGAGTATCGCCACCGAACGAATAAATTTTCTGGCCATTTGTCACGCATTTTCCATGTGCCGAACAAAATTTCGCAAAATTTCGTAATATTGCAAAGTAATATATGTCGGTACAAGCAACGCCATCTGGTGTAATGCGATTTGTTAAAGAGAAATCGGGGGTAGGGGAGTGAACGTGTCAACGTTGTCCGATGTTAATTAATTTTCCACTGGAAAATTCGGTTTGAAATATCGGTGAAATAAGGGTGGTAATTTCGCGCTCTTTTAACAGTTACACCCCCTTTCTCCCCCTGCGCGCTTTTAATTTCTGTTAATTACGCGAATAAACCGACTTAATTTCTCTTTAAATCTCGATAATTTCCAAAAATCTTCTATTCCGAAGAGAAGCATAGAATAACTATGGTTAGTTCTTCTATGACGTGTTGACTGCTACCATAGATGAACATGTTTCACCTGTAACCTGTAGTATTTAGTCTTTATAAAATATCATGTTACAACGAAAGAGGTTTACGTTTCATAATGTTCTCCAGTTATTCGCGTTATCTGCAGTTTTTCGGTTAACGATATGCATTTCGCCTTAATAATTCCAACATTTACAATCGCCTCGCATCATCACGCCTCTAACGACAACCTTATAGCTCCATTCAGTTTTAATTTCATTTTAAGTGGCCGAGTTACTTTTGCTTGATTCAAGTTTAGCTGTTTAACGCTATAGTTGTGAATTCCTGCAATGTCATTTACGAGTTGCCTTAATTGTTCTATTATCTGTTCGTGAATATAGGTAGGGGGTTATATAGCGATTTTAGTTGTGATTATGTGCTTTGATTCCGTAGTCATTTCCTCTGAGAGTGAGATTTCCCTCTCTCAACGCCGTTAGTCGCCTTTCCTAAACATATTCCACCTCTCTCGCCAATACTTCTAACGCAGTGTGTTAACTTGACACGACACGTCTATCCGAGTCTTTACTGCTCAAAGAGTGCTTGAAAATATCAATTTCTAGAACATATCCAAAAATCATGGAAATCGTAGATGAGCTAGCTTTTCCGCAGTTTTACCTATTGATCTGTGTATTAGTCTCATATATAATTGTTAATGATTATGGATCTTTATCGTCGAAATAAAGGTATAGAAACAATAAATATTCATTTAATATTCACAATAAAATAATTATGCATTTATTTAGCAAACGATTTCAACCATATTAAACGATACAATCTTGCGCGTGTCTCAACACTTTCTTCTCTACACGACCTTCCATACCAGATGCCCTCCCATACACGGCTGAGGATAGAACAGTTTACATTCTTTTGTTTTCGAGACACCGCGAACACACATACCCATACTCACATACTCACATAGTTAATTTAGCATATAAAATTACACATATCTCAACAATAATAATGACACTCGATCTGTTCTTTCATCGGACGATAACGAAACAACGAACGAACGAACGAACGAACGAACGAACGAACGAACGAACGAACGAACGAACGAACGAACGAATAAAGAAGACAAAAGATAATATGTAGAAAGAACACGAGATGTTAAATGTAGGAAATGTTAAACAAATAATTTCTCGTATAGAATTCGAAATATTAATCGCATTGGTTAACGATCGATTGTTTTTACACTTTTCAGAAACAAATGTATTATTTTGGAGAAATTCGTTAATAGGTTTGTTCATTCTGTTCTGTTCTGCCAGCCAAAGAGGATCCTTTGGTGCAAGCAGCGATTCAAGGCATTCCAGAGGAGGCTGCGAAGAGGGGAGTGTTCCCAGAAGACGTACTTCGTGCAAGGTTCCTCAAGGTAATTTCACACTGACTTTTGTCATTATCGTGTCAAAATTTCAAGTCCCTACGAATATGTTCAAAATACAGCCAATTGTAGAAGCACCGAGAAATGTTTCCCACGCTTTATTCAACACCCTTGTAAACTCTTTACCACTTGTTTGTCCTAAGTTGAAAACTACATAATAACTTTGAAAAATACAAGACATTGCATAAACTCTGAGAACATATTTTGCCGTCGCGTTTTGCAATTTTCTAACATATTTTGCAACATCGCTTGTTTTGCTGCTCGCTGGTTGTTACCGCTTACCGTTCTGTACGATCGTATCACGATCTTACGCGAATTTCTACAGTTAACACTTTTGTCGGTCAAATGTTCGTAGGATCAAGTTTTCTAAACTACTCGTTTCTGTGAAAACTGCCTCTCGTTATCCTTTAACGCCTTTAACGATCTAAAATACCGCCGATAAAACACATTCAGATAAAAAATTTTGCAGTTTGGATGCTACTATCCTTTCTTTTTATTTCAATGGATTTTCGGCGATGGCTGGTCGATCCAACGATTACAAAGTTTATGATAAGGAGTTATTCGAGGGACAGAACAAATTTATGGTCTATCGTTTTTACGTTTCAGGTGGAAGAGGTGGCTAGACGATTAGCCATGGTACCCGAGGAAGGTGCTGCACTGCCTGTCTATTTCCTTAGTTATCTTCAAAGCTACTTGACGATTAAGGACGCCAGTCCCATTCCGCAAAGTGAGATCGAGGACAAGCCGATTGATGCGAGCAATCTTAACACATTCGACATTCTTCATCGGGCCAGGTAGGTACCTTTTCCGACTTGAATTTTGTTCTACTGTCACTCGTCGAACTGGTAATTATCTATTGTTTTCTCCTAATACAATTTTTCCTGTTCTTAATTTTATATTTACATATATTTATATCGTTTGCTTTTTATTTCTTTGCAGAGTGTGTGTGTGTGTGTGTGCGCGCGCGCGCGCGCGTATGTATATGCATATATCGTATAACATAGAAAGAAATATTTTAATTATTGGTAGATAAAATGTAAATGAAAATTTACTTGGTAAACTTGGCAACAGAACAATTTTTCATGCATTTAACTTATTTTTGAAAAATTATTCTGCGTTTTCGCTGAATCGTTAAATATGTTGGAGAAATAGTACGACCTGAAGAAATATTACACTAGCCGTTTGATCACGATTTCAGTCGTAGTTATCTTCGTTATATCTTTGTATTCTTTTGCTCACTTATGATACGTCTGCTTTGGGCAAGACAAAGTTTCGCGCTGAAAACTTTCATTCAAATCACAAAACAATCCTTTTCCATTTTCTGTACCCTCCTTTTTTCATACATGCGATCCAATCTCCCCAACTCTCATTGAAATTCTATCGGAAAGCCTATTAAGCCAAAACCAATCACAGGTTCTTCTTCCATTTTTATGTAACGATATCCATGACAAAACAGAGCTCGATCCTGGCGCGCGTCGATTAATCGATGCGCGTGGTGAAGTTCTTGGAGAACGATCGACGACACAGCCGTTGCATCAACCTCTGGAAATGGAAATGGAAATGGAAATGGAAATGGAAATGGAAATGGAAATGGAAATGGAAATGGAAATGAGCGATTCGGCCTCGAGTTCGGCTGCGTTCCAAGAGTGAATGACGCGTCACACGCGATTAACAACAGTTCCTTTAACAGTTGCGAGCTTTTGGTGAGAGATGCTTGTTTGTTATCAATGGAGCGATTTCAACTCGCCTGCTTCAACCCTTAAATTTGTGGATACAGGAAGTTGAAGTGTCTGAAGCGTGACGTAACAAACGAGATATTTAAAAAAATGTCAAGCATCCTCCGAGCATCTGTATCCACAGATATTTGATAATCCAGGTTTTACTTGTCTTCAGCGATCTACCCCGTTTGCGTCAAATCCCGATTCTTCGAACTTTTTTATACTTATACGATTCTTTATACTTTTTCTTTTAATAAAGTAAGCTATATTTGTTGAAAACGAAGCTACGCAACGTAATACAGGTACTACGGATGATACAGAGGTGTGAAAGAAGCTGATCTAAAGTTGCAGTTTAACCATTAGCCAGGTAATTTGGTCGAACAATGGAAAATCGAAAAGAAGTTTTTCGAGACGAGCGCAATCCCCGGTTTCCGCTTAGTACGTTTTTACACGTATGACTCGTTCGTTGATTGGTCGGTTCGACAGGTAATTCGGATGATAGTTTCCCGAGCTCCTCGCCTCCCATCTCCCAACGATATTGTCAGATATCAGACTCCGATCTCCTTCGTCTTATTTCGATTCTATTCGTTCGATCCAGATGAATTTTATAAACTTTGATGGTAAAAATGAAACGTACGTGGCAATGTTTGAGATATTAAACCGACGCAATGGTTATTGAAATGAAAACTAAAGTCTAGTAGGTGTAGTAGCAGGTGTAGTAGTAGATGTAGTTTTACTATAGAAAATTGTGTTATACGTATATGTAACGAATAATATCATAAATCTGAATCGCGATATTCGAAGCTGTGAACGAAATTATCCAGTTAACTAGAAATTTCTCTAATATGGACATGCATAAATATAATTTCCATTTCGTGTAAAATCGATATCTAATGAGACGAAATTTAGAATCTGACTGACGAATTAATTCGTCCTTCGTGATTAACAGATTGATTGACAGCTCTGAAATCTATGCTTTCAGATATTGGCTCGATCGTGGGGACTTTAAGATGACTCTCCGCTACATGAACCTCTTGAAAGGAGCGTCAAGATCCATCGCCAGAGACTGGATGAACGAAACTAGGATCCTTCTGGAGACTCAGCAGGCGGTGGACACGCTATTGGCGTATGCTGGTGCTATAGGTCTAGTATTCCTCGGCGCTGGAGATTCGAAGGTCAGTCGAAACGATTAGGCTAAAACAAAAACAACAAAAGATAATCACGTGTAATGGAGAACGAGAGACATCCTGTCTCTTGGCAAATTTTTCTATAGTTTCAACTAGAATTCTGTCAAAGTGTCGCGAAAATGTATTCAGTTTTTTCGGTGAAATTTCGCTTTCAACGGATTTCACATAAAAAGAAGAAAAAAAAGAAAAAGAAAAAAGAAAAAGAAAAAGAAAAAAGAAAGAAAATGCCAAATTCAAATTCAAAGTGACACTCGGAGCAATGTATTTTTAATTGTTTATAAACGTTGATTGGAAGATATTGCTTAAATATACTGGGATTGTTTAACAGAATTCTCGAACTCTGTTATTTATAATTTCCGGTGCATCTTCTGTTTATTCGATATTTTTCGATTTTTCGATCGGATTAGAAAGAGAAGAGAGATTCGTATCGGAAGCTTTGATACTTTGTTATATAATTTTGTGGATCGAGTATAGCTCGAGTATGGTCTGTTCAAGCTTCATCTACACGAATTCTTCGAATAGTGTATTAAAATCGTCAATAAAAATAGCCTAAACTTATCCGTCGAAGATTAATCATCGTTATTCTTCTTCCCTCCTCTCATAATTTACTTAATAAACTTGTTTTCTCTCTCTCTCTCTCTCTCTCTCTCTCTCTCTCTCTCTCTCTCTCTCTCAACATCCTTCATCTTTGAGTATTTGTATTTAAGAGAAACTTTAGCATGAAATTAAAACACAATATACACGCATATACCTATTAACCCCTTGTCTCATAGCTACACTCTGGATGATTATGTATTTGTAGGAAACGTGGAACAAATGTATACAACGTATGAGAAATTGCGTAAAAATGTATTATAGAAAATGCAAAGCTAGAACTCTTCAACTAAAATGACAGTATTTAACGAACGAAACAAATCTTCACTTAGACTCTATTCCTTTAATAATTTTTTTTAAATAATTCACCATGATACGAACAAAGATATTGCATAAACGTCCACAGATTGCTTATAAGTGTTGAAACTGTTATATAACGGTTGTATTTATGTTATAGATGGAAAGAAAAGTTATAATTTCAATTCAACAAAGCAAGTAACAACAAAGTAATGTAATGTCGTGTTCGTTAGAGTAACTTTCCACTCGAATCTCAGCTTCTAGTTTTTAAATTATGAATAATATTTGAATATTTTCATGCAATTTGAAATAATATCTTCTTATTATTACCTACAGTGAACGGCTAGCATTTTTCGTAAGTACGTATGTACGTGTGTACGAAAAAGGTTATAAGGCAAAGGATTAGAGAAAAGGACTCTTTCATACTTTCCTTCAACTTGGGAAACTAGTTTAACGATAGAAAAACACGACTGGATGAGCCAAGCGAGCCGAAGCAGGGTAGAACGTAGCAGTGTTGATCGTTCCAGTGGTGTGTTACACGAACGCTTGATTTACGATACTGTTCAATAAATACATAATAATACTATAATAATACTATTACTAATAGATTGTTAAATAAAGAAAAAGACGGGAAAATCGAGATACGAAGAAAGGTGTTCGTATGAAGGGTTGAGAATCCTATAGTGTTTTAAGCTCATCCAGTTTCGTTCGATCATACTTTTAACAGCTGAAATACCTTACCGAAATCTCGACATGGATACATCTTTATGATTTTCAGCCCAACATACGTATATGTATGACACGAAAGACAAAACACAAATTCACCCCTGGAAAGATTGACTGCCCGCTTCTTGCAGCGTTAACAGTATGATTTACGATTTTTTGCTTGCAGTAAAAAGAAAGAGCAAAGGGCTGGCAAAATCGACAGAAATCGATACGACTTCCGCCGGCCAAAATGCTCTCGTCCCTTGAATTTTCGCGTCAAACCGCCGATACCGAAACCGAACACGAACAAACAGTGAGAGATCTAAAAAAAAAACAAAATTGAAAAAAAAGCCGTCCCAAAGAAACAAACGATCGAAAGCTTCACGAAATCGAAAAAAAAAGAAAGAAAAGAAAAGAAACAAAACTGAAAATGCGATACGAAAGACAAAAATAAGAAAAATATGAAAAAAAAAAAAAAAGTAAAAACAGGGGAAACGTTGGAGAACGTTCCTTTCGTTGTTGTTCGAAGTGTTCCAGCAAGCCTCGCCTGGAAAAAGCCGTGGACCGACGAAGGAGGAGAATGCAAGCGTGGAAACGTCGTCGAAGAAGAAGAATTCTCGCGCGGAAACGTCGTCAAAGAAGGCTGAGGACACGTGGATGGACATACAACAGCGTTCAGACTGCTATCGATCGTATTCTCGGATGGAAACTGTGGAAAGATGGGAAAAAGACATCTGGGATTTCTGCGAATGTAAAACTAGCGAGATTTCAGGTTTCTTTGCAGTTAGACTCAAGCTGGAACAACGAGGAGACAGGCAAAAGGATCCTTCTACTGCAGAGAGATTCGTAGAATACCACCATTGCGATGTACGGATATTTAATCGATAGGATCATACGAATACATTCTGTATTTTCTTTGGCTATAAAGTCCTGTATAACGATTAAGAGAAATATTATTGCTATTGTTGTTGTTTTTGTTATTATCATTATCATTACTATCACTACCACTATCATTATTTTTTTTTGTGATATACATATGCTCTGTTTAATATTAATATACGATGGATATCAGTGTTCAACAGAAATAGGGATAAGACGATTAGAGTGTAGCAGAAGATGCGAGTTTTCCAACATTTCGAACGAGCAAACGGAAGTGTCAAGTCGAGGATATGTTACTGTTTCCTGTGAAACGTTTCTAAAAAAAAAAAAAAAAAAAAAAAAAAAAAAAAAAAAAACAAGGAGAAATATTAAATAATTTTATCTGTCTTAACATAGAGAAATATGAAATCTGCACGGTGGTAGTGGTAGGTTATCTGCAGGCTTAAAACCAGAATTTAGAATACCCCATAACAACGTCTATGCCGTCTGAACGAATCGCTACTGTTATCTCTTAACTTTAAATCAAATAATAAAATAAATGTCCGGAAAAATGAAAAATCCATGCAATACTTGGAATAATCCTCGAACATGAAAGAACTTTAAACCAGGTGTGACTACCCTTTTTGGAACGAGTCACTAACGAGGCTTGTCGAAGAGGTAGGTTTTTTCTACTTTTCACTCACTCTCTCTCTCTCTCTCTCTCTCTCGCTCTCTCGCTCTCTCGCTCGCCCATTTCTTCCTTTTCTTTCATTTGTCCGTTTTTAGTAGAGTTTGAGAAAGCTCATTTGCTCCACGTGTCATGCTTCAGAATGGAACACTGAAGAGAAAATGTTGCTTCCTCTGTGCTTCTCCTTTACCTGTTGATGATGAAGCGTTTAGGTTAGTCGAATAGTTAAATAGGCGCACAGTTACTTAAATAAAGCTTGTTCCTATTTAGAATTGGCAAAGCAGAATGAGAATGACTCACAGAATTTGACGATAACGAAGTCTATCGGCGGCAGAGGGTGAAATACCTCTGGTACGTCTTGAGTGGTGAGTGAGGATCGAACGAAAAAACGAGACAAACGGGAGTGAATCGCGTATTGTAAATGGCATGTATACTTTTGTAAAAAAAAAAAGTTTAATTGCTTCAATGTGAAGCGATTATCAAGCCGAGAGATACGAGCAGTAAATGGTGTTCGTCATTGATTGTACCTGCAACGCCCTGTTTTCCCTGCTAGATTTAATTTTCAACCAACTCTAGAGTGTAGTTTCAGTTTGTTAGTTTAACGATCAGTTCGTTTATGATTATCAAGTTTATATGACAAATTGCGATACGAATGAAGGAAACAGATGTATAAAATAAATACAGAATTGAAACTATGTAGCTTTAATGCCAGTTTTCAGATTTAAATATGAAATAACAAACCTAACATTCTTATCCGTTGACGTTGACGTTGACGTTGATTAAGAAGAGGATCGAAAATAAAGATTAAATCTCAAACTTATAAAATTCAATTGAAATTTCAAATCTTCAAGATAAATAATCCTGGAGCTCGAATACACGAAATTCAATTCAAATAACAAATATACAAAATCCAACCCAAATTTCAAAACTATGAAATTCTGATGGAAAGATATAGGATATTCTGCAGTGGAAGCTTATTGTTTGCGATGTATAAGCGTGATTCACCTAATGTGCCTGATCGCTACTTGCCAAATCCAAGATGAACAGACAACTTGCGGTTGGCTTTTGAGGTTGTTTCGAGGTTATTGGCTATCTATTTACGTCATCACGCACTTAAACTTTCTCGGTGTCATAAGCTGGCTTCTTGACACCCTAAATTAAATTTTGTTTCCGATACATCTATACATCTACGTACATCTGGAATTATCTACCAAGTAGAAAGATAAAACGATTTCGTTTCTTAATAGTCGCTTTATTATTTAATCGTTCATCAAAACAGATTCTATAAATTAAAAATGTGTGCGTATCCTCATATCTATATATGCATATATATCGTAGAATAGAATCATCTTCTTGCTGTGAATCCTTTGGGACTCGTTCTTTGTCAAAGTTCATGGTTGTGATTAATCCACAGGGGATGGTAATCGTTGACGACACTTATCAAAGAATCGGTACGCTCTGTGAGATCGTTTGTGACAACAGAGCGTACAAATTCTAAAATAAATAACGTAACATAGTTGAATTTCGAAAAACTGCAACCAGCTATGCAGCCGTTTTTAAACAAACTCTGAGAATCTTTTTCAAGTGCCATTCAATATCTCTCTCTCTCTCTCTCTCTCTCTCTCTCTCTCTCTCTCTCTCTCTCTCTCGGTAATCGTTATCACGCCACCGTTTAAGAAGGAAAAGGTGCGTTGCAATATGAAACGTTTAACAAGATTTATAATAAAACGGACGGGAATCTGTTGCACGATAGCGGAAATAAACGACTTATTTTGTTAAAGCTAGAGTACAAGCAGACAATTTAATAAATGTATACATCTATTACTCGATATAGGATATACATTTAAAAAATATCGGCTAAATAACTTTGATAAATGGTTAAAGTATACATATTTATTGAATATTTCAACATACTTGGTTATGGTTCGATCGTACTTGGCTGTATCTCTGTGTATCTGTCAAAGTGCTTCTATAACGACTAAAAGGTTCGCAATTTACTTAAAACTTGTATTGTTCTTATCTTTTGTTATTTCTTTCTTTTGTTGCAAACAGTCACGGAAGATTCGAAACTTTCTAATCCTAATAATAATAGTAATAGATTTAATAATAATATCTATTTGCACCCTGGTACTTGAATCACTGAAATACAATATACATAAGTAGAACAGCTGTTCTATTCCCCGACCTTTTACACGAAATCCAATCTTGTCTTGACTCTACCACGTAATTTCTACAATGACTAGATAAAGGCTATGTAATTGTAAAAAGCATATTCTTTGAAACGATTGAGATCGGCTACCCAACGGATGATTCCTCCGTGACACAGTTCTCTGCTTTCGACATATAGTTACACGTTTTTGTGTTGGTGGTGGAACGTTTCTACAAATTTAATCAAGCACTCGATGCGGTCTTGTAATTGGCAGAAATCTCGACCGCGAGTACGCGGTGCACCGGAAGCTCGTGAAAAGTGTGCGGTTGGTCGAGCTTCTACTTCTACCTCGTTCCTAGCGTCGAGCTTTGGGAACCAGCAGTTGCAGTCGACCAAACTATGTATTTCCATAGAGAAGGGAAATACCAAGTATTATTTCATTGCAACGCGAGCGATTTGGGTGTGTAGTGTGTGCAGCTGTATAATAATATAAATAATATAATGAATATAATGAATATAAAACGATCGTTATCCTTGATACGATCGTTGTGTGGTCAGCCGCGGACGGGACGATCGCGGTGCATGTGTGGAATTTGTATGAACATCGTTTATACCTGCTACTACATTTATACTTGTTACTTATTTACGGAAGCAAAGAATTCGAGAAAACGTTAGCCCTTTCTACTCTATGGAAAATTTTCGATATGATGTCAATTGGGTTTTAACGCGAGCAGGCAAGTATAACGTTTAATCTACGATTTTTCCTAGAAATGGTCTCTTTCACTTGTACCAGCTAAGCTGCTGCTCGTGTATCCTTCGACTTAAGGATCCCTGTGCGTCTCGCGGCTTAGGCTGATCACCTACCCACTTTCGTTCGTGCAAGGAGATTTGCTCGCGCTCAAGGATATTTCGCTTGATTTTTCATTGTCCGTAACTAGAAAACAAACCCTGTATATATCCATTCGATGAGTCGGCTTGTCCACTTTTGACTCTCTTGCTCTTTCGTTTTAAAACTTCGAAGACTGTCAAATCCTTCCACGATAATTAATAAAATGAAAAATAACACGAGAATAAAATTCTTCCACTCGAAGCCACCGCCACATAAATCGCACATCACGCTAAATAATAAATCGTCGTAATGGAAATTATTGGTACACTCGTAAGAATTTATCAATCACCGTAAAGAACAAATGAATTTTCATAAAATTCTTTTCGCCTTCTAGTCTCACGCTCTACTTTGTCTCTTGCCACCAACTTTCTAAATCATTGCAGGAAGAAAAAAGAGAAGACGACAGCACGAGGTTATTCGTTCGCCGAAACGGACGAATCAAGTTTCGCGCAACTCTTCTTAACTTTCTGATCCTCTGATCTCGCATTTCTCTTCGTCCCTCCTCTTTGCGCATACTCTTTAAGTTAAGGAACGACAAAATAGGAAGTAAAAAAGGACAATTGTCTTATTTAGACGTGTTTTTTTTTCTTTTTTCTTTTCTTTTTTTTTTTTTTTTTTTTTTTTTTTTTTTTTATCGGTTTTTATCTCTCACGAACCTCTTTAATAACGTAACTATCAAAACAGTGGTGAAAGCGAATGTAAAATGTCGCGCTGCTGTACGTTGAAACGTCGTAACATCTATACTCGCAGCCCCGAACAACTTTCCCCCGGGAAAATCGTATGTCCACGTGCGCACGTCGGTCTTCGTTTGCGCGACACGCGTTACTTCGATTTCAGGCGCAAGCTTGTCTTTATTCTAATTTCTCGTTTATTTCCGTTCTTTATTCTCGTCTACTCGTTGACCTCTGCCAACTTATTAAGAGCTTGGAACGATGTTGGATTTATTATCGTTACAGAGACTCCCTCGTTGGATATAGTAAAATCTTACACGCTAAAGAAGTCGCCGAGAATTATCGTGATATGGCGTCGCAACTCGTTAATTTATTTGTCGAAAGCATTTCATCGATCTCGTTCTCTCTTCTCTACTCTCCTCTTCTCTTCTCTTCTTCAATGACTCATTCCGTCTTTTCCTTCTCACAATCCTCTCTCTATTGTATGCGTATAACAATACGAAATGATTCGAGGTAGAGATCGTTAAAAGTCTATGTTTTCTTTACTACTTTTGATTTTTCTTAACCCTTTCGTGGGCGCAAAATTTTTTTCGACTCTACTAATTTTTGTAAGAAAGCAACAATTTCAGTACCAAGCATCGTATTCAATAAAATATATTCTATGTTTGTTTTCATTGATTTATCTCTCTTTTTTTCTACCATTGCCTACGAATAAGGGTAGTAAGTGGCTATTAATCATTACACGGTTCCTTTGTTACCTAACCATCCGTTAGAAACAAGGATGGTAAATATCATCAGCTGTGCCGAATATATTTTATTAAATTCATATTTATACTAAAATTTGATTTTCCGTTTTCTACGATGGTTCACGCATTTGGTTCAGCAGCATAGAGGAATATTTTCGCCGCCTATGAAAATGGGGTTAGGTTCAATTATCATGCACGCGTGTATCATACGTCCGCGTGGAAGATGGAGGTTTGAGCCACAACGATCGTGAATTTACGCGTAACACCACTTTGCGTTATAAAAATACATGGATAAAGTGTAAGCGATGCTTGAACTGGTAATCCACGACCATTGTGGCCGTAATGCGAACATTATTTCTTTACTTCAAAATATCATAGTATTAGGATATTCGTACTCGATTTCTCTTGCGTCTCTGACGAAACATCTTTCTTAATTAATTATCAAATCGATAATTCGTGTAGCTTTTCGTATTTCAAACCTGAAGCGGCTTATTGCTATCGGATTTAAACAGTGGAAGCTTCAACGAGTGGTTCGTGACGTCGTGTCGTCGTGTCGTCGTGTCGTCGTGTCGTTGTTAAGTTCAATTCGTGACCGTGTCTTTCGTTATACTAATTGCAAGTATCAGAATATTAATTATATATATATGCATGTATATAATTAACTATGTATATATAAGAATAGTTGGGCAGAAGGATATGGTGCGAATATCGGAAGAATGACGAATATTGCGACGTGACAACGTTTGACAAATTCTTAACATTTCTACCATATCGCACGATACTGTGACTTGACAAATTTCCAATACTGATATCATTGAATATTTAAACAATTTTCATCGTCGTATATGCATGTACTTTCCTTGATGCGCTTTGATATATTTTTACATCGGATCTCGCCAGACGAGAAATTTTTATTCCAAATTCCATTCCATTCTGCGTTAACTTTTCCACCTTTAGCTCTTTTTGTCGTGTACATGTTATACTACTTCTCCGTTATATCCATTATCTATTCGAATTCGCAAATTTCCATCGCAGTATATAATGGCAGTACCAAACCCAAACTTAATCTAACTTTCTCATCGTGAATGAAATAACGTTTCATCAAAAACCCGCGACTAGATAAATCGGCTTACTCGCGTTATCTTCCTAAAGAAATCGAATAATTTAAATATTTACTTTACGCTTCACAGTCTCACGTTATTATATCTACCTCGAAACATTCGCCCAACAATAACAACAACGTTAATCGATCGGTCGACATCCATGACGGGAAACGGATTAAGCGTTAAGTATCGTTTACGCTAGACTCGAGCTAAGTCTCACTTTAGATAAATCGTCTCTTGGCCTAATTTCAGAAGAACAGATATGTAATCGCTAGTAAATTTCTGACGCGCTACGTTCGTGATTTTTTTTTTTTTTTTTTTTTTTTTAGATTTTTTAGTTTTTCTTTGCACTCGTTCGCGAAACTGGTAGATTACTATTTCCTCTACAGTTTTGTGACTCGCTTGGCTTACTCTTATCGGCTAATAGTACTACTATGAATAGTACTACGTTCATACTGTTTAGGAATTTTCAGACGCTGGCCAGCGGAGAGAAGAGAACGGATTCGCTCGTTTCGATCTCGATCATGTGACCGAATTCTGTGTTTTAAAAATGATGAAAATTGAAAATAAGTGGCACTTTGTTTCTTACTTAATTTGTAAAATTATTAAAAAATCGCGAGCACGAAGGTTTACCATTTAATAAAAAAAGAAAAAGAACTTGATGGAGAAGGAAAATTTATTCTTTCTTTAATTTGATTTAAATTTGTAGAGCATTGGGCATGCGATCGGGTGCTTCGGTGGTAGAATGGAACTGGAAATCGATTCATTGTCAGATGAATGATCTGTTGATTGACAGATCCTGCGAGGAGTATGAAAATAGAAAATTGTGGAAAAATTGAAACTATTGATTGAGAAGCTATTCCTTGAATTTAAAATCTCACGAGATTCTACAGGGTGATTTCCTGGTAGATTTAATTTAACGAGAAAGGAAAAGAAGAAGAAGAACAGAAGAAAGAAAGAAAGAAAGAAAGAAAGAAAGAAAGAAAGAAAGATATAATGTAGAGAGAATTGAAACTGAGCAATACGCTGTCTCCTCACGGCAACCAGTAACGTACACGCAATTTGTTTTAATATCTCACGCGTGCGTTCGTTAATTACAATTATTAAGGCTACTTCAAAGCGGTTACAAGTTACAAGTTACGGTAGTAGTAATAATCGACAAACTTTCCACTCAATTTCGCCGCCTATCGGTCTTTATCTCTATTACGTATATATGTGTGTGTATATACATACATACATACATATATATATAGACGCACACACACGTACATATATGCATAATTCAGTTTATGTATAATCGGTGTAATGTTTCCTGTTTAGTGTCGTTAATCTTTAGTAATGGTAATAGTTAATCGTAATAGTAGTGATTAGTAGTAATTAGTAGCAATACAGTAATAATAATTCACGATAATAATAACAATAAATCAATAATAATAATAATAATAATAGTAGTAATAATCCATAATAATAAGGTTATCATTATTATCCTGACTGTTCCTCGTTAAACTGTTGTCTGTATGTAGGTTACATAATATACATTGTATGTATATTCACGCGGGTTCAATTTTTCTTCTTCCGCGGTTCCTATCTTTCTCCTCTTTCAATTTTCATCGCGTTGTTTATCCGCAAACCGTCGACCTCTTCTCGTTCTTAAATCTAACAACGATCTATAGAAAGATGGATCGACCACGAACGATCCAGCCACTTTGGGAATCCCATTATCTTCGCGCTCTGTGTTCTTTTCTGTTTCCGATTTCACGTTTGGCGCTCATTCGCCATCGAGATCACGGGCACGAGTTTCTTGTGGTCCGACATATTTTGCCTCGAGATCACGATGACCATCCTTGCTCGACTGGAATCGACAGTCGTCGCGGTTGTATTTAGCTTAATATTTCTTTTGTTTGTGTTTTATTTTATATTTTTATCCCCCCCCCCCTTCCGTTTTACTCTATTTCATTTATTTTATTTATTTGTTTGTCTCGTTGAGAAAAAGGATCGGACGAGAGAATCGTGGAAGATTGGAAGGGGCGACTCGAAGAACATACTTCGGGTATCGGGAAAGGTTCAGCGAAGAAACAAAAAAGCAGCCGTTACGAAGGGAAAAAATGTGGAAGAATAAGCTTGGTAAATGGAAGAAGTCGAGGAGCCAAATGGAAAGCCGATTCGTAAAATGAGCAGGATTCTGAGGGAATGAAGAAATGGAAAATCGATTATCGAGAACCAAGGGAAAAAGGCCTTTTAAGGCGAGAAGCGGAGAAGTAAGGCTTCACGGCGAACAAAGAATACGGAGAGGGAGTAATTTTTCATTGAAAATGAAAAAAAGATCATCGTTCTTGTTAAATACAGAATGCCGAGTACAATTCACTTTCGACAGAGGAATCTACCGTACTGTTCGAGCCTCGCAATCGACATACGATGAAAAAGAAAACCTACTTAAAGTCGAAGTAAAAAATCGAACGATGAATAATTATAAATTATAATATCTGCAGAGTTTAGATAAATCAAATACAATGTAAACATTTAATTTAATAGAGGGGCTTTGTCCGATGCAAGTAAATATAAACGTGATATAATTTATGTTTTTCATGTTTAACAAAAATGAAACGCTATATCAATGTGGTAGTGATAAACAACTTCTTTTTTAAGATTATTGTATCATTTCATGTGTGTATGTGTTTACACATACATACGTACATGCATACGTACATATACATGTATATAAAAACATTTTTAATATTCTCAGGTTATTTTCTATAGATTTAGCTTCATTCTTTGCTCTAGATTTATCAACAGGTTTAGATTTGTATTTTAAATATCGTTTATTTCGAAAATAAAAGTCTTGTATGCGATAGAGGGATTTGCTTGTTTAATCTCAAAATGAAACCTACAACAGTTAGCTGATTAAACAATCAAAATTCTATAAATGAAAAACTTATATTTAATCGTGAATCGTGAATCGTGAATCGTGAATCGTGAATCGTGAATCTAAATGGCGAGTTAACTTAGTTTGACCAGTTAAGAAGTTGAACAATTATTCCACGATACTAAGAAATGTTCGAAACGAGTACATAATACGAATAAGATATCGATGTACACGTTCCGAAATCCGACGCTCATAATGGCGACGCGACGCAACCGCGGGCGGAAAGTCAAGGAAACACAACGATGGAATGGAAAGTATTGGAATAAATGGAATCGAAGTATCAGTAGCGAAGATGTTGGAGGCGAGCATCAGCGTAAGAGGAAGAACGACCGAAGCCGAATTTACATCGTTCCTCTAAACTGAAATAATGTAAATTCGGCTTGATCGATGGAAATTCGCCGGTGAGACAGAGTTTCTTCTTTGTTGCTACTAAAAATTAACTTTGTCTCCTCATAGGATGAAATAAATGTAAGAACGCTTAAAATATAATATAAGAGTACTTTCTATCTTATAGGGAGTAGTACCTTAGCAACCTGTTTTGTCGTCAATTTTTATTCCAGTTGAGAATTAATAGCTGAGAATTAATGGAAAAGTATATAAGGTAACTACAAGCTCGGTATGATGCTCTTCTTTTAAGAGTGTTGATACAATGGTAATGAATATTCGATTTGTTTCGCAAGGGCACAATAGTTGCGTCAACAGAATTATAATATATTATATAAAGTAATTTACGAGGCGCAACATATGCGCCGGTGACAATAATAATTACGGTGCTAAATATTTGAAAACGTGGAATGTACGTTTAATTTATGTAAAAATATGCATCTAGTTTGGGAATATGTTGGAAATGTTTCGGCCGGGGAAAAGAGCACCCGCGTAAGAGTTCCTAGGAGAAGAAAGAAAATTGAATTTTTTCGCAATCGGCCCTACTTGTGGAACGAGATAAAAGTATTTTAAATGGCTAATATAATAAATTTAAGCTGAATAAGATCGTACGCGAATGGTTCTAGAAAACAAAGACTGAAAAACTGAAAGGAAGAGAATCATGTTCCTACTTATATTTGAATTATTTTTAACCGCAAGAAACGATAGCACTTGATTGTTTGTATTTTGTTGTTGTTTGTACATGAATTTGTTCGAATCGAGTATTATACTAGTAAAACCATGTTCATTAGGAAATACGGTTATTACACTCCGATAGGTATTTCTTTCAACAAAGAAAAGATAAATTGCTTATCATTGATGATTATCATTGTTCCAATCTCGTGACTAAAATCAATTTATAGAAGAAGAAGAACAAGAAGGAGAAATAAATCGTTGCTATTAAGAAGCAGAAAATATTTTGCATTCGCGATAGAGGATTGTAAGAAATTATTCAACGTGTAGAATCAAAGTCAACGTTGAAAGTTTATGTCGAAACAGGAAACGGGGATAAGAAAAATCGATTAGGATAGGAACGCCGATCGATCGGCGACGACTATCGATTGGTCAGCGTCCAGTCAGCGAGAGGGCCAGGACAATAATCGACGATAATCGGCTAGCGCGGTGATTCTCGCGTTACAGGGATCCCGTTGCTTGCATTCGCGGTCTCTTGGTCGTCGGAAACGACGTATTAGCCACGAAGCATCAGGAGGGCCGCCATCGTGATCGCGAGCATCGTGAAGCAGCTGCCAGATACGAACGATGGAGCTGAGTTGCAACCGTCTTCCTGACAACAGTACGTCCTCGTGCTCCAGGCCTCTGAAACAGTACGATATATTCTTTATTCCATTTCCAAGAATTGTCACGCGATCGGCCTTCATAATAATTAGTATCGAGGAATTAGTTTGTTTTGCCCGATGATCGAATCTTCCGATATTGGACACCACACAGATTTTACATTCAAAATTTTTTTAAACTATTTTTTTTTTTTTTTTTTTTTTTTTAGAATTTTAGACAAAATCATTTGAACGCTTGCTACAAGAATTAGACTAAATTTCCTTTGTTCTACTACGAATAGTAACATTCCAGAATATAAAAAACTATCAATTGAGGGGGAGGCAGTGAACAATGATGTTATTAATATATTTATTGTCAGCACAACGTAATTTATATCATTAACCATGATGTTAACCAATATAGAATCAGTTGTTGGACTAGCGCAATTAAATAGAGTACGTTGTTAGATAAAGTCACTACTCTTGTCAGCGTTCGAATAATCCTCTACCATTGAATGAAATTCGAAAAAGCAGAAACACGAACCATCGTAAAATACGCGTACAGTAACGGAAGAGATAGAAGGAGCGGTTTCGTGAATGAAAGCGTTCACGCATCGCCAGAAAATAAGGCAATTTCTTCTAATATGAAAGAACCTTTTTCTCCCAATCCTCCCCCCCCCCGCCGCTCGCCGCCATTGAGAAGTAAGGTAAATGAGAAACTTGTTAAAAGTAGGCCAGAGGGGCGAGAAAAGTTATTGAAACAAAAGAGAGGTAGAAGACCTCGTTAAGAAGGAAGGTTCATCGACGAAAGGATTTCCGTTTAACGTTTACTCCGATCGAATCGTGGAGAAAAGCTCAACGAATATCAATTTATAGAGAAAAGGAAAGAAAAGAAAAGAAAAGAAAAAAGAAAACAGAATAAGGGGGTGGGAGATAGACGGAAATAAAAGATGGGAAGAGGAAAAAGAAAGGCGTATTGAAAGTCTAAAATGGCGTTTTTCTGTCTATTCGAGGAATTCTTTGTTTTCCGTTCCGAGTATGGGAGAACTGTTTCTGGCAGCCGTTTCGCCAGCACAGCTGGTAAACAAGAATAAAAATCGACGACGACATTTAGCGTAGAAAAAGTGGCGTAAAAATTCGTCAAAATTCTTCTGTGAAAGGTAGATGAATGAGAAGGATGAAGAGCGGTCGCGGCATTATACGAGAGTCTATTCGGAAAAGTTGTTGTTTCGCAACTAAACCTCTGCCAACTTGAAAATAAAAACTAAGATAAAAGTCGAAAATACACGTACAGGATGAAACAGATTGTAGCGAAAGGGGTGAAAATAAAGCTATATATATGAAGCTAACCAGACAACAAAGTTGTCACAGAGATAGGTCAGAAGATCTGGCGAAACAGGACTTCCGGGAGGGTTGAGTGCATCGACGCGAACACTTCATTTTAACATTTTGACTATTTTAACGCACTAGCCGATTACAAATTTACAAAAGTGTAGGCCGGATTTGAAATCGTCACATTTACGCTTGATCGCGTTACTCGAGTCTTTTCCAACGACTTGCTTCTCTTTATCTCTCGTTCGTTCGAGATGTCCAAAGCTGCTCAACTTTTTTCCTGGCAGACATTCGACACTCTATTTTATTGGGATATTGACGGGTGAAGGTCATTTAGCCCGTCGATAGCCGATTCCATGTTTTTCGAGACCATTGCTCCAGTTGTCTGACTCTTAATTCTTATTACTTTCCATTGCTTTTTTTTTCAATGATGCGATCGATCAATTTGAATTCCGTTTAAGATTCGTTTGAAGTTCGTTTATCGATTAGTTATGTGTCCACGTTAGAACATTTTCTTTTATTCTATGCAACATAATTGTTGCGATAAACGATAATCTCTATAGATTGAAAATTATTAGAGCTTCGATATGATACTACACAATGATCCAGACTTAAAATGTTACGAGTACGTCGCGTCGTTGCGATATCGTGGAATAATAATAATAATAATAATAATAATAACGATAATAGAGAATGAAAATGTTGCGACGCGTTCGCGAGCCCTCAGGGATTCATTTTCGTTGCCGGAAAGCTGTTTCAAAAGGACGACTCTTTAACGATAGATCAATCGATTTAGAAACTCGGTAGGCAGATATAAATGAAAAAATGTAATGTTATTATCACAAACGTAAAATTTTTAGTACGACGTTAAATTTATGGACTTTTCATTTATTTAACTATAAGATGCTATACGTCTTGTTCATTCTAATCTAAGATTTCAAAGGAGATAAGAATTCTTGAATAACGAGCATATATAGACTAACATGCAATACTTACGTATGCGTTAAAGATTGATAATTCTAGTGTTAAAGTTAATGCTAAGACTTTTTTTTTCTTACGATTGGATCTCAGTAATAGATCGCGATAAACTAGTAATGGGTATGCAACTCACCCTTCTCTGTGCATACTGGCACGCAGTCTCGAACTGTCGAGCCCTCGCTAACATATTTCTGAAAGAAATAGGACAAATTACTCGATTAATTAACTCTGTTTTTTTTTTTTGTTTTTTTTTTTTTTTAGAAAATAAAGAATAGAGAAGTGGATAGCGATTGACGGTATAAAAATTGTTTATTGCACTGTACTAGATGATCGTATTGTAAAAGTTTTAAAAATGTAAAGGGAACGTAAAGGATTAAAATAATTTATCTAGCCATATTTCGATTTACAAAATCGATAAAAACGGACTGAGCCTTTTGCATAGCCCTGTATGTATATGTATATGTATATGTGTACGTGTATGTAGAAACGTGTATTGGAAAAATGATCAAGAGACATCTAAACGACTGATCGACACGAGAGATGTGTGTTAGAGCGATCATAAACCATGGTATGAAATTTCCATCTTGCTTTCACGTGGAAAGTGTTGATAAAGAATATGTTGATTGTTTGGTATCGTGGTTGGGAAAATTGTTAGGTTAGGAACAATTTTTCCCAATATATGTACATATGTATCTTCTGATGTTTCTTCGTTTCGAGGGCGTATTATATGTATAAATCTATCGCGTAGATTTTGTTCTATGAAGAACGAAAATCAATATTTGGCGTTAAATATCGTTTAACGTCGCGACAAATAATACAAAAACAAATACTCACTTTATTTTTTGATTAAGTGGCCGATTCTCGTTAACTCTGTTTCAGAAATCTTATTCCGCTCGAGTCGAACTGTAATTTCCTTGGTTCTCTTCTTTCATGTGAAATTATAGTACGGTGCGCGGATTACCCTTACTATTTCCAAACTTTACTACACAGATCGTCTTTTACGTTATTTCAGAATCGAGAAACAATTAATCGATATTTAAGTGCTCGGTTGATTTATTCACTGTCTCTTCTTATTACCGTCTACGATAAAACCAAAATTCAGACCAACGGTACATATCCGAAACTATAAAAATGTCGATATCTAGATAGATGTACGGAAGTAAACATTGAGAAATTCCGATATACGGAAAAGCGATTTGCCGGGGAAAGCAGACGTAGATGTTTGGCGAATTCGCGCGAAGACGGCACGCCGATATAAGAGGGACAGAAGAGAGAAAGGAAGAGTTTCATTTTTACGGGAGGAGGATAGAAACTTTCAACTGGGTCGCGTTCGTATGATTAAAATTTCAACAAATTTATATTTGTGGTTTTACTAGTGGCTAAATTAAAACACGCCGCTCGTGTCCGTGCGGATACAAATTTCGCTCGATATATGGTATTAATGGCGTACAAGTTAATGGAACTGGTACGTGTACATGAAACTTGTCATTAACTTAAGATACATAAAATCGTTACAGTTACCGACGTTATACGATTAAAAATGATAATTGATCATGTATTAGTAACTATAACTTAATAACTTACGATTAGTAGCAATCTTAACTTTCGTCCTACATTTTCTACAGTTCTCACAGTTAAAATAAAATTTATCAATATACGTATGTGCTACTAAAAACCGCGATGGAAAATACCGACGTGGAGCTTTCATACTTGCGTCATATTTTTACAACGACTGTCGTCGACATGAATAATGTACAGGTAAATACAGCGCGAGAAGCAAGAATATTACGGAATTAATCGTAAGTAACCCCGGTAGACAATCACAGGCCAGTCTGGCTCCAATATAAATTCAAATTTCACCGAATTCATTGTGTTCGTTTCCACGGAGGCGACCGATTACGAGTTAATCCTCTTCCAATCTCTGTACTGGAAAATCGATTTCATTTAAAACACACACACACACACACACACACACACACACACGTGCGCGCGCGATACTAGCCCTACTTTTAAATTCAATCGATTAAGTTTTTCATCGAAAATAATGAAACAGACAGACATTGCAGGAGATGAATTCTAGATACTCTAAATAATTTAAACTTTGATACGTACGTATATACGACACACTGTTATCCTGGCATGGCGGTGTTCGCTTTGATAGAATGGAAATTGAACGCGGAACGAGGTTTATAAAAATCGTTATTCGGATTAATTTAAGATTAATCTTCGGGTAGACGGATGCATTAATGCAAATGCAAATAAGAATAAACGAGGGAAATAGAGACTAATAGAGATTATATGAAATAGATACGTGATAAAAAAAAAAAGATATTTAAATAATAAATAATCTTCGATTACCAAATCGAATCGATAAAGCAAATTTTCCCAGAAAATTAAACCCAGCAATAATTATTTCGCAACAAAAATTCTATAAATGCGTCACTCGTTGAACGACCAGGATATAGCGAATCGCGGCGATCGAACGACGTATAACAGGATGTCGCTGATTGACAGTAGTTTACGATGGCTCGATATTCGTCCACGCCAGTAGTTAGTTAATGACTGACAATGGCAGACAGCGGTAACAGGCTGTCGATAGTCCTAACACCGGTTCCGCGACCCGATACCGCTCGAAGATATCCGATCGTTCGTGGGAGATGGACAAATTTCATCGACGTAAAATAATCGACCGCTGGAAATCAAGGCTGGGCAGATTTACAGAAATTTGTATAAAAGTGCTATTTGTAGAAAAAAAAAAAAAAAAACGCAAGGTTTTCACTCATAAAAGTATTTCAACGCTTACGATAAACAAATTGTACGTATACATATATCGTATAAGAGTGTATACTAAAGTTCGTATGCTTGCACGGATACTAAAGTAGTAGGGAGAGAGGCAGCTATTGTAGTTTTATTGGTGAAATTTGAAATCGATTTGAAAATGTACACGTCACGTGCCTATATTCGAAAAATACTTTTGCAAATCGTTGTTAGATCAGAGCGAAATTCTATTTCCATAGGAGATAAGATTAGGTTATTAGATAGCCGAGAATTATAGCTGTATTTCTGAAATAAAAGAACTGAAACGGTAGTAGTAACATTCACGAGATGGTCGATAATTGTAAATTATTCAAACAATTGAAAATAAAGCCACCCTTGATATCGAAAATTCTCAACTCCTAGGAATTAAAAATTAAACGAATAAACGTAGCTGGAATAATTCCTTACTCGGTGAAATTCTAAAAAGCGAAATAAAAACTTAAAGGACTGCCCTAAGATATTTTACTCCTCTTTTAACTTGTCACGGCAAGATTTTCTAGTTAGAAAAAGAATTACGTATCTCGGAAGATGGGTTTTAGATGTGTCCCGGCAAAGTTTAACCGAACTGCAAGTTTCGAAGCGTCGTTCATCGACAACAAGGCTGGTTATCCGCCTCTTAACCGGGGACTGTATTTCGACGTACACGCTGATCCAATTGCATTGCGGAACTGCGAGCATCTCTGTTTGCTGGTTAAAGCGTGCTGGCTGGAGAGGAAATCCTGGTGTCGCGTCGCTACGCATACGAACAATGTCTACTGGAATCAGCAGTTGGGGATGGGGAACAAGGGTGGGGAAACGTAAATACGTTGCGTTGGTCTTTAATCGAACAACTATGCTACTGACAACGTTCGTAGAGAGGCTGTCCGCTTTTTCCTAATTTCCAGCTCGATATAACCCTTCAACTACAGTGCAATATACAATAAATATACTGTACACACATGTAAAGCTATAATTCGTATGATTTAGTGAAAAGAAATACATTCATACACATATACATAGGCGCGCGCGCGCGTGTGTGTACTTTGGAACGGTATATAAATTAAGAACTGCTACTAAATTTTCATTCGTATAATAATCACAAATTAAATTAAGTTGGGCGCACTGGCGCTTAGCATTTACGGCAGTAATTATAAACGCGTATCACGCGTTTGTTTCGTCGTTAAAAGGTTTAAACAAAATCGATGTATAGTCAACGTTCTATCGTATCGTATCGTATTGTATCGTGTCGCTGGTGTCTAGCGCCGAGCATTGGAAATACGCAAGTGGCTCCCAGAGTCCACGTGCCTGATTGTCTATGGCTAATCCATCGATCTTCGTTCCGAGAGACAAGTTGTCGAAAGATGGATGAAAAGGGCTTTCAGGGGACGGGATCGATTAGCCAAAGATCCCTGAATTAAAATTCACAAGTTATGAGAAACATAAGCTTTGGGCATTCTAATGTGAAAATTAAAGATGCTTTCTTTTGACAACCACGACTTTAGTTATGTTCGTTTTTATTGAAAATCAATTTCAAGTTGCTTCTTAATTTTATTTTAGCACTCTGCTATGGATCGTAGATTATTTTAGTTAGAAACAACAAGTTTCTGAGAATCGAATTTGAACGAATGATATTCGCCCGTAAAGAAATTTTACGAACGAAAGACTTGATAGAAGGATGGCAAACGATATAGGTTGGGTAAAGATATACTTTCATCTGATGTAAGTAACACGAAAGAATCGTACGATCCTGCTTGAGGTTAGGTAGTACAGAATTGAAAAACGAAGGGAAATATCGTTTCGCCTTTCAGCGAGCCATTTGTCTGACGGTGGGAACGATTGACACGGATACGTTTGAAACACAAGCAATGGAGACATCTGGGAGCAACAGAAAGCCGATTCTTTTGTGCCGAATATGGTGAAAGTAGCTGTCGTCGACATTTCCTAACGGCTACAAGCTTTTTCTACTTAACAAACAACGAAACGCGATATCTCGGTGCTTTTTCCAAGACCTTGAGGAAATTTGAGAAGAACAAAGTATCGCTGCTCTGACACCTCTACCGTGTGTCTTTTAACACGAGCATCATTTTTTTTTTTTTTTTTTTTTTTTTTTTTTGAGAAATGGTTCCATCCAAATCGGAGCCGGTCCCTGTCCGTGGCCTTCTTTTGTTAGAAAACTTGTCAAAAAGCTCTTCCGACCTTCAAACGGATCGCGTCGAGGTGACGCGATCTAAATGTTTTATGCATTAAAACGTGAGAAGTGGAACGTGGAAAAACTGGAAAAGCGCGCATCACGTAGCTTTCATACACTATCGCCTTCTTCTATTTTTTTTTTTTTTTTCTTGCTTGGTTTTTCTCTTTTTCTTCCCCAACGCCGTCGCAAACAGACTGTCACACCAGCAAATAGAGTTTTCTACTTGTTTGCTCCACTCTTTTCAATTTATCGTATTCAGTGTACAAATCATATTCTATCTGCTTGTACTGTTTGTTTCATTGGATTTCTTACATCTCACATGGTTGGATAAATGCTCGGAACAACTTGGTTACTGAGAGGCGCTCACACTGTGGTGGCAAATCATTTAAAACATCTTTTAAAAGGCAACAGTTGTAGTAATATGTTTTGTGAATTCGTTAATATCAACCTTGATCGTTTCCTATATCGGCTAGAGTCTGATTGAGAATTTAGAGCTTGGATAGACAGAGATTGCAGTGTCACCGCAAAGCAGCTGTATCGCTCAAAAAAGCAATCGACGGTCACGTTGATTAAACGCGGTCGCCGTTTATTTATTTTCAAGCTGTTGAAAATCTGGAAAATCTAATTTCACTTTTATCCGCTTTATTTGCCATTGAATTGTTAATCTTTTATGGATGTTTAACGTGTCAGTGTTTCATCTGGTTGTATTTCATCGTAGGACCATCTGTCCTGGTTTTCCTTGTTGCATCGGGAACGAACCAGACAGAAGTCGGCGGAAGTGCGACGCTCTTTCTATCGTTACCGTCGGGAACGTTGCTATCGGTTCTTGGTTACGCGATACATGGTCATCCTGTTCGCGTTGTTCGACCGGATAAAAGTCGGCCAGTATCTGCGACACTCGAATACTGGCTGCGGTTACTCGTATGTACGATCACTGTCAGCGAGAATCAGATCACATTGAATCAACGTCGAAATTTATATTTCGCTATCTACCATTCATATCGATACTTTCCAAACGGTAGTATCATAATTTGCGAATAACGCGTGTATCGAGGATTTATACGTAGCTTCGAAATTTACAGATTCTTAGATTTTACGATTTCGCAGAATTCTGATTCGGATAAATCGTGTAGATGAAACATTTGTTAATATTAAAGGAATTCTTATTTGGAATATTTCTGAACTCCATCGTTTCGGAACATTTTAATACGCGAGATTACTCAGATCGGAGATCTATCTCTAATTGGAACCTTTTGACCGAAAAATTTCAAACAAAGAGAGTTTGAAAATGGGACGGCTTGCAACCAAAACAGTGAGAAGCTATCTAAATCGAGTGTAGCTGGAGCTGGAACGTTGGCAACTTGTTACCGTTTTCGTTTTTAAAGAGCCATCTATTCGTCCTTTCCACCGTAGAATATATCACAGCAAGTAGCAAGAGAATTGCCAAACAACGAAAATCCCGCTTTCCAAATCGAATCTAACTTGCCGCCAATTTTATCGCGCAACTAAACGATCTGACGGTCCTATGGGAGATCGACTAAATCTATTCACACGGCGGACAGTCATCCCGTTGCTGTGGCAAAATGTTAATTAATACCAGGCAAACGCACCGGTGGCAGTAATTCGAAGGCCACGTCAGAATATCCAACGGTATGATATGATAATGCAGTTACAGGGACGCTGATCTAGCCGGAAGGCAGCGCGCGACTGGGAATTGATAGAGTCGAACGAGATGGCCCGTTAATTCACCAGGATTGTACCTCCTTCAAGGACGATCCTGGCAAGGATTTCGATTGTGAGACACGTGCCCGAACACGATAAACAGATTACGCGATTCGATCAAGTGTCTCGAGGTCGTTGAGTTGAGAGATGGAGTCGACAGCAATTTCCAATTACAGTTCTTTCGTGCAATTTATCGTAAAGTTAGAACAAGTGTACACCGAGTCAGGATTTCTAGGCTGCGAGGCTAAAATAAAGAATATAACCGTCTACTTGTTTGTTAATCGGCAAAAGTATGAAATATTGATAGAAATGAAGAAATTTATTATACAAGAAGAAAGTGGTGAAATTTCTCTCTCTCTCTCTCTCTCTCTCTCTCTCTCTCTCTCTGTATCAAACGTTTTACATTATCTCTAAATAATTGTACAAGATCCGCTTCTTAAGAAACAAGTTGAAATGTTTTACAGCCTCGCAACGACAAAAAGAGAACGTCTCTGCACTTTTTGTACAGCGTTGTACTTGTACAGCGTCTTTGTTCCTCGACAAAGACACGAAACGGAGCCACGACTTGGAAACAACCACGATTATCCGCAATTAACGATCGCGATTTGAGACTCGGTACGCTGTTCTATTTTCCGCTTCGGTCTTCGTTTTTCCACTTCAACGAAAGTCTCTTGAAACTATTTTTTCTGCTACTTTCACCCGACTCTTTTTCCCTTTCTTTCTCTTCTTTTCTGTAAACCTCAAACTTTTAATTGTAATATTTAATTTATAAATCGATACACAGAATTGTCCACTTGACTCGGAATCCGAGCTAACCGGAACATACGAGAATGACAAATGTAGCATGTAAGTAAGCTTGCCATTGCAGTCAAACGTCGTTCAAATTGATCAAATCCTCCAAATTTTCCCCATTACCAAAAAATAAAAAAAGAAAAAAAAGAAAAAGCGAAAGAAGAAAAAAAGTTGCTTTCCCCTCCTCCATTAGACAATGAATAACAAATTTAATTAAATGCTGTTTGGAATAGAAGATAAGACAAATGTTTACTTACAATGCACCATTCGGCCGTGGGTAAACACTCCTTTAGATGCATGTGAGCGGTATAATTGATGCACGGTGTGATGCTACCGACTCCCTCGTTGTACTGTCCGCATTTATAACATTTGAGACTGTGTGTCAGCCCTGAAACAATGCGAATTCTTTGGTGATATAAATTTCAAACGATCCTTTGTTCAATGCTAACACTGATAAAATGAACGATGCTGTGAAACCTCTGGTTAAAATTATTTATACGAGAAAATTAACTATTATCCTATCGTTAACGAATACGATATTGTTACTATGACAGAATTACAAATAAATATAGGGAGATTGTCATAGTTAAAAAGTGTTGAAGGGTCTGTTAATGAGAAATTTGAAAGAAACGTGACATAGTAAGAGCAGAATCGGCTAAAAATAATTCTATTTTCAAAGTTGTTGGACCGAACGTTGAAAGAAACATTCCAACGTGATTAGAACACAAGTTGTGATAAGAATACTAGTATGAACAATAAAAGTAATAAAATAATAAGGGTGGCTTTGAAAAATGTGGGGAAAAGTAGTATAGGAAACAACGACTAAACTTGGAAAAGACGTTAAAAGAGCAGAAAATACATTAAAGAGAAATATTATCGAACAGATACTAAATACATACGTACCTATAATTGCCATAATTTAACATTTTTCTCACTTGGCAAAGAATTTACGAATGTCTGCGCAATTGGTACGGGTCAATTAGAATCTTTTGATTAGTACAAGAGCGACAGAGGATCAAAGCAGCTCCATGCGATAGAACTAAATCACGAACTCGGTAAATCGAGTGTATCGCATCTTTCCACGTCCCGTCGCGTCGTCTAGGGTAACCCGTTCTACGGAAGATTGCTTGCGAAAGTAGAAATTACAGACCCGTTTCCGCTTTGAAGTCGAAGGGGCCGCGAAACTTTTCAACCTGCCTCCATGACGAGCTTTGAACTTTGGAACGCCGAGAGGCAGCGACACTCTCGATAGAATTCTCCACTCTGCACCGGGCAAGCTGACAAAATCGGAGAGAATATGCTGGCAAATTCGTTCGAAATTCTTCCAATTTGATAAAAATTTCATCGCAAATTCAAAATATTCGTACATTTGGACACTCGAATAATCTAATCGAGTCGATAGTTTAATCTATGGAAACAAAGATAAAGATAATAACAGAGTGGAAATATTTTCCATTTCCGTGCAACGAACTTGGGACAACTTAAAACTTTAAAGTAGCCATCTTGAAACGAAAAAGTTTCGAGTAAGAATGGAAAGAACCGTGCGCCGACGTTCCGAGACGTCGACGCGCGTTCAACGTGTAGGAAGTTGTTGGAGCTGCGGAAACGCGTTCTTATCCCGTCCAGAGGAACACGATACACAACCACGAAACAATACAGGCAGTGCATGCAAGTGGGTTTCGAAAGTTTCTATCGTGCTACGGCCCACCCCGTCGATGTTCGAAGATTCGCGAAACTTCCGCTAACGTATCCGGCGAGGATAGTCTCTAGATTCTGATCTAAAACAGGCCCAACTGTCTACAGTTGCTACCAAGAGTTTTCGTCCAAGCTATTGTTCTATTATATAACATTTTAATCGAAGACAACGGAAGAAATGTGACAAATAGCGCATCTCATTTCTTACGAACCATTTGATTCTAAGATCGAATACTACCAAAATTGTCTTTATTTATTTTATTATGTTTTATTTGCTCCTTTATGATCTAATTGGATATCTGTTTTTTCTTCTTCTTCTTTTTCTTACGTTGAATATATCTTAATCGTAAGATTCTACTTTGAATATTTCAAAAATAGCGTTTGTTACAAGATTAACTGCAACGTTGAATTATAATCTTTTACAACCTGGATCTTACATTTCAGCTGGCTTTCCCTAAATTTGCATACCTATACACCGCATATATACAAATATATTTGATTGGAAATTGGAAAACACTGGCGAACGATAACGTTCGGTAACGGAACAAATATCCTCTGCTGTGCCAATTTTTCTATATATGACACTCTGAGAACGCTGGAAATCATCCTCCTTCTTTATTCTCTGCTGTCACAAGAGATATTTACACTGATAAATTTGGATTTCTTTCGTAACTAATATATCGTGATAATAACAAAATGACAATTGTTAATTTAAACGCGCGTCCTCGCGTGTTGAACGATAAGATCCGATAGCAGCGATGGGAATCGCAGCGATACATAAATCAGTTATTACAAACTGATTGAAACGCGTAAGGTTCGCATCTACGGTATTGCTAACTAGTCACTTGGATCGGTTGTATCCGCATGTAGCTGTTTCTACGGAATAGGTATACACGTAGGGCAACTGAATTCGATCGGTCCACAAATCTTCCACAAAACGAAAAATATCGCTTTCGAAATAATCAACTAAACTTGGCAAAGTTTACGTAAGCTTGGCAGGTACGTTTTCAAGATTTCTATCGCGGTTTCGTTCTCGTTCTCTGGTTTCGAACGCGATATACGCGATATACGCGACAAATCGTAAAATGAACATTCAAATCGACTGTGTCAATTTTGTCAATGTTATTTTAGATGATACTTGGAAAAATTCGTGTCGTAAGGCTCGCGTAATGGCGTTTGCTTGGAGAAAACAAATAATCTGGGTAAAAAATAGGCAAATAAGGATGGGTAAAGGTGGATGCTATCATTTACGACGACGGGAAATGAACGCGAGCGTCGTTTCGTCCAAGTGATCGTTAAAAATGCGCGTGAAAACAAACCGTGGCGTGGAAGGGAGAAGAAAAAAAAAAAAGAAAAGGAGGAAAGGAAAAAGAGCATGGGAGGAGGTAAATCAAGTGGCCAAGGGAGGACGACAAGATATACTGGTCTGTCCGCTAGAAATTTACAAGCGATATTTTTCAGACTGGCGAGAGGGCGGAGGGAATTTTTGCTGTGACTTGTATCGCGAACTAAACTCGTTCCGCTTTTTCCTACGACTCCTACAACAAGCCTCTGTTGATTCTACGAAATACGATAATATTACACGCTACTCGCTAAATGGCATATCTATCGATTATTATAGTGAATTAGTAGTACTTTCTCGTTTCTTGGGAATAAGTTTTCGTTGATTTAGAAACGTGGAATTAATTTAGAGAATCGCGAACAAATCAAACGATCGTTCACCAATTATTATTATAACGATTTTAAACGTATTGACGTTTCGCGTTACGATGAATTTGAAATTGCCTATTCCTATTGTTGCAAATGAATTGCTCTCGAAAGTTTCGAATTATTTTCCAGAACAATGAGGACGATCGATGAATGTTCTGGTAATCTTGACAGTTAGTTTAAGGCGTTCAATGCGACACAGAAAATGGAAGGAGGTCCTCGGTGGCGGAAATCGATATTCCTGTAACGTGTATTATTAGGCATGCATAGCGTTTATTCACGCGTCATGCGTGAGATAGTTTGATAATTATATTACGATTAGGCCCAGCAATGTTTTCTTATAGCGAAAATGAGATTTAACGATCTTCCCTTTTTCATAATAAGTTTTTCACGCAAATGGATACGTGTTTTCAAAGAATTTTGGATGAATCCAATAATAGCTTGATATTTGCCATGTACAATTTTTATATTACCGCGAAAAAGTAATTCATCTACGATGCTCTTTCGATAGATAATAATTCTCTTCGAACATTGAGAGTTGTTTTAGAAAATTGTCAATGTCTTGTTGAATTTTCACACCACGATAATACAGTATCGAGGGTAATTCTTTTTAAATATCTAAAATTACTTTCAAAATGCCTGATAATTTCTCAATGACAAAAATTCCCCCAACTTTTTTGCACGCAACGAGATAATCTACAACGCTTTCGTGCGAGTATATTTTTCGAAAATGGAGATCGCTTGGCTTAATTGAAGATCAAGCGTTGTTACATTTTAAATAGGAGGATGCCTTTAGTTAACCTTTACAGAACTGTTTGAGTATCTATGTAGATGAAATTTCACCGACCTAAATCTTTGTTTACGCTAAACGGCAAACAGATTCAACGTCATAAATCCTGGGTCTCGAAATGGTGGAGACGAAACTAGTTTCCAACCGATACATCCATTAGAAGCAAGATCAAGAGCAAAGTTTCGTCCGTTGGACGCTGTTCCATTGTTTATTGCCTGACTCGAACAAAGAACTAACTGGATTGAAAAAGAAAAAAAAGAAAGGAAAGAAAGAAGAGGAAAAGAAGAGAAAAGAGAGAGAAAGAAAGCAGGAAAGAGCAGGGCCTAAAATTTTGCCAATTTTAACATAACATAATTTTAATTAGGGAACAATTTTACAAGAAATAAGATAGAAAGAAGAAGAAAGAAGAAGAAAAAGAAGAAAGAAAAAATAAGAAAAAGGAAATGATAGAGTAGTAGTATTGAATTTGAAAGTATCGGAAAAAGTATCGAAATTGAAAGTATATTACAGATTTAACTTGGAGAAACGAGATACAAATGAAATGAGATCGCTCGCAAATAATAAATTAGTCTACGTTATTTGTTAAAAATAAATAAGTAACCGTAAAATACCGTAGGAATACGGTTGTGGAAAACTATGCAATATCTTTGCTGGAAAAGTTTGTTGGTAGCAGGAACAATTTGCGAGTAATTTAAGGTTGCCAAGTTAGACGACAAGTGGCATACATATGTACGTTTCCGAGATACTCGAGAGAAAGTAAACGTGACGGCAAAATCCGTCGTAAGGGGGAAACGAGACCCGAGTGAGTTCTCTTGCGTCACGCGAAATCGTCACGTGTTCTCCTCGAGTCTCTCCCTTTCCAACCAGTTTTTCTTCGATTTTTCTCCTTTCTTTAACCACAAAATGGCCCCGTTTGATTAACGATAAAACAAAGTGTATAGAACATAACCTTAATACAATAATGCATTCGCAAAGCGGCTCCTTAAATCGAACGAACGCTGGAACAAAAACAAAAGTTTCTCCAAACGGAACGACAAACGGTTCGAATTATGTAACGTGAACCGCTATTATATTGTATAAATGCCCGTCATCTGTCTGCTTCACGATCGAGAAATTAACCAAAATTCAGACAGTTCTCGGCTGAAATTTTACTGTCTCGATCGGATCTCACGTCTGAAAGTGAAAGACAAGATGTCGAATTTTCCAAGGGAGAAACAAGTGTAACGTGCACGATAATCAACAGGTTCTAAAGAATCTAGAAGGTTCTGAAGAATTTCGATCCGTGGAATGCAAGTAGCGCTCGCTTGGAATCTCGCTTCGTCATAAAAACTATGGTAAGAGACAAAGGGGAAGGGTGAGCGAGGTGTATACGTATACCATACTCTCTATAATATCTTAAGGCATGTTTCGAGTCGAGTCTCGGCATCGCACCTTGACATTTCTCTTTCCGCTTCGTTTGATTGCAAAGCAGCTTCTTTGAATCAGGTAAAAGTGCAGTAAATGCATCCGTATTTCGATATCACATTTTAAAGAATAGTAGAAATAGTAGAAGAGCGTTACTTATCATACAGTAGCTCGCGAAGCTATTCGACGCCTATTTCTGGGCACCTTTTTATCCATCTATATGTATATAATTTATATGTATATTATGTTAAGGAGGTCGTAGGGGCCTCAAAGTGGCCGTTGAGAGATGGCAACTCCAGGACGAAGGCTAGTCAAGTGGCACTTGTTCAGCCACAGATCCAGATTAGTCACGGCACTGCCATGCCGCAGGCAGACTACCGTTCTACTTGTCCCTGCTTCCGCCTGCTCGCGGGCCATCGTACGCTTCTTCACCTCCAAGTTACATTCTGTTTCAAGGATCCTTGTGTATCTAGTACTCTAGTGCTTAGCCAGCTAATTACAGCTATCTGGGCTATCTGGACTATCTGGGTTTGGTTTACTACGTGTTCCTGGCATGCAGAGTGCGGTACCAGGTACCAGTCGTCGTGTATCTCGTTGAAATATCTTTCGTCGAATGAAAGTCATCGAACCAAGTACAGAACGAATGGAAGGGAAACGTCGACGTGACGCCTACTCTTGACACCGTTTAATCGTACGTGAGAAAAGCTTGACTTTGCTCGGGCATTTCGTCATCTGATTGTCAACGATGTCCGACTATGGACCTCCTATTCCCCTGTGGCAATTTCGGCAATCCTCAAGGTCTTTGGAAACGTTGTTCGAACGAAGGAAGTGGTCGAGTGCAACGGTACGGCAGATTATTTGTAGCAAGTGATTTGGTTAAATTATTTTCTACTCAAGTTACCGGTGATAATTGTATGTAAGGATTGTTGGAAAAATCGGTGGAGAAATAAGGAGAGAAGAGAAGGGAAGAAAATTGTTTCGATCGGAAATAATCGATGGGACGCTTGGTACGCGGTATAATAATACAATGGTAAGTTTTCCTGACAACAAGACATCGTCGAAAGGAATGAAACGTTTGTGTTGGATGTCAGTTGTTGTGCCGTTTTTTTATGTCATGGACGATAATTCTTACCAAAACTACGAAGCACGAGTACGGAGTATTTGAAATTAAACTGTCCGCGCTCTCTTAATCGCAGAAATAAACAATTTCTGAATTTAGCTGCAAACGTGTTGATAGGTGTTGGCGAAAAACGAGCGCTACTTCATGAAATTGTAGGACAATTATAAGAGATTTCAAAAATAAATATCAATCCAATTGTGTCGATATAATGATAATAAACGATACACGATGTTATTAACAAATTCTAGAAATTGGCAATTTCGTAATTTAGCTATGAACGTGCAAATATCTTTGCAATTGTTGTTGGCCTCAATTTTTTAGAGAACGAACACGAATTCCACGTAAACAGTGGTAGAACAGGATGCCTGCCGCGATGGTGCATTGCACGCGCGCACGATCACATGCTGATCCTCGTGGGGTCGCATAGCAGTCCTGCATAGTGGTCATTGCGGTGGTGCGATGCTATGCGATGCTGCATGCACGACAGAGAACGGTAGACAACGGCAGACAACGACGGATAACGACAGAGAACGACAGAGAACGACAGACTACGACGGAATCTAAGAATGGAATCCTTAATTGCTATTCTGGATTCCGCGAACGAGGAGACTTGGTACATTGCGGTCGATGAAATTTGCGGATTTGCGGATCGTCGACGACTCTTCGTCGCATAAAGATGGGGCAAACGAAACGAAACGAAACGAAACGAAACGAAACGAAACGAAACGAAACGAAAGTAGCGAGATAGAAGGAGTGCAAGGATAAAGGTAAGATAGCAGTAGTGAGTAGAGTGAGAACGAGGACACGATTAAATCGGCGATTTAAAATAGGGTTATTCGTCGGAAAAATATGAGCAAAACAAGACATCGTGCAAACAAAGATTCCATTTGGCATTTGTTAATGCAATTCTCTTCGTATCACGAAAATTTCCATGGAAATTAGCACGTTCTCTACGGAGAGCTGGATGTTAATAATCTCGTTGGTTCAGCACGAGGCAAACATTGAAATTCATCGAGTCGAAATAATCGAGCTTCTCTACCTTTGGCTAAGCTTAACAAAATAACAATTCGTTTCGATGGGATAAGCGATCACGGTGTGTTCCGGCACAAGTAATTTGAATAAACGAGAACCGAGCGCGTTGTCCCGGCTTTTTCCGCCCGTCTCTGACTCCCTAACTGATTCTTCGCTTCTCTTAGATAAACCTGCGAGTTCTGCACAAAAGCGATAAAATACTTTCGCATTGGAGCGTTCCACCGAAGTATGCGTTTCAGGTAATCGCGCTGTACTTGGAAAAATACTTTGGCATAACATTTACAGCACAAACTTGAAATTAAATACATCTATTATTAAAGTGTCCTAAATATTATAATCTTACTTATACAACAGATAAGAGCACCCCTTGGGCGAATCTTCCCTCGGTAGCGGGCACGTACTTGCATTGAAATTTTTCTATGGTTCTTGGAATTGATTTGCGCGTCTACACATACCTTTGCTTCTAAATGGCAAAACATTTCTGTGAAATTGCAATTACTATATCCTACGCCACCTATTAATTTACTTATTTACCTACCAGTTTATTTATAGTTCTAGTTGTACTAGTTTATATAGTTCAAGGTTCAAATTGTTTGCTTACATCGTTGATTTGCTTGTTGTTGACATCCTACCTTGTTTATTCACATTGTTCCTTTACTTTGCATCACTCGTTTACTTACGCTGTTTATATCCTGATTACATTTTATAAAATATCCACTGGTACGTTTATCGCACCAGTTTTCGCCACTGTTTTCGAAAGAAGCCACAATTTTCCGATAAAACTAACGAACCAATTCCCCCTATCATTTTCCTACCATTTCCTAACCACCAACGGAACGGCCTCAAAAAGGACGCGAACCTTTCAACAATTAAATAAATAAGTAAATTAACAAATTAATAAATAAAGAAAGAAAGAAAGAAAGAAAGAAAGAAAGAAAGAAAGAAAGAAAGAAAGAAAGAAAGAAAGAAAGAAGAATAACCACCTCCAAAATGATTAGAAAAAAAGATGTCACCAAAAAATTCGTCCATGATTCATCTGCAAATGTTCCTAGTAATCGTATCGACGTGAAAAAATTATGTATAAACGTCCGCAAGTAAAATTAAAGGAAAGGAAAAAAGCAATAGACTCTATTACAAGGATTAACAAGAGAGAGAAAAAAAAATAGGAATCGAATAAATAAAAAGTACCACGGCAACTTTTCCCTTTCTGCCGTCCATCGACTGACTGATACATTTTCATCCTTTGACGTTGCCTCGGAGCGGTTGTAAACAGGGCTGGCCATCCCCTCGCGTTGATTCATATTTCGAAATTGTATTGTCCACTCACTGGCGAGGGTTGGAAGCGGAGCGATGCGACGAAAGACTGGTACAGTGTCCGAGAGAGTAGGAACGGGGAAAGAGATATTTTCCGCAAAGCGGAGGTTGCTGGCTGGAGTGTAGAGGGTGCATTTACTATTCACCTATCTGGGTCAGTTTGCCCAACCCAGACGAGGGCTTCGCTTCGAAATCCTCGTCGTTCGGCACGGCCAAAGCCTCCACCCCTCGGTTTCGAGTCGCCGCCCCCGCGGTGACTCAACGACGTTTTTGTCCGCAAGCAAGAGTTGGTAGCGTTCGTACGAATACAAGCTTCCGCCGGAATTTTCGTCGGCCTAATCGTGTATGGATTACGTGGATGGTAAAGGGGCTGGCGACCGAAGGTGGGATCATTACGATGCCAAAGTCTTTTTTTCGACACGAAAGTTTGAGAGAGATTTAAGAGTTGGGTTTCAGAGTACGGGGGTAGACTAAGAATGGTAGAATATACAGTGATAAGTAATTTTTTTACCGGTTGAAAAATTTTGTTTCGTAGCAGACAAGTTTGTAGATCGACAATGAACATTCGACTATTTGGTTTGGAAAGATTTCAAACTTTTGGATACTATTTATTGTTGTCATTATTTCTTTCGTCTTTTTCATCGTTTGGGATTTTAGTATATAAATTTTAGTCAATACGAGACCATGTTATTGGTTTGAATCGACACGTAAGCTGAAACATTTCCAAATTATGAAAATGAAAGATTAAAGAGAACACTATTTCGCGAGATACTAAATGATTTCATTCTCCTGTATACATACATAATAATAGTAAGCAAAGAAGAACACGATAATCCATTTACAATGTATCGCTTTAGCGTACAATCTTCACAAATAATTATCCACTGTTATAAAAAGTATTCAAATATTTATTATATGTGGCGATAGATACATTGTAAAACCGTCGTCTCGGGTAACAGCTAGGCGACGGGTAGTATAAAACACTTGAGACAAGAGACCGAACCCAACGATTAGCGGGCGGTCCACCGAGACGTCTTGGACAATCGTTTACGAGACAGAATGTTTCCGACCGTCACACCGAACAGTCCAACGAACAGCTTGTACGCGCGACTTCAGATAATGAACTTTGTTGAGTTTAAAACCGATAATTTATTATTGCACCCATAACCACCTCATATATATATATATATATATATATGCTCAAGCTTTCAAAAACTACCCTTTCGCAAACGGTCGAATTATCGAATAATTCCACCGGAGGAAAAACAAACTCTGTCGCGATCTTACAGTCGAGGAATTGCAGAAAAATAGGAATAATGAAATTCTTGACATTTGTTCTCGGAGACGAGGGGCTGTAATTCTTATTTGCGACCTTCGTGTGCTTCTCGTTTCTCGAAACGCATTGCTGACATTTCAACAGCCCCGACCAAAGGAATAACTGGTAATCCGAACGATGGGAATTAAGAAAGATACGTAAATATAATCGAGACACGCGCGTGGCATTGTTCGTTAGAAATGGTTGGTCGGTGGCAAGGCTAAGAAAGTTAATTAATTAAGGAGAAGTGGAAGCTGAAAGAGTTATCTGAAACATTGTTGGACGTCCTTTCGTCCAGATTACGGAAATCCTCGTCGGTTAAAGTGTAGCTTTTCCTACTAGCGAGATTTATTCGAGGGGGAACGGAGGACTTGAGAAAAATCTCCGTGGAACGAAAAGCTAAAGGCTGTAAAAATTGTTATGCCCGTTCGTTTAATCTTTGCCATTCGATTCTTCGCAAAATTGACGATTGGAAGTAACAGACACAAAAATTATTATCATTAATGATTTTCGATTAATAATAATCGTTAAAGATTATAGAGATGGAGAGACTTGTAGAGCTGATAATTTTCAACTATGAGGTCGTTGCGAGTTTCTAATTGCCGTAGATAGATAATATACTTTAATTTTTACAGATCGATTCTTCGCGGGAGGAAAAAAGCTTGTTTAGATACAATAAGAGACAGATTTCTCAAGACATTACGAAAATTGTTGTCTGTTGGCAAAAAGATCTTTAAAACACTATTTTCTGTTCTGTACGAGTTGGCTAATAATAAATTGCAAGCTTCGAGTTATCGTATAGCAGACAACTTATTCGAATTTTTATAAATGATCTTTTATGAAGAATCGAAAAGTAGTTGTGTAATAGTGTAATAAATTTAATGACAAGGTTGAAAATATCGTTATAATTTGTCCAATTAACCGAAGGGATTCTTCAAAAATGTTAATTAGAATCTAGAAACTGAAGATTAGTTTCCATCACGCGGAAGAAGAAAATTTCGACGATGTTTCTTTCGTTGATTATTTTGTGAAAATATATTTCCTTATCAGGTTCGATATTCGTATAAGTTGTACAATGATTAGGTACTATTATATCTTCTATTTCGATTTAACGACAATAGATAATAATTTAAGATAAAATAGCTGGGCAAATAGTGATTTCGTATTAATTATTTTAAGACGTAGATTCGTAAAGACGAAAATTCGATGAAAAATCTTCTTCACCTACGCGGCTATGTACCCTAAAACAAGTTACTCGGTCAGTCGAAATAAACGTCCACCAATCCGCCACCGTTGCAATCGCACGAAACGAAGAATACGAAACGATTGAAACCCGTTTGTCCGTTCATTGGATAACCTATGAAACGACCACGAAAGAGAATCACTGTGTCAAAAAGCAGGGTTGGTTCGGCAAGGGACAGAAAGAAAGAGTGGAAAAAACGTAAAGTTGAACGTTTGATCGACATCCAAACGAGGAATTCAACGGAGTCTTCTTTCTGTTACAAGGTCTGTGCTCTGCGCGCGGAAAAGAGTACAAGGGGGGAAGGGCGAGCAGGTTGGCCACCGTGAACGGTTCGAACGTTTCCATTTCCAGGAAGAAAAGAAAGGACGAAGGACGAAGGACGAAGGACGAAGAAGGAAAAATGATGGAAAGCCCCGATGAATAAGAGAGAAAGGTTGGGACAAGGGATGAAAAGAGGACGATGGAGAACGAGGCCGAACGAGGAATGAGGCCGCAGGAGGAAGCCGGAAGAGAAAAGAGCAGAGAGACGGACAGATTAGCTCTTTACCATGGTACGATTTAATCTCTGCTCGCCGCAGGCCTCTGCGACCCCTTGCCGCGCGCCACCATCTTCTTCTCCACTTTCGTTGGCTGCCGCTGCCGAATCGACGTGCAAGAGCTTCGCTTTAAAGTTTGACTCTCGTTAAGTTGCGCACGAAAGCCCGTCAGACAGACGCGATTAGTCTTTCGCAAGCTATGTCGTTGGTCGGCGACATACGATCATACGACATCCTTCCATACCATATGCCTTTCCACACACGACTCACTACGGAACAGTTTACATTTTTTTTTTTTTTTCTTTTTGGTTTGTTTTCGAGACGCCGCGCACACACATACCCATACTCACATACTACGCAGTCAATTTAGCACATAAAATTACACATATCTCAACGTTGACAAATCCGAGAAATTTGCATTTGCCAAGTCTGGAGTTGGGAAAATTCTTTCGTCGTGTAGCGACGTATGTTTAAAGATAGAAGAAGATTGGTCTTTCGATTTATTTATCTTTAGGTGAAAAGTTTTTAGGGATTATCGAGTATGAATTACTAGTCGAGTGTGAAAAATTTGCGTTTGACGTGATATATTTGCAACCAAGGGGATTCTTCCGACTTTTTCTTTTACAAAGTTTTCACGAAAAATTCATTGTAAGAAACGCAAGAAATTTACGTCTAATAGTTTGGGATTTTCCATTTCTAACGTTATTAACCATCTTTAACATGGGGTAAATCCTTAATTTCTATAAGCCATATATCATCGTTACCTACATCTGAGAATTCTTCGGTCTAGGGTAAGGCCAAGTTTTATCGACGTTAAAGAGATTCTTACTCGTTATCAGAAACTTTCTTTGGCAAATAAAGGTTTACTTTCCAATTAATTAGCTTGTCGATGCTCTAATTTTTTCTCTTTAATTTCATCTTAAAATTTCTAGTAATTACATATTAAAAAATCGGAACCTTTGGCCTCTCTTTCACAACTTCTTCCCAATTATCCTCGCAAATCATATATCTCGTCTCCTAATTTTCCTATTCTATTCTTTTCCCAGCTACCATAAGAAACTAAGATTAGGATCGAAATTGAACGTTGTCCGACAGCAAGCTCACTTAGTTATTGGTTACGATTGCAGGCGTAATCCAGATAGCAAGGTGCTTCGACGTAACGAGTAATCAAAAGTTAATCAGAGATGGCGGCAGCTAATGATAAATGAGCCGCGTTCATAGGGATTCCTTTTCAGCTTGATTAAATGATCGATTTAGACACTGTGATAAATGAGCCGCGATACGCGCGGAGAAAGATGACCTTCCGAGATTGAATACCCTTGGGTTCTTGGGTTCCTGGCCTCCTTGTGAAACTCAAGCTCCAACGATGATAATTGCGTTCCAAGAAATGACTAGCGTTTACTTATGACCAGTGGCAGGCTGATGTTGAAAAATAAACAGAATTTAAAAATTACTCTCTTGTTACAGATAAAAAAAAATAGTTCTTCCCTTATAATTCTTCTTGTTTCTTAGGTTGTGATCTTCTTAACCGGAGAATTTTTATTGATAAAAACTGACCTACAAGTAGACGTTAAAGCGTTTGATACGTTACAAACAGTTACCGTTTAAGATGTGCATGTATCTTTAGGATGAGAACGATGAGAAGAATTCGTACGATACCACTGAGCGAAAAAACAATTGCAAAGACAATGGAAGACTGATAGCGAAGGCTAGATAATGGAAATAAAAAGCAAATTTCATAGAATACGCGATGAAAGAGAGATTAACGAACGAGTTCGTAACGTAATTGGTTGGTAAATAATTTTGTTAATTTTGTACCGATATATTATAAAGTAACGAAAGCAGATCGAATTTAATTGAATTCAAGCTAAAGTAAATTTCTTAGCAGTTAAGTGCAAGATCAATATTCGAGGAAGAAGCGAGAATAGTTAAGGGTAAGAATCGGTTAACAATAGAAAAAATGTCAAAATGTAAACGATATACGATATACTCGTAAAAGTGACATATCCATCACCATCGATGTCGCGTCGCCCAATAAAAGCCACGAAAAATTCCTGGGCGATGAAACTGCGCCGATCGAAGCCGAAGCTCGACACGACAAATGGCCATCAATTTAAAGAAAAAAAATTTTTAAAAACGCAATCAATAACCTACGTTCAGAATGAAGATTTATACGAGTCGTACGAGTGGCGAGCAATATTGCCAACAGTGAAATTAATTGGACAGACGAGAGAAGGTTATTTATCACTGGTGCACGTTCCTCGAGCCAAAACTATCATTCTCCAGTTTCTTACGAAACAGCGAAATCTGAAGAAAAGCCGATAGTGTCTCGAGCAAGGGAAACGTTACCGAGAATACGGCCGTGACTGATGGATCGAGACGAACAACGCGCAAGTGGCAATACTTGAAATATCTTTATAATTAGTCTACTTGCGAGTCATCGTTCACGATGCCTTTAATGGAAAGCAAGGCCTTCTAGGACCCTATTGGCCTTTCCGAAACCATTCGATTTCCTTTCCTCCAAGAGTTGAATACAATATCGATTTTGTTACTTAATCGGATAAACATAATCTTTATTGTGAATTATCATTATATACAGTCTGTCACACAAGAGCGTGTCTGCGATATCTGCGAAACCTGACATCTAATCAGAATGAGATAAAAAGAATGTAAACAAACGAAAACTTCTCTAATACGCGTTGCTGAATACCTTTCAGTTTCATTTGAAACAGTGAAAGGAACAGAGCTTTTTAATATGAGTGCCGCGTACGCGAAACGTCGAAAATCGTCTGGCATGGGCGAATGAAAACAGAGATCGTGATTGGAGTAATATAATATTCACTGATGAATCTTCGTTTTGGGCATGGTGTCCTATTAGGCAAGCTGAGAGGAAGACGTATCACAAAAATAAGAACACTTGTACATCACATTCGAAAGATATGGAGGTCGTTACCAGAATCCTACGCTCAAAAATTAGTCGAGAGTATGCCGAAACGATGTCAAGCTATAATCGCTAATGGAGGAGATTGGACACCCTACTGTAATAGCGTATTAGTGTTTTAGATGTAGATTCAATTCATATAAATTTTTTTACAAATATATAAATATTTACAGAAATATCGCAGACACGCTCTTGTGTGACAGACTGTATATAGGAGCGACTGCTCTTTCGACCAGAAAATTCACCTTCTCGAGGTGGTTAAAAAAAAAAAAAAAAAAAAAGAAAGGAAGAACAACATGGAATAATAACGAAAAATAAGAGATTGAAAAGATGGGCGGCTATCTTCATAACGTATCGAATCGGTCATCGCGATAAGAACATAATCGCTCATTTGCAAGTTACTTCCCCAAGCACAGTGGCGTTCATTTCCCTCTGATACGACGTTTTAGCATCGTTAACTAAGGATATACACGCGACGGCCACAGTCGACAGTCGGTGACAGGCATTCAGTATTGTTTTCTAGCCTGTGACAATGAACACACGTGAGGCGCCTACCTCTCTCTCTCTCTCTCTCTCTCTCTCTCTCTCTCTCTCTCTCTCACTCACTCACTCACTCACTCACTCACTCACTCACTCACTCACTCACTCACTCATTCACTCACACACAGACACACACACAGAGCTCTCGCTCTCGCTCCGCTGATCTATTCTCCCTGCTAAGTAACTTCTACCGTGACAGCTAGATACAGGGCCACTTGTTCACCACGAAACAATGGGGCCAAGAATGTCAATGGCTTCTTCCATTGTCACGCGTGCGGGGCAATATTGTCGCGAGATGTCTAGGTTGTTTAAACGTTTCTCGAGAATCTCAGTTCTTCTATAGACAATCCTCCCGCCGATGCCTTCTTTTATAGATGTGTGATTCTCATATGGTGCTTTTTATTTTAGAGCTTCGGATTTTTCGAGTCTCGAGTGGAGATGAAAGATATCGTGCCAAAATGGAAAAATAATTTATCAATGAATCTGAATTTCTTAATAAGAAAAAAAATAAAAAAATCTCACGAAACATTACGATGGAGCAAAATCATCGAACAACGATTCTTTCGGTAAAAAATGAATAGAGAATACTCTTCTAAATCTATTCTAGAAGCCCTTTTCACTTTAAACAACAGTGACATGACACTCGTCGACACATTTTCACGATTAGCAACTTGGCGAACCGCATGAGGAACTGTCAAAATCGTCATATAAATCAACGACTACAGATACCAAAATGCTAATGAAACTCTACCCGATCGTACGATTCCTCAACTCGAATCGACGTATTACGATTGACGTGCTTGATTCCTGCCACGGATACCATCCAGAGATTGTCAAGATCTTACAGGCCTTGTGAAACTTCAACGGGAACTCCGTTTCAACTCAACTGACCAACATTGTTGTGACGCGGCGGTCTATTTGTACTCGTGCTCGACTATTAGACGAGCATTGGACGTACATAACTATTACGACAAGGATATTGATAGTAGTAAGAAATTCTTAGACAAAATATGCGCTATTAGTCGAGGGTTCTAAATTTTTCAGAAAAAGATTCGAAACGATCGTTTCGCTTTTAATACGATATTTTCACCATATCTTGGGTATTCTAGTAAACTGTTAAAAATGTATTAATTTTCTACTTTTGTACTTGTATTTGTTATAATATACAAAAGATTTAACGCTTTCTGGATAAATGATCAAATCCTGCAATCGGATTTCCATTATGAGATATATAGGTTGACCAATCTTGGAGGAAAATACTTCTGATCGCGTTTGTCTCTTGACTCGTGACCGAACAATTTTCTGGAGCGTGAACGTCGATCGATGAACTCGATAAAAAAAAAAAAAAAAAAAAAAAAAAAAAAAAAAAAAAAAAAAAAACGGATAACGAGGCTACCGATGAAATTCGACAGAGTTTCGACGTCAGCCGCTAGTTTTTCGTCGATCGGGATTGAGACGATTGTCGTTTCGTTGAAAACTTTTTTATCGTTCTCCTGATTTACTGCGATCAAAGGACAATCGTTACCTAACGAATTTCGTGAAACTCAAATACCTCACTTTTGTTCCTGTGAAATTTGGAGAAATTTTAAGAAAAATCAAAATTTTGATCGACTCGATACTCGAAATTTCGACGCGTAAATTACATACAAGCGGTAAAAATTCTCGATCTCCGAAGAGAATTTTTTACTAACCCGAGTCCCGTTTCTTCGAACGGATACGAGAGTCCGGTCGTTCCTCTAAAAATCAGAAGAGAGCTGAAAGAGAACAAAAGAAAAAAGAAAAACGAAAAAGAAAGAAGAAATCGTCAGTTAGAATTCATAGCAAAGGTAAAAATGGAAAAGGGACGTGTCCTCGGGAGAACGTTCACGAAAATTCATGGAAAGTACAAGCCAGACGGGCTAGCGTTAATCTGAATCGGACATATTCGCGCTCTAATATTTCAGCGAGTGACAAGAGCGAAACTAGCTGACTCGCAAGATTCTTCAAAAGCTCGATTCCACCGAGTTTTTAGCTCTTCGACTCTCCGCTCACCCCCGTTGGTGTCCCTTTTCCTTTTCGGTCAGCTAATTCCGCTGGCGTGGCGCGGCGTTCCGCTTACCCGCCAACCTCCGTCGCGTCGCCGGGGGTATTTCAACTACTGACTATTTCCGGCGGCGTGCGAAACAAAAGCGCGCGAGTCGCGACCCTGAGCGTTCTGTCCCGATAATTACGAGCAGCTGAGTCGTTGCGGCGAAGGGCGTGAGATGCCTGATACCGGCTCCTTTCATGTTCCAAAACATGGAAGAATGGTCTCACTTTTGGTAATTTTAGCAAGATAACTCACTCCTGTTAACCCCTTTCTTCGGTAAAGATGGAACAACAACACGTGTAACTATTAAAGTAAACCGCGAATGTTTAAACATTTTTTGAAAAATCCGAACAATTGCAAAGTCCTGCAACTTGAGGATTTACCTAAATTCTTTGCAGTGGCTAAAGGAAAGAAGAGGAATGCTAGCGTTCTCTCGCGAGGAAAAAGAAAGCTAAAAGAGGGTTACCGAGGCTTGAGGCTTAACATTCCAGTCTCCGCCTCGATCTTTCGCTTTTTACTTTGAGATATACGTCCTCTCGATCATCGAGTACTATCTCGATGCTAGTAGAAATTGGCTAGAAAATTTTGCATCATCAAAAGTAAAAACTTTACTGTTATTGCTGCTTTCTTAACATTAGAAATATCAGCTTTTTCTTTTTCTTTTACTTTTATTTTTACAGAGATGCAGCTTTGAACTTCAACGTTCTAAAAATCTCGTTTACCATAATGTTGAAATATTCTTTGTTTTCGTCACCCTTGGCTTCTACGAAGTTAATTGTTTAATTATTTTATTGTTAATTATTTTCGACAAATTGAATTGAATCGCCCGTACAATTTGGAATTAACGTCGATTAATTGGTTTATAATAGCTGTAAAATTGTTGTTAATCTGTCCGAGGCAATATATCCTATGTAATCGTCAGTTTTTCTTTATTCATTCATTACTAATTTCACCTCTCAATTAATTCAATTAATTCAATTAATTACTTTCTGTAACAAACATTCACAGATCGAGTTAATCACTGCTCCAACCAGCTCAACCAAATTCCATCTCGGGGCTTTGCTGCCGTTAATTCCATTCGTCCATTGGAAGTTGGCCCTTTTGTTCGCGGAAAATTAACCAAGTTACGCCGTCCGGTCTGAACGACGTGGCGGAGATAAAGTTTATCCGGTGGCAGATGATTCGCGACCGTACTTGCCTATTAAAATTTCACGAATTCCCGTCGAACCAGGATTTTCTCACGGTTTTACGGCCGATAGACCATTTTCCAGCGACCGTTCTGTATGCCATTTCCGCGACCTCCAGTAATCCTCTATTTGAATGGAAGAGGTTTCTTCGAGCTGGAAATGTCATTGCTTATACGTCATTGTCGCGATCCACGCTGATATCCTATAGATTTTCAGCATAGGGATTGTATTTTATTTTCATAATTCGGTTCGTAGCTACTAAGGATTGTTGGTTTTATTTATAGATACCGTGCAGGCGAGAATCCGTACGGATGAGAAGAAATCTTTGAATTCGTTGGCTCGAAATTTAATCATTTAGCTTGCACGAACGAAAAGTGGTTATATTTCGTCGTGTGTCGTTTCATCTACGTTCGTTTGTTTCAATGTTTTACAGGATTTCCTGATGGATCTTTGAGGGGATGAGAGGATAGAAAGGAATTTTATTTCTCATCAACGAGAGGGACACGTTGGCGTCGAACGTGGAATTGTTTGAAGAGGAGAAACGAGATTTTTCATCGTTTTAATTCCTTTTCGTTTCCCTACCGTAGTCATTGCAGTGTAATCACAGTAATTAATTGCTTTCCTGGGCGTCACGTTTCCCTGCTGTTTCTCGACCTCGTCTGTTCCTCGAGTCGTTTTCAAATTGCAATTAAAAACGTGGTTCGTTCATCGTAACTGGGCGTCTGTCCCGTACATAGGTACGGTGGATTTCAGGTTACGTTTGACGACGATACGTGTGATGTGTGGTCCATGAAGAAACGAAATTTCATTCGCGGTATCAGATGTCGAGTCTTTCGCGAGCTTTTCATATCAAGATTCTCAGTAACCAATAACAGATTCGCGATATTAATCGACGGTGTGTTACTCGTGGGTAAGAAAATCCTGTTCCGTGCAACTTTTAATTGTAATTTCGTATACAGTAACTGATAGTTTATGTAGATAAATTTTCTATTATCATTATATGTATATATGTATATATAAAATGTTAATCTTAATTATACTTTGTATATTGTATAATTATACATTGTGTAAAGTTCCTTTAGGGTATAGGGAAAAAAGAAGGAAAGATTGTAAAAATATTTCGAGTCGCATCATCGATCGATCAACCATCCTCAACTTCATCGTACCCTATCCGCCTTTCCAAACCTATACATTACACGAAGACGTCTTACAACGAAAACGAGAGAGCAAACACAGCCGGATGCAGCCCGCGGCTGATTATGTTTTCACAGCGACCATCAGCCACGTGGAGGGGAACGTTCGCTACAATAGCGAGATCAATGGAGGAGCGGGTCGGGTTAATTAACGACCGTGTTGCGAGAAACGATGAAGAGAAGGAAAGGAAGAGGAAAGAGGAAAGAGGAGAGGAGAAAAGTGGACCCGACGACAAAAGCGCGTAAGACTCGAGGAAAGAAACCGTGTGGAAGCCGATGCAACTCTAGCTGCCTGCGGCCATTGTCGCGTTCTAAGAAATGGAATACGCGATAGCCGACTCCTTTCTCGAGGTATCAAGGCTCGCTCGCGCGTTCTTCATATATTCTTGAAAGAGGCGAATGCTTACTGCTAGATTCTCTTATGGGTAGGCATTCATAACGGTAAGAATTGGGAGAAGATCTACCGATGCAGAACAGAGAATCGTATACAGTGTGCGATAACGTGTCCGGTCAAAGGTGAAGGAAGGTTACAACGATAGCGCTAAGTGGATTTTAGTTGTATTTTTATGCTTAAGAGCATTTTATGTGTACAACATGATATTGATTTTTCTATTAATCTGTCTGTAATTTTCGTAATTTAATTTCTTTGTTGGCGTATAATTCACGTAATAACGAAAACAGATGCTTGTACCAGAGATAGCGCACTAATCGTAAGAGGTGTTACTACGTTTGTACTGCCAACTATTAATAAAAAGTCTTTACCAATTTAGGCTTGTAAAGCTTTCTATAAAACAACAAGAACTCATCTTCCGTAAAGATTGTTATACTTAAAAACTCACGATAAATCGTATTAGTTCTAAGCAATGTTGTATATCTTACGGATTTTTTACTCTTATTTCATTTATTTATATATATATATATATATATATATATATATATATATATATAACAAAGAAAAGAAGGGAAAAAATGTTTATCAACTCAATTTGCAAAGTAAAACAAAATTCGGCAATGCGGGCGAGGCTCGCAAAATTCTTTGTAGGATTTTCTCATTTGAGGAATACGGCGTGCCGCGGCGTCGCGGAAGCGTCAGCAATTTTTTCCCATTTTCGTTCTCTCCTTTACGCTTTCGAGTTCGCGCGAAGTAATCGTCAGAGAGATGCGCCAACTTTGTCGAGCGTACTCCGTTAAATTAACGCTCGTTTCACGGTTGAGAACCTTCGAATCAGGTGGCACTGTTTTCTTTTTCTTTTTTTCTTTTTTTCTTTTTTCTTTTTCTTTTTTTTTTTCTTTTTTCTTCTTTTTCCTCTTTCTCACCCCAAGCAGAGAGAGAAATTTCCATTGTTTTCGAGATCAGAGTTGAAGCTGATTTTAATCAGTCCCCCTTCGACTCGCTTATTGCTCGTTTCCTACTGTAAACTATTTTATGATCTCGATGGGAATCGAATTCTTGGTGTTTGCGTTAAATGAAGCGAGATCTCGGTCACGATATTGAAATTTGCAAGATTTTTTTAATTAATTAATCTATTGATTGGAGAAAACATTTCTATAGGGAACTACGCGTAAAAGGTTGAAAACTATTTTAAAGAAAATTTTTAAGAAGAAAAAAAAAAAAAAGAAAGAAAGAAATCGCGATTCCTCAAAAATACCAGAACTGGTAATAGAAATGGTAAAAGTTGTTCGGTTAGTAGTTGTATGTATTATATATACGATGGAATAGAAGGAAACTTTAACTATAGGTGGTGCTTTGTCGGTGGTAAAAGTTGCAAAAATTTGTCTTGTAGTGGCGAAAATCGATTATTAAAATATACAAGAAATACGTGATAGCGGATTTTAAAATATAGCGAAATATTCGAAATATACGTAAAAATATTCTTAAAAAACTAGAATAATTATTTCCAAAGATGTAATATGTAATTTCTATTGCTGTGTTTTTAAATCGTGAATATATTTCACGATATCCTATGAAATACCTATGGTAGCAGATAGACATATTTTACAGGTGTCTGACTAGGTAGAGTCGCAATTTGCTCGCCCAACGTCCGATCAGGCACTTGTACCTTTGAATAATTTCGGTCTCGCGCTTGTCCATTCTATCCGTTCTATGTCTGACCACGCATAATACTGCTCCGCTCGCTGCCAGCTGAATAGACCTCCAACGCTGAATACTCGAGCGAGAGCTACGTATTCTACTGTGGTCCGACTGACCAAGCATGAATCTATTCTACCGCGTACAAGATGCTCGACCCAATGCGACCCATACACGATCCTATTCTACCGTCGATTTCTCCGACTGGCCAGTTTTCAAACATCGTTCCACATTACCTTGCCACAAGATATCTCCAACTAAACCGTAATCACCATTAGCTGATGTAATATTTGTTAAATACATATAATTGGAATTTTAAACGTTTCGACTTTTTAACAATCGCATATTTCTTTCTCCTTTCCTTCTTTTTCTTCTTTTAGTTAAAAATCAGTTAATTATAATTTAGTCAAAAATTTACCTCTCTTCTTCAATGGAAGAATCGCCAGAGTTCTTTGTAATAAATTGCAAAATATAATTTTCAGTGAATCGAAGCCATTAAGAGAAAGCCAGATAGATCTACCACGATATATGTAATAAGGGGATAAAAATGTCGACAGATTCAGCAATTTCAATGTGAAATATCCCGTTTAGAAAAGTCAATTAACAAGTAATCGCTTTATTCCATTGAAAAGAATACAATAACGAGTTTGACAATCCGTAGAACTTGCAGGAATAATCATTGTCCCCAATACATGTGTGTGTGTGTGTGTGTGTGTGTGTGTGTGTGTATCGATTCAGTTGTGAAAATAAAAATTCGATTTGATTAATTCTTTTTTCCTTATTCCACCGAAGGGATGATTGGCGATAATTGCTAATTATAGTGTATACGACAACGGCACTTGCGACAACGACAGTTGCAGGAGATCAGACTTAAATGAGCACAAGAGACTTAAAATTCACTTCGAGAAAACTTCAAAATATAGGTAATAATATAGTAAAAATATGATATGAATATAGGTAATATATAATAAGAGTTAACGAATAGCATTGGAAATGATGCAGCTTATTGCATTCGAAGCAGCGCCATGTTGAAAATTCCGTAACGCATAAAATCCTCAAAGTGAATAGGTTTTGATCGGAAGAGATAATCGCACTCTGTAAATCGATCGTGCCGTTCAGCCTACAACGAGATAATTTTGCTAAAAGGGGATTTCTTTTCCAGGTAAAAAGGAAGAAAAAAAGGAGAGAAAAGAGTGTTTTCGGATAAATGGCAGTGTTGCGTACCGTAATGATTTTCCCTAGCGGCCCCCACAGGGTAGTATCAATGGCAGCACGGGCAGAGCGTAAGAATTATGCCGGCGCGGTGGAGTTTCAGAGGTTGTGAAACGAACTGAAAGCGTCCTCTCGTGTCGCGGCACAAAGACTCTAATGATGTGAGCTTGTAAGCTCACCCACGCAAACCAACTGGAAATCACCCCTTCGTTCTGTTCTCCGTGTGGCTTCGTTAGAACCGGACCTCGTCACCGATGACCGCTTTCTCGCCGAAAAGAAACGGATGAAAAGAAAGAAAGAAAGAAAAAGGGAGAAAAGGAGAGAAAAAAGAAGAAAGCGTAGAGAACAGAGCTTCTACCGGGGATGAGATTGCACGGACGCATCTGCCAAAGGACGAACAGTCTGGCGTGGATGAGGAATATCGGTGGAATGTTGGGAACGGATGGAAAACGATGATGATGTTGATGTAGAAATTGGCAAATTGCTAGGTTAATTAGCGAAGATGCGACAAGAAACGTCATCTCGATCTTTCGATCTTTCTCTTTTGGTATATAACGGAGCAATATACGCGAACATATGCTGCTTGTTGCTTGATTTTTGTGTTTGTGGAAATAGCTTTCTGAAAAATGTAAGGTATAAGTTAGAAAAGGTAAGGTATTGCTAAGAAAAGGACGTTGACATTGCAAATGTGTAACTTGCGTGTTTGAAAGCTTGTTCGTTCGTGAAAATATTAGACGTTGTAAAATATCGTGGAGAATATGTACGAGAGATATAATATAATACATTTGAGTCGTTCGGAAGCCACGTCGAACAATTTTATAAATGAAAAAGCACAGAAGAGCGACGATGTTACAAGTATCTGCTACTTTTTAAACTTACCTGAGAATTTAATATTATTATTTATGTCGTTTTCTTCCAACGAATAAACTTTATTTCTATTATTTATTTCTTCAGAATGGAATATTAATCGTGCACCTAGGGCATGTAAAATATATAATGAAATAAAAAAATCAGTGAACAGTGGAGTTGTGTAATATGTATAGCTAAGAATTATAAAGTTTTCGGAATATACATATACAGGCGTAAATTTATAAAACAGTCGTCGACGAAGGTTTCGCATTTAAAAAACGAAAGGTTTTTTAACTCGGCCAAGATGCGGCAAGCCTATCGATATATCGATGTAAGTGGATAATCGAGAAGAAGTTTCTCCAGACCTTTCGATCCTAACCACGAAAACTATTCCCATTCGAAGCAACTCGGTTTCCTATTTTCTCGACGATGTTCCTCGGTGCCACCCCATTTTTCCACGGATTAAAAATTCTCGCGTAGATTTATCGCGTCCGGATCGTGCGTTCCTCGGCGTGATTTACGAGCAACCAACCAAGAATCTTGAGTCGGTTTTTTCCTCGAAGCTGTGAAACCGCGTTTCGAGCGCTGCGCATCATCGATACAAGTGAATATATCCTGCAGGTTTAACATGTTTCTGCTCTCTTCTGTTCCCTCCGAAAACTTTTAACGTCACAGACATTAACATTATTGCGCGTGCAGTAACGATACGATTTAATACGATAAACGTACGATAACATGATTACGCATACAATATAAAATTAAGAAAGGAATATTTAGCACAGTTTGCAGAAAAATGTATTTGAATAGGTCAGGAATTGCAACGTTCCTCTATATGTATTCCAGCAATTTCTGTAACTCGTTCCGACCACTTTGGTTTTCATAGTGTTCGCGCTCTAAGATGCGGTCGTGGCAAATTTTCCTCGGAAAACCTTTCTCCGCGTTGAAATATTCTTACGAAACACGCAACGTCGGTCGCCATTATCGTCTGTTAGCCACGTTATATCGTATTGTATTAGCGTGTCATTTTTATCAGTCTGACATCGTGACGATGGACGAGAGCCCTGGTATCCCCGGATTTCTAATACGAATAATACGTACACGATCGTAATAAGTTATCAAGGGATTGATACTTTTCTCTTGTAAATATAATAACACGGTAATTTAGCGTCTGCTCTGTCTGTAGAAACGTTCGAAGAAATTTCGGCCGCGATCGTTAATTTTCCCCGATGTTTGGCTGCCACGATGCGCAGGAAACGCGCGAGAAACCACGAATATTGATAATATTAGCGATTTGTGCACGAGCAAGATGGAATGAAAGTAACAAGAAGCGAGATAAATTATAAATGACTGGCAAATATGTATTTGATAACTTTAAACAATGATGGAAACTAAATGGTAAGAGATAATAAACGTTTCCACGTAAGGGACAAAGCTATTCGCGTCCTTCGAAGGATTATTTGTTAAACACGTATTCCTTCGTATCTAGAAAAAAAGAAAGGACGTATACTATCGATGATTCCAGACTGCTGATTGGTCATTTTTGATATATTAATTAACAATCGAAAAAGGTGTTCGAGTTACTAAAAACACGCCGTCTATGAAACGAACGACCAAGTTGCTAATCCCGCGGATCTTTCAAATTATTAGGGAAAATTTACTCCAAGTTAACCGGCCTTTCTTCGTTGCCTCGGCCGTTGCCGTTTATAAACCGCGCCGAGTCTTGGGTGGTTTCCGGCTACTCCCTACGTATTATCCGGCCTCCTTTTCCTTTTATTTCTCTCGTCGACTTTGGCGTGATTCGTGCGGCCCAGCTGCAAGTCGGCGGCCATGTTTTTAGGAACCGGTAGTCGCTAATGAATTGCAGCGCCGTGTCGTGACTCGACGTCGATTAATAACGAGTTAACCCGTGTATGATAAACCTGACGGCGAATGAATATTTATGGCGTGGAAAATAAGGTTGTACGTACAGAAATAAATCGATTTTTTATTAGAATTATCAGAATTAAACCATCATCTTTCTTAGGTTTTTGAATCTTTGTCGTATTTCTATCGATACGATGCGGAGCGAAAAGGTGCAGAGGTATTATTCATTAAAATGAACTTGGAGGAAAATTTAACTGGACAAATTTAGGAAAACTGTAATAGGGTCATAGAATGGACGTACATATTTACATGGAATAACACGTGATTCACTTTATAGGATGACTTTTTGTCATGTATCGAATAACTGTAACGTATGGAAAAGTTACTCGTCTTTTTCAACAATGTCGAAAATTCAGTTTTCTATAATTCGAATAAATTGTTGTATGTATCTAAAGGGTTACCTATACAGCGGATGATAAGCGGTGCGTGTTAAGAAACTCTCAATATATTCCAACAATAGCACGTACAAGTCCATAATAAATAAATCACATTGGGACGAGTTAAAAATAATTAAATAAGGAAGCACTGCCAGAAATGCGAAACTGTCGCATCGAGAAGATTCTAGACATATTCTGGCGATAATATAATATCAGAGTGCAACCTTCGAATTTTGCCAAATTTCCAGCGTAAAACATATTTCCAGTTGCATATCCACCTATCGTTAAATCAAACTAGTAAAGTTTCAGCCTCGTCCACAAAACGAACCAGCGAAGATGGAATTACAGCGAAGCAGGAATATCGGAGGAAACGCCTCGTATCCGGTGTCGCCATTATTTCGCGTTTTAGCCTCGTTTCGGCTTCCGACAGGCTGTGAAAGGCTCGCGTCGGAAAAACGGAACAGCCGTTGACAAAAGGAAAAGATTACAAGGATGAACGTTGAGAAGTATCGTCGAGAGTTTTGTCAAGTTTTACAAAATAAAGTAGGCGACGTGCGACGTCCTGCGATGTGAAGACTCTTTTTTCTTAACTATCAGCCGGTTTTCGACCGTTATTCAACCCCTATTTGTTCGTTCGTTCCTCGTTGATCTCGCGATCATAGTTACGTGCTCCTTTGTTGCGATCGATCATCTTTCAGCAACCTTGGAACTTTTCCGACTCGAGCTCGCGTAACGAGGATATTTTCGGAACGAGTACGCCCTTTCTGGTTTGATAATTTTATTCCTTGACGTATGCGAGTTTTCGATGCCTGTTAACGTCGTTCGGCTCGAGAGCAGTCGATCGATCGAATCGCATTTCTCCGTTTCTTCTGTACTTTCCTGTATATTTTTGTCACCGTAACACGCACGTGGGAGTTCACCCTCACGGCCATATAACCGGCCGTTTGACACGGCTGGCAATTACCGACGAGTGGCAGGCAGTTGATAAAGGAGCGTGGATCCTTGAGAAGCTATCGATTCTGCAAGATTTTCGTTGCAACGAGATTTCGTAGCATTCACAAGTGTCTGAATCGAATTAAAGCAATGTAATTATGTGTCGAATCTGCTGTAATCTTTGAAATTTCATGTGGAAATCTCGGTATTGTTTTGGAATTAATAAAAAGATTTTGAACGCTTTAAGAGACAATGTAGTATACGATTGAAAGAACGAAGTCATACGCACTGACGGTGATTCGTCTGTATGATACATTCTACAAAATTTCAGAAATTTTCATAGTGATTCTAGGAGGGAATGGACACGGAAGCGAGCCAGAAAATTTACACGGAATCGAGCAACAGTGGAGCAACGGTAAAACACGCACGTATCAAAACACGTAAGCCAGAGTGGTGGAAATCGGGTGATTCATCGTCGACGACGGCATATGGCGCACGGCGCACGGCGCACGGCGCACGGCGCACAAAGGCCCGCGCAACGAGAGAAATAAGTCTCATTATCCGGACATTATTAGCACCCGGTATTCGGTATTATTAAAAGCTCGTTAAACGGGGACTGTGGAGAAGGGAAAGCTTACCGGCTCGTCAGCTACGAAATTAAACGGAAATTACTTTAGGCTAATAGGTTAGCGTATGGTGACGCGCGTCCCTGATTTTCATTCAACCACCGCCGCGCCACCCCGTTTCAATTCCCTTTAGCCGACCGTTCGAGCAGAAGAATCTCCGACTGATAATCGAATTTCCAACGAAACTTGCGGCTCGTCGAACCGATAAGGGTCGGCGGCAACCGCGACGAGGGGGTTGAAAAACAGAAACTCGTGCCAGAAGCGATTCCACCGGTGATTTAATGCTTTCCAGGGGAGATCGTGTCCATCTGCAGCGCGAAGGTTAATTTATTTTTTCATTTGATTCAATTTGACAAAATCTACGGACATTTCCGGATAAGAAGTTCCTGAAGATTGATTGATTGAAAATCGAGCTAATCATCGAGCTAATTATCGAGCTAATCACCGAGTTTTCAGGATTCCTTTGGCATGCCCTGGAGAAATCGGAATTATTGAAACAAAATCTAATATTGGTAAATGTTTAGGCACGATTTACTTGGTTTACTTGGTTTACTTGGTTTACTTGGTTTACTTGGTTTACTTGGTTTACTTGGTTTACTTGGTTTACTTGGTTTACTGGTTTTGGTAGTACCTGGTGGAATGTATCGAAAATTTTGCGATAATGGTGCCAAACTAGCATTATTGGACAGTTACGAAGAATATTTCGTCGTTATAGAAGACACTTGACGATATTGTTAGGCCCTCTTCAAATAGAATGAAAATTTATATTAATATCACAGATAGGATCTAAGGAATGTAGTATTTAAGATACGGTACTGAATTTCAGAAGAAATCTTAAGATTAGCGAAGGTGATTGCGTTTAAATGGCATGATGGAGCAAAGCCTGACGAATCCAAGTCGAAGCATGACATATTGCAATGATTTCTGCGGAAATACAGACAGAGGAACTGAGAAGCACACGAGGCGTGAATGTCACGTGGTCGAAGCGGCGACGGGAAACTGGGTCGCGCTCGTTCCCCGAGAGATTGAACTTTCTGTGTCGTCCTCTTTCGTCTATTCCGTAAGCTGTAAAGTAAAGTTCTCATGCCGACCGGGGACCGTCGCGTCGATACGTTTTCGTCCCTGCAACGGCTTGAACGCCGCACACGGCCGCACACGCCCATTTGTCTGGCTTTAATAAACGAAACCCTTATAGCTGCTTCTTCCAACGGAACCGAACAAACAACGTTTTCAACGGTTCAAAAAGGATTTTTTCAGCATGCAGGAAAATTATTAATTTCAAAAGTAATTCATTTATTTCAGAGTTTTGGTTGAAATGGGAGAGAAGCATTCTGATGCATTCTGATGCATTATTTTCTATGAAATACGATTTTGTGGCTGCGATACGATATAAAATACCTAAGGACTCGAAAATAAGAGAGCACGTGATTACTGTGTGTCCCGATTATAATAGCGAATTCTAATACGAAGAAATTCTACGTACATACCTATAGACGACAAAGTGCTGATGTTGTTGGAGAAAGAATTTTTAAAATTCCCTTTATAACAAAAGCTACCGTGACGTATTTGCACGGTCCACTTATCAAACATGTAAACGAACACGAGATTCTTGCAGCAGGGAATAAGTGCGAAAATAGAGACTTGAAACTATCATGATGACGAAATAACATATATAATAACGTATTATACGAAAATTTTGTTTAATCGTTTTACATTAGCAAAGGAGATTCGCTCGACTTTTCTTTCCGCGCTATTTCTTTCAGCTAGATCAGATAGCAGCTACGATCGTATGAAATTTAAAGAAATCGAGATATTTATAACGTTATAATAAGTATCATAATTCTGAACTCTCTTTCGTACTGTACATTCCATAAAACAACTGCGTTAATCGAGAGAACGTAAAAGCATAACAGAAGAAATAGGGAAATCGAAGCTCAGAGTACGATATGAAAAAGGAACGCGTATCGGAAGGAGCTTGCTAGATCTCTCTTATAGCTTCGTTTCACTTGCCGAAGAATGTACCGGTACAAAAGCTGCATTTGCGCAAGATCGATTTCCTTCGCGGTATATCCGAAATCGAACGCCCCGTTTACTATGTCTCGCGTGTTTTTATATAGGGAATCCGTAGGATCCTGAGATTTCGCACACGTACATACTCTTTTGATCCGAGAAACGCCTTTAGCGCGTTGCCAAGCACGTCGTGACGGATTTGTGTCGTATTCGTGTCGTATTCGTGTGGCAAAGATGCGATGGTTGGACACGAAAGTGCGAATCCCTCGAGTGGAACGGAGAATCACCTGCTACTTTTTGCCTCGACTTTTTTTATCCTCGAAATTCGGCGCGTTCTGAAGCGTGTTGGCTCGTCATGCGATATTTTTCCCACTTATTACTATAACGCAAGTAAGTGTAATTTAACATACGTGATAGGTTCCTTTCATTTCCTCTCTCGATATACATGTAAATCATTTTCTATAAAAGGCACTGCGTGGGCCCAATTTAGAAATCGTACGAAGATGCAAAATGCTTTAGAAAAGAGGAAAGATCTTTAGAGTGTAGTGAAGGTCGGAGATTGTTGGATTTCATTGAACGTTGCGAACGGAAGGAAACGATGGATTCTCAGTAATTGGGCGGCATCGCGCATCGACGCGCGGTACGTGTATGCAAACGCTGGAAATCCTGCTACATCCACGAAACTTGTTAGACCTCTTCAGACTGGAAAAGGCCAGACACTTAGACCAGGCCCTTAGACGGAGAATTTCGAAAAGCCGACGTTCCCGTATCCGTCCGGCCACTTGACCAGGGTCGATTTACAAAGTTGCCACCCATGCCCAGCTACTTTCGAATCGAGTGCACGTACTATCGCAGTCTAGCAACAAGGAAGAAGAATTCTTTCTTGTTCTTAGGCTTGTTAAAGAAGATATTTTTCAATAATTCCGAGAAATATTTGCAATCATTACCGTGCGTGAAAGGGCAAAACGTATCGAATAAAGCTGCGCCGTTTTGGACACTGGAATGCTTCAAAGTGAAAGAAGCGTTTATATTATAAGAGAGTCAATTTCACGCGAGCCTCGCCTCGCCTTTCTGCTGCTGCTCGAAGAAAATATCCTGTGTAGTAAGATTTCACGTACGAATTCGTTCGTTTTTCGAAGAAAAGTGCAGTACAAAGGAAACTTTGGGAAGCTGCTCCGGAGACAGTGAAAAATTACTATAATTTTGGGCGAAACACGATCGTGGAACGAATAGCAGAGCTATCCGACCTTTGCTGCTGTTGCGTTCGAGCACTTCCGATCCAATCTTTCGCAAGAGTGGTAGATTGCACGAAAAAGACCTATCGGGTTTAATGTCACCTTCGAGATAGTACGAATTTTTCATCAACGTAAGAATAAGTCTAAATCTGTTTAGTACATTTTTATGTTCCTCTGCTTGTCTAATTAAGATAATAAATGAATAATAAACGGTAATACGAGACGCTTCCTTTGTTAGATATATGTTTTCTGGGGAATGTTCAAAGCTTTAGAATTTCACGACTATCGACGAAAGGAAAATTCTACTTCATCTTTCACCCACGTCCAAGTTTTTCCAAGTTTCCTCTAGTGGATACGGCTCTTTTCACGAACTGGCTGGTGCATGTAACGAACGCACACGCGCCCCTCCATTAAACTGAACACACGCTATTAAAAATTAAGGCTACGGACACTGGACCGCTTCAACTTTTTCCTTCGCTTCAAACCCACGCCTTAGACTTTACGCCACTCGTGAAACTTCACGATACCGTGCTCGACGAGGTTTCGCAGCGACAAGATAGCTTTGTTACACCACGGAAACGAGGATTGTTCTATCCCTTGATACAGAGATACAGCTAACGGAGACGAACGTTCGGGTCGTATGTTTCATTTAGAAAAATCTCCAAACCTGCAAAACGATGCTCTATGATAACAGAATCAGGTTGTGCTCGTGTTTCAAAGCGCCCACGCGTATCATCGTTACGTCCGGATTATGCAGTTACTTGGCCCTATCGGCGGCGACCCAATGATATACAAGCCAACAGATTCACGGATTCCCTGCCAATTATAATTTTACCGCTGCAAATTGGAAAATCAGATTTTATGCTATGGAATTATGCTTTTAGAATTGTTACTACTACATAGTGTATATATTATATATACAGTGCTGCACAAAATTATCCTCAAGATTTCAGAAATATATCTTTAAAACGTTATACTTTTGACTCGCGTAAAGGAAGAAGAAATATCATCCAACGTACAATAAAGAATAAAAAAACAAAAAAAATGTTATACACATGGGACATAGGTGTTTTTTGCCCCTTTGCCTACGGAGTTTCAGTACTACTTTTACGAAATTTAGGTTGTTCAAACCCTACGAGTTCTCGTTGTAGAATGCAAAATCAGTCCATCTTTTGATTGAAATTGACTTAAAATTAGATTCCATAGCGAAACCATTTTTCACACGCTTGCCATTCGCTTTTATCCAGGAACGTCTGTTCGTCGAGATACCAAACTCGATTATTCGTCTAATTCCTGCTTCCCTTTTCACCCTTTTCAACCGATCTCTACCGTTCGTTTAGCAATGGCGAAAATTCGGTTAGACCCGCCCCTATCCAGGCTTTGCGCGGCCAGCTCCATCAAAGCGTAAACTTCTCCTCGGAAAATGATGCTATTTATTGGAAAGGCGATGCGTTTCGTTGCGACGCGACCATTGAAACAATGCCTTCGTGATCGCGATTAATAGTCGATCGGATAATGAACTCATTGCGCATAGAATATCGCACGAAGCTACTGACGGAATGATTCTGTTCGAGAATCATTCGATAGATGTACTTTGCAGAAGAATGCGGACAATTGACCACATTTCGAACGCTGATTTTGTGGAACGTGGATAATCGAGTCGTTTAACGACGACAATAGGCCGATGGAAATAATTAATGGCGCTTAGTGGATTTTCGGAAGGGGGGAGGCGGGGGTTAGGGAGGGGGGTTAGGTTGGGATTAATCGGGATGAAGAGGCATATCGCGTGCTCGACGATTGTTATCGAGCGGTTGTTATCGGTAACGTTTAACGAGTCGAGGATGAAACGTGATACGAAATGGTCCGATTCAAATTATATCCGCGGTTGTTTCTAGAATCGAGTTGCGTGTAATTCGTGAAATTGTTGTATCGCTTGTTGGTATTTTCATATTAACAAGCACCGTCCGGTAGATACTTTCGATTTTCTCGTCATCAACAACCTACATACACCGTTTCCTTTAGAATTTCACGCGCAAATATGTTAGCGACAACGCACTTTCATATAATATCAATATAATATATAATGCCAAATAGCCCGTCACTATTTAGCCTTACGATAATTCATGACTGCGTGGAGAACTCAATAAGGATCTCGGTTGAATACTTGAGTGAATGTTTGAAAAACCGATCAGGCTATGAGGTGCCTATGACGTGACTGTCACGTCGCTCATTACATGACCAGAGAATACGTGAAACAGTTTGATCAATGACAAATTGATAAGGAGATAAACCGATGGGGCAAGCGACCCGACGAATATCCACGATGAATGTAATGTATAAAACAATGAATCTATTCCTTTGTTTAATGCATCTGGCCACGGAGCAGGATAGAAAGTAGAGATCTATAAAAAGGATCGGTAAACTTTACCGTTGCTCCTCTCCCCTCCCGTACACGCGCGCTCACACACACACACACACACACACACACACACACACACACACACACACACACACACACTCTTTTTCTACATATTTCATGTCATATAGCAATTAATTTGGGGAAACCGCTAATGGGGAAACCGTCTTTCAAACGAAGAAAAGTATAACGCGATCATTATTTTCATAATTACATAATTTTCAATTATAAGAACCGAGAGGTATTCTATTTCGTTGGCTACATCGGCCGCTTGCGTTTCACGAGAAGCAGGAGCGTGGAAAAACTCACCGATGCAAACGAACAGAGTGGCGAAGAGAATCGGCGGGAAAGCTCTCGAGAAGGAAAACATCCTGCTGCCGGTGGTTAGAGCTTGTACTGCGAGAACTGAGAATAAGTCCGTCAGTTTGAACCGATGAGACTTGCGAGAGCCTGGGGCCGCCCAGGGGCGATATAGAAAGGACAAGGCACTTGATCCAGCGACTTCGTCTCTTGAGAACCTCTCTTCGATCTTCGATGATCAATCCGTTCGATTCGATCCGTTCGCGATCAGCGTGCAGACCAAAATTCTGTTTTCTCTTAATACAATACGATCACTGACAATCTTTAGATCGGGGATCCAATCGCGATCCTCCGACTGTCTCTTCTATCTTCCGATCCAATGCCTCTCTTTTTCCAAATTCTTCTATTCCTGACTTTTGATCTTATTTTAGGATTCGTTTAACTAGCTTCGTGTATCGTTTGTTGTCCGTTTGTTCGGATAAAAATTTATTCGGTTGAAGACAATTTTCTTTGGAGGCACTGAAGGGTTACACGAAATCACGAGTGGCCGCTTTCTGATTGCTGGGCCACGAAAGAACGCGTTCTAACGCGTACGACTGGTGAGGCGCCGCCGTCGGACTGACTTTCTACGTTACGTTACGCTGCAGTAGTGGCGCCGCGACGCGCTGCGCCGCGTCGTCGCGCGCTCTTATCTTCTCGCACCTCTGTGCCCTCCACCATTTTCCTTTGCGCACATCTACGTACGTTCAGGTGAATTTGTGTGTGGCCTGTGCATACGCCCGCTACAAAATTCGGCCTCTTCCCTTTCGCTCGCCTCTCATGTAATTTACGCAAGCTGGCCACTTTAGCTTCCGGATTATCGTTCGATAGGAAAAAACAATTCACAATTTACGTTCGAGTTCGCACGGTCCGTTGTCTACGATTTTAACTTTCTTTACTTTAACGCAATTTTGCTTCTAATTCACTTCTACGTCAGCATCTTCGTGCTATCAGATTTTCTTAATCGCATAAAAGCATACACGTACTACGAAACGATACGAAATTTCATATACTTCGACTTAATTGCACATTACCACACGCTATTTTACCTACATTATTCTAGGCTACCATGTACATACGTATGTACCGTAATGTCGACGATAAAAAGTGCATATCCGCTTAATTTATAAGCTTAATATATATGTATAAGTTTAATTAATTTTTGAGAAAACAAAAAGCTAAAATACCAATTTTTAGATATTCTTTCAAAAATTCTAATCGACCTATCTATTCGATCGTATGATATAATTTCAAGTTTTCAAAGCCTTTCAATTTCAATGCATTACAAACACTGTATTTATATAATAGCTGTTAAAATTTCGATATCGATAGCGTAATATTTTAACGTTAGTTTCGTGACGTTTTATCCGGTGAACTTTTTTAATTATCATTTTATCGGTCACCTCCAGTTTCCTGGTTATCAGTTTTGCTCAGCGTCCCGTTAAACCTTTCTTTCGTTTATCCGCGTGTGCCGTCGCGGAAATTTGCGCAACTATCGCAGCTGTGTCGAAGGTAATCCTGATATTCGCAAGCCGAAATTCATCGTTCACACCGTTTCTTCTTAACTTGTTAAACGTGGCAATAGTTCAATTACAATCGCGCCATCGATCAAATTTCCTTGACGTTCCACTATCGAATTTTCAAACACATTCTCTCTACATTGTTCATCGTTACTACGCTGCACGCCTATACGGATCAATAGAACGAAGAGAGTAGTAGAAAATGTTATGAGAAATTTAATTTATTTCGTCATAATTTGAAAATTTTGAATCTGCTTAAATTCAAGTATTGCACGAAAATGAAATAGTATAATCTAATCATTACATATTGAAAGCTTTCAGACATACAAGAACACTTTACGCGCGCACAATGAATAAAACAATCAAATAAAATAACATAATAATAATATTAAGCAAGATGGATTGCAACTGTTTATGCATTTGTAAAGAATCGAATGTAGAAAATATTTATCCGCGATACTGTTGCAGTAAAAATGCTGTTTATGGGATGCACCTCCAATCACTTCAACTTTATGAAGTAATACAATTTTATTTTAACAAAAATCCTGCAATTTGCAGTAACCGAGTATCGCACCAATTAACGTCCGCTGGATGCGTCTCTACTTGCTAATACCGCTGTTGATCGAATGCCCCCCCCCCCAACTTCCGTTCCGTTTTCCAAGCATCTGCCTGGGTTCACCGCCTTTATCTCGCCTTTATTTCACCTTGCCCGGTCCAAACAACTATCGGCAGAAGCGTGATGTAATCCGTTCATCGAATTAACGACAGCTGAAGTCGCTTTTACCCCGGATGTGTACATCATCGAGATCACCCTGCTCAGTGGCCTTCGCGAGATTTTAGCCGTATTTGAACAGTGGGTGTTTCTTCAGCAACGTTTAATTTCCCTGGTTAACCTTCTCGTGAATATTTACCGTTTACATCATATCCAGTGGCATCATCGTTATCGGGCGTGTGTTCGTTTGGCAGTTATCGGTAACCTGTATACATCGCGCATGCCTATGCACTATGTATTATACGCGGGCAACATTGTGCCGTCTGGCGCCGATCATTGAATTTCCTACAGCCGCGAGTGAACAAAGGACCAAAGGATTTCTGTGTTTGATGCATTTCCACCGATTCGCTACGAAACCTCAATTTCTCTCGTTTCTCCCGTTTTTCGAAACGGTGTCACAAGATGGGACATGTATCTCGTTTTATGCTAAAAACTTTTAACTAGCAAGTAACAAGATACTAATTACAGAGTTACTCGCATAACTTGGTAGCCGAGCTTGCGGCGACATATGAGAATAGTACATCAAATGTGACTCGTCGTCTATAAACTGCTGTTAGAAGTATAATTGGGCGAGAACACAGTGCGATGATTTGGTTGTCGCCGGAGGACTTCAAATTTTACATCACGATAAGAATAAGACGATCGCTCGAAAAGGCGAGCCTCGCGTTTCTGCCCGACGATTTCATATCCCTGTACGCTCACCAAGCTCTCCAAGCTCTCCAAGCTTTTATTATCATGAGAGTGAAAACTAATTGATAATGATTAAGAATTATAATAATTAATTATGTTTGGGAGTTAAACAAAAGGGACAAGAGAATAGGATGAAATATGTGCTATATAAAATGAACTACTGCATAACGTTAACACTAACAAAAGAATCTTATCTTATTGCAGGATTTTCAGTAACAAACGCAGTAATAAGGGGCGCTGGAAAAAAAAAAAAAACAACGCAGTAGCCAGAAGGGCTACCAGAAGGTGAAACAAAAATATAAACCGCGGAAGCTGATTGAAGTGCGCATGGACTGGCCAACGATCATAGCGGTGATCGTTGCCCACTCGCGTGTGCGTGCTCGAGCGATAAACGTTCGTTCGCCCACTCGCGACCGCGACCGCGAAATTCGAAAAATCGACAGGCAAAACCAGAGACGAGAGCATGCTCTACTCGTGCCAGTTTCACCCTCGATTTTTCAAATCAGATTTCCAGAAACAGGTTGGTCACGCGAAAACGCGCCTACCCGACCAGAGACTGTGCCAACCTGCCCGGCCCTTCCTACTTACTGTATATTTAGCAGACACACCAGAAAATATACTACCTATCCTACCTAGCCCTATATTTAAAAAATTGCAAAACAGCCACACCAACACACTCGCTCCACGGTTCTCACGCAAACGCCCGGGCGCAAAGGTCCTACACTAGAGAGGACGTCCCGGGACGCCTCCGACACCCGAGCTTAACACAACATGCATACTCTAAGGTACGTACCATTTTCCTGAAATCGACTGACGAAGGCTAGTGACCATTTCGCAAAACGTGATAAAACACGTCTAAAGAAATTATCTCGTTGGAATAAATGTAAGTAAACTTGGAGTTATAATTGTAATTTACGGCACTGTTAAAAGCGTGGTTACGCTTTATCGCGTGGATGATATTATCGCAAATTGTGATTGTATCGAGACGTAAATTGAATCGACATATGTCTCGACATTTTTAATATTTCAAGTTTTAACGAATGAGAAAAAACGACGCAATTCCACGGCCTAACAACACACATACGTAATGTGGAAAATACGTCGTGCACGATACACTAACACATCGTCAGTCGCTGAGAAATTATTACATTGCTTAATTCTAGATCATCGTGCCCAATGTCTTTCTCCCATTCAAGTAGCACCTGGGCACGTGAACGAGGTCCTGACAATGGGCACGGAAAGGGTTAAATCTGAAAATCCTGATCTAAAAATATGATTAGTTTGTGTAATTTTTATTTAACGGACTAACGTTCTTTGATTTCATATTCTACTACTTCGTATCTGATTAAATCTACTTTATTAATTCAATAGTAACTAAGTAACTCTGCTTTATTAATTTAATAAATCAGAACAAAATTTTAATATTAGAAAAAAGGCAGTGTTAATTGAAAAAGACTGAGACTCGATCAAATGGAATTATTGACTTTAAATATATTATTAAAAAAGAAACAATCTCAGGCGATCTCTTTATCAAAGCACATACTCGAAAGTGCAGAAGCAGTGTTCAAAATTATTGCTTTGATTAAAGGATCTGCCTGTCGCGAAGCGTCTTCTTGCACGTACAATTTCACACATTCTTGTACGGGGGAAAAAAATGAATTTTAACTCGTATTTTAAATTCTAATCGATACGAAATAAACGAACGTGGCTTAATATTGTCACGGTCAATTCATTGCTTAAGATCAGGTATATGTATGTCATACAGGTATATTCGTGTAGATATTTGCCATTTGCAAATATTCATACGAAATATTAACATGCATATGCATAAATAGCACGAATATATTCTCAAGTGTATATCGTTAAGCTAATTATTAAAAAACTAATTATTATAATCGCGTAGTGCAAGAAGACCTATCCTAAATTAATAAATTTCAAAAAAAATGTTACTACTCACGGATATAAAAAATACCCGCGGTCACTGTGCTCGGAAAAAATTCTACGTAATACAACCAGTCACTCGTGCCGATTCGGACCTTTCGTCCTACGACATGATTGAGTGACCGGAGGAACAGAAATGCATGCGACTCACCGTTCGAAGCGGAGAACCAGAGAACGTTACCATGGATGCTGCGCTGTCTCAGCGGATATCATCAGGGAGACTAACATCAGGGAGACTAACATGAGGCAGGAACCGTTGAAGATCCAACGGTGGAAATAGAGGTTCTTCTGAGAAGCCTGTTACAATACAAAGCACGATGAGTGGTTGTTGATTATTTGAAAAGTTGAAGATAATGAAAAATGGAAGTATATTAAATTGGTAACTTTAGTAATAATAAACATTGAAATCCTAACAAACTTCGATAAATATATGAACTGAAACTCTGATATAAAAGTTTCAAATCTACATGTTAAAAATTTAATGATTTCTAAAATATGTTAGACGTTTGTTTAGACGTTAGACGTTGATTCCATACTGAAACATTAACACTCTTTTTATCTTAATGAAAGAATAACCTGAGATGACTCTAACCTTCAAAATTTTCAATCAAATTCTACTTCTTTATCGATAGTATTCAAAGCAAAATATACAGAATAGACATAATCGAATTACGATATGTGAAGATACTTACGTTCTTGGCTTTTGAGCCACCGTTACATCACTCCCAAAGAACACGAACAAGTTGAAGCTGTATCTCTAACAAAACATAAAATACAGTTAACATCGTTAATAAGTAATAACGAAATAACGTAATAACTTTTCAAACATTTTCAGCTTTTTAAATTACCGGTCGTTTTTATTTTCTAATTAACAATAATTCGTTTGAAATTCTATACATAAGACTACTTACGTTCTTGAGCTCCTAGAGAGGCCCCATCCTCCTGAGAGATGCACTGACTGTAATACCGAAATCCAGTGTTCAAAAACAACACATATATAAAATCAGAAAAATAAAAGACTACGTTACGCGATTATTCGATTAAATTTAATCAAAACTATCGTGATTTGAAAATAATGAAACTGTAAATAACGAACACTGATTCTACAAACCGCATTGCACGCGATCGCAAATATACTCTGAAAATAAAGTTGTGTAATGGCGGGCTGACTAATATTTTAAAAGGGGGGGGGGGCGGGGTGGTGTGTAAAAGAAGCGAAATATCGTTCCGGTATTTTTCTTCTTTTCCCTATCTAACGTTTATTTAGAACATACATACTGTTGTTCTTCTACTCTTAAAAGATGATTATCAAGAAATTGGAATAAGTGTGAAAAATATTAGTTGAGAGTTATAGGATATTTCTCGATATCGAACAAATGCTTACGAACGTCGCGAATGCAATGCAATCATTTGCGAGAATTATACCGTCAATATTCGTTATCAGAGTATGAAATATACACTCCACTAACACACTATGATGATCGTGTATTATAAATGTTCGAAAATATTTGCAAGAATTCAAAAATTCACAAGTAAATATTCTCTAGAGAATACTGGACAAACGCGCGCGAAACGTTGCTTTGAAGCATTTGAGCCTACTAGCGCGCCACCTCTATGAAAAAAATATAAGCTACAAATTTGCAAGTATATGACGTTAACTGTAGTAAATTCGCATAATATAGCAAAAAAATTTGAATTCTATAAGTGAATGTTACGATGCCTATCGAAATAAGTTGAAGCTATTGTTATTAAGATTTCTATGTTTCAAACTCTGTCTACACGAAGCCATCGTTAGATTATCAAGAATTCTATATCACGGATTATATTGAAACGATGGGATAATTCGTTAAAAATTCGTTTGCAATAAGAGGATGATTTCATACATTTGAAATAGGACAATTTAATCGCCGTTACTTTCGTCTTAGTATTCCAAATAATTTAGGAATTATCTATTATGAAGCATGTATGAGATATATTTTCAAATAAATGCTCACTTTATAGGGTCAAAGTCGTTTTTAGCAAGTAAAATGGTCCCCTGAAAATACGGTTATTTTGTATAACTCGCAAGCTATAAGAATACACACATTTTGTGTAAGTTGTATTCTGTATAATAAATTGTATTTTATTCGGTACCTAACTCTCCTTGATGTCTTTTATGTCGTGGAGCGTTGTAATCTCACCGCGAAAACTGTCAATCTTCTCTTGCTACGTAGCGCTTAGGCCGTGGACACGTTTCTGCATTGCATGCAATGTCTATCCTGTTTTTAGTCAATGGTGGTACTATATGCTGAATCGATAGTGTTACATGTAACATGAAAATAGTAACGGGTACGGGTAACCCTTAAGCGTGAGACACGAAACAACATTGCATGTCACGTCTATTTTGTACCTCGTTTGTGACCATATCTAGCCACCGTACCGCCATCTAAGTAAAAGATGAACTTCACGTTACAGTATCGACACAAAGATATAATGTGTGCATCATACTTCGCAATGGCCTTCTTATACATGCACGGAATCTAATAGAATTGTATATACGTTCGACTACTTCATAGTATACGTCGTCTGGTGTCGCGTCATTATTTAAAAAAAATAAAAAAGAAAAAAAAATAAAAAAAAAAAAAAAAGAATGGAGAATGTAGGGAAGATCATCATAGTATGGGGCAGAAAAAGAATCGAAATTCCAGACGTGAACCTGGATGATACCGTTCGCGGTCTGAAAGAACGAATATACAAGGAAACTAACATCCTTCCGGAACGTCAAAAACTTTTGAACCTTCGAACCAAAGGTTATGTTTTGAACTGTTTTCATGACAATCCTTTCCTTCATTTTCCTCTACATAAAATCACGTGTATCGTTCGAGATTCGTTGTTAATTTTCAAATAAAATTCGTTCAAACGATTTCTGCTTTGATCTAAAATTATGTCATGTTATGTTAGATTTGACATGTTTGACTGTACGTCGTTTAAAACTCCATCAAGTGTCTATAGAATCTTTCTTTCCACCAGACAAAGCATGTCAAGATGAGGAGATCCTAAGGAACTTGGGCATGAAGCCTGGATTCAAGCTAATGTTGATGGGATCTCGTGAAGAGGACATAGCTAAAGTGTGTCACGCGCCAAAAGACTTACCTGATGTAATTAATGACTTTAAGACTGAAGAGGAAGAGATAGAGATAGAGAATGTTAAGCTGTGCTTGTTTCAAATCCAATGTAGAATCGGTTTGTACAGGTTTGTAGAATTAAATCCATTCAGAGAAGGAAAGAAACTACTGGTGCTCGATATAGACTACACCATTTTCGATCCCAAATCAACAGCGGAAAGTGGTGTGGAATTGATGCGTCCCTTCCTACATCAATTTTTAACCCTGGCTTATCTAAATTATGACATAGTAATTTGGTCAGCGACTAGTATGAAATGGATTAATGAAAAAATGAAAGTGCTCGGTGTTTCCAGCAATCCTTATTACAAAATAGCATGTCACCTTGACTCGAATGCTATGATCAATGTTCACACATCAAAATATGGTACTATCACGGCAAAACCGCTTGCTATCATTTGGGGAAAATACAAGCAGTTCTCTGCAAAAAACACGATCATGTTCGACGATATCAGAAGGAACTTTATTATGAATCCACAATCGGGATTAAAGATAAAGCCATTCAGACACGCGCACATCACCAGAAGAAAAGACAGGGAATTATTAAAGTTATCTCAATACCTAAAATTAATAGCTAAAGTAGATGATTTTCAGACGCTTAATCACAGAAAATGGCAAGAATATATAATCGACAAAACCAAAGAAGAGAAGAAAACTAAGGAAGGAAATGAAGGCAGGACAGAGTAACCGAACTTTTTTTTTTTTTCTTTTTTCTTTAAAGAATGTTAAATGCTTGTCAGATCTTACAAATTTTTGTCATTACACAAAAGGATACATTTCAACTATTTCAAGTAAAACCTATCGACCAACCCGCGAGTTCACAGGCAATGATCTAAATTTGTTCGGAAGATGAACACAGTGTACAGGAAGGACATCTTTTAAATATTCTTCCATGAACAATATACGTTGATACGTTGATTAATCGTTAATCGCATATTTTCACACGCTTCTTTGTATTTATGATGTACTTATCAGTTATTGTGAAACATATATAAAATATGTAATCACAGATTATCGAAATAAATCTTGTGTATTTCAAACAGCGAAACTTTTACTTTCCTTTCTAATACAACAGTAATTAGTAAAGACACTAAAAATGATTCAAAATAGCGAAACCTTTTATATAACGCTTTCGGAATCTACTTAAGTAATTTATTTAACATCTCGTACTATATTATTAAATTATAAAAGAGCGTTGGATTATTATAAGCTTGAATCGATTATTGGAAATTCTTATCAGCTGAAATTTTCGTAACATAGTATAACGTTACATATATAGACAAGTAAGTATATATAATTAATATCCTATCCAATCGCCATCTACTCTGATCGAAAAATATAGTCGACGAAACCAGTCTATTGTCAGTTTCGTATAGTCTCATGTACGAGCAAAATGGCGAAGTGTCCGTCATAGGCGGACTTTTGTTCAGGGAGTTGGCATTCCACATGCTGCGTAGAAATTGTTGTACAGTGAGAAAGTCGGAAGCATGGAATTGTTCCGTACCGACACGCATTTCATTTTTGTGAAAGAGAGGCACAGCCTATGGTATGACAAGTACACCGGAGAATTTTCCGCTAAATCGGGTGGGTACATGGTGCTCATTTGACAGGAGCCGTATATACGTACATTCCTGTCAAGTGTACGATACACGTTGCGATTCTCAGTTCACTGTTCCTATTCAAAACACCTTTGATTCACCGCGAAGCGTAATCGAAATGATTTCCAATAATTCTCATTTATGAATTCAATTTCGTAACAGTACTTGACGAAATGGGAGTTTTATACTGGACCATAATTAAATTAACGTTGTTGAAATAATGTAAAGCGATAGAAAGCCTTAAAGGCCTTGATGACTGTTCTACTCGTGAGATTTTACAATAACAACAAATTATGATTTATATAAACATCTGAAAGTCGTGGTTTAATTAATGCAATTAAATGCAACATAATAATGCATTGCGATATTACGTTCCAAGCCATGTATCTCTTTGTATTGACATTTTTATGAAATTTTACCAATTGTAAATTATTTGCAGATTGGGAATGGGCATCTCCGAAAGATTTGGAATGTCTCGGAATATTTTATGGAATTGTAGGGAAAATAGAACAACCATGCGTATTGGAACCTCGTTTAATGTTGATCAAAGAAGTTTCACCAGCTGGAGAGTTATATGGAGGTCATATTATATATAAGGTCAAATCAATTGCATTTTTGCATCTTGGCAGTGAAAATAATGATATTGGACTTCTGCCATGTAAGAAGCATCAGAATTTGCCAAAGAAAAAAAGTCAAGGCGGACTGTTTGATGTGCCGCAGAAGGCAGCCTTTGCCAAAACATGGGGAACTATTAAAAGTGCTACAAACACAATAAAAAATACCACTCAACACGCGGCTGCGCTTGCAACATCTCAAGTAGGTTTCCCTATATGTAACTAGAAATAAAGAAATCATATATACAAAGGAAGATGCTTTTGCATTGACAAGAATGTTTGCAGGTAAAATCCACAGTAAGTAAACGAAACATTGTTAAAGACAAGGAGAGATTTGAGAAGAGAATCCTGGAGGAGTTAAATAAAATTTTCACCGAAACCGACTCCTTTTATTTCTGTCAAACTGGTGATATCACAAATAGCTTGCAGAGGCTTTGTGTCACAGACTCACAGTGGAACGAGGAACAACAGAATAAACCACTTTGGCAAAGAGTGGATGATAGATTTTTTTGGAACAAACACATGTTACATGATATAATTAATTTAAAAGTTAGGATCCTTCTAAATTTAATTGGTTTGTGTTGGATATTTATTATTAAGAAAATATTTCATTTTTGTAGACAGACAAAGCAAACTCATGGATATTGCCAGTTATTCAAGGATATGTGCAAATAGAGAAGTGTAAAGTAGAAGTGGGCATCGATGAACAGCCACACCATGAAACTTTCAATTTAGCAATAATATCAAGAAGAAGTAGATTTCGTGCAGGAACGAGGTAGCTATATATTTTTATTACTTCTTATTATTTCAATGAGTAATTTATTTAGAAATATCTTATCTTTTTATCATTATAAAGATATAAGCGACGCGGTGTGGACGATGAAGGGAAATGCGCAAACTATGTAGAAACAGAGCAATTAGTTTGGTACCATGATCACCAAGTATCCTTTGTCCAAGTACGAGGCAGTGTACCGGTATACTGGTCTCAGCCTGGCTATAAATACAAGCCTCCACCACGAATAGATAGAGGTAACTAACAAGAAATTTCATCTAAATGTTAACAATAATAATTTTTAATCCTCTAGATGAAGCAGAAACGCAGATTGCGTTTGAAAAACACTTTACCGAAGAGCTAGGGTTGTACGGCCCGATTTGTATCATGAATCTTGTAGAACAAACTGGCAAGGAGAAGGTAATTTGGGAAGCCTATAGTAACCATGTACTAAATTATAATCATCCAGATATAACATATACAACTTTTGATTTTCATGAATATTGGTAAGCAGTTCGAAAGACTTGAGCTAGTGAATTATCAAAAATCGTCGCTAATGTTTCTTTTTTTTTTTTTTTACATATATGTATATATATCTAACACAGTCGGGGGATGCATTTTGAAAATGTGTCTATCTTGGTCAGCGCATTAGCTGCGGTATTGTCAGACATAGGGTACTGTTGGCGCGACAAGCAAGGCACAATATGCATGCAGAAAGGAGTGTTTCGGGTGAATTGCATAGATTGTTTAGATAGAACGAATGTGGTGCAAACGGCTTTAGGTAAAGCCGTGATGGAAATGCAGTTTTCAAAGTTAGGACTAATACCGCCGGACGGAACGTTACCGACAAATATCCGACAAACGTTTCAGTTGCTTTGGGCGAATAATGGCGACATTATCAGTAAACAATATGCCGGTACAAACGCCCTCAAGGTTCGTGCCTCACGTTGAAAACACGTTGGTTTTACTCTAACCATTACGAATTAATCATAAGCAAAATCTAAAGATGGTTGAACTTCTATGATAGTAGTTTATTTTATTGCTTATAGGGAGATTACACAAGAACAGGGGAAAGAAAGTTTACCGGTTTAATGAAAGATGGCATGAATTCTGCGAACAGGTACAATTGGATCAGAATTATGACATACCATTCGTCACATTGCAATAGAACACCATTCTCATTCACATATCCTACACGATACATCATTTTACGATTATTCGTCTATTATTCGAGATATATCGCGAACATACAAGCTGTTAGGTGTTGTAATTTCTTAGAACGAATAAAGTCTTACAGGCTATTACTATCGTCGTTAGATATCAATAACACTTAATGTCTTCTTTCTCTCTTTCTATATCTTTTTTTCTTTTCTTCTTTTTTTTTCATTTTTTTTTTTTTTTTTTTTTTTTTTTTTTTTTTTTAAGCCAAATCATCGCTTCACTATTGACATATCTTATACGTACATACGATCCTTGACACTATCCTTTCATTTTCCCATAGATATTTTCAGCAACACTTTATGGATGACATGCGTCAAGCGGCGATAGATACCTTGCTAGGGAACCCTATCGATGTTAATCAACTGAACACCGATTGGTCGCACTATTTAGACATCCTTGACAATTGCTGCCTTGAGCTAATACCCGTGAAACCACCAAACATAGAGCTTCAACTTGCTACTTATCCTGACATTCTCTATGCCAGTGCTATGTATGATTTGGCAAGGTTCGTTCTTGGCTTTGGGTTGAAAGTTTTTCGCTCGAGCAATAAATAAATTGTGTTATTTTGAAAACAATAAACCAGTTGTTGCTTTATAAAAAAAAAAAAAAAAAAGAAAAAAAAATAGACGATACAAGACGACATTCTATACTGGAACTGTGACTACTCCATACGTTATAATCAGTTTGACGTTACGTTGAACATAATTTTCTTTTTTAACTTGCATGGTGGATCGCTTTTCAGTTTATCTTAATTAATAACCCTGAGTGGAACTTCTGCCCCCCCCCCTTTATGACTGTCCTATCATCATTTTTTCTTCTTTTCAATTCTGTTTTACTTTCCTATATAGCTTCAAAGCAAGTGCTTAGGAGACCCGTGTACTTTCAGATACTATTTAAATCGCTTCAAGGATGTCTATAGGCAGGCCACGATCGATATGATGTTAGGAAACTCGGTGAACGAAGAAGTATTTCAAGAGCGTACAGAAGAAGAAGATAATGCTGCTACAGCGATTCATGTAAAATTGCTGATAGAGGATTGCAAGAAGCTGCTTATACCCGATCCAGAAGTTATTTTAGGCAGTTGGGGTCTCATAGACGCTGACCCTGTGTACGTTAGATGTTCAACTTTCTATTTGTTTCATTTCTTTTTTCCTTTCTTTTCTCTCATTTTTATAATACATAAGGATTGTTTTCTCTTATAATTTATTCCATTTTAACAGAACCGGTGACTTAACAGAGACAGAAATGGACACTATTCTAATATTAACACGGGATAGTTATTATGTAGCTGATTATGACGATCAAATCGACAAAGTCACAAATTACCAAAGAGTTCCCCTCGAAGATATTATACTGATCGAGTTTGGCCAGCCAGAGAGCACAGTCTCCCTTTTTAAAAATAAGCATTTCCACTGCATTAGAATAAATTACAAAATGGCCAACGAATACGGTTACTTTCACATGTTCCGCAGTACAAATTTACGATTTTTTAATAACATGGCTGTTGTTATAAAGACAGAGGAAGAAAGTATAGGTAGGATATAATTTCAAATATGATCTATCATATTCATATCTGGATCTATGACAATTAATTTTGGCTACCACGTTAATTCGTCGTATATTTCAGAGTCTTTAAGATCAATTTGCGAGGCTATCTCTGTGGCGATGGAGATAGCCGGTTTACCAAAGATTCCTATAGCAATGAACGTCACGTTAGATAGACGAAAGAGTAAAATAGTGAATAGCAGGGGAACCACGGGTCTACTGGACATTTCGTCATTCCCAGAATTGACTAGAAATGTTTCAGAGACACAGTTATTAGCTCTTAAAAGCGCAGGTACGTTTCTAACAAAAGAATCTGACTTTCGAACAATTAATAATTGTTAGCTAAACTAGATCGGATTTCATGTATAAATATATATTTAAAGTAAACGTTGAAGTAATAACTAGTAATAACTAGCAATAATTGCAGAATGCGTTATGTAATTGTAGGAACGAAAGCTTTAAGCAACATGACTGAGCAATTTAGCAAACTAAATAAGTTAAGTCATAGCTTTAGCGCTAGGAAACCAATTGACATAGCAAGAAGCATAGGTAGAAGGCCTGAGGCACCTTTGAAGCCGACATTCACCGTTGGGAGTAGAGACATCTCGGGCAATGTGCAAGGGAAACGTAGCAGCGGCAGTAGCAGTAGCGACGACGAGAACATTGACGTTCCTCCTGTTCCTTTAGAAAAGCCAGAAAATTTCAGTCACAATAAGAATCTAATGGAGGCGTATACTCCATCTATTGGTATCATAATGGGTGTTAAAAACACGGACGTAGTGGAACGTCGTGAGAATAACGAAGACCAAGATTTTTCGATACGACCTAATAAATTCTCTGAACAGAGTTCCGATAAGGAAGCCTTACGCGTGCCAGAATCTGGCTCTGGTACCAGTACTGTTAATGCTTCTCCTCAAAAGACGCCTGAAATAACTATACAAAATGTAACTGAGGACAAAGAAAGGATGCTGCCACCGTTAACATTGAATCTGTCCAAAAACATCAGTCATTCGACTGGAGAGGTTGATAGTAAGCTGACACTCGGTAATATAAATGGAAGCAAATTGCAGACTGATAATAGACTGCAGGATAAAAAACGGTCCACGTCTGAGCAAGATTTAAGTCTAAATATTACATCATCTCAGAGTGAGTCTGCTTTGAAGTCAATGAAGATTAACATAATAAACGCAGCGAGTCCTGTGGCATCTACTTCCAAAGATATCTTGTCACCTTTCTCAAAATTCGCTAAAGGTGTGCAAACTTTAGGGGCAAATTTGGATCCTAGGAAGCTAAAGACAGGACAGGTAGGATTACAGAGAAATCTCTCAGATCATCACGTAGAACAGCAACGAAAATTGCAAGAGAGATGGGGTACATGTCAATCCAAGTTAATAGCTTTATAACTTTTCGGACATGGTTCAAAGTCTGAATGTCTAGTAGCGAGTAAGCAATTAAAACCCACATAATTTAGGGACACTTTTACATAAAGGATTTTTAAATAATCATTTTATTATTTTGTTAGCATCTTTTAATTCAGAGAATCGGTTCGAACATCTCGGTGCGCGTGTCTCCAATATTTTCCATTATTTCTTAAACTCTCAATTATTGCCATCCTGCTAATAAAAGCTTCGTGCAAAAGAAACACGAGACGACTAATCGATAAGGTACTCTCTATATAATCTATATAATACGCGTGGAGAAACTCACAAATTACTTTCCAAAGTACAATGTGGTCAATATTTAATCTGCATCAAGTCTATTTGTGCGTATCTACTTGCAAACAAATTTTCTATTACTCTACATCGATGAAAGCCTACACGAACTGATTGTTACCTATTTTCAATATGCTTCCGGCGTATTTATACGAAATTTTCATCGCGACAGCCTTTTTATGGATTTTACCAAACGACTCCTAGTATTGCATTTAGACATTAGAGATTGTGAATTTATCAAAAAAAAAAAAAAAAAAAAAAAAGAAAAGGAAAAGACACATACGTGCTTATACTATGAAATTTAATCCCAGCATTCTTTGAAGCCTTAACGACCGCTGCATAAACAAATTTTTTAATGGTTTTGTTTATTTATAATATATGTGGTAGGCTTTCCGTTTTCTAAATTTCCGGAGCCACGCGTGCAAACGACGTTTGCGTGACGACTTGTAAACATTCGTAAACCGAAAATCTGTTTATGCAGTGAGTTAAACGAAGAAGCTTTGTAGTCAATTATGTACATATATACGAGGAATTACTTAAAATTAGCAGTTTAATGAAACAACGTTGCGATTGCTGATGAAGTCTAGACGTAGACATTCGACGATAACAGTGGGTAAATTCTTAGAATTCCAAATATGATTAAGTTCGAGAATTATTTTTGATATAGAAAGGAAAGGAAAAAGTGCTTTGTTGGTGATTCATTTTTTTTCTTTTTTCTTTTTTTTTTTTTTTTTTTTTTTTTTTTTTTTACTGTATATAATTTCATAACAATTGAAACATACAAGTCGTTCCGGAAAAAAAGGAACAACCATAGTATTTATATACATGCACATTTGCAGTATTATGTATATTACATTTAATAAATAATAGGGAGGAGAGTTGCATATATATGGATATGTAGAAGATTAAAAGGAAAAAAAGAAAAAAGCAGGTACACGTTGTTATTTAATACTAATCTATGTACGACGATTTATATATATAGACCAAATAACACGAGTTATAAATCTAGGTGGCTATTTCTTTGTGTGTACATACGAGTAATTCAATTTAGTGTAATAATATCGTGTAAACATATATTCATAGATGCACTGACACGTTAGTAGAAGTATTACAAGGTAAGAGTTTTTCTAGTGAATGTTTTTCCCCAACTGTAAATGGATAGTCTGTGATATATAATCTAGCAGAATGAACACAGCCTAAATTGATTAAAAGAAAGAGAGAAAGGGAAAGGAAAGAAAAACAGAAGGAAAAACGTGAAAATATAAGGATGTGTCGATTCTGTAGATTCTTTAGAGATGCTTTAAAACGAATATAAAAGACAAAACTGTTTTCACTCGTTCTAACAAAATTCAACACGCGAATCTTATTCTGATTTATTAGTTCCGGGTATATATACATAGACCAGCTTATTTTTAATATAATTTTAACGATCAACGAGATATTTATTTATCGATACAGTAACAGTATTAGAAAGAAAAGAATTACTGGAGGAAATGGAAAATTTATATACTTTTTTGTTCCCTTTTTCTTATTAATACGTATATACCTATGGTCCAATTGAAATTAGACATTCAAATATTGTAATATAATATATTATTATCTGTATTTTTATGACAGGAAATTAGAAACAATCATGACAAAACAACGCACGAAGATATTTATATAGCCTGTAGAGGCTTAAATTGCCTTATGTATATGTAATACATACATATGAACGTATACAGAATATTTTGTTTCACTAAAAGGGGTAGAATGTCTCACGAAGGATTAAAGTTATCAGAAAATTGTTTTAGCAAAAGTGGGCATTCTATGGTGCAAATTACATTTTTGCATGTGCAGTAGTGGGCGAGATTTTAAGGACAACTTCATTTTTTTAAATGGAACCGTACATTTCGTAATACATTAATCGATCCATCTCGGAATTTCCTATAAGAAAAGTATTAGCTTACTTACGTTGAAAAACTATTAATTTATAAGATGTTTAGGGGGTGTTGATATTAATTTGTAAAAATTAACGTATGAGAGGTAAGGAGAAACGAAATACCTTTTTATAAGGAATGTCGAGATTAATGTATTATTTTTTTTCTTTTCTTGTTTATTTTTTTTTTTTTTTTTTTTTTTTTTTTTTTTTTTTATATATATATATAACTTTAACCCCTCGTGAGATATTTTACCACTTTCGGTTAAACGAAACAGTCTGTATGTGCGTGCGTGTATGTGATACAGCATAAAACACCACAGCAATTGTAGGAAAAATGTTATAATAAAATATAAATAACTCGAACTAACGCCTTTTTATTCCACTTAAAGTGAAACTCTTTTAAGTATTAAAAAGATCTCTTTTAAAAAAAATATTATGATTTGTTAAGCTGTAATTTTCGTTTAAACTCTGTTCCTAATGTTAATTTATAATTTATATAAAAATCATTCAGCAATTAAATTATTAGGTCAGAGACGATAGCCATGTATAATCAATATCTTATTCCACGTCGAATGAAATAATTTTTCTATTTAAAATAAAACAATCTCTTCCTAATTGTATACGTACTTTGAGGTAGCGTGTATTCTGCATTAATCCAGACAATCCGGGTCCTTTTTTTAATCCAACTGTTACGATCAATTCTCCAAAAAAGTGATTCATCGCATATATTACTAGCGATCATTAGCCAAATTCGTTTGAACTATTCGCGAAAGACGCTGCGTTTAAAATAGTTTCGATAATCGTAAGCGGCAGTCGAATTGAGTCGACAATCGATTAACTTCGTGTTGCTGTTGCTATGCAAACCACATGGTGTGTTTTGTTTTCACGTGAGTAAATGCTTCGCGCATAGTTTCTGAGATGACAATTCTTACAAATAAATATTTTATTGTGTAGTAAATAAGTATTTAAGCAAGCAAGCATGGTTAATCTTTCCTCTTGTAACAGATATTGACGCGAATAAACGTTTTTAAATTGTTCCGTGACTATAATATTGACAAATATCGAGCATGGAATGCTTTTGGTCCGATTTGAGTAAACATCCTCAATGTCCACACGGTGATTTATCGTTAAGATTTCATATATTATAAAGTAATAGCGCGAAATTGTCGAAAAAATATTTTTATAACATTGTACTATGATATTCTGTTTATGCAGGACCAACATTATTATTTGGCACACATGAGAACGGCAAATTGGAGAAGTTTTATGTATGTGCAGCTTGCCGCGAGAGAAAGATGTGTAAATTTTATTTAAAAGAGGGAGAAAAATTAACAAAACATCAAGCGGCTAAATGGGAACAAGAGAGGAAACAGTTTATGTCTCGTTATCATCACAGGCAATTATATGTACGTTTTAATGATATAATGTCGGTACCGCCTGAGAGCAGATGTTACTGCTATACTTGTGAACAATTGTTATCTAAAACTGAGAAGGATGCGATGAACAAACACAAAAATCATGATATAAGAGAAGGTCTTACAGATTATCAGATAAGGCATCCGACAGAAATTTTAAAACCGTTAGAAAATTCTAGGCAAGAAGCTCAGTATTTCTTCACGAAACAATCAACAGAGGACATAGCAAATATACTTGTGAAATTAGGGGCGAAGCAAATTCTTTGTATCGGTACTCCGAAAATTCATGAATATATTCTAGAAAATCACGAAGACACAATGTCCACACTTTTATTGGATTTTGATGGAAGATTCGTAAGTTTGTTAAGAATTTTATGAAATTAAGGCAGTAACGTTTAAACAGACTGTATAATAAACTTAATACCGTGTTCTTTTTTCGTTATTTTTTTTTTTTTTTTTTTACTTGCAGCATAATTTTTTCGGACCGCTCAATTACTGTTGGTACAATCTGTTGAATAATCATTTTTTTAACGAAACGGCCGTCCATGTGTTTAAAGACTTTCTTATGCAAGGTGGGGGAAAGGGCACATACTTGGTATGCGATCCACCATTCGGTAGTAGGGTGGAACCAATGTCTTGGACTATAAAAAGAATCTCTGATCTTCATAAAAAATGGAATAACATAGAGGATGAAGAGAATTGTTTAAGAATAATGTTCATATTTCCATATTTTATGGAATCCATAATGAAACAAAAGAGTAATCCACCTGGCGTACCGGGAGGTCTGAAGGACCTGAAAATGACCGATTACAAAGTATCTTATGATAATCATCCGTTATTTATAACAGACCCCAATGCCACAAAGTCACCGTCGCCTATTAGAATTTTTACAAATGTACCGTTAAACTTGGTTGAACTTCCAAAATCGAATGGTTATAGATATTGTAAAAAATGTCAGAAGTGGGTTGCTAAAGAGAATAAGCATTGTAAAAAATGCCAAGAGTGTACCTCGAAAAATGGCCTCACGTATAAACACTGTGATATATGCAAACGGTGTGTAAAACCCTATTGGAAGCATTGCCTAACATGTAAAAGATGTGTCGTAACGAAACATTTATGTGGCCAAAAGCCGAAAGTTACCGGAAAATGTTTAAAGTGTAACGAAGCTGGTATGTAATTTTTATTTTTGTAACGAACGTAATGGAATCATATGTAAGACTTGTTGTTTCATTATTTGTAGGTCATACCGAGATCGAATGCGATACGAGTGAAGAAATTCATGCAGAGACAGTGGCGAAGACTAAGAAAGTTAAAAAACGCAAGGCTAGTGACGAGAAAGAAGAGGTGATCAACGACGTTAAAAAGAAGAAAGTAAACGATTCGCGTGAATCCGGAGAAGAGAAGAATGAACCAATAATTGAAAATATTAAAAAAGTAGCGAAAAGATCGGAGAAAAAAGGAAGGAAGGGAAACGTAACAACGGAGTTTAAAGTAAAAGCTACGAAGAAGTCTCGACTGTTGAAGATGCATAAAAAGATTAAAAAGTTACAGAATATGCCAAACGGCGTTGTAAGTAGAAAGAAAAGAACAAAGAAACAACAAACATAGTACGATTATCATAAACGGAAGTAACAAATCATATTCTCTGCATTGTACATAAGATTTCTTATTGATGTAATATATGTGCATATACTTCAATAAAAGAAACTTGTTTAAGAAAATATATGTGTTTATATGACTTGTTTGTATGATTTATTTTAATGATCCGAGCAGATCATATAACCGAAGGGAATCTATGAGCTACATTATGATATTGCGATTACAAATAATGTTCCAGGTACACCGTTTCTACGATAATCTTTTGAACTTGAGTATAATACTATATTATAAGTGTAATACTTTGGGTAAAAAGGTTCAGTTTATTTCTGTAGGAATCGAATATCATTCGTGACTTTTATGATTTTTAACTAATATCTTTGTTTGATAAATTTTCAATTAGAAATCGACTTTCGCGGGATTGGTATTTGGCATCGAACAATACAACTGAAACACTCAGCTACCATTGGCTGGAAGTCAAAAAATGGCTGCCCCCTTGACACGTACGTCTTGGTCCGTTTTAAAAAGAAATCAGTTCCAGTATAAACAACTCTTAACAATTTCGTTTGTGGATCGTTTTACACGATACAAATATTCGTACACGCAAGACCAGAAGTCTCGGATTTCTGACAAAACAATTAGAAATGTCTTGTTTTACACCATTTTCTTCTCCGGTTTTGGTTATATTTTGTACAAATGGAGGGAGGATTGCCAGGACCGACTCGGCAACCTGATAAATCCGATGTTCACGATACACGCCAAACAGGTTTCTTGGGATGGAAATAATAATAGAAGTAGGTATAATTTTATAGCTGACGTGGTTGAGAAATCAGCTCCTGCGGTAGTGTACATTGAAATCCAAAACAACAGAAGGTAAATGCAGATTTCGATCTGTAAGAAGATAACTGTAACATAAGTAATCGTGATTTCCAGTAATCGTTAATGAGAAAATAGATTTGATTTTCAAACAGGTAAACCGTTCAACATAAGCAATGGTTCTGGTTTCATCGTTGAATCAGATGGTTTGATATTGACAAATGCTCATGTTGTTACCGCTAAGCCTAACACAACCGTCAAGGTAACTGTTGCGATATATCGAATAGTTGTTGTATTACAGGAATTAATATCGTACGTGTCCTTTCAGAAATTTTCATACAATCTATTTCACAGGTACGTCTTTACGATGGAACTACTTATACCGGCGTCGTGGAAGACATCGATGTGCACAGCGATCTTGCAACTGTGCGAATTAACAAGGTTTATACACCCTCTATACGATAAGAAAACGATTAAAAAAAAAAAAAAAGTGTATGTAATTTCATATTTTGACATCGCGATTGTCGATTCTTTTGTACAGAAGAACTTGCCGGTAATGAGGCTGGGCTCTTCTACAAATCTTAGGCCAGGAGAATTTGTAGTGGCCATTGGATCTCCATTAGCTTTAAGTAACACAATAACGAGTGGTGTAATAAGCAGCGTAAGCAGGCATAGCCAAGAACTTGGCCTTCTTAACAAACAGATGGCTTATATACAAACAGATGCGGCGATCACTGTTAGTTTTTCATCAGCATCGTAATTTCTATGAAATATTTTCGTATTAAAAATGTTGTGCTTCAGTTTGGCAATTCAGGTGGTCCATTGGTTAATTTAGATGCAGAAGCGATTGGTATAAATGCAATGAAGGTGACATCCGGTATTTCTTTTGCGATACCTATAGACTACGCTAAAGATTTTTTGAAAAAAGCAGAAATGCGCAGGAAAGGCAAAGGTATAATATAATATATTATATACTGGACAATAGGAAAGCGCGAAATAGAAATATTTAAGACGAAAATTCTAAAACGAAACCATACTGTATTAGGTACACAATTTGCCGCAGAGAAACCAAAAACTCAATATATCGGGGTTACAATGCTCACCCTTACCCCGGATCTTTTCTACGAATTGCAAAAAAAATTGAAAGGAATTCCGCACAACATCAGATATGGAGTTTTGATTTATAAAGTCATCGTAGGGTCGCCAGCACACTTGTATGTTTAAGAAATCGTTACTCTCGTTGCACTCGTTGTACCGTTAAGGATAACGTATTCTATACAGAAAGAACATATGTTTGTGTAAAAATTTCAGGGGAGGTTTACAAGCTGGTGATATCGTGACGCATGTGAATGACGAAGAAGTGGAATCGTCCGCCAGTATCTACAAAGCCATAGAATCGTCCAGAATCTTGAGAATGACTGTGATCAGAGGCCTGGAAGTGTTACATCTGCGAATCGAGCCGGAAGAAATTTAAATTATGCATCTAGTAGTACAATTTATTGAAACTGAAATTGAAACAGAACTGCTTCCTCTAAATATGTCATTGATGTCCTTTCTAGAATTATTTTCATTCCTTTAATTTTGTATCTATATACCGTACAGTATCGCTGCGCTATTGTTTCGAACGAGTCGCGATCATCTATCCAATAATAAAATAAACAATATTTGACAAGATTTATTTCAATTGGCCTGAGTTACCGACAGGCCGATTATTACTTTGTCTCCATTTCTTTTTACTTCATATTTTCTAGTTGTCACGAAGACTGATGCCGCGACGAGGCCCTTATTATGTTATCCGACTTGTTGTTGTGCGCACGTGTACATGCGTTTGTACGCCGGGTGTGGTCCATTAGTATTATGTTTATGTTGTTTACGACATCGGTCGACCTCCGCAAATATGTGGCCGGATCTCGAAGAGCGTAGCGTAGGCGTGGTCCGAGTAACTTTTTTTTCTTTTCTTTTTTCTCTCTTTTTTTTTTTTTTTTTTTTTTTTTAAAACATTATACTGGCTGCAGCGTCTTGTTGGAATTCTTAACTACGTTTGCACTGTTGTAACATCATATAGGCGTTACATTAGTCATCATGTTCATATATACATATATAATTCTCTTAGAAACAATAAGAACAAGCAACTTTTGAAATATTTGTAAATTAATAATGATTAACGAATAGGATTGAAAGGTAATTTTGTACTGGAAAATTGTATGAAATCGTATATAGGGTATCAATGATTTGGTAAAATAAGTGGTGTGGAATGTTTCAATAAAATTACTTTACCTTAAAAGTTGTTCCGTTGAGATGTACATGTAGTTATGCATGGTCCTTTGCCGAGTAGATTGTATTATAAGAAGAAACGAACAAGTAGTTGTTTCAGCGATACACGATACAATACAGTTCCTCCGATAATTGCAATAATATAAAATCTATAAATTTCGAGGCATAATTTCTATGTGCTCGAATGTTCTATATTTGAACATATTTGCTACTTTTCAGCCACTCTTTGATAAACAAAATTGACGTACCAAGCTACCTTGCGTTAGTTTCTATTTTGGTTCGAGCGTCTACCTACGATCATTACGCCTCTACATCGTTCCACTATTTTTCCTCGTTTATCTTCTTTTCGCCAGATAGTTGGAGTTTCTCGCGTACACAGGTATCTTATCCTCCGATTGTTCACTATTTTGTCGAACGTGGCTCGCCTACGCGGGATCGTTGTCACTTCCTACGTGCGTGCTTGACGATTCTCGGTAGCTGGAGAACAAACGGCCACGAAGACGAACGAGGCTCGATATCAGGGGACTCTACAGCGACACAGTGACGATCAGCATCGCCTACGACTCGATGAAGGTTCACGCTGATTTTCCATCGAACGATGACCAACAGCGAGAAATTTCCTTGAAAGATCTGGTACGCTGAGAGAAGTACAAGGGAGCAGGCTTTGTTTTAGGTCTGATACAGATTGGAACCGTTCTTCATCGAAAATGTTCTCTTTAATCAACATTGAAACAAGATTGAGATTTTATCGTTTTCTTCGTTTAATTTAAAATTCGTCGAATTATTAATTTGAAACAACCTGTATAACGCAACTTTACTTGGAACGTAAGTTACACGTGAAACTTGAAATACTTCAAAGACCAAAAAACACTCCCAAAAACGTCCCAAAAGCGCCCCAAAAAACACCCCAAGAAACGAAGGAATTAGCGGAGTAATGAAGAGGATTGGAGAAGGCGATTACTATCGGTTACTAACGATTTAGCGAGAAAAATGTTGAAAATTCGTTGAAAATTAGGTTTTCTACCACTATTACAGCTGTCGATCTTTCTATAAATAACTGTACAGCTATTTAAAGCTACTACTATGCATCTTCGAATTGGAAAAAAACAGATGAAAAGGTCAAGGAAAAGGTCGTACTACGCAGAACCCGAGACTCGGGGATCCATTTCTACAACTTGGCTGCAATCGCAATCCACTACAGCAAAAGCACAACGAAGCATTCTACTTGCCTTTGCTGCGTGTCGTCGTTGACACTGACAAATAATTCCTCGGACACGTTGTTGCCATTACGCTTCAGTGCCAGGATGCTCGCGATACGCAGCGGTACAGGACAATCGGGGTTCGTTCGATCATTTGTCCGGCCACGTCCGGGTCATTGTGAGTAGTAGCCTTGGCATGGCGACTTTATCGCGACAAGGGAGGATTCCCGGATAACCGGGTAAGATAGCAGGACCAAGGATGGTGGAGTAATCAGGCGTCCTATTACGTTTGGAAAGCTATCGATTCGAGAAAGAATCATAAAGTAGCTTGTATAACGTACTTGACGAAACTGTTAAAAAAAAGAAGAGTTCTCTACTCATAGCGTTGGAGTAAGATAAATCCAAGAATAGGTAAAAGTGTGAAACGGATTGGGTAGCAAGCTACTTCTCGAAAATATTCTAATCTAACGCTCTAGAATTAAAACATAACATATAGCAAAATATTGACTTTTCTTTTAACGCTAGAACCACCAGAATAAATGGTATTAATTTAATAGTATGTAATTTTTCTCTTAGAAGTTTTCTACATAAAATGTTGTTTCTCTGTTTGTTTGCAGTACGTACATGTTTGCGTCACCTTCGCTTTTCTTTTTCAATTTCTTTCATACAATTTTTGTGCTTTGCTTGCATTCTTTTCGACAAACAATCGAGCAAAGCATCGGTATCCGCAGTCTCCGGTATCCGATTACAGAAAACGCGGATCTAGTCCTTGGCCGAAGCGGCGAGAAAACGAGACGCGAGAAAATAAACGGGCAATTGATACAGAAGAGGAAGAAGAAGATGAAGAAGAAGAAGAAGAAGAAGAAGAAGAAGAAGAAGAAGAAGAAGAAGAAGAAGAAGAAGAAGAAGAAGAAGAAGCAGAGGGCGTGGCGAAAGATGCCGGATTCCGGGTCGAGGGATTCGGTGAACGGATCCGCCTGTCCTTCGACGATTCCGTTGGTTCCTGGTTCGAAGACACCGTCGCGCCGCGCCGACTCGGTTTTCCCCTCTGCCGTGTATATAAGTCAAAACCAGATCGGAAGCAAGGTGCACAGCCCGGACAGCTCCTCGTCGAGCAAGCAGGTTCGCACAGGGAATACGCCAACCGATCGCAAGATGCAATCACTGGTAAGCGACACCCTCTTATTATCTTCTAATCTTTCGTTAGGCGAATGATCGATTAAGTTATTATTAATTCGATGGATCAAGTAGATCGGATTAATCCGGCGATTAAATACGAGAGCGTTGAAATTTTCAAAAGAGAGGCTCCACCATAGAGAATGGTATTTTTTAACGAGGGTTGAGCTGGTTTGTTATTGGGAAATTGTATTATTTGGATTTTTGTCGAGAGTTACGGTAATTGGGTATCGTAATACGAAGATCAACGACGCGAGGATAGAGGTTGTAGCTTTTCGCTTCTGATATCTTCCTTTTCATTCGTTGAATAGGGGTGGAACATGCCTTTAGATATCAGATCGTCGATACGAGAACAACGCTATAGAAATTCTGATCTCTGTTATCAACTGGCTATTATCCCTAACTAATTATTATTAACCCTTAATTATTAATGCCATTTTTCTTTCTTTCTTTCTTTTAACGATCAATACTTGGTTATTGAGAAGATACTATGTAAAACTTTTTCTGTCGTCTAATCGCAGTTGCTTGTTACAAGTTAAGATTCGTCCGGTATGTAACGCTGATTCTCAGATTTTCCTTATCACTGGTGAACATTCTCTTCGCTTATGAAACAGCAATTTCCAAATCTTCTGGAACTCTGCTACTATATGTTACATAATCCTGTTAACGCATGGGCAATTATAATACGATAATACGTATATCTGAACTCTCAACTATAAAAATAAGTAATAAGAGTTGCAGTCTTGCGAATTAATTTGACTAAACGGACTGCTATGTCTGTTTGTAATTAAAGCAAACTCGAACGCCTATTAGAACGCGAGTACTTGTACTGGTCACGATTGTACGTTGTTGAAAATGAAAGGACCGCTGTCGTTGTGTACGATACGTTGTGAAGTAAATTATTCGGATAAAATATTCCGATCGTTCGGACGCTGATCATTCACCGTTTTCTTTTCAGATTCCGCTGATGTTGGCTGCGAGCCTAAGTTCAGCAGTGCGTCTGAACCTGGTCCCGTACGCGTACTTGTCCAGCCCTGTGCCTGTGTTCAACCATTTCCAGAACACGAGGACAGGCGAACATGCTTACAGCTACGCTGGTGGGCCATCCGCGAAAGAAGAAATCAAAGACGCCGATGGAATTCTCCGCGGTTCCTACAGCTATGTGGACGCCAATGGAATTCTTCAATCAGCCTTCTACGTCGCCGATGAGAACGGATTCCGTGTAGCCGCGACGAATATTCCTTCGGATGAAAATTCCGCCAGCGAAACGACTCGCATGATCCTCGCCAGGAGCGCGGGCAGAGCATCTTCGACGTTCAGTCGCAGAAGGCGTAGCTTGGAGGATTCGAACCTGGATTCTAACGAAGATAATGGTAATCGAAATGGGCAATCTGAGAATTTCGATAAGGATAAGGATAAGGATAAGTACGGGGCGCAAGATTCGCCACAGATCGTGTCGCAACCTCTGTTGTCGAGCAACGATATTCCGCTGGCGACCTCGCATCAGAGTCAAGTTCAAGCGCACAGCGGCGCGCGGTTGGACGTGGCGGAAGGCGAGGCCAAGGCGAAACCGGTTGACCCGCTGCCGATCCTGCCGATGCAGACCATATTGGAAGGGTTGCCAGTGCTCGCTCGCGCGCCTACCTATCACGAGAATCGCATAGAATTGCACAAGCTGTTGGGAATCGAGGGGCCCAGTCCCAAAGACGCGGTTAAGATAAACCCAGAGCCATTGACCATCGTCCGATCTTCTCCGCCGGCTAATCATATTGCTTCTTCCATCGTCTCTAGGGGAATTGTTGCTGCGGTGCCTGTCATCGCCGAGCAAGCTATACCTGTTATTCCAGCTGCTGAAATTGGCACCGCGTCCGTAACCACGTCCATCTCTAGTCACGGTGTCGGTCAGATTCATGGACCATGGAAAATCATCGACGAAGATGTAGCTATCCCCGGTATTCGAAGCGTCGTTGCTAAAGAAAGTATTCCCGTAGCTGTGCAGAAGAAGAACGTACCAATTACCACTGCTGGGATCGTTAAAGAGGCTGTTTCCGTGATACCGATTGCCAAGGAAGCTGATCTGGCTACAGCTACGGTTACTACATCCGTTTCCAGTCATGGGATCAGTCAGATTCATGGCGATTCCAAGGTGAAAATCGAACCTGCGTGGCTAGTTAAGGCTACACCCATTGCTCAGCTTCGTCCCGTTGTCGATGTACCGATTTATCCGTAACGAATTGATCCGCGAAACGAGTAGAAATTCGATCGGTCGTCGGTGCTGGCGAACAGAAAGCGAGAGTGTCTTTTTACATTTTGTCGCCTTTTCGCTCTACTTGGCGTCGGGAATCGCTTTAACGATCGATCGGGCCTTCGTGCTTGACAATAAAAATGATCCCTCGCGCGTAAAAGAGTTTTTCGTTCTTGCTTTCTGATTCTTCGCATCGCTCGTCTGCCTATTTCGAATTGGAAAGCTTTCCACTTTCAAACATTTTGTATCTGTGAGTTAAAGAAAAAGAAAATGAAAAAAGAAAAATTGGCTCTTTTTTTTTTTTTTTTTTTTTTTTTTTTCTTTCCACTGCCGACAGAAATGTCAAGGGGGAAACAAAATATTCGGATATTTAGATAAAATTCAACGAGCTGTTGAATAACCAGCCTGTTATACGTATGAAACTATACGATTGTCTCGTTAACGAGTTAACGATCGGCTGATCGAACGACGAAGCTTAAGACTCGATCGAGATATAAACTCGGCCAAGTTGCGCGTAAAGTATTTAAAAATTATAAACTAAACGCGAGAAACTAGTCGATACAAGGCCGGTTTAAACTTATATATTATAGCGAACGTGTAAACTAACTGATAAATTATCGCAGTGGGCAAAACACGTCGTCGACCGATTAGAAAATAGCAGCAGATTATGTCGCTTGGTTTGCCTGTTTTTTAGCGTATCGAGCGAGGAAGGATTCCCTGGACGGCGCGGTGATGAAAACGTAGTGGCGCGTTTGTCACGGTCACCGTTGTTCACCGTGGGAAATGCGCCGTATACCCTTGGCCTTGAACGCTATTCAGCTTCCCATTATCCGGAATATATTACAGCATTAAAGCAGCGCGAGTGTCCAATGAAACGTCGGATTAGCTATGTACGAACGTCTTCCCAGTCTCTTTCTTCCCAGTTTCTCGATGAATTCCATGGGCCGTTTTCCATCCAGTCGTTGCAGAATAGGAAGAGACGAGAGACTATTATCCAACATATTTTTATATTAGATAGAAACATTTTGTATAAGAGCGAAGTAGAATTTACTTTGGCACTTTCCATCCCTCGTGTCGCTACTTTACCGCGACAAGTAAACTCGTAGCAGTGAGGTTAGTTACCAGTCTGAGTTTTCAGATATCGTCGTGCTCGCTTGTTCGTTCGATTTCACGTTTACACTTTGTATATGTTAGTATCCTTAGACGCGAGAGATTTACTCCGTCGAATTACATTTCGGCTCTCGATTACTTGCTGCGCGGCTATCTAAAGGAACGGCGAGGGAAGAACTTGGCGAAAACATTGGGACAAAAGTTGGAACAGCGTGTAATAGATGTTATCCGCGATGTTCGTACATTTAACAATACCGTTATAAAATGGAAAAGAGTTATTTTCGAAGAAAATTGATTTTCGAAGGGGCGATAGCGAAGGAGGGAGTGGAGCCGATGGAAAAAAGCCGAAGAATCCGGATCACCTTCCAGCCGAGTCAAGTGCACGGTCAGGGTGAAGGAACTCGAGCCAGATGAGCGGCGCGATTAGAAGCGGCTGAACGTATCTCTTAATACGCGCGTGGGCGTACTCGTGACGAACGAGCTTCATTTTCCGATAATTCTCACGTCCTTCCATCTTATTTCTCTCAATCCTATTTTTTATTTTATACAGCTGCCTTGCTATACATTTCACATATTTCATCAGCATATTTATCAACATGTTGTCAGCAGGCCGATTTAACTTGATATACGAACTTGCAGAAATGTGCATTGTTCTCAATTTTTCAATTGTCCTACACTTCAGATTCATCGTTAAATTATCCCAAGCAAGTTATGTCGTAGTTGTGCACCGTTGCCTCATCGTGTAATAGGATTTTGACAAACGACTTTTTACTTGCTTTCCTATTTGGAAATATTTATACGCTACGGTAACTCGATCGATACTTTATTCGTTTTTGCGCAGCCAGAACGCAATCGGTATAAGATGCAAAGGTTTCGAGAGCAACGAGTTCCTACGAAATCTACGAACCAGTTGATCTCTTTACGATGATAATAATACGTTCTTCGTCATACGTATGTATATGTGCTCGTGTAGAAAGAAACGAAAAGTAGCAAACTCGAACGAAAATGTTCAACATTATTAATCCGATGTAAATTACGTATGAATTTTGGCCAAGTTACACGCGCTTGTTCGTAATAAAATTCCTGTTAATACGTTGATAAATTATCGATCCACCTTTTTCCAGATTCCAAACAAATATACATAGTATGCAGCAGAATGTTCGAACTTTTATTTTCTGATTCCGACGGTATTTGAATATCGTGGAACAACGTTTGTCCGAATATTCGTTTTTCGCGATGGTCGGTTTATTTCGTCCTACGTGAGAACGATCTTGCGGTCGATCTTGGATCATATGGCCGCGCCATATTTCCAATGAAAACATTCGACGCTGCTATAGAAACGTTCCCTCGGCAGTTTCAGATAAGAAAACAATCGGTTGGTTCGTCCTGCAGCAGGCTGCAGCCTGCAACGTGTAGTATAGGCTGAAACGTAGGCTCTCGTGTAAAACGAAATTATTATATGTAGCATTATCCGTAGTTTGATCCGTGTTTTCGAAATGATTGTACCGACTCGTGATATGTAGGAAATTGTAATTGCAATTGTAATTGGAATTTAAGGGTGCATGGAGAATCGAAGAACGCGGCTGGTGGTATGGTGGTGGTAGCAGGCGCAAACATCCAAGACAAATGATGACTCATACCGCGAGATCATGAAAGAACGTAACGACTCGTAGGAAACTTGTAGCTATGTTTTCTGGTAATTGTCAGCCCTGTACCGAGAAACGATATTCCGCGTCGTTATCCCGCAGTGAAATGAAATTACGCTTAATCGCATACAGTTCTACGGACAGTACGGCCCTCTTCCATAAAATTGTTTAAAAACATTTGAATAATTAGTTTAATAATTAGTTTAAATTTGAATAATAAAGTTTACGAATTACTTTGGCGCGAGCCAAGTTTCAACGCACGTGTACATGCACCTATGTTTTCTTTTATTCCCACTGTTGTCCTATAAGTATAGTTTTGTATATTAGCTTTTTAAGCGGAAGCGTAGAACGGAAGAGAGCAACGTTGGCGCGCGTGTCACCATTTTTCTGCGACCGGATACCGTTAGTTTACGGCACGGCTGCCGTACGACGATTCGCGCTCCAGGTGATACAAACATCCAGCCAGTTTCACTCATTAAATGCCAAAATAGCGCCCTAAACGACGATTCTAGGCACATTTCTGTACTTTCGAAAGTATTCGTCATTTGAAATCGAGAATAGAAATGGAATTTTAGAGGGTGAAGCGAATTCTTTCACCGAGTTGTTTCAACAGGCAAACGTTTAAATCATAAAAGCGTAAGAGTGGACTTTAAACGAGGTTGTTCTCGTTTTTACTCGTCTATTTGATAACATTTCAGAACCAGAGATCCTCTAATTTCGAAAGTCGAACCACCACGGATATTTTTTACTGCATGTTATACGTTGGAAACGTATAAGCGAAACGTGCCCGCAAGAAACTTGTAGTTTTATTTAAGAAAGGATTTAGTTCCATAATACGTTGCTGTAATAACGAGCAAGTACTCGATTTCTATTTTCGCCGAGAGATATCGCGAAGCAGGAAGTTGATCCTCCGTTCCACTTGCAATTAATCCATTATCGGAGAAGCGATATTAACTTAAAGTCGTGTTCGTGCCCTTTCCGTCTGATAACGACGCCCACGCAATTCGTAGGAGGTGCTCGACGCGAATCCTTTCGTCGATCGAATCTGCAAGTTGGTTGGGAAACGACGTGGAAGAGCAGGATCGATCGCTTCGTCGATAGATCGCGAAACCAAACTGTCTTTCCACTTTCAAACTACAAGTATACGTATTTATGATAGTCTTTTCTCGATACGGTTCTACGGAGAACTTTTGAACCTTTACATTAAGATGCATGTTATAGAGTATTACGCTTGCGTAAATTATGACAGATATAATTTTACCGTTTATTTTACCATATACTTATTTATTTGTTTTCCATTGAAATCGCTATTCAGTTTTTCGCTATTCCAAGGGATATAAAGGAATATGCGATTCGAGATCGACACGGTACACGATACACATGTGCGTTGTAGATGTGCGGCGATACAACGATAATACGTAACGAGCAAAATAATCTTAATTGGTTTCGTAATTACACGGAATAACGCACTTGTCAGGCTCTCATCTTTGAATCGCTAAACGAAAAGACTTTTGTATTCAAAGATATAATACGCGTAAATATCGGAGAAAGACACCAACGATCAAGCACAAACGCGATACACGTGGCACGGTAGATATTTCGATCAAACATCTTTCGACGTCATCGAGTAGATCGGTATAATGTATCGCGATTAAAGTGTAACGATTAAAGTTGAAACTCGCACGGTCTCGTTGCACGTTTACATCGAAATTCAGTTTTTTTACCTTGATTTTCCAGCCAGACGATCGTGCAAATCGATTAGATAACGCTAAACAAGCCTGTAATTAGGCTTGCCGAGGTGGAACAGCGATAAACAGGGAGAATGCACGACTGCCGTGAACTCGATCGTGAATCTAGTCTCGTGTACGATCGTGTGTACTACAAGGAAGAACCAACGTCCGAACCGAGATCGCCATTTGCCGATTGGCCGACTATCCAGGCGAACTTTTCTTCACCGTCCACCACGTTTACGAGCCTCTAAACTCGATAAACCACAAGGCTGTGACTAGCCTGCTCGCCGACCAATTAAGATCCATCGATCTCACGCTTCTTCCTTTTATTACTTTGAACGTGTTAACTCGAGCTTCACGTCCAAACCAGCAAGAAGAATTTTCCCTGCTTTCTTTTATTATTTAGACGCGAACGTCGACTTTGGTATTTGCATTATCGGAAACAAACGAACATTCCTTCGACACCGTGTTACCATCAACCTTTCGAACCCTCTCCCTTTCTTCGAGAGTGGCTCGCGGCTCAAAAAAATGGCTATACTTACGCAAGAGGAACGCAGCAGTAATATTTATACGCCGCAGTAAAAGCTTTTACGGTGGGATGAACTTTTCTTCCTTCTTCTTTTTGTCGCTTCCTCTTCCCTCCGGAGTCGACGTCGATTTTGGCCGATTGCGAATACGAATACGAATCGATCACCGATCTCTGGCACAGGCACAGAAGCCGGATGGCCACGTCGAAAAACCGGCTGATTTACGGGAAGACCGGTACAACAACGCTGGTCGTACGAATATTTTTCCACGATTCGCTTTCAACAGTCAGCCTCTCATCGTCCCTTTGCGTTCTTGCACCATGATTTACGATTATTCCGAATAATACGCCATAAATTCTGACATTGTTGCTCGATAAGGAAGCTGCAATTCTACGCTTAGCGCATTGTTCGTTTCCTCGGCAGACTCTCAACCGAGGATGGTACGTTTTTCAAGTATCTTGGTAATTTGGCAATGATCCTTAGCATGGAAATAATCTCCTTCCATCTGAATGTCAAACGTATACAGAGAAATGAAAGGGTAATCGTTGGGAACGCTATACGATCGAGTAGCGTTAAAGTCAACCGTTGCGGGAAATATTTTCGCGAAATTTTGTCGCGAAATTTTGTCGCGAAATTTTGTCGCGAAATTTTGTCGCGAAATTTTGTCGCGTTTGTCAGTTGACCAATGTGGATATCGATGCAAGAGATGGGAAAACGCGTAAGAGAAATACTTTGCAAGTCGACGGAATAATAGTAGGAGCTAGGAGGTTGGAAGCACGTTATTTATGCTCGAGCTTTTACCGAGCGCCGCTCGTAATTTTCACCTGGCGAATTTTTCTTTACGATAGCCGCGGTACCGATTCGACCAACAGATCTCTACAGCCGCGTATACAGTAACGTACAAAAGTCTCATTCGTTGTCAACTTTGTGCTAAAAGGTAATTGCGGATATTTATGTGTCTACTTTTATTAACTAGTAAGTTTATGCAATTGTGAGATATTTGAATATGTAAACGTACACGCTAAGGGCAAAAATATGAAAAATATCGAAAGACGAGTAGTACTCGTTACGATATCTAGCGGGTGAAATAAATTCTTGTATTTTTTGTATTTACATCCGAATCGATCGTTATGATCGATCGCTAATTATTAGTTATTCTACAAAGAAATGAAGAAAAATATCGGGAAATGTGCGATTTCGTGGAAAGGAAATGTCGTATTTCATTAAGCGACCCGAAGGAGAAATAGTAACTGATAATAAGTAAAAATTATAATTTTACGAAACTATGGATAAAATGAACCATTTTTAATAGAAACTTTTCACTAAAAAATCCTTCGGATCCTCTACTTATCTGCTTTTTAGAAACAAACGCACCTGTGTCTGTTCGTTTTTCTTCCGATCTTCCGAGCTTCCTTTGCTTGAACACTTTAACACGTACGTACATACAATAGGGCGTACGGCGTGAAAGACTTTTGCGCGACGTTGTATGCACGCAATTGCCCACGTGTCCACATGAGTTGGTACGTTGCATCGAGAAAGAGAGAGAGAGAGAGAGAGAGAGAGAGACGTCGGCCGGATCTTTGCAAACTCGTAATTTCAGAAGCCGCTTATCACGGCCAGAGGGACAATTTCCTTCGAACTGTCTGAACTTGGAACGATCGAGACATCTTGATCTTTCGAAAATTTACAAAAGACATTATTAAACTTCTCCCCCTGCGGAATGACACGTTCATGCGCTAGAAGCAACGCGACGAACGATCGAGTTTCTGTTCAAGTCCAACTGGTTTAGTCGCGTTCGTAAAAATTTCAATTTGCATTTGCACCGACTGCTACAACTGACTAACCAACTAGCGAATAAACCAGGCTCCTTAGATATGTGATACCGAGAGAGAAGGAAATCTTAGCGTCTAGTTCGCGATCAAGCTCGATATAAAACGAAAAGACGGCGCGAAAAAGAAAACAATAAAGAAACGGAACCAGAGGATAAAATCGAACTTAAAGTTAAAGCCCGGCGAGGTAGGAAATTTATGCTCGACACGGCTAACGCGACGAACGCAAAGGGAGCGCAACGAGTTCATCAATTCCATCGTAAAGGCGTAACTCACGACTCGCGTCCGGCCAACGAGTGGCCGACGAAGGATTTTTCCTTGCGGGGCCACGTGGGCGGCTCGCGTCGCTTTTGACATTGCCACTAAACGTGGTTGCCGGCATCGAATGGCCGTCGTACGGTCATCGTGCACGGAACGCGCAGCTGTGCGGACAACGCGCATAGGGAAGCGAGTTGGAAGCCGAGAAGGCTACTCGGAGAAGCGCGTCTAGTGCCTGACGTGGCGCATCGTTACACGACTAGCCATCTTGCCGCTCCAGCTGTGACCCGCGGGTCGCTTAACAAAGTTGGACCGTTTCGCATTCTGGATAGTTGTTTTCTAAAAGCAGAGAGGAGTTGCGAGACGTTGGCTATTTTTTAAATAGGTGGAAATAGCCGTTGAAGAAATAAACGAGTCGAGGTGGGTTTGTTTCGCGCGGCAGAATTCAGAGAATTCTTCGACCAGTGCCTGACGAGTTATGGTAGTTTCTGCTACGGCCGGAAGAACTCGGCTTTCGCAGAATCCGCGGCTTTTGCCCAAAACGACTCGACGAACGCGAGGGCCGCTGCCCCTTTAAAAAGGTTGACGAGCGTTTCCAGTTTTCCCTAATTTTTACCTGTATACGCGTATATACGCGTATATACGTGTATATATTGTACAGGGAAATAAACGAGCTGTTTGGATAGCGTGTCATAGGTAATAATCATAGGCATCCTCTGTATGGTGCCAATGGCATAGCTGAACCGACCCCTCCCCCCTATCATCGGAATAAAAAAAAAAAAAAAAAAAAAAAAAAAAAAAAAAAAAAGAAGAATTTTCAGCCTGCGATGGTGTTATCGCAAAATACTCGTACACGTTGGATCGTCAGGATCAGCGATAGGACAGATAACGAATAAGACAGACGCAAAGAAGGAAGAAAATAGCAGGTAAGAGGAAGGATGGAATCCACCGTTGAGAACCGATGTCGAAGCTTGGATCGTCTGGAATCGCAAAACATGGAAGAACAGTGTGCTAAAACTAAATCATGTTCGAGTCGATGGTCGAGTTTCCGCTACGTAGGCAGGCAATCTCGTTGGACCATTGTCCACCCATCGACCGGAGAATGGAGCGTGGATTAACGACGCCGCTGCCTCGACATCGAAGGAAACTCGAGCCGACTCGGGTTCAAAAGGTGGCGTTGGAATGGCATCCGGTCTAGAAAACGAGCATCCCCGGGCTGGAATGCGCGCGAGATCGACGCCTCCTACCACATAGCCAATAAACATTGATTTATCGGCGTGGAAATCGAACTCGGGGTGATTTGTGTTGCGATGGCCGCGAATGCTTGGAGCTGGTTCGCCGACGGTGTCCCACAGGGACCTATAGGACCTCGTAGCATCCTGTAGGAGCTCGTAGTAGGGCCCTGACCATCGCGTCTACATGGTGGGAGACACGGCGTACGCCAGGCTATATAAGAAGACGTGCGCCGCTGCTTACACTCTCGTAACGTAACCGTTAGGCGAGCCACGCCGCGCCGGGATTTACCTCTTGCCGAGACCGATTCTTCACGACCTGCTCTGCATACCACGAACATGATACTCGTGAGTGCATTATGCATATATTTCTTCTCGATTTTACCTTCTTTCCTTGTCAAGTATCTGTCTGTGCTTTTCCACAGGATCCATCTCAGATCCATCTCAGATCCATCTCAGATCCATCTCAGATCCATCTCAGATCCCCATCTTAAGTGGAATTTTTTACGCGTAAGTCTTTTGTAAATATCGTGGAAATGAAATAAAATCGTGGGAAGCGCGCGAGCAAGCGACGACGACTACGACTACGATAGCGATCGGGATAAGAAATTGGTGGATGACGTTCTCGCCAGACGCCCTACTAAATGCTGGTAAACGTTCGCGTGGAATGCCGCCACCCCGTTCAACGTCGCGTTGCTCGACAAACTATCGCTAATCGAGTCGCTTGTTAATCCATTAGTCGTTCGATGGTTTCTTTCGATCAAGTGGAATCGACGCGACGTTCGCTGCAATTTCCGTTGCTCCGTTGATTTTTGCTCCGTTGTGTACCGTTCTGCTCTTGCGTTTTTCTATTTTTCTATTTTTCTACTCTTCTATCTTTTTCTATGATTTTACAATTAAACGCGAAAGCTAAAGAAACGAAAGAAATAGGCACGAAAACTTAGGTTAAAAATTTCTTAAGCTTTTTTCAAACGATGTGTTTTTCATTTTGTAAAATATGGGGGAGACACGGTAAAAATGATGAAAGCGCGTATGTTGTTACGATCAATATTTGACTGGCCGATGGAAAATTGATGGAAATAGAGCGAAGATAAACCGGCAACGTTTACGCGTCGCTATCGCTATCGCTATCGCTATCGCTATCGCTATCGCTATCGCTATCGTCGTACCATGCGAAGCACGAGTACATAGACCAGAATCGGATCCGATGAATTCATAATCGCAAGGATGCAAATTGTTCCGCGTGAACCGCAAGACCAACGTAGTAGGTAGAAACGCGCAACATGGTTCCATAGTTTTTATAGTTATATAACTATAACGTATCCTTTGGGCGTATTTTTGTAAAAGCGACTGGTCCGTCTATTAATTCATCATCTATTCCGTATCCACGAAACATATAAATTACTCTTTTTTCAGATGATTCTGTTGAGTACGATTTTCGGACGAATCGGCACGACTCCGATCGCGAACGTTTGGCTCGGTCCGATAGGATCTCTGACGCCGTTGAGGCAATACCACGTACAGGACGGATCCGGCGGATATCGTTACTCGTTCACGGGACCTCATCACGCGAAATCGGAATCCAGTTCGAACGGCATCACGCAGGGCGGTAAGTCGTCGCGATTTACCTTTGCCGGAAGGTTGCTTCGACTGTTGGCGATCTCACGTAAATGCCGTCCGAACCATCTTTAAGCCATCTTATTCGTCCGTATCATTTTCTAATTATGATCTAGCTCTTTTGCTTTTCGATAACACGGCATCGAGGTTTCTCGTAGTTTCCATAGAAATTGAGAAAAATATTTCTTCTATAAATAAAATAAAATTGTTCGTTCGTATCTGTCGGACGACTCGTGAAAGCACGCGAATGCCATTGCTTTCTCGAACGTTTCGAGATAGACAGGATGGCCCACGTGCGCTTTACGAAACGATGATGGACGTGACGCAACCAACGCCCCTACGATGATAGATCGATCCGTGTTTGCTGCTCGAGTCTCTTAAGCAACGCGCTCGCCTCCTTCCTTTTTCCCCATCCTCTTCGTCGCGTACGTTCCACCAACCGAGTACCACGACCGATCCTCTATCTCATTTTCTATTCTAGCGCTAAATGAAAAATCTACCTTACTATAAGTACGGTATTCAGCATTGCGAATGTATCGCGAATGTATTGCGAATTGCGTTGTATTTTTTCTTCTTATCTTTTTCTAATATTATTCGATAGTAGCGAAACGTATATTTCCGTGTATACAAGTGGATTTTCTATAATAACTTCCGCTCGTTTAGGTTATTCGTATGTCGACTCGAATGGCATTTTGCAAACAGTGACTTACACGGCGGACGATGAAAATGGATTCAGAGTGAGCGCCAGTAATTTACCACAGTCGGCGGAAAACGATGTTCGGGCGATTCAGGACAAGCCGCAAGCGAAGAAGAAGTTTCGCTCGGAGGAGCTACGAGAATCGCAGCTGACAGATCGATCGAATTATCAGTCAAACATCCTGTCTTACGAGATCCTGCCACCTTATTTTAGGTTCGGCAACCATGACACGAGGAATTTAGCTGTTCGTGAAATCGCAGTGAGTACACGTTCAATACGTTTTAAGACGAAGAACAAAAACTATGAAAATTCCACGCCAAACTATCGTGTGTTTGCGATTATTGTATTGACTAATTTTTAGTAATTTCGCTTCCTACTAGTCGTTGCTACGTACTCGTACACGCTACATTCACCGCGATCTTAATAAGATGTATGTAACGCGCGCAGAGATATACGTTAAACGCGGCTGTTGGTTTCCGCGAGTGGTTGGTTGCACGTTAATAAAGCCGAGTATCGTTCGGCTGGCCGACTTCCAGGCGAAACAAGAGAAACGTTCGATAAAATTTGGTAATTTATTGGTTGGAAAACTGGCTGCAAACACGACCGGTGAATCTTCCTGTTTAAAAACACGCTGATTACCTTACACCTCTTTATTTATCATGTTGTACGTGTGACGTATTTCAGTAAAAGTTGCACGATCCTTTTAATCGGTAGCTTTAGCGTTAAAAAACCGACAGTTACTATTTTACGAGGCGAAAATTCTCCGTCTCAAATTTCAGTGAAGCGACGTGCAAAGCTTTAAATCGCTAAAACCGTCGTACCGTTTCAGCAAAGCCCGAACAATCCATTCTTGCTGTCGAAATCGGAAGCTGGAAGGATCGAGGTGCCAAAGCCAGAGCCGAGTCTCTCAAAGATATTACCTTCGACGACCGTTTCCTCATCGCCGTCGTCGTCCATTCGATCCGATAGACGACGCAAGAACGAAGGACAATCGTCTGCGGACACCATCCAGACGCCTGTAACTGTTCCAGCGCCCTATGTACTTCCGGTTTTACCGTACAGACTATTGCACAGCGCCCTCCATCACACTCAGGATTCTTTAGGCCAATACGATTACAGTTATACCGGAGACTCGAGCGCGAAAACAGAATCTAGATCTTTGGATGGGACGACCAGGGGTGCCTATAGCTATATCGATCCAAACGGGCTTCTGCAACAGGTTCATTACGTGGCAGATCACAATGGGTTTAGGGTCATGGCCACCAATCTGCCGCAAGCAAAGTAACCAACCGATCGAGTCGATCGGTGGTTGTTTCTTTTTATCGAGCAACCGGAAAATCGGCTTGGGAATATTGTACGATTCGTCTTGGCAAAGGAGCGGCGAATCGTCAGCGTTCTCGAATATTATAATTTCGTCCTTTTCGGACTCCTTGGGATTGTTCGAACGACGCAATTAGCGAAGCTCGATCGAAAGTTGGAAAAGGAAGAATCGTTTCTGACAAAGTGCTAACGGAGCAACATAATTTTCCCGCGATAGAAATAGAATTGGAGAAAAGGATTCTTGTTTCTAAATCTGTGCGGACTAAACACGAAAGAACTTTTATCGCACAGTTCTTTCCAACTATGTGAAAAATCGAAATTTTTCGTTAGAAATCTACGCGCTGCTACGAAAACTATAAAATCAGCAACTTAAAGACATGAAAAATTCCTCATCTACGATTCGTTTGAAACGTATGATTCGTTCTCTCAAGCGTAACCAATCTTATCTTCTAACAGTCGCGTCTATCGAGGTAAAAACAGCGTATGTCCAAGGAAGGGAAGTTGGGTTCGTTACAAACTACCAACTACTACTACTACTACGATCGGTAGCCGCCTTTACCTTCCTTTGTCGAAATAATAAAAGACAAAAAGGCAGGATAATGTTCGCATCGCGATGTTTGATCGGGAATTTCTGGCGAAACGCGTTACTTGCCGCGGGGGTTATTTCACCGGTGAGGGGATAATCGAACTTGACGAATGCCTTTCGAGTTCGTTCCACGCAACCGCGTCCGTCACACACCGACGAGAACGAACTTGATTCGCATTCGTTCCCTCTTCTCTTACACTTGCTTGTTCCTTAATCGTCGCAAGTAAATTCATTTACGCGCGAATAAATAGGTCTATCTAATTTTCATTTTCACCTAATTTCCGCTCATGTTTCACTCGATTCTTTATTTATGTATTTTTAATACCAGTGTAATTTTTAGCTCTTTCATAGCTCTTTCATAACTCCTTCATAGGTCTTTCACTTTGGAACGAATCTTACTCGTAATCCAGCAACCGAATAATCAGATCTTTGAAGAAAAAATTAAATGTTACATCGTAAACAGACTCGTACTACTTTATAAAAAATCCCTTCCATCGTGTATCTGCGAAATAAGGAACGCCTCGAAGGAATCCGCTGTCTTGGCGATGAAAAATAAAGCACAAACTGCAGCTGGTATAGTTGCATCCGCGCAGGGGTAGGTATTGGTTTTTATAAAAGGGCGTTTTATGAAAGCAGGCTACCGCTTTGACTGTGAATTCGGTTGAGAATTCGTTAATTTATTGGACAGCCGGATACTACCTGACCCGTTACGGGCCACCATCGATGGGATTTCGTGTCGAACGAATAATTTACTTTGATCCACCGTATCACGGAGCGATTAATTACTCGACTGCGGAGTTTCCAGCTTTGGTTTCTCTGGTTTTTAAACATAACAGTGTTTCGGTAGTTATCGCATGGTCGATCGACATATAACGGTACATATTTTGCATATTTATTTATTTATTTATTTTTTTTTTTTTTTTTTTTTTTTTTTTTTTAGCAGAACGCGATAGTAGTACGTATTTGCATCGTTAAACAGCAGGAAATTAAATCGCAAGCAGTTGATTTAAAATTGAAAAAAATGCCGATAGAATGCCGCTCGTGCCTCTTCCAACTTCCTCGTATCTCGCGAATGGCAACCACGACCTGCGTTACGTCGCGTCGGTTAGGAATCACGCGAACGAAAGGTAAAAGACCGGACAACCGTGCGTGTCGACCATCTTTTAATCGTAAAACGCACGTTCCCTTCTTCGTTCTCTCCTATGTATATATATATACAATGTTCCGATCCATACGGAAAAATATGCGAATAGGAAAAAAAGAAAAGATATCGACGAGCAATTTTACGTCTAATACGTACCTGCGGTTAGTAGCTGTAGTGGCGTCCTAAATCTTTGTAATTTGTTAATTTCTAAACTTTTGGTTTCGTTGATTCGTGGATCTCAAAGCACGAGATCTCGAGTACTTGAAGCTGCAAAGTTTAACCTTACCAACTTGAACATTGCGAATCTTTAAGGCTGCAAACTTTCAAATTGGCAAATTTTCGAATTTGAAACGAGGTTAACAATTTCCAACTATAAAATTGTTTAATTGTAAAGCCTTCGAAATTTAAACTTCCAAAACTGTGGAACTCGTTGCATGTTCTTCCGCGAACAGTGGGAAATGACGGAGGATCGAAATGAGGAATTCGCAGGAAAGGGATCAACTATCGTGGATTTCATTCGCATATTTATTCTTTCGTGCGGTTCGTTTCCTTACGTATCGTAGACGCATATCACATAATACGACGATTCTCGCCGATGTTCGTACGTTCCCTCTGTCCTCTTTCCAACAATCGCGATACGTTCGAAACTGTCCATACAAAATATTCCAACGCCAGTTACCTTCGTTCTTTTGAAATGGCATTGTCGTGACAACACTTACGCTTACATACTTTATGTTTTACAGCGCGTACGCGCGTATCTCGATTACGCTTGCTACAGGATGTCCCAATAAAATTCTTTCAAATCCGTTTACCGTCTCGTTTCACAGACTGAAAAATGATCTCGTTGACGATCGACGATGTTTGAAGCAAGCTGTACGACGCACTGAATGTCGCGTGTTCAGCGAAGTCGATCGTTAAGCGCCATCGTCGCGTATAATCAACGAGAAACGGTGAAAAATCTACGGAAATAAAACGGCGACAACGACGACGCGACGGTTAGCCGAGAGCCTCGATAGCCAACAAACGGTGTTCGCGATATCCGTTTATGGTACACCATTGGATTCTCCGTTCGTTGCTTCCCTCGCGCTCCAACCTTCGCCGTAATTCCTATTTAACTATTCCAACGAAAACAATGAACAGTTTGCCGTCTCTATTCCTTCGTCTATTTGTTTCTGTCTTTGTTAATTTTATCGTTTTCAGTCTCGATTTACGACTAGCTTGAGCGAATTTTTATCTCCTAAGAAACGTCCCTTCGTATTTCATTCGCTGACGGAACGAGGTAAGACACCGAAGAAGCTCGACCGTTTGTCGCGAATACTAGCTGCTACAACCAGTATATATAGATTAATCGCGAACACGCTGGTTTCTGGGTAAACGATCGAACGTGCTCGATTCCGCGGCACGGATCGTTGTGCGGATGATTCGAATGGTCGACGAGGATCGTTCAGATTCTGTCGAATTTAGAACGACTGGATCCTTACTTCCGAGGTCGTCGGGTCGAAGGTGACGCGCTGAGCGCCACACCTGGCACGCTACAGTCATCTCGATTCGCTGTGCGAGTGCACCGTCGGTTCCGAGCTGGGATCTTGGTCCGAATCGTCGATGGATACACCTTGTTGAGGCACTTGCATCGAGTAGCTGGGGCTCCGGTCGTTTCTGCCAACAGACACGACTCTCTATCCTAACGAACATTTTTCACGCCAAAACGTTTGCAAATTGTATCGCAAGAGACGTGTGGAAAGTGGTCTTTTTTCTACGATTTTTTGTCTACCTACAACGAACGTTGCATCACGTGTCTGTTATATTTGTCCTCGATAAAGATGTAACAAATTGCGACATCTTTTCAGATGTATTATGCGTACGGTATAGGAGTGCGTACGCGTTGGCTCTCGCGATCGAAACGGATCGCTCGTGTTATTTATATTATTCTTTAAACTAAGTTTAAGCTCACCTCGTGGCTAATTGGCTGCCATCGCTGCCACGTCTCAGAGTATTCGCCCGCCGCTTGCAGAAGCATTTGCAAATAATTCTCTTGAACGCGAACCGAAAGTCTTTGCTAAAAAGCGCGTAGATACACGGATTTATCGCGGAATTGCAGTAGCCCAGCCAAAATAGCACGCTAAACACCGTGGGGTGAATACAATTGGGGCAGAAGGCGCGCACCAGATACATCGTGAAGAAGGGAAGCCAACAGAGGATGAATCCGCCGACGATGATGCCCAGTGTCTTGGCTGCCTTCGTTTCCATCCGAAATCTTTTCACCTGCACCGTTAATCATACTTTACGCATCAATTGCTTCCCTTATAGTCTTGAAATCTGTTCCACAATCTGCTTTGTTTGTTTTAACGCTCGCGCGAAGCGCGAATGGAACAACAATGCAACGATATACCGGTCCCTTTAACCGATCTCTCAACTTAATTTCAGTGTATCTCGAAAATTCAATGGGATACCTGAGCTTTGATATTCCTCTTGCCCATCTTCATCGCCCTGGGCTTCTCCTCGGGACCCTGGCTGAGCTCTCGCAACGACATCTCATCCCCCGTCTGACTCTCGCAGCTACTCCGTCTGCTGGGTCTCCTGGCGCTGCCAACCCTGTTCATACCACCGCTCACCTGTCACCGACGTATCGAACCGACCTTTAACCACAACCTTCTCTGGCGTTTTCCTCCAGGGAAACTTGTCACCAGCGTTTCACCATCTTACCGTCGTATTATATTCGCTTTCTATCGGCTTTTTGCAAGAATTACCGATTCAGGCAAGGATAGTCGAGGCAAAAAGTCGGCAAAACAATGTTAATCAATCGTCATTTGCTAATTCCATCGGTAAGGAAAAATATATTTCATCTTAGTCGTGGACTTTTTCTGATTTCTGATTTCAGTTTTCGATCGAAAGTAATTAGAACAAATTTCTCTGTAAAGTAAGAATTCCTTTACGCAAATACTTTGGGCAAACTATACTCGATAGGTACGAGGGCAATTATGAATTTTAAGGTAATGAATTTTTCTCGCTAAAGGTTAAGGGTGGAAAGAGCCGGAGATTTCGTAGCGTATCCTGCCGCTGATGCATATTTATGGCGGCGCTCTGTAAACGCTTTTGGCTTCTCTCTTTCGCGTGGCGTGATTTACATTTCGGAAAATTGAATAGCTGCCAAAAGAAGGCGAATAAACCAACCAACGGTAGAGGATATCGATCTGGAATTTTTTTAAATTCGCAAATTTCAATATACCAGCATGTATCTCTGACTTGAGCTACTTCAGAGAAATAGAACACGGAAAATCCTTCAATCTGCACGTTCTTACGATAAATGTACTATCGACGACGTGTATTATTCATTATTTATTATTTATTATTTATTATTTATTATTTATAGACTGAGAGAAGAAGCAACAAGTATTATATTTAACCGGAGATTGCTGAAAACTCGTGCAAGTATTTAAAAGGCGCTACGAGATCTATTCGTCAGGATACGATGGATCGGAAAATGTAAAAAAGCGACAACGGGACCACTTTGAAGAAGGTCGGTACAGTGGTATACGCGGAATTACCTTGAGATGCGTGCTCCTGGGGGAGAGACACAGTTGACTGTGCGTTTGACCGTTACTATAGTGCACGGAGGTCTGAGAACACCTCGACGGCGTCCTCTCGAGGGTGTTACACTTTGTATTCAACGTCTCCGTGCTCGGATACGACACCGAGATCTTTATCTTTTCCCTTTTCACCGAGCTACGGCTATTCGACTCCGGACTCCTCGGGCTCCCGTTGTTACTCCCGTTGTGGACACTACCTCGACCACGGTGAATCCTCAAGGTCAACCTTTGCTCGTCGAACCTGTAATCAATCGTCCAGAGTTCCAGAAGCCGCGTTTTCCTCTTCTTTTCATCTTTTTTTAACGAATCAGAGATCGATGGAAAATAGAAAGAAAAAGAGGAACGCGAGAAAGATGAAGAATCTGGTTGGTCGGAATAAAACTCGCAGCCGAGTCGCTGTTGATCGAACTCGTTTGAAATGACGGCAAAAAATGACGAAAGAGTAGCAACGTATCGCGATTCTCCATTTTTTCGATTCCTTGGGGAAGCCAATGGTACGTTGGATTTACCTAGAGCCAAACATTTTCGAGCCCTTTGTCGTACGAAAGCCTTGATTAATGGCCTTCGTGGTGGAGACGGCTGCGTTGTAGATCCTCCAGTAGAAAAACAGCATGACCAGCATTGGTATATAGAAAGAGCCGAGCGCGCTGCAAGTAACAACTGTTTAATTTCATCGTACATAGAGGATGGGGCTAAAGAAGAGAGAAGGATAACTTGATTTTACGACAAGGAAGCGTCCTTCGTCTCTCTCTCTCTCTCTCGGCCATTCTTACAATTAGACGAGGATCGCGTTTAATGGAACCACCTGATTGTCAAGTGCCTTCTTGTTTTCTCTTATCGAGTCCTGGTGTTTCCTCGAGTTTCTAGAAAGATTGGAGACGAAGCGCAGGAATTTGATCGGAGAACGGTGAATTTTGTCGAGGTCGGGTCGATCGGTTGAAAATTATAAACTTCAGGATATCGAGGAAAGTTAATCACATTATGAAATGGCGAATATTATCGAGAATTTTGTCGAGAAAGGATTTGTAAATTCCGCTTAATCTGATGTTAGAACGTGAAAAATAGATCGTTACTGCGGAAATTAATGAAATTAATGGAAAGAAGGGCGCCTATCGGATACAAATCGCTGGTTATTAAACGATTTTGGAATAAAAGGATCGTTACGGAACTGTATATCGTTAAAACTTGATACAGTTGCAGGTTATTCTGTGCGATTCGATTTATAGAATATGTGGGGAAAGACGAAGGACGAATGGAGGAGACGGGAGAGGAAACGTGGTATCGAAAAGGACGCGATACGCGATAGCGAGTTTCATTGAACTTGCAGTTTCGCTTTGACGTATCTTTTTCTATATGGCGGGGCGCGCGGCGACAAGGTACGGAACGCTGGCACGCAGATAGCCTTGTAAACTTCGCGTCTATGGATAAAGCTACTGTTTGTATATGGTATTGCTCTTTGTATCAGATAAGGGATCAAGTTGTGTCCCTTTGTTGGCACAGGCACAATAGACGCCGATGAATAGAGAGCGTTTTATCTTTTATCTTTCGATCGCACCTGCGACGCTGGAAAAAGGAAACGAACAGTGCTATGAAATTCCATGTCGCGCTCACGGATCCAAGCACTGTACACCCCTGATCCGAACGATCATCTAGAGAATTCAATTATGCTTGATAACAAATATTTCACAGGGAAAAGAAAGTTTGACAACGTTACAACGATATTTCGTAAAATACGGCAAGCCACGTCTCAACTCGGCCTCTTGTCTCGCGCATTTGAAAGTTCAAAAATATTCGTCGATCGTTTCGATTTATTACTGTCCCTGTTCGTTCGTTCGTTCGTTCGTTCGTTCGTTCGTTCGTTCGTTCGTTCGTTCGTTCGTTCGTTCGTTCGTTCGTTCGTTCGTTCGTTCGTTCGTTCGTTCGTTCGTTCGTTCGTTCGTTCGTTCGTTCGTTCGTTCGTTCGTTCGTTCGTTCGTTCGTTCGTTCGTTCGTTCGTTCGTTCGTTCGTTCGTTCGTTCGTTCGTTCGTTCGTTCGTTCGTTCGTTCGTTCGTTCGTTCGTTCGTTCGTTCGTTCGTTCGTTCGTTCGTTCGTTCGTTCGTTCGTTCGTTCGTTCGTTCGTTCGTTCGTTCGTTCGTTCGTTCGTTCGTTCGTTCGTTCGTTCGTTCGTTCGTTCGTTCGTTCGTTCGTTCGTTCGTTCGTTCGTTCGTTCGTTCGTTCGTTCGTTCGTTCGTTCGTTCGTTCGTTCGTTCGTTCGTTCGTTCGTTCGTTCGTTCGTTCGTTCGTTCGTTCGTTCGTTCGTTCGTTCGTTCGTTCGTTCGTTCGTTCGTTCGTTCGTTCGTTCGTTCGTTCGTTCGTTCGTTCGTTCGTTCGTTCGTTCGTTCGTTCGTTCGTTCGTTCGTTCGTTCGTTCGTTCGTTCGTTCGTTCGTTCGTTCGTTCGTTCGTTCGTTCGTTCGTTCGTTCGTTCGTTCGTTCGTTCGTTCGTTCGTTCGTTCGTTCGTTCGTTCGTTCGTTCGTTCGTTCGTTCGTTCGTTCGTTCGTTCGTTCGTTCGTTCGTTCGTTCGTTCGTTCGTTCGTTCGTTCGTTCGTTCGTTCGTTCGTTCGTTCGTTCGTTCGTTCGTTCGTTCGTTCGTTCGTTCGTTCGTTCGTTCGTTCGTTCGTTCGTTCGTTCGTTCGTTCGTTCGTTCGTTCGTTCGTTCGTTCGTTCGTTCGTTCGTTCGTTCGTTCGTTCGTTCGTTCGTTCGTTCGTTCGTTCGTTCGTTCGTTCGTTCGTTCGTTCGTTCGTTCGTTCGTTCGTTCGTTCGTTCGTTCGTTCGTTCGTTCGTTCGTTCGTTCGTTCGTTCGTTCGTTCGTTCGTTCGTTCGTTCGTTCGTTCGTTCGTTCGTTCGTTCGTTCGTTCGTTCGTTCGTTCGTTCGTTCGTTCGTTCGTTCGTTCGTTCGTTCGTTCGTTCGTTCGTTCGTTCGTTCGTTCGTTCGTTCGTTCGTTCGTTCGTTCGTTCGTTCGTTCGTTCGTTCGTTCGTTCGTTCGTTCGTTCGTTATATTCCAAGTGACGAGAAATTTTTCGATATAATAAATAGCGACTATGGATAATGGACATGAAAAGAATCTTCTCGTACGATATAACGCGTATGTATATCTAGTGGAATAGAAAGAAACATCGATAACTGCTTTTCAAAAAATACAACGCGAAGCAATTCAGTTTTATACCGCGATATCTTTCCACGTGCTTATAAATACGGTCGTCGAACCATCCAATTTCTACAAAATTGAATCGATACGTTTGTACAACGATTGGAAAAAGTGTCTGGTTTTAATTAGAAAGAAAATTTGAATACGCATAGCGATGTATCGATGGATGATATTTGATTCGCAAGGAACCGCACGTTGCCACTTTCCATTATTTTCCACGATGCAGACTCTACCGCATACCGTTTATCATAAACATATGTAAATCAATCTGATTTGAGAGTTGATAACTGTCGGCAAATTGGACGCGATAGAATAACAAGCGAGCTATCGATGAAAATGTATTTCGAGAGAAAACACGTACATTGCCAATTAGTTTTCCTTATCTTTCTCTGCCTAACGATAATTGTTACGGCATCGATCCACGTCGATATTAATACGTTAACCGTTGCCGGGCTGCGTTTCTCCAAGACGAGTTTCTCCAGAGACGATTTTACGCTTGAGCTGGAAAAGATCGAAATATCGCGAGCCGAGTGAAAATGATAACGTTGCCAGCCAGAAATGTAGGTTCGTCTGGCACACGATGGAACGCTAACCGTCTACTCGGAGGTTGATTTAGATGCAACGTCGAGCATAAACCGGCGTGGATTGATGCACACGCCGATCGCGATAACACGGTAAGAATAGACGCGACGTTTGCCAGAAAATTCAGACTTTCTGCTCGACGACTCGATAATTTCTGTTCCCGTGATGCCGCGAAACTATCAAAGTCGAAGCTTACGTGCGTCATGTCGCTTTCCTATGTATAATATATATATATATATATATATATATATATATATATATATATATAGTATCGTATATATATATATAGTATCGTATCGTATCGTACCGTATCGTATCGTATCGTGGAGACTAGTAATTTTTCAAAGTTGTACTTTTCGATCGAAGAAGGAGTATAGCAAACGTGCGTATAGAAAATATAGATACGTATAGCGACAGGTAGCTGAATTCGCAGTATCAAAGGTATACGAGTTTCAAAACTTTGAGCCGTCAAACCGCCGAAATATCTTAACTTTCGGATATCAAAGTGTCGAAATTTTGAAATTTTCAAATTTCTATTCCATTTCTATTCTAAAAGTAAATTCGACTCTTAACTCTGTTGATTCGTGATCTGGAATTGCTCGTCGCAAGTAATTGCCGATTACCGTTGTAGCGCAGATCCTACGCTTTTCTTAAAAGGTTCGATCCGAGGATTTCAAGAATCAAGATATCTTTTACCTACTATGGTTTTCTTTCCTTACCTGTAAACGACGTAGCCTGCGTCGTTCGTCAGTTCACAGATCCAGGGACACGGTTTCACCGGGATGAGTATGGTGGTGGTGTTGAACGGTCCGTTCTGAGCGAACGTCGCGTTGTACGTGGGGTGAGACTGCGAAACGAGCGCAAAATTGTACAAGGACACCGTGTAACGAGCGAACAAACTGTCGACGTCGATGATAGTTACCCGTTTGTCTTTCCAGCCGACCAACGGCGGGAAACAGATAACGAAGCTCAAGATCCACACGGTTGCCACTAACAGCCTTGCCCTTCTCGGTGACATGATCTAGATTTTAAAGGATTATGATAACAGGCTTACCGAAACACCGTGAATAATAAAGCTAATAATAAAGCAAAGGGAGTGTAAATATCGGTAAAACAAGAATTTAACAACCGAATCCAGTGTCGTTATTACGAGGCGGTCGCAAAAGTCAAACGTTGCAAGTTGAACGAACGAACGATCGATCGATTAAGCCGTTGGAAGGGAAACGTCGAACACAGGGACTATTTGAGGTGGAAACAGAGGCGTATAGAATAGGAGGCGGCAAACAGAAGCGTAGAATAGAAGAGAGGAAACAGAGGCGTAGAATAGTAGACAAATGGCTTTATCGAGCGTTCCCATAGCAGTACACCTTGTACCGTGAAATCGAATAATCGGTAAATGGTACTTGCCTGAGGATAACTCACTGGCCTGGTCACTGCTAAGTATCTATCCAGGCTGATGGCGCACAAATTCAATATCGATGCTGTGCACATCCATACGTCCACCGCCAGCCAGATCGAGCACCATAGATCACCGAATATCCACACCTATCGACATAACGTACAAAAGTGAGAAATTCGAGAAACGTTTCAACGATATTCTCCCATCCTATTATATTATATTCGTTCAGTTTTCAAACCTTCAAATATACTTGAATCCGTAATCCGTAATTGTTCGACAAGTTTTTCAAGGTAGGTGTGATGCTGTACACGATATACATCGAGGCAATTGCTACTATTTTGTCATAAAGGGGAGTGATTCGGTCTAAAAATTGAAAAATTCAGGCTTCCTTTTTAGATCTGCGATTCTTTTATTCGTCTGGCCTCGTATAAGTTTTCTTCCCGTTTCCTTCGTTCGTTTTTAGGCGGTCAAGTTGCACGGTCGCGGTGGAATCCACGTTTTCACCGATAGATTCTTCGCAAGCTTCGTTTCAATCTTCTCGTCTTCTCTGCAACGCCGAAACCAATAACGTTTTTACCTTTTCAGCCAACGTTTTAGGCTTTTTTCTTTTTGTTAATTTTTTACTAATTCTTTACTAATACCAGTAGCTAGTATCGTATAAAAACACCGAAACTAAAACTCTCGATTCTGCCCGATTCGTCTTTTCGTACCAAGATATTTTCTCTCTCTAGAAATTCTTCTCAGCTACGATACTACGACAAAGATGATTGAAAGTGGGAAAATAGTATTTTTACATTCGTGCGTGGATTCCATCGACCGGGTTACCGAAAATCCATCGGGTCGTCCGTCGTCTTCGAGATAAGAGGAGAACGTACCATAGACCGACACCTGGATCTGGACGCCAGGTGAACGCGGCAACGGGACGCTGCACTCGGTAGGTGTAACGCGGATTGGCGGCTGACTGTACTGTACCGTAGAGTGCACGTGCATTCGCTGGTAGCCGGTGCAACCACCTGTTCCCAATTACTCTTGTCCCTGCCTCTGTTCCATTCGATTAATATACCCTCGTTGCGCCAACCTCTATTCCGCGATAACGCTTCTTATTAATACCGATCAGCGGAATATTCGAAGATAACCGTACCATGGATACCGATTAACCGTTTTCTCGTTCATCGGCCAGAATCGTTAGTGAAATTCATTAATGAAAGTTTCGCATATCGATTACTCGCGCGGTTTATACACATTGCCAGGTTACTCGGAACGAATTAATTATCGATCGCCTGCGGATGTTTGCACGCTGCTCAGAAATTTGCCAAGCTTTGCACAGACGGAAGCACGGTTATCTATCAGAAAATTCACTTTTACTTAATGATGATTAAAACTCGTATTCCTTTAACTGGTGGCATTAAATTCATCGTTGTTCTCTCTTTGTCTTCTAGCAAATATCCTATTCACGAAGAATTATGTTTGAAACGAAAATCGCGACTGGCCGTTCAAACTGGCCATTCCTCTCAACATGTTCGATTTCGATTTCATTGGAAAATTCGCAGTTGTAATTGCGAAAGTAACTTTCGGCCAATAAAAATCTTCATCCGCTTGCTTTTCATCGACGCGACATGTTCTTCGATAAATAACCAGAGTGCAATTATCTTGGAAAAGGTCGCGTTGCAATTTACGCTGTATCAACGATCAACAATTTAATTTATAATAAATTCTAGATAAAATTAAACGCCCCGTGTTCTTAAATAATATAGCTCCACAAGGGCTATGAAATTTCCATTTCGTTCCTTTATTTACGATCTTTTAAATACTTATCGAAAACTTGTCTCCATATCCACATTGATTCTTGCGTTTCTGATTTTTCATCACGAGGATTATCCCTGTTTTCGCAACAGGATTATGATTGATTGTTAGACATTGATGCGATACGGTGCGCCGTATGCCTAGAGAGCAAGCTTCGAAACGATTGATCGTTCGCCTCCTTGGGGTTTAACTCTTTCGCCTTGATTATCTTCCAATTCTTTTTCTCAATTTTTCCTCAGTCAGTGAATTCTTCCAGTTCTTTAGACAATCATTTTTGTTTATTCGTCCGTTAATCTCTAGCTATTTTCTTCCAACTTTTTTCAGTTTCAGAATCAGTTGCCTACCTATGTATAGAAATATCTATCTTGTATCTCCGATCCAATAAAGTATATCCTCGAAGCACCCAAGAAAAAGTTTTCGAGAAAAGTAATTCCATCTATGCATTACGAAAGCTGTCTGGCTCTAAAAATTAAATAAAAATAAAGATCTAAAACGAACATATATAATGAAATAAGGAGAACCGTTTCTATCTGTAAAATTCCTGGATCCAGCCATTCGATAAACCAACGATAAATCGCATCTATCGCGATTTCTATCTAGCTGTAAATCCAAATGCCAGTTTCTTCGTGCGAAATACCAGGCGCAACGATCCACCGCTCTCATCCCCTTCGCTAGAAACGTTCATCTTTCGGAGGGCGGGGGGGGGGGTGGCAGGGAGGAACGAAGAACGAAAGCCGGCAAACTGTTGCGCTTAACCCATCCCCGTCCGCGGTTATTTCGGCTGCACGCTTTTTGCCACGAGTTTCGTCAGGGCTCGCGATTTAAGCGCGTTGAACGTCATCTTTGATAGTCGATGATAATCGTATCGAGGGTGTTCTTCGCTAGGCACGCCCGCGTCTTTCGTTTACGCGTCCAACAGATATTTCAACCGATGATTTTTCTTTTTTATTTTTAATCTTTATTACGAACAGGTGGTTTCGTTGTCGATTCTTATATCACTCGTGTCTCGTATCATTTCTTCCACTTTATTTATTTATCATTTTATTTTTCCGCTATTAAGTCTGAATTACGTTACGTTTAGAATTTTAAAGGAGAAACAAAGAATAATCTCACCTTAAAAACTTCCCATGTAGCGCTGAACGGAAGCACAGCCAAACCGACCATGAGATCCGCCACCGCGAGACTGACGATGAACATATTCGTGACGTTTCGCAGTTTGCTGGTATGATAAACGGCCAGTATCACCAGCACGTTGCCCAGGACCACCATCACGTTGACGATCGCGAGCACGATCAGAGTAACCAGAATCCACGGGCCGGACCACTCGACGCGCTCGTACAGGGCAGCACATGCGGTCGCGTTCAGCTCTCGCATTTTAGTTGGCAAGCTGTCGCGCCGCGTCTCCAACTACCGAGCACCACTTTCGGCTGAACAAATCCCCGAATCCAGACCCTCGATCGACTCTACTGGAAAAACGTCGCGCGATCGCTTGCACCTCCATAACGACGCGACCCGACTAACGATCGATCGATCAACGGCTGATCATCGGTCGTTTTCAACCGATATCGCTCTTTCCCTTCCCTTTCGTTTCCTTCCTTCGCCTCTTTTAACTTTTCCTTTTTTCTGTTCGATCTTTTTTCAATTCTCTCAATTGTTTAAACGGTCTCCTTTCTCGGTTTCACCAGTGCTTAATCTTTATCGGGCATTCGTTCTTGGTTGGTTGTTACGAACCTGAAGACGGATTCTTCGAACTTTTTTCAAAAATATACCGCGCTTCGTTTCTTCGTTTATAGTATTTCGATTTTAACCGGCGAATTCTTTATTTCTGTTGGACACGTTGTCGAACAACCTAAGCGTTTTGAGGAATTTCTGATTTTCTGGACCGAATATAATGGATCTTAATCAGCTGATCGAAGATGGACAAGAATTCATCTTTCCTTCCTTCTACATCCTTCCTTTCCAGTTGCACCGATTCCTTCGCTTATCCGATATTATTTCACGTAATTATTTCACTTGGCATTCACTCGATAATCAACACTCGATCGATCGAAGTATAATTGTCAAAAGTAGAAATTATCTCTCTTCTTCGGCAGTTGATTAATAAATTCCTCTAATATCATTTCATGCTTTGCCTCGTCATTTCTCCTCACCAATATCCATATATCTGTAATATATTCTCACTACCCTACTTCGATTACGAAACTATCGTCAAAGTTGCTTTCCACCAACCTTTTCTCTTCCGATCTCTTGCCTCGGCTACGTCGGCCCAACAAGGAACAGTGAAATCTATCAGCGTCTTCGAGATTTACCATTCACCGTCAATTCGACGAACGCCGTCTTTTCACTCCTCTTACTTCCTCCCTCGCTCGTTATTGTTCTTCTTCAGCGGCTGATTTCCCGTATTGTTTCGTCTCTTTCCATTCGTCGGCCAGCTAATTTCGCCTGCATTCCCTTTATTCTACTCGCAGTTTGCCAAACGGATCATCCCGTCGTCGCCTGCAGGGTTAGCTCCAATCGGTCGATCTAATTACTTCTTGTACTCGGGCAATTCCGTTAATAGAACCCCTTCACCGCCTCTGAACAGTCCCCCGACCAAGCCACGCTCCTCTCCGTCCCGTATAAACGTTCTTATTTAAACACAGAAACCATTCAACCGCCTTTAAATCACAGCGTTCCAAGCACCGAAACGCCTCGACGGTTTGCGTTATCCTCTTACCTTTGATCGAGAAAGCAATTCACCACCGAAAAATCAAGTTCAATTATCTATCGATCTAATGTGCGAAATGTACGATTTTTAATATTATTTTTAATATCACTATTTAACATTCCTTCCTAAATGCCTTTATTCGATACCTATCTTTCTTGTATTTTATTTTATTTCGAACAGTTTCAACGGATATTTTCAACGCACATTTATTTAATGCACAACCACCGATATTTGTTATTCTTTTATCACACACTTTTATTCCGCTGTCACTAACCACAGAGTTTTACAACAGAGTTTCTTACAATATTTTTTACAGCTTGAAATTGTCTATACGATGTCTATCTGTTTGTTTTATTTTATTTAGAATCACCCTGTAGAACTTTATTCGTTTTATCGCTAAACGCACGATAACCATTTGTATTCGAGTTTAACGCGAGTACCGGAAACCACCGAAGAACTGAAAGTCGAAACGTCGAGTTTCACCGATTTCCCACACGAACGAATTATCATCCGCGACTTAACCCTGTAGCCTGACGTGTTAAAAGTGTCAAATTCTATTCGTGACCACCCTCGAGTAGATGCCGAGTGCTTGTCACACACCTTCGGTTGCTAATTCGAGCCCGAGCCTCTCTTCCACATCGACGTTTTCCACGTCTTCGACGATTTTAACAAGATTTCACATCGATTTCATTAAACGTATCTATCCGCCGTCGCGTCGTTTCAACTTTCTCTCTTTCTTCCTTTTCTACCGTTTAGCCGGCAGAGAGACGGTTGCCCGATCGTCGAGGATGGCGGTCCTTCGTCTCGCGTTCACTCAGGAAATTTCGGTTCACCGTCACCGACGTGTCCCGATTCTATTGCATCGAGAAAATCGTACCGGCACGCTCACGCTGCTCGTTCCACCCTCGTGTTTCGCCCATTTCCACTCCCACCTTTCGCTACCAGCTTCTTTACCCTTTATTCCACCCGATTTCCTCCTACTTTCCCTTCTCTTTTGGCTTTCTCGGTCTACTGAAGTTGATTCACGATAAAGAGCATTCGTGCGATACTTGTACGATTTTTCGTAATGCTCTTGTTGGTTTCGCAACCTTTCGGCATCAATTCAATGATCCCTTTATACCGTTGTCCATCTATTAAAGTTTATTTACGATGAAGAAGATCCGAGTGATTTTAGTAGAATTCTGATAACGAGGCAGCTTTTATATTTATGGAATTTTGCTTAAAGGTAACGTACATCGCCCTTTACTTACGTACGTCGTACGTCGTACGTACGTGCGTTGATCATTTTTTCGCATAATTTTTAATTTTAATTTTTAATTCGCGTAAAATTCCTAAACTACTGGGATCAACCGTTTTTTACGTTAATTTCTTCTTCTACGCTTCGATACTCGTCTGTAATTTTTGAATATTTTTCCGAATCTCTATTCAAATTCAAATTCATTTTCACCAGCAATTTTCCAAATTTCTCCGTAACTTTCACGTTCATTGCTAATAGGAATAATTACTTGCGTTTCAAGTGCCTCGACTCATCCTCTAAGCCTTTTCAAACCCTTTACAGAAACTATTTCCTCGAATTAGAAATGTCTCGCGTCCTCTGTATTGCTTCTTAGAAACATTCCTCGAGTCCATCTACTTTATTATAAGTTTGTAAATATCCGTACCGAGATACTTTTCGTTCAAGGAAAACGCGTGGCGAGCGGGGCAAGCCCGTCGTTTCTATCCTTACATCTCACGAGAGTTTCGAACGCCTTTCTCGCTGCGACGGAGGAACATGGATCCACCGTGCTTCCGGATATTGTTTCATTGCCAACACGATGTATTTTGGCAACAGTGACGATGAATCAGAGTCAGACGTTGGTGCTTTTTCTCAATATCTTTCTAGCGATTTCGCGGTTTTCTACGGCTCTGCTACGAAGAATTTCTCAACTTCATTCGACTCTGTCTTCCAAACGTCTGCCTCTTTCAGCGGAGGAATTCCAAGTGTCTGCTTCTTTATTTTTTAACGAATCTAACCTTCTTCAAATTATTATTTCTCGCGTGACGTGTTTTCCAAACTTGTCGAAAAATTTCGATAACGTCTTTACTATTTTTCTTCTCGTTTTCTTTTAAAAATCGAATAGTCGAGTAACGAACGAACTTTCCACAATCATGTTCTTTGCTATTAACGACGTTCTTTGATTTTCCTCTTTCTGTATTTCGATCTCATTCCATACAGACATTTCAACGGATCAGGAAATTTTACTGTAAATGTTACCGTTTATACGAGAATTTTTCAACAGTTTCAGGATTTTCTTCTTCGCGGTTTGAAGCTTTAACGTTCGCCCTTTTATACGAGGTACACTAACTAACTATTCGGGAAATTTTCTTCTTTTGTTTCCAACTTGGATTGCTTAACGAATTTAACGATTCTCTTTGTAGTTTCGTCTGCAAACTTCCTTTCCGGCTACCATAGTATATAGTCTTCGAATGTTTATTTGCAGATATAAATTACTCGGATCTTTTGTTCAAATTAAAATAGTCAATTCACTATGGATTTTTCAATCTTTACGTTCAACCTTTACGATTTTCAAACAATTTTATATAAAATTTTCTTTTATAACAGTAATCCTCTAATAAGAATCATATTTTACTATATTCTTCGACGGATCTAATTCAGTCTAAATTCCATTCAGCTCAAAACTCAGAGCTATTCGTTATTCTATCTTTCGTATAATAACATTGATCGCCTCTTTTATTCCACTCTCTATTAGACTTTGCAATTTACTTTATATTTTTCAACGAATGCAATTTACTTTATATTTTTCAACGAATGTAATTTAGTCGAAAATTCAGTGCTCTTCTTTAGTACTTTCCTTTATAAACGGCATAACCTTTTCACGATATTCCAAATTTGTTTTTTCTTTCGTATCGGTTATTCGACAAACGAGATGTGTTTTATCTACGTCAGTTGGAATAGCACCAAAGTACTTATGATTCGACGACGAAACCTGGCTATTTCGATGCAACCGGAATTTTCAGCATCGGGCACAGCCAGGTGTTTCTCGAAGCCGAGTGCCGAACAACGACTCCTATTGGGCGACGTTCCCCGCGGAACGATCGATAGCCGCGGAGCTTACGATTACGAGCGTATTTTTCCGTGTCCCCAGCCTCGGTTTCCAGTCCCTCGATCACTACACATACGAGTATATTATTTGATAGGTACGCACGTCGAAACAAGCAGCACGTGTCCACACACTCGGCGATTTCGTTATTTTTATCGCGACGTTCGAATATAATCGTTATCACGAAGACGAATCACAGTCACTGCGAATGATCGACCAAGATCGATTGATTTTCGTTCGATTGGCACGAGGACCGACTAAATGATCTTGCGACACTTGGCGCGGAGCGTGTACTTCAGCAATCTGAAGCGCGTCTCCTCCTTGATGCGCTTCGCACGCATTATTTTTTCCAGCAAGTTGATAGACCTTGTTGGGCTGTCCCACCGGAGAATACTTGTGTTCTTGGCATGTGCTTTGTGAAATCTGAAAAAGAAAATAGAGATCTTTAGGTCGTTGTTTTGTAAGGAAAATGTATGTGTATCGTTGTTTCCAGATGACATATAAAAGATAACATATAAAAAGAAGCAGATTCGAATCTTCTTGGTATTTATGGTGTATATTAATGGGTTTAACAACTTTACAAGTTACTTCTTGTTTGTTATAAAAACTAAAGATCAATTCAACTCCGTACAATACTATCCTATTATCAAAAATATCCAAATGCCTAGAGAAAGAAAGTGTGATGAGAGAGAGAGAGAGAGAGAGAGAAGATGATTTCGTTCACGCAGCAACCGGAAACCACGTTGGAGATGGACAAGGATCGCTGAAATGCAAATTCACGCAAGGTTGCACTTCACGAATTAAGGCACGCCATTTTTGTTCACCGATGTATGTCCAGCTTTTGTCTTCAACGCGATTTTTCACCCTTTTTCATCCTCTCTCTTATTCGACCATCGACGAAAATCGTCAACGTACAATAATTGCCCCCGACAGACTAGGCGGTGCATACGTTCGTTTCTTTGTTTTTCTTTTTTTTTTTTTTTTTTTTTTTTTTTCTCTAATTAACCAGGAAACAACCAACCACTCGTAGTCGCGTGGTAAAGATGATCAGGCGATTTTATTCGAATCGAGATATCGTGAATGTCGGTAGAAATTTTCTTGGTAAATGGAATGAATTAATTGTTTCGAAATCTCTCTAAAACTTTTTTTATATCAAATATCATTCAAAAACCAATGTGAATTGCATTTATGGAAATTAGATTGGAAGAATCGGTTGACCGAGCATAGACCTATTCTACTTGCTCGGCCATACCGAATCGGACAAATTAAATTTCTAATGAATTTTCCTGAAAAAGAAAAAAAAAAGAGAAAAATATATATGTACATATATCGATTTGTATGACAGGTTTAATTCCTTTTTCCGTTTCAAATTTTGATAGTTGACACTCCGCCTTTAGTTTTCAGTTTTTATTTTTCATATAAAAATCATTCGTACGAGGTTGGAGTGTCGAGTATTTGAAGATTAACTTTCCAAGGTTATTAACTATGTACGTTAAATTTCTTATTTTATCGACAAATTTGATAAGCCCTTATGGAGTTAAAAGATATTAATAATAATAATGTGCGATGATTCAAGATTAACTTATCAGTCACTTATAATATTTGTGGTTTTTTTTCTATTTTTCGCAAAGCGTTAGGAAGCAAAGCAACGAGACTCATTCGTTGTTAGAGTTGTTGTTCGTTTGTTAGAAAACAGTCATTATGCGTTTTAATTGTAGCAAGTATCATAAAGGATCTTTCAGAGTCGAGATTCTCGGTACAGAGCCTAACGATCCGCGATACTTGGCAGCGCTAATTGTTTGGCCTGACGGAAATTATCATCCTGTTACCAAGATTCAGCCGACACAGCTTCGCAAAAAATAAATAGAAAATAAAATTTCCACGAAACTTATATTAAATCCGAAAGAACGAAGGAAGCAAAACAAAATCATCCATTGCTGATTCTCGATTCTCGATTCTCGATTCTCGATTCTCGAGACGTATCAAAAACATGAAACATCTCTTGCTTGCCTATTGTCGAATTTAGGGATAACTGGCGCAGCAATGGTTTCTTGCTGCTACGATTCCTCTGGAAAATCAAATAATCGGAATTACCAGGCAAAAAGCGAGAGGGCACAGAACCATGTTCGTTACATTGGTTGGTTACCTTCGACGCAAAACAGTAAATACTGTAGTCTGAGCGAAATGTCAGCGGGTATCACGGGTAGCCAGCATTTAATTCAACAGAAATTCCTAATAAGGTATGGTTGCATCCCAGTCGGTTAACACCGAAACAATTCGTTTAAAGCTGTTACGCGGCTCTATCTATGTGTAGGAAGGCGCTCGCTGCCAGAAGCTAATTAATGGTAGACGGAACGCTTTTACGGTGTCGTGAACTTACTAAAAGAAGAACTTTGTCGACTTTGTATAGGTCTGTGTGTGGCCCGTCTATGTTGCCACGTGACACGATATGTTCCTTTCGGTCATCCTCAACTATATGGAGCATGCGTTTATATATTTCGACAGAGAGACAGCTTTTACACTTCGTTGTTCTCGACGAATGAAAATGCTTCGTCTAACCTTTGCCCTAGCAATTGATCGACACCCTATCTGGCCTTAATTTTTCATGGCTTTAGATTCGCGGCAACTGCATGTATCTAGAGTTTATTGGTGTTGTTTTCGCCTTAGGTCGCCGCAGTCGGTGTGATTTATCTTTACTCTAGATATGAAATTTTGTTCTTTTTTCGCAGCGTTTCTACTTTAAAGGAGCCTATTTTACGTTACTCTACTCGATTTTCTACTAGAATTGCACTAGATTTGTAAACTAAAAGGTTTATTAGCGTTTATGTTCTTAACTTAAAACATAATCTGCCACTCTACTGTATCCTACTTCGTGATTAGAATTTTCCTACGTCATCGCATGCAAATAAGAATTCAGAAAAACGAATCAGCCTATGTATTTCATTGTTTCGCAATAATTATACAAAGAAATAAGAAATATATGCAAAAGGAAATATTGACCGAACGAGCATGAAAATGTTTTTTCATCATCGGTACTGGTGAAAGGATTAAAGATCGAACGCGTTTCCATGGAATAATCCTTCCTACGCTCTTTTGCGCGGATTACGAGTCGGAATCGCGAGTCGATTCACCGGAGTCTCGAAATCACTCGTCCCAGTGGGAATAAAAACGAAGTTAAAAAAATGCTTCGAAAACTTTCCGGACAGATCGTTATCCATGATTTCATTTCTACTCGTCCAACCTTCGAATGCATTTCTCATCCCCGTGTCGATCGTGACTCGAGGTGAGGCTTGCGGCGACCGAACCTGACCATTCGTTGCTTCGATTTACGGACAAATTTCATATAATTTCACGGCAAACGGTTATTTCAATTTGCATAACCATTCGCAATTTATTTATGACGCAGTGCAAAGTGTGAAAAGGTATTCTAGTATTTTGCAGATTCATAAATTCATAATACGCGAGTGCTTATGAATTTTTTCAACATTTCTTCCCTACAGTTTTTTTACTTTCAATTTTCTATACACATTAATATCAATTGCTGGCTATAAGAAATAAAAACCCTAAAGCAATACGTAACCGGCCCTCTTTTTCATTTCTGCAATTTCATATATTTGAGTTTTATGTAATTCCTTTGAATTTTAAACGATTTTACCAATTTGAAAATTTTCTATTTTTTATTTTCTATATAAGTAAAATTTTACATTCTTTGTTAGAAAGAAAAATTAAGAAAAATATTTTTACAACGTTCAATTCTGTGAATAAACAGTATGTATATATCTACCTGAATCACAATTTACATAAATATACCAATTTTTCTATAATAAGTTTATATCATAAAAATAGCAAAGTTAATTCACAATTAACGAATAATCCTGTTTACAAAAATACTTCCTCCAAAGAATTTGTTTAATTTGTGAACGGACATTTAGAAAATCTATCAAACATCAAATAAAGACTCGAGCATTCCTATTATCTAATCTACTATTATACGTTATTAGATATACGATATATCTACCATGTATACGTTTATGTTTATACATAAATGATTAGTAAGTAAGTTTTCTCAAAATTGCATTACATATTTATAAAATTTTCCAATTTACATTATTTTAAATGTATTTGTACATATGTATACTGAAAATATTCCAAATAGGCTGCGAATGTGTTTATGTAATTATGAGAAACTTCAAGTTGTAAATTGTAATGCATGAAATAATTTGTAAGTATTATGTACAAGCATGTAAAAATACAATATCCATCTTTGATACCGAATGTACGTAGTAGGGCTACGAATTATTGTACGATGTTTAGAAAGATCGATGTAAACATTGTGCGGGGTATACATATTGCGCGATGTATGCTTTTGTTTAAAATTTCCAAAGATTCATCTAAGCGCTGCGTGGAAGATCAATTACAAATACGTATTTACAGATGTATACACTTTGTTTTTGTGTGGATCGTTTGATCTTTCGTACCTGCTAGTGCCATCGGCCCGCGCGACCCTCATCCCCCCCCCCGCCCACGCCACTTTAGAAATCGAATAGCGAGACAAAGGTTCGAGAAGTCATTCTGTCGTCTCATTTCGTGCCGATAACATCGGTCGCGTTGCGTTAGGTTTCTAACGTATTCTAACCTACTGGCGCGTGCTTTCGGTGGCGTCGTTTCTACCTTGCTTTTTTACTATCATTTATATCACGTTATTAATATCGTTTAACTAATACACATCTATTTAACGATTCTTCGAACATTAAGGCAATGAAGTTAAGTGGTTTTAAGAAATTTTTTGTCTTAATGTCTCTTCAGTCGTCTATTCATCAAATGATATTACTAACGGTACCTTCTGTCGTAAGCCTCTGTAACAAGATTTCAGTTCCACTGTGTTTTCATTTAATTATTTTATACATTTGTTTCAACTTTTAGTTATTTTTCGTGCAGATTCGAGATCGATAGCAGGGAAAATATTAGAAGTAACAGGAATATTAATATATGGACGTAACGATGATTAATGATCAATCCGACGAATTTTCCTGCAAATTTGGTAAGGTTTAATTTATTTTAACTAAAAAAGTGGTGTATAAACGATGCTATTGTCTTTTTATTTCAACGTAAGTATTTATTTGAAAATATATCTCATACATGCTTCATAATAGATAATTCCTAAATTATTTGGAATACTAAGACGAAAGTAACGGCGATTAAATTGTCCTATTTCAAATGTATGAAATCATCCTCTTATTGCAAACGAATTTTTAACGAATTATCCCATCGTTTCAATATAATCCGTGACATAGAATTCTTGATAATCTAACGATGGCTTCGTGTAGACAGAGTTTGAAACATAGAAATCTTAATAACAATAGCTTCAACTTATTTCGATAGGCATCGTAACATTCACTTATAGAATTCAAATTTTTTTGCTATATTATGCGAATTTACTACAGTTAACGTCATATACTTGCAAATTCGTAGCTTATATTTTTTTCATAGAGGTGGCGCGCTAGTAGGCTCAAATGCTTCAAAGCAACGTTTCGCGCGCGTTTGTCCAGTATTCTCTAGAGAATATTTAGTTGTGAATTTTTGAATTCTTGCAAATATTTTCGAACATTTATAATACACGATCATCATAGTGTGTTAGTGGAGTGTATATTTCATACTCTGATAACGAATATTGACGGTATAATTCTCGCAAATGATTGCATTGCATTCGCGACGTTCGTAAGCATTTGTTCGATATCGAGAAATATCCTATAACTCTCAACTAATATTTTTCACACTTATTCCAATTTCTTGATAATCATCTTTTAAGAGTAGAAGAACAACAGTATGTATGTTCTAAATAAACGTTAGATAGGGAAAAGAAGAAAAATACCGGAACGATATTTCGCTTCTTTTACACACCACCCCGCCCCCCCCTTTTAAAATATTAGTCAGCCCGCCATTACACAACTTTATTTTCAGAGTATATTTGCGATCGCGCGCAATGCGGTTTGTAGAATCAGTGTCCGTTATTTACAGTTTCATTATTTTCAAATCACGATAGTTTTAATTAAATTCAATCGAATAATCGCGTAACGTAGTCTTTTATTTTTCTGATTTTATATATGTGTTGTTTTTGAACACTGGATTTCGGTATTACAGTCAGTGCATCTCTCAGGAGGATGGGGCCTCTCTAGGAGCTCAAGAACGTAAGTAGTCTTATGTATAGAATTTCAAACGAATTATTGTTAATTAGAAAATAAAAACGATCGGTAATTTAAAAAGCTGAAAATGTTTGAAAAGTTATTACCTTATTTCGTTATTACTTATTAACGATGTTAACTGTATTTTATGTTTTGTTAGAGATACAGCTTCAACTTGTTCGTGTTCTTTGGGAGTGATGTAACGGTGGCTCAAAAGCCAAGAACGTAAGTATCTTCACATATCGTAATTCGATTATGTCTATTCTGTATATTTTGCTTTGAATACTATCGATAAAGAAGTAGAATTTGATTGAAAATTTTGAAGGTTAGAGTCATCTCAGGTTATTCTTTCATTAAGATAAAAAGAGTGTTAATGTTTCAGTATGGAATCAACGTCTAACGTCTAAACAAACGTCTAACATATTTTAGAAATCATTAAATTTTTAACATGTAGATTTGAAACTTTTATATCAGAGTTTCAGTTCATATATTTATCGAAGTTTGTTAGAATTTCAATGTTTATTATTACTAAAGTTACCAATTTAATATACTTCCATTTTTCATTATCTTCAACTTTTCAAATAATCAACAACTACTCATCGTGCTTTGTATTGTAACAGGCTTCTCAGAAGAACCTCTATTTCCACCGTTGGATCTTCAACGGTTCCTGCCTCATGTTAGTCTCCCTGATGTTAGTCTCCCTGATGATATCCGCTGAGACAGCGCAGCATACATGGTAACGTCCTCTGGTTCTCCGCTTCGAACGGTGAGTCGCATGCATTTCTGTTCCTCCGGTCACTCAATCATGTCGTAGGACGAAAGGTCCGAATCGGCACGAGTGACTGGTTGTATTACGTAGAATTTTTTCCGAGCATAGTGACCGCGGGTATTTTTTATATCCGTGAGTAGTAACATTTTTTTTGAAATTTATTAATTTAGGATAGGTCTTCTTGCACTACGCGATTATAATAATTAGTTTTTTAATAATTAGCTTAGCGATATACACTTGAGAATATATTCGTGCTATTTATGCATATGCATGTTAATATTCCGTATGAATATTTGCAAATGGCAAATATCTACACGAATATACCTGTATGACATACATATACCTGATCTTAAGCAGTGAATTGACCGTGACAATATTAAGCCACGTTCGTTTATTTCGTTTCGATTAGAATTTAAAATACGAGTTAAAATTCATTTTTTTCCCCCGTACAAGAATGTGTGAAATTGTACGTGCAAGAAGACGCTTCGCGACAGGCAGATCCTTTAATCAAAGCAATAATTTTGAACACTGCTTCTGCACTTTCGAGTATGTGCTTTGATAAAGAGATCGCCTGAGATTGTTTCTTTTTTAATAATATATTTAAAGTCAATAATTCCATTTGATCGAGTCTCAGTCTTTTTCAATTAACACTGCCTTTTTTCTAATATTAAAATTTTGTTCTGATTTATTAAATTAATAAAGCAGAGTTACTTAGTTACTATTGAATTAATAAAGTAGATTTAATCAGATACGAAGTAGTAGAATATGAAATCAAAGAACGTTAGTCCGTTAAATAAAAATTACACAAACTAATCATATTTTTAGATCAGGATTTTCAGATTTAACCCTTTCCGTGCCCATTGTCAGGACCTCGTTCACGTGCCCAGGTGCTACTTGAATGGGAGAAAGACATTGGGCACGATGATCTAGAATTAAGCAATGTAATAATTTCTCAGCGACTGACGATGTGTTAGTGTATCGTGCACGACGTATTTTCCACATTACGTATGTGTGTTGTTAGGCCGTGGAATTGCGTCGTTTTTTCTCATTCGTTAAAACTTGAAATATTAAAAATGTCGAGACATATGTCGATTCAATTTACGTCTCGATACAATCACAATTTGCGATAATATCATCCACGCGATAAAGCGTAACCACGCTTTTAACAGTGCCGTAAATTACAATTATAACTCCAAGTTTACTTACATTTATTCCAACGAGATAATTTCTTTAGACGTGTTTTATCACGTTTTGCGAAATGGTCACTAGCCTTCGTCAGTCGATTTCAGGAAAATGGTACGTACCTTAGAGTATGCATGTTGTGTTAAGCTCGGGTGTCGGAGGCGTCCCGGGACGTCCTCTCTAGTGTAGGACCTTTGCGCCCGGGCGTTTGCGTGAGAACCGTGGAGCGAGTGTGTTGGTGTGGCTGTTTTGCAATTTTTTAAATATAGGGCTAGGTAGGATAGGTAGTATATTTTCTGGTGTGTCTGCTAAATATAAGTAGGAAGGGCCGGGCAGGTTGGCACAGTCTCTGGTCGGGTAGGCGCGTTTTCGCGTGACCAACCTGTTTCTGGAAATCTGATTTGAAAAATCGAGGGTGAAACTGGCACGAGTAGAGCATGCTCTCGTCTCTGGTTTTGCCTGTCGATTTTTCGAATTTCGCGGTCGCGGTCGCGAGTGGGCGAACGAACGTTTATCGCTCGAGCACGCACACGCGAGTGAGCAACGATCACCGCTATGATCGTTGGCCAGTCCATGCGCATTTCAATCAGCTTCCGCGGTTTATATTTTTATTTTACCTTTATAAGTTCTTTTTTTGTTTGCGATTTAGAGGTCTCGAGCTTAGATTTAAGTTTCAGCGGGCATTGCGCCCGAAGAAAGAAGAGGCTGTAAGCCGAAGAGGCCCGGCAAACTGCCACTCAAGAGGGCAACTACCAATGGCTGCCCATCCTCTGGGTTATCCAGAGCATGGGAACTCATTATTGTTACTACTTTGTCACTATGCTCGCTTTTAGTATTTGTAGTAGTAGTAGTAGTAGTAATAGTAGTAGTAGTTTTTGCTTTTTTGACCGATGTATATATCGGTCCATCGTCCCATTGGGCAAATCGCGGTTCTTTTTATTAGTGTCGCGAGAGGATGATTACGGTTTGAATTAGAGTTGTGATAAAATGATAATCGCGTTTGCTTTAGAGTTGCGAATTACGATATCGCGATTTTAGAACTTGTTAGAGAATTATACGTATCAGAATTTATCCAGCTTTATATTGTTTAAAATTAGATGATAAAGATGTTAGCTCTTAATTAATTATATGGTATTTTAAGTTGGAATATCAGAATATTTGAAGTAGGCTTTTTATATAATAAATGTTAATTTCCATTGAATCGATTGAATTGAATTGAGTTAGCGTTGCGACAACGAATGATCGCGTTTTGTTAAGTAGAGTTGCGTTTACAAAATGCCCAAAATCCTCCGACTGCGTTTGTCGGAGACTGTTCCTGGATCGCTAGATACAGCTAGAAGAGCTGTACAAATGCGATCGTTCATCGGCAACCTTTTAAATGGTTGCACTGGCATCTCTCGCTATTAGTGTCGCGTACTGATTCGATACGAGTGCGTAGATTAATATTTGTTAGCGTTGCGTATCAAATGTCGGGAGTTTTCAGACCTTTTTCTATGTATTTTTTTTTCTATTCTTTTTTTTGTTTTTTTGTAAATGATAGATCAATTGATATTGCAGATATAATGAAGCACTCTTCGCGTTTGATTTTGAGAACTTTCTGTTTCACAAGTATTAGTAATAGATTAGCGTTGCGAAACAAGAAGAACATTACGTTTCACTCACGGTTTGTTTATATAAAGTGGAAGACGATTGAATTTCAGTAGCCCTTCTGGCTACTGCGTTGTTTCTTTTCCAGGGCCCGTTATTATTGCGTTCGTTACTGAAAATCCTGCTATAAGACAAGATTCTTTTGTTAGTGGTAACGTTACCATGACTACTAAAATACGGAACTTTATTACCAATGTAATGCACACACACACACACATATATATATACAGATATAAATTATCTGAACAAAAGATGCAGCGTTGGTCTCTAATGGCTCAACATATTTCTCAACAATGTTAATAATTGAATATTAATCTTTTTCGTCGTATTCGAATCTCTTGGAAAGCCTACGAGAAACTTGGTTCGACTGACGAGCAGAGTTGAGTCTTGGACCGATTCAGGCAACAGTTTTTCCCCATCGAAGCTGCTTAATTTAAAACAGAAGTTGCTCGAGGGGACAACGAGGACAGGTGGCGGAGAGGGAAAAAGAAAGAAGAAGAAGAAGAGGAAGAAGCAGGTCCGGAGCTACGAAACAAGCTGCAATTAAACGAGGATCCAGAAAGAGCTTATCAATTTCCAAAGGTGGCTTTAAATTGGCCCCAAAGTTGCAACTGTTTGCAGCAACTCTTGTTCCGTTTAACGTTGTAGTAGCCAAAACAGTATCGTACATTTATTATTCAATTTACTTTGTTCTCTTCTTCTCTTTTTAATACCTCTTTTTTTTCCTTTTATTTCTCAGCTGTTTTCCCTCTCCCGTTGTTTCTACGTGTTAATATTGCGCTAAGATTTCTTGGTGTTTCACTGTTATTACTAGTCGCTCTATTGGTAATAATAGCCAAACATCAGGAGGATATGATTACCAGTAGCGTCTGTTAATAATAGGGAAACATCAGGCAGGCCCATGTTTAACAAATTGCAACATTTATCGCGAATGTTTCTCCGTTCCGCCTCGCACAGCAACGGTTGCTCGGATTTTTACGAGCGAGCGGCGTAAATAAGTAAACCGACCGACCGGCCGGCCGGATAGCTTTTCCGCGTGAAACGAGCTTCCACGACGGTTGATCGAGAAATCCTTTTACCGATAAAACCATTGACTCGCGTCGATAATAAATTGCAAAGTAACTGTCTCGCCTGGCGATGAAAATGAGCGAGAATTTATTTATGATTAATAACACTGGTGTTTCAAATTTTCAAATGGTGAGCTTACAATTAGAATACAGGACAAAATGAGTTGTAAATAATTCAAACATGTAGCGTACGGGATTAAGAGGTATGCCTTTTATGTTCTGTACTAATTTCACGATCGCTGTACGATTTTTTGTGTGGTTGTTTATTATCTATATTTTATAACGTATCGGTACGTTTCGTACGGAGGAAGGAAATATTTCTATTGCGATGCGAATGGTGTAACAATGACACGACTGTGTCGAAGTTTGGTAAATATTAATAATAATAGCGAATAATACCGATAATAATAACGATAATAATAATACAACGAAACGAACGCTAACTGTAAATAATATAAGATACAAGAGTACGATAATATAAAAGTAATATCATAATTACTCAACGAAAATGTGAGAAAATTTGCGTTGTCCGTTGAGATTCCTTGCGGGAATTCATCTACCTACCTACCTACTTGCAGACATACTCCTTATGTATATACATAAGTGCGCGTGTATATCATAATTCGATAGATGCGCGGTAAACGCACAGCTAACATAGCTCTATACCTTCAAGGAGAGTTGCGTGCATTCTATTTTGCCGGCAAGCCGATTCGTCCGTCGTTTTTCCGCACAAAACACCGAGCTACCTTTTGTCCCAAACCGTTGACAGCGCAAACAATATTTTTAGGATAGGTTAGCGAAGACGAAGGTTAACTATCGTCTAATCAAGGTATAAATGCCAAGTTTCCTCGGCTTTTTTCTTATTCTTTAATAAGAACAAATGGGAGAGGGAGATAGAGATAGATAGATAGAGAGAGAGAGAGAGAGAGAGACTCGTGGGATCTTTAACAAAGAACCGGAAGGTCGTACGCGTGACTGGAGACCGAAAGACTCGCGAGAGGCTCGAGGTCATCTTTTAATCTTAATCTAGCCGTCAAGCAAAGTAGGTAAAGGTAGATATAAATATAAGTTGGCGAGTTCTCGGATGCTTGGGGTGGCGACGGCAGTGCCGAAAGATTTCGCGTGAAATCCACTCTCTTTCTTCCTATTTCTCTTCTTTCTTCTTTCTCGCTCTTCGATCCTTTCCTCTTTATTCCTTTTCCGCTCTTTTCCTTTTTATTCACACGATCCTCTGTTTCTCTGGAGGTCACGGTGCGACCGATTAAGATAGAGTCGCGTCACATCGCAGGGGATAAAGTTGTTCCGGTAGGCGAGAAATTTGAAATTGATGACGGGATTAACGGAAACTTGTTCGATCGGTGTTCTCCAAGTATGTATTACGACAAGTTTAAGCAGGGTTTAAGGATTTCAAGCGTCGATCGTTTACCCTGTTAACCGTGCTAGACGAATTAACTTTGATAGATCGATTTCTTTACTTAAACATGGAATTTGTAGGTTTTTAAATACATCCTATTATTTCTGTTAAAAATAAATTATGTCGTATGCATATACGCGTACGTTTCATGTATATTTGAAAGTAACAAAATGGACCAAAGTGGAATTATCTGCCTTGGTTAGCCTCCAACTTTATAGAAATTTCCGGTTAATAAACAACATAAATGGATTTTCACGGTTCGAAGCTCTTAAATGTCTTTTGACAGTAGAATTTTCTAAATACCTGGTTTGACCATTTTTAAAGCTTTCGATATGTGCAAAGAGAACGTTAGTGGTTGGAAATGTGTCAGAAGATCGTTTAGAATCGTTAGTATCACGCGACACTGGTTAATCGACACGTTCAGCAACTGCCTGGCACTTTCGATTTGAGCAACGTTCGTTTTGCAGCCGCGTAGGTAGCCGTTCGAAACGCGTCTCGCATCCAGTACGAGCAATCTAGCTCTTATCGTGGAGAAACGCTTCCTTCTCGGACCGATCTCGCCTGATTCATATTCCATCTTATTTACGTTTCCGTTTTATTTACCGTCAAGATCCGTTCCCTCGGTATACACATTACGCGGCAAATATTTTCCATTCCAGGGAAAATTCTACGGGGATTGGCCGGGTAAACGATGTCGACGAAAGGAATGCTGCGAACACGTTCAGGCATCGTTCAATTTTTTTATTTGCATTACAGATTCGATATGCCAATGCAATCGACTATTTGATAGTTTGAGAATTTCTAATAACACGCTTTGAGATTTTGTGTTCGGAACAGCTTGAAATTTGGAAAACTCCAATCGAAAAGTAATATTAGCGCCAAATTGCTGCTAAATTTGAGACATTCGACGTTTCTAAGCACCGATTATCGTTAATAAACGCGAGTATATCGAACGGTAACTATGGAATATGAATATTTTCGTCAGGATCTATTACCGCGTCGGCACGGCCACAGATTTGACTATTAGTTTCGATTGAATCGAATTATAGATTGAGCCTTTCGAATTTAGTGTCTGATATTCTGGTGGTATATCGAATGTGTATGGAAATTCTCAAGATTTCAGTTATAAAGTGAAAATATTTACCAAAGACGAATATGATACACGACTAATACTAGATATATTCTCTCACGTTAAAACATCGAGACACGAAGAAACTTTAAACATTGAACATTTTTGGCATTCAAAGTTCCCTGTAATTTCATTAAAAATACTTCAGCATTCGAATTCGAAATCGCAAAGAAAGCTCGAGTACTGGAAATTTTTACCACTACAAATTTCCAATGCTTGCATACCCTCTGAAACGCCCTAAACCTAAAGGTCAAGAACCCTTAATAGTACACGATGTTGGAATTTGTAATGAAGAAAAAGAAAAAAGAAAAAAGAAAAGAAAAGACAAAAACCAACTACAAAATGTTATTTCTTCTTTTTAAGATATTTAGGATAACTGGAGGATAATATCTAGTGATAACTTACTGAAGTCGTCCCGACACAGCGATAAAAGAGACGGCTTTGCTTTTAAAAGATATAGATGATCTTGAAATCTCCTCTATGCCTTCACGCGCACAAAACATGTTCGCGTCCACCTCTATCACTGTGCAAGATTCGCGTATGTATAACATTTTTTCACAACGGTTTTTTATATTATTACCAGTAACGGAAATATCCGGAATGGACACAGTTATTGCTTCAGCCCATACATAGCATACATATTTGGCGTGTGCGTCGAGGCATCTAACGCTCTACAGTCGGATAAACAAAATGCTGATACAACCGGCCGATATCATTATGCCGTGACACTAGGTTAACGGCTATTTTCGAAGATCTGATCCAGATCGCCGTTACTCCCGATTCATTCGTCCAAGACGAAACGACACCGCTAATCACGTGTTCGATCGAACAGCTAATTATATTTAATCGGTAAAACAACTGTCTATACATACCGTGTATGATTCAGTTTGTTAACACATACGTAAAACTATGAACTTGCATAAATATTCGCGATCTAATCTTCCAACGCTATCCGTCATTCAGTTGGACGTTCTCACTAGGTAAAAGGGACCATTGTTTCTGATACACGTTACAAGAACCAAATCGACAAGTAGTTTTATCATTAAGCCAGTGATAATCGAAGAAGAGGCGCGTCGTTAATTCGAATGTTGATTGGCAGCCGGAGAATGGCCGAAATGACGCATTAGCGAAATTAATTTTTAGCCACGGAGCAATTATCGTTTGCCCATTAACAAATCGCTTAAAAATTCAAGCTTGATTTTACAAATGGCCCGATATGTAGATAGGAACACTGGCAATTCGGTCATTTGCCAGATAACTTGATTATTTGCTACCGCTTGCGCAAATGTGCATCGTAATTAACTGAAATCGTTAAATGTTCCTTAATCGAACGATTTTACGTGGATTTTACGATCTACGTGGAACATGAAATACGGTATCAAATTCTAATTAACGCGTCATCTTCTTCGTATAGGATTGCTTTTTCTTATCTATTTGAAACAGCGATCCGGCAATGAAATATAATACATCGTTTTAATGCTAAATTCCGCCGGTACCCGACCAAAAGGGGGAAAATAGCAAAAAAGAAAAAAAAAAAAAAGAAAAAGAAAGGGGACAAACGAAAAGACGTGGAAGGGAAAGTTGCTGGAGCAACCGGTATCGGTCGACGTAAGAGAGAAAACATTTCTGGAATGAATAATTGAAGGAGAAAACGTGGCAGCGAGTTAAGCATCGTCGCGTTCGACTACTAATCGCTGGCTTTAATTATACATCTATCTACAGTCTCGAAATCGCGTGTACGATCAACGACGACCATTTCGTGATAGCTGTTCGGAGAGAAACAAAGTAATAATAATAACGTGTATACCTTCGATCGAACGTGTGGACACTGATGATCGCGAATCACGCGTCCTTTTCCCCTTTTCGCTCTTAAATTATGTTTGTACAATTATTCTCGACAAAGGAGCTTAAGTCAGTTCTACGAATAAAATTGAAGAATTCTGCGATTCCCGCTAACGATCGTTCATTTTTCAGAGAAACCATCGGCAAACTGTCAAGAATGAAGGCTATGGACGCTCGATAAACTTCTTTTTTTTCTTTTTATCACTGTTTCCCTATATTCTTTTCCCCCTGAATCGACTGGAATTTCTTCGATTTTGAAACAACGATTCGGTTAAAAATTTTTGATCAATTGCGTGGCATCCTTTGATGTTTCATCTTTATTTCATTATTAGAATTTGTTGCTTAATAATTAACGAATACGAAGATTTGAAGCAATATTCGTGGGAATGATTGATCCCAGAGTTGACTTTTAAAGGATTTAGGAGATTTTCAACGAAATATAACGGATCAAATTGCTCTGCGACTAACGAATTTCACATTAATCCCACTAAATCTACTAATAATTCGAAGCAACAAGTTACCACAATTTAATTATAGGCATATGTAAACTGGCAAAAAGAAAAAAGAAAAGAAAAAAGGAGAAAAAAGCAGGAAAAATGAGATTTTCATTTTCGAGACAATAGGAATGGGGCGAGTATCAGCGTGCGTTGTGAAAAACTGGACCGTGTCCATCAGGACACGCCTGATGGATGATAATGGAGGCGCTGACACGAAGGGTCGCACCAGCGCCGCAAGCGAGCTCTTGAACTGCACCTTTACGGTGAATAGAGATAAGGAAATTTCGCAAATCTACCACACACCATAGTAGGGCAATGAGGAAACGCTGTCGATTGCGATTCGTTAATCTTAATTTAAAATGCAACGCTTCTTCGATGTACGTTTCCCCAGGCGAATCTAACGATAAGAGTAAAATCAACTGTAGCTACGTTCGCGCAGGTGCTAATTAATCTCGTAATTAATCTGTCGACGCAAAGGAGGAATACATGGGTCTCTATGTAATTGCGTGAATTTAATAATTACCTAAATGTAGGTTCGATCGAAAGCAATGATTTTGAAGTTTCAGGCGTTCTGAAATTTTTGTAATTTCGCAACTGGTTTGTCCTACAAAATCAGTGTCGACTAGAAAAATTTTGAGAATGGGCAGCGTGGAAATGACAACATTCTGAATACTTGAGAGCGAGAAACGAAATTGAAACTTGTTTTCCTGCTTGTGGCTTTAACTAAATCGTTCTTTGAAAATGTCAAAAAATGTTTAAACCATTGCCCACCTACATCGTACTTGTCGACTGACAAATCCGTTCAAGGTTAATCGTCGAATCTCTGCTATGCAGTACACACATTTATTACCATCCTCGAAACGTAAGAGTACAGAGCGCGAGTGTGATAATCCGATTTAATTTAACCTGTCGAATCTGTTTTATTTATTACTATTCTCGATGGAAGAAAACAGCAAAGAGAACGATTGGATGAAATTTTTAAACATTTTAATTTAAAATCCATGTTATCGCGATGCTAAGAGCGGACCGTATAGGTAAATTATCTGGCTACCAAGGAAGAACATGTAGAAACGAAATTTCATAGGAAAATCTTTTCAGAGAAGAAGGAGAACTACTTTTAAAATTCACTGATTTCAAGATGAAAGCAACGATACGCCTGAAATGTTGTAGCAAATATTCAACCATCAAAGGAAAGAAATGTTGCATAAATTAACCTTCGTAAAATGATACCAATGGACGTGCGCTAAACTCTTTTTAAGACTCTTTTTAAGTGACAGAGAAAAACACAATGAACACACAATTTTACCTGTCTATGTCGTTTTGCAAACGACCTCGTTTTCAAAATGAAATCAACAAACTGCCACTAAATTCTGTTTAAAAATGGAAAAGAATACGATTGCACTTTACCGTACCCTCGTTACTCATAAAATCCATCTGATTTAATTAAAGTAAAAGTGAACGTAGAAGCCAACGTTGATGCACGATTCACAATCCTATGACCCGTTTGATGAAGATTTGATAAATAACTCGTTCGATCGGCCTGAAACATCGATATCCCTTCGTATAAAGTAATTGTAATTATACGAAACAGCTGTTTATATATACTGAGCGGTATAGAGCAACGGTAAGCGAATATAGTAAAAGATGCCGCGCTTGTATAACTCTTTCGAAGTAAACGCACGGATAGAATGGCCGGCCACTGCGATAACGTTCATCCGCGTTTCCTTTTCTTTCCTTACCGCCAAATTTATTTGCGATTTTCATGGAATTGCACGTGTTCTTCCTCTATCCCCGGATAAGGATATTCCGGAAAGAAAAAGAAGAAAAAGAAAAAAAAAGAAGAAAGAAAGAAAGAAAGAAAGAAAAAAGAACAGAAGAAAAAACAAATGGGAATCGATTGGTTGCAAGTCGATTTTTCATGGAATCCGCGATACTTTGACGCGCGATTGGTCGACAGAGCGGTCGAGGAGGCAGTCGCGATCGCGAGGATACCCAGAGTCCCTCGGGACTCCCGGGAGTGCCGAGAGAATCGTGCTAGACGCGTCGCGGGTGAGGATCGCACTGAGGATCCGGGCACACGGTGCCACTGCAGCCGCATGCGCGCTTCCCCATGCCAACGGAATTCATATCCTCTCTCTTCCTCTCATCCTCTCGTTTCTACCGCCTTAGACCTGCGACCGACCGCTGTATCCGTTCCCTTCCGTTCCATTCCGTTCTTACCTTCCGTTCTTCCCTTCCGTTCTGCCCTTCGTTCACCGGATTACCCATTTTCTCCCCTTATTCGAATTTGTTTCCGTATCTGCTTTTAGATCGTGCACCGGTTTTTACATATTGTTAATTACCTAGCAAAGCGATATACCTGTGCGCAGAAAGAATTGCCAATTTTTAGATATTTCCAAACAACTCGGAGTACGATATTTTTTATATTTCTGTTATATCTGTGATGATAAAAACGACTATGCGAATAATACAAAAGATTAATTAAGAGGGACGATGCTCGGTGTTTCCTTCACCACTTTCTTTTACGCTTAATGGATTTACGCTATAGAATGTTCGAACGGAAATAAAATTCCACACTCGGAGTATAAAAATAAAAGGATAGTGTTTTGGAAGATTTGACTAAACGAAGGAACTAGATTGGACAAGCTTGTTTCAGGTACTTTGTTCGAGTTTCACTTTGCTTCGTTACTCGAAAACTTTCCAACTAACGTTGACAGTATCTTAAGAAGATTTACTAGGCGTAGAAAAGTTGAAAGTAATTACGCTCGAATTTCTTGCTACAGGTAGTTTGATTTTATTTCCTGGTCGTAAAACTTTTTACGACTATACGTTTCCTCTAATAATATGATAAATGTTATTGCTCTAAGGAATGTCAAGAGGACGGATCAATAGCAGCCGACGATCCTTTCCAATCGTTTCTAATTTATAGAATTCTAGTTTATTTGGGGTCGGAGGTTGAGATTGGAACGATGGTAATGGCGTGTGGCGTCTTGAGAATGCTGACCGTGCGGCAGAAGATATGCTTGGAACGAGAGTTTACGAAAGTTTAGGTGACATTAGAGGTGTTTGTAGTTTGTAGATAGACGATTCCTTCGTTGAGTCTATTAGCTTTTTATCATATTACGATACTGTGTGATATAATAATATAATTTTATCGCTGTTCCATCGATCTGGCAATTCTCGGTAGTAGAAAATACCATTTTCTCCGAATAGGATCCTAATTTCCTTTATTCGCGTCGTCATTCTCTTTTCCCAAATAAAATGATTAAAAGTAACAAGTAGAAGAGTTTAGGTGTTGTAACTGGCCGAAAAACGAGCCTCATCCCATTTACGATCACCGATGGCATTGAAATTATATGGAGAAACTTAACCGGAATCAAGCCCATCTACACGCACAATCTCTTAGATATACAGTTAAAAGAACGGAAAGAATCATACTTGTACACGTTAATTAGAAAAGATCGACCTCCGCTAATTTCTTCTTCAAAGTTTCCAATATCGCAGGTTACGCCTGCTCTCGATTCCAACAATTCCGTCGTTACCACATCCCGTCTGACTATTTATTTCCCCCTACCGGTATTCCATTTCCACTCGCAATTCCCCTATTCCCCTATTCCCCTATTCCCCGCTTTGTCGTCGTTCCGTACTGTATCCCCGCTCTCAATCCCGTTTCCCTCTTTTTCCATCCCTGTCGGCCGGGCCACTGTGTGCTGCAACTCCCCCGCAGTCTCTTCCTACGCGTCCCTGCACGCTCGTGAACGTCAAAATATCGGTCATATCTCTCTTTCGTCTTTCAGCCACATTACGATTCGAGAATGAACAGCCCATCTTTTTATCTCGACTAGTTGGATAATTTTGAAACAAGGCAAACGGTTTTCTTATTTATTTAGTAGCGCGAGCAAAATGTAGCATTTGCTATATTCCTTTGTTCTCGAGATTTCAAAGATTAGAGAATTTTCAATGCGAAGGAATCGGTCGAATTTTAACAGAGAGTTTAAAAAACGTTTGATCCAATTATCGTAGAGTGGCGAGTTTTCTCAATAACGATAACGACAACAATGGCTCTTCGTCTTTTCGCGAAGACAACGAGAATTTAACGAGATATCATGGAGTATTCCTTTCGGCGTAATAAACGTAAATTTCGAATGATCTTTGGGTGAAATTTTTCAGAAATGTCCGCCTGAAGCCGACAGTTACCGCCGCTTTGCGTTTCAGCGGTTAGCAACGTTGAAACTTTTTGCCAGATAACGAAAGGCGACTAATTTATGTTCCCATGGCCGTTTCAGCCCACGTTTAAAGACCTTTGACATTTCTCCCACTTCTCGCGCAGCTTAGTTTCATCTTTGCTCGCAACTTTTTTTACGAAGATCGTTATCCAAGTTTTCGAATGTGTGCGTCGCTCGCGGAACGGAGGAGAACAAATTCGCTTCGAACGTGCCGACTTGTAACACGCTTTCCACGGAATTTTGTTTAATTTGGCTGCTTCTTACGCGAACCTGGCTGCCTTAAACAAGAAACGTCGATGGAACTTTTCCCTTCGTTCAACGTTTCTCTATCCTTTTCTCCCCTCTCGTTATATTTATAAACTTTACTTTCTTTTCTCTCTTCCGACTTACTTCCTCGTATTTTTCTTCTTTCCACTTGTTGAATTTACTTTTCATTATTATCCGCCTGTTATTTTACTTGCGTATGATTATTTCAACCTTTTATTTTCCTTTTCTCTCGTTCTTCCCTTCCTCCGTCTTCATTTTTGTCCGCTATAGGGTCGAAAGTTTGAGCGGTTCAACGAAGGAAGGTAAAGTCGATGAAATTAATAGGTTTAATCTCGCTCTGTTTTCCAACGCCATCCTACATACGTTCACTGTTCTAACGCGTGCGTCACACGTATACAGACTGCACTCTAAATTCTGATTTCTGATTTCTGATTTCTGATTTCGATACATTTTTACAAAATGGAAAAATTCAAAGGGCAAAGATAGGTATTTTGAAGCGGGTGTACGAGGAAATGTATGAGGGGAAACGGTTTTTCCTATTTATTCCTGTAATATTTCTTTTTATTTGAGAAATTTGTAATTTATCAATCGTATGTTGCATGATGTATGTTCTCCATGAAACCAGTTATTCCTAGCGATTTATTTAATACAACGTAGTCGTACCCTCGGTTCCTTTACCGCTTTCTTCTTAATCATTCTTCAATTTCAAGGGAGCATCGTGGAAATTTTTGCTGCGCTCTTCAACGTTTCTACGTTTCTATACTATATTTCTCTGCTGTATTTCTCTGCTGTACGAATAATTCATATATGAAACGACGAATTTCGAAAGTTTCAAAAGTTAATGACTGTCGAGCTTAACCAGAGAGGGTGATGTTATCGACGGAGAAGAATATCGCGATGGCGTTTTCTCTAGGAAACGTTGGCGCAATCGCATCATCGGTGGATCGCGTTCGAGCGTGCAACGTAAATATTAACGTAACGCCGTGCCGCGCCGCCAACGAATTTGAGATTGCTTGCTTATCGTCGCCTTTGTTCGTTTACCAGGAACACGGATCGATCTTGCCACCGTTTTCGAGGCGTGCGTCGCGTCGGCGTCGATTCCTTCGATTCTTTAATCAAGTTCGCGCGTCACATCGCGTCGACGCTCCCCATAAGGTTCTAGCCGAGTCAGAGCCGCGTTTCGCGCTGACGAGCTTCCTGCGTCTCGATTCAATTTCTCTCGATCTTGATCCATGTTGCGCCGAGAGTCGTTGCCAAAGGTTTCGCCTCTCGCAGTTTTAGTTAAGGGCGAGAAAAGCTTATCTCGATGTCGTGTAGACTTAAGAAGACGAGAAATTAAACATTTTTTTACGTTATTTGAGAAAAGAAAGGGCTCGTTTCTCCAGATTTTTCAAGATTATTTCAGGATAATTTCGTTAAAATAGCTTGTCAGACATTTAGGATCTCCTTTCGAAAGAAAAAGAAAAGACTTTCGACTTGAGACAGTTTGGCTATAAAAAAAAAAAAAAAAGAGTAAAACGAGCGACACTCGCTCCTTTCTTCCAACGATTCGAAATTCGAGGCCTTTGCCTTCCTTTAAACAACACCCCCTACATCCAAACTGGATAGCGACATCGTGCCACCTCGAAGCTTCCATTTCTGCCTATCATCGATCGAAAAAGCATCGGCTAACCACCGTTCGATTAGCTAATTGCACGACTTGGTTTGAGACCGAGCGATCGAGCTTTCGAGCAGGCAGCGATTGCGGTTGATCTTTTCAGGCCGTCATAATGGATCGGTGAGTACAATGGCGGCGGAAAGAGCGGCACAATGAAGTTGCAAAAGCTCGTCTTGTCGTCCATTAATCGGCTACGATGTTCGTTATTAAGCTGGCCAGTTCGTTATTACTGGCTATATTCATCGAAGGATGGCAAATATTTTATTCCTTCGTTCCTTTGGAAGCAGCCTGCCTTTCTTCCAAACCGGAAAACGGAACGAGTTAAGGTTAATTGGATGATAGTTGATTCTAAGGTGAAAACCCAAGGCCATTTCTATGAGTTTCTGTTGTTGAATAATTGCAACAGTTCTTTTTATATCGTATGGTATCGATTTTTATATTATGCTTGTTTAGGCTAAGCCTTTTTCCCTGATTTGCCCCGTTTCTCCAAGTTACTGAATATTTTTTGAAATTGTATTATATTACATTTTACTATATTACATGTTTGAAGGAGTTAAGATCGACCTATCGGAAACCGATTTGCTTCTATTAACTCGTCATTTCATGATTGTAGGGCACGATTCATACGTTTCGCTTGTTTTCAATTTTTCAATAATTTGTTGAAAGCAGGACAAGGATTAGTCTTTTGCGAAGAGACCACATTTGCGAGATTACAGCTTCAACCATACTGGAATACTCACTGGAATATTCACTGCAAACATCGTTGGTATCGTCTCCATCGGGTACACGTACACTTGTATATGTCCGATGATTGATTTGGTGAACTTTGTGCTAGGTATCGCCCTGAAGGCTGAAAGCATTTCCGTTCTCCACCAAGTTTCGTTTCTTCGCAAGTCGCTGGATTGATCGATGCCTGAATACACCTTGACTGTCGACGCCTAGTTGCATAGGAATTGGTTAACCGGCCAATGTCCGATTAATCCTCTATGACACGGTGACTTTTTCAAGTTACCTAATCGTATGTCTGTATTTTACGTAATGATTTATCTTGTATAAATGTAAACAGGTTAACGATCTATCTAAAAAGGATAGTGCAAGATGTTAGGCTATTCGATTTTAAGGATCTGAAGGATCCTTTACCCAAAGGGGAAAGAAGAATTCATTTTTATGAAAAATGAAACACACACGAGTGCTTGGTAGAATATGCATTTCAACGGATATTTGGAACAAAAATACCGCGATTCGTTCTTTAATTTTTATCTATTTTTCTACATCTCATGCTTACGTTATTCCGATCTCATTCTGGCAATCGCATCGTCCAAATATTGGATCCTCGAAGGGATTTCCTCTTTGAAGCAAGGACGCAAGATCAAGTATATATGTATGCCTTTAAGATTGTCGAGTTGTCGAAAAGAACTCGTCGTATTTTGCCATATTCGACATAGAGAAACGAACAACACCATCTTCTCGCGAAGAATAATTCAAGTGCGAACGATCAAAGACAAGCAATCGCAGATAAACGAATACCTGCGTACGCGTAGCCTTCTTTCTACGAATTATTAAATATATTAAAACGTCAAGGAATTCCAAATAATTGTAAATCTATTGATATATATATATATATATATATAAAAGGTAAATGAAAAGAAACAACGAGGAAAGCACGATGAACGTTGGAGATAAGTAAAGTATCAGACGATTTCTTAGCAACTGGGCAGAACCATGGTCAACTTGGTTATTGAAACTTGAAACTGCCCTCAACCATGCTCAACGACTGAAAGGTACGAAAGTTTGCCCTAGAGGAAACAAAACATCCTTTTGAAATTGACCATCTATCTACATATGTAGACGTATGTAGATCAGAGAGATTCCTCTCGGTCCAATTTACATTCTGTCGAGTCGCAAAGCGGGGCGCAACTTTCGTCGAGGCTCGCGTTTGCACGCGCGCGTCGACGATAATATTGACGTAAATCAAGGCGGTAATTTCGAGCCTGTACCTATATTGCACGCTCTCGCATACAGTATGCATGGCTTAAGTGCACTGAACAAGGCCGGCCACTTAACAAGGTATTATTAACTACGGAACGTCTGTGGAGAAGTTGGCCGCACACGGATACTCGGACAAGATTCTCCTCTCTACAACGCTTACTACGGGTATACTTGTCCTTAATAACGGCGTTTGTTTCATTTCGCCAGACCACGAATTTGCTCGCAAGTTTCCGAAAGAATGGTTACCAGCGTATTACAGTCGTATGAAAATGTACTTTGCAGGCATGTACGTTATTTGAATAAAATATTTAGAAAATGTATACATACATACATACATACATACATACATACATACATACATACGCATATCCATTAACGTTGTAAAATTAATTAACGAAACAACAGTATGTTTTTTGAATTACATATCAGAAATTCCGATTTTTACTCAAAGGTCGTTATTCATTTAGAACGTAAAAAGGTTTCGATAATACAAAATTAATATTTCAGAAATGATAGCCACAAGTTTATTAGATAGTTTGGCGTTTCAAGTCCTAGTCTTGCAATGGTAAGATTGAACGGAACGTTATAAAGAAGTAGAAAACAGAGAAATTAGGCATTTTGTTGAAATGCTTGGATCTGTAATGGAGTTAGTTTGGCTCGATATAATAAGCCAGTGGTATGCGATAACAAGTGGCGGCAACTTTACCGAACGTATACGTATGTACGTATTTGATCTCTGTTAGAGAGAACTGTTTATCAAAATCGCCGCGAATCGTTTGCTATCGTTTCTATGTTCCATCGCTACGTACATGCATTGACGTAGAATTAAAATAGAATTTTTAGAATTAAAATAAATGTGTACATTTTTAGAATTATTTGCTTAACGAGTTGATCGAGACGAGTAATAAGAATTTGGAAACATTTGAATGAAATTGGACGATAATTTTGAATAGATCGACGAACCGATTCGATGAATTTGATGATTTTCGGCATGTACGATACGTCGTATCATTGGCTATAACTTATATCTATTCTTAAAAAAATACTCTCTGTATATTTCTAGACTCTAGATTTCGTTCGATTTAGTGCCGTATCATGGCACACGAGTTGCGATCGTTGAAGTATTCAACAAATTTGTATCACAATCTATTATAGTATAAAACATAATAGGATACGAGTTATCGAGCCGCACAAATCGGACGAGTTTGTCAAATTTCTTCTAGATAGAAGAGAAAGGAGAAAAATTGCAGCGATCTGGATGGCGCGTTCGCGACAATTTGTGGATTGTTTCGGACGCGTTTTCCAATGGCGTGGACCTGCAATTTAATTAACCCAATTGACGGGAGATAGCCGGCACGTAGTCCTAACGCTGCACGTTGTGCTCGAATGTAAATATTTGCGAATGGCCAGACGGCAATAGGCGACCCTGTGATTGCGTGGTACACGGGTTTCTCCTACGCGTGCCGCTATAATTACGCGTTCACGCGCTACTCCGCCAGAAGTGTAGCCCCTTCTAGCGACGCGACCACCACACTTCCACTCGACCCTCCCTAATTTTCTTCGCGTTCAAAGTTTGATTGGTCGTAAATTCGTCGTTCTTGCCATAACTGTGAAAATAATTTACCTGCTTTCACCCCAAGTTGCCTGATCGATCCAAGTCCATAGAAAAGTAAATAAAAATATAACGAGAACGAAGATCACGAACAGTACGTAAAAGAGTCGGCTCGAGCAAGTTTAACTTTGTTAATTTCCACTCGTCGACCGATTACATTAATTAAATTTAATGGAAGTATGCCGAGTCCTATGGCTACGGAATATATCGAATATTACGCGACAGGTTCGGGCGAATAAATATAGATAAAGAGAGATAACGAGAGAAACGAATATCGGTAGGTGAAAATTGAGCGTTAGTTGGTTTCGTGTGTTTTTGATAGAAGAACGACGAGAAAGGTGACCGAAGGATTGAGAAATAAAATTAGCGAAGCGAATTTTCCAGCGAATTTTCTAGCGAATTTTCCGGCGAATTTTCGACCGCGTGGCGACACGATTCAGTGTGTTGCTAGGCGGCTGATGACTCGCGGCTTAGCAGCTGGTCACAATTGTGGTCACACGTGATTTCGATGGAAACCCGCCCCACCTGTTCTATTCTTTCGTGAAGTTTCTGTTCCCTTTTTGATAAAAAAATTCAGCCTTTTCATCTTCGAGGGAAAAAACCGAATAACACGAAATACTCGAAATTATTATTAAATCCGATGGCTGACATCGCGAGAACCTCCGCTAAACGATAACAAAAAAGTAACTTGCGTACGTTAGTCCGAGATTTTTAGATTCGATTCGTCCTGTTTCGCTTGCGCTTCGGCTAATAAACTCGGCCAGCGTACGCAGGCAAAACTAGAACGTAGAGGTAAAAAGAAAATAATGGAAAAAAACAGGTAGGTGCGCGATGAGCGAGCTGGAGATTCTGCGTAACCTAAGCCACGGTCGTTCTCTTCCCATTTAATTAACGAAAATTTCGCCGCTTCCTTTTCTCTCGATTCGGTACACGTATCCACGACCACGTTATGTTGGAGTATACGCGACAAACGAAAACCGTACACGCTCGATATTGACTTTAATAGGCCTCATTGACATTCGTTGCTCGTATTCTCCAATCCTCGCTATTTCTCTCTTCCTATTCGTTTCCGATGATTCGTGGCCGCTGACCACACGTGTCCCATAGTCACGAAGCTACGACGGAGTGAGCGTGTACAACGGGGGTGATCTTTTTTTAAATCTATCGTACAATTAAACGTTATCGTTAGGGAGAAATTGTTTACGTATGTTGCTAGCTTCAAGTTACGATAAACGATTGGTATCCTGACGGAATAAGCAACCGAACGTATAAACGCTCCCCTTTTATATCGTAGAGAGCAACCCATAGCGAGATAGTCGTGCATTCGAGCCACTTTGTGCACAGTGAGCCACTTTACGAGAAGCTGTATTTGATCTAATCGAATAATTGGCACGAGGTTACCATTAATTTAAACTATTGTGTATTATATCGTGCGTATCTATAACTTAAACATTTTTCTTGTTATCCGGTCGGAACGGACGTAATAAAAATTTCTAAATTTCCAGACAACGATATTTCCAGCCATATTCGGCGATTCTGTTATCGGCCTGGTCGAATTTTCATGGAGCCGTGACGCGCGAACAAATTTCCTAGATTGGCCGGTAAAGCCCTGCGAGGGTTAATCGGGTCGTGGCTGCCATTACGCTTCGTTATCCAGTGGTGGGCATCATAATGCAAGCGGCTACGAGCGGAAAAATCACGCGGCGACTTGGTCGACGACGCGACGTTAAACCAACCTCGACAAACCGAGTAAAGGGAACACGACCATTGCCAACCCTTGCTCGCAGGGGTGGAACGGATTAACAGTGGACAGGCGAAACTGGCAGCCGAAAGTAACAAGTACGGATCATCGGTCAAAAGTGCATGACGGGATCGAGCTGAATTTTATCGGTGCAACGTGACTCTGTTGGAACGACCTTCTTCAACGAGATACGCGAATAGTTGTGACGCGGTATTTTCGTCTGGGAAATTGGCAAATTTGGCGATTAGACGCCAGTTTTGAAATTACGTATAAATCGCTAATTATAAATGGAAGTTAGAAGGCGAAGATAAGTTGAATTGGGAGATAATAAATGTTAAAGGAAGACCGAGATTAGACGATAACGAGATTCGAATATTTTGTATTAGAGAACGTAATTGATATTCTCGATCGCTCGTTCTTCGTCGATTTCATCGGCGTCGTATCTCCAACAGATTTCATAGTAAGATAAATTGCATTTATCGAGAAGGATCTTTCCAGAATCTTCGATGGAAGCACATACATACATGTATAGCGTAAACTTTGTAAAATTACTTTCCTCTAATTGTATTTAGAAAGTAGTGAATTTGGTCACGTTACACGATCCACGATAATATACAATTGGAACGCGAAAAGCTGATTTATCGTAGAAAGAAGGAGGAGAAACACGTTAAACGTGGAAGCACGATGTTCATCGATGGAAATTGGACGACACGGCTCGCGTTTCGGTTAGTTGATCTTAAACCGCGAGCTTGTAATCACCGGATATTGGTAGAGAGGGGCAGAGGGTGAATCGGGGAAACGTAAAACGAACGAAGCGGCCAGGCTTCGCAAATGTTTCCAGGCTTCGATCAAATGACGTAATTGAACGGAAATAACGCGTACCACCGGCCAAATCTCCCATCCGTTTGCAACGCGCCGCCGTTTTGTCATTAGGCTAATTATCGACGCTGCTCGGACGTTGGACGAATCTGTCGAAGACACGGACATCGATTCGAAATTATGTAACCGATGCAACGTAATTATATGGGAATCGCGTCTCTGTTTTTTATTTTCTACGTCCAAAATTGAAAATACGCGTCTGGCTAAAATAAAAGTTGATAAATCAGCTATAACGCGACCGATCCTCGCGATTCTACTTTCCTTATGTTTCACCGATACAACTATCTTTTTCTCGTAATCTCACTGTGCAACTTTGGCCCGAATCATCGAGTCGGAGCAAGTTGCACGATTAGCGCGCAATCCGCGGGTAGCCACGAGTTAGTCGATTGTTCCGACAGCAATCGAATTGTGTTGGGTGTCTCTCGAAGGGATTTTAAGTGAATCAGGACGCGATGCACGCGAAAAGGGTAAACGAGAAACTGCAACACGACGCGACCAAGGAGGTCTCTTCTCCCAGTCACGGTATCCATTGTTTCCGGTACAAAAGGGGCCGACGCAATGAACGGGTCGACGGTAAGAGACGCTCGTCGAGAATCGAAAAGTCCATTGTTCCATCTTCGGGCCGCGAAGAGACGTGGCCTCTCAAAAATTTCACCCCTCGAAGCCACTCGGCCATCTCGAGTGACCAAAGCTCACGAAATATTTCCACGCCTCGAGTTTTTCATGCTTTTGCAATGCCGAGAAGACGGTTTTTGTTGTTGTTGTTGTTGTTTTTTTTTGCGTCTAAATTATATATACATAGGCATGGCAAACTTTTTAGGATTTCCACGCGATATAGCAAGTGTGTTGGCGACTTTTGTTGCTGTTTCTTGAAGTTGATACGAATTTTTTATCCCAACTCTTTTCCCTCGTTGGATATCGGAAATGGATTCTGAAGAATCTTTCGAAAGGATCTCGGTAGAGCGTTATCATCGTGAAACATTTTGGAAGATGAATCGTGCCGTTTCGAAACTTGTCGATATATAGACTGTTTGGTTTTGTTGGGTACCACGAATTTACGTAAAATTTGATTATATTATTTTGTTGCGTAAAATATAACGATCGTAATGTTGCATTGTAATGGATGTATCGTAATGTATTGGAAAAATGATACGTCGCTAAAAAGATCGATCTATAAAACCATGAAAAACAGAAAATTATCCGTTAGAAGGTACGATGATGGAATTAATTGGATCGTTGGAGCGGCTGAACTGTCAGGGCAAAAGAGCGTGAATTACGCTTCGTGTTACATATGCGTCGACGGCAATGACAAGCGACTCGATACCGCTATCTATTGTATAATATGTACCGTGAACCAGAGAAACGGAACAGAACGAGAGATAACTAAGGATAAGCAAGGCAATGGAGAAACGGAATGACAAAGACGGAGAAAGAGAGGATAGAGGATAGAGGATAGAGGACATAACAAGATAAATCGCTGGCAGATCCCTTTTCGGATTATCGGTATCTGACCTGGATTCGTCTCAACACGTACAGATCGTTTCGTTTCACTCGACAAACAAAATATGTAGAAGGAAATTTCTGTTTAAACTCTGTTACTTAATCCCCTATCGCTATCCAGCAACGACAAACGATCGAACCTAAGCACAGACGATGAGTGTCGTGATGGCGAATGAATTAATAAATTACCCCCGTTTTACGTAATACGCAGAACGTCCTAGTGGCCATTCCAGCGGGATTTAGTGATACGAACCGGGCATTGATCAGACGCGGCGGTCAATCATTTCCGATGAAACCGTAATCGCATTACAGAATGCACGGAGAGAGGAGAGAAGAAAGAAGAGAGAAGAGAGAAGAGTTGGGTACAAACGGAAGCACTCTGTGAACGCTGAAAGGGAAAATGCATTCTCCGTTGCAGAAACTCACGCAGCTGTAATCGACGATCTCTTTCCGTATCGTGGTTCCAGTTTAAAGCTTCGCGTCCATCATTAGCCGTAAAGAGATGGCACCAATCCGCATCCAAAGAAGGGCAATTGCACGTTGTTTTCTGCAGTCAGACATCTGGAAGAAGGTTAAGATATCCGATTAAATCGAATTCAATTCTACACCGGAGTTTCTACGTAATATTTTATCCCGCTTATTCTAGTTCTTAATTCGTCTAATTGAAATGTAAATTATATTGCAACTTTAGAATACGAATCGCAAGTTCAAAATTCTATTAAAATCGTTTCTAATTTACTTCTATATTACTAATCGTACTTGCCGTTACCACATTGTTTTTTCTTGTTCTTTAAGTCATATCAATTCCAAATTGTCGAATTTCAAAAGCTTTTGAAAAACTTTTTAGTTTCGAAGAGAAGATTATTATATTTTTATATAATATATTTTACTATGTTGTTGTTGTTGTTGTTGTTGTATTAATATCATATTATTATTAGTGTGTTTGTTAAATCATTAAATTATTATTATAAATATTTCAATTTCGCCGTAGCAATTAAAGGGTAATACTCACGAACGAATGAATAAATAGATAAAAGTTACGTGGCAATCGTTAATTTGCTCCAAAGATAAAGCAAAAAGATAAAAGAGATACGAAAGAATAACCGTGGAACAAAGTCAAACGACGTTAATTAAATCTGGCAGGTCTCGATCGATAGTTTTTGATGATCGGACGCGATAAATCGTCTGCCATTGTACAACCCCGAGTTGCTTCGTGACTGTCCTGCCGCCAAGTCATCACGGGACAATGATTTTCTATTCTGGCCAGCCACTTCGACTCAGTCGAAGGACGTTGAAGTGCTACTTCCGTAGGCAGTTTCTTAAAGAGGGTGACTAATTGGTTATAAAATGGCCTCGCACGACGCGACGCCACGCCACGCCACGCCACGCCACGTCACGCGGCCTTGCAAAGTCGCGTGCTAAGCACTCTCGATCCCCGACTCGCTTCGACTCGCTTCGACTCGCACTGCCATTCGCACGATACACTCCGACAAACTTTTCGTGTTAAAGAAGCTTGAAGAAAACTCGAACCTTTCCACGCAACTTGGTCGTTGAAAAATCTTTCAACGGATCTTCGTTTCGCTTCGATCGCGATTGATGATGAAATTGCAATAAAACGGGTCGATCGATTTTCTTCTCAAATTACTCGGAAAGCTTAATTAACGTATTTATCCAAAGGATATTTTTACGATAATTATAAATTGCGTATTTTTTATTCCAGCTTCAAAGATTGCTTTAAGTTCTAGAATCGATTAAAAATTTCCACTTCTGTAAGATCAGAAAGAAAGATCCCGTGATGCGCAGTATGGTGCGTGGCAGGCGTCGTTTTCTCGTGATTTTTCTCGTTTATTTTTAATTCGCGTAATTCCCGTGGCTTCAGCCCACGTAGCAGCGTCCTTATAATACACACGGGGAGACATTAGAGTTTATTCGCATAGGGCGGAAACAGCTTGCCCGATATGAAATTACCCGCGGATGTGTTTCTACCATTTCTGCGTGTTCTACAAGCGAGCGAGCCCGTTTTCTGCCCCCAAATGTCATGGTTCGCGTTGATTCAACGCTCTTTCGAATAGATGCCAGCTACCAGCTTTTTATTTGCATCTGTGCTTCTTTCTTTCTTTCTTTCTTTCTTTCTCGTTGTCTCTTGATTTCTTTGGGTCTAATCGTCTAGATTGTACGTACGTTTGTCGTCTTTCTCTACGCTTTTCTGTTTGCCCTTTCCTTTTTCAGTTCTTTTCAGTTTTCAGTTTTCAATTTTCACTCGTTTGACGGTTATCTTATTTTCCTGCTCCCTTTTACGTTGGCGTTGGTCGTTGGTGTTTCTTCTTTCCGCGGGTTCGTAGTCCGTTGTTACTCTAATTCCTTTTGTCTCTCGCTTTTACCTTTCTTGGTTCCTTTCGTCTTTCGTCATTCTCCCCGTACATCTAATTTTTAATAGCGTTTTGAAACTTTCAGTCCTACTTTCGTTCATTTCATCTTCAGAGAATTTCGGTACTCGCGTTTATTTTTCTGCTTCTCCAAGAAATTATGTCTTTTTTATGTTATTTATGTAAGATATTTCGAAACGGAGAACGATCGATGTTTCTTGGACGAAGAAAGACGAAGAGAGTAAAGCCGAGGCGACGCCATAACTCGCCGATGATTGTGCTTTACCGCCGCCACATTCATCTTCCGGATGCGTTGCTTTGTTTCCACTCTCGACAGTACCAATTCTGCTTATTGAGAATTCATGGCTTGCCATCGTGTCCTGACCAAATTTCTCTCCCCGCATACCACGAAACCGTTCTATCGAAATGGGAGGTACAATAAACTCGAAGAAACGAGAATAACCCAGGCAGTCGTGTTTTCGAAAGCTTGAATAATGGTGCTCGTAAATTTCCCTGTAGTTTTATCACAAGAAATACCAGAGAGGTTGAAATAACCAATTGGCAGTTTTTCATAAAAATTGTATAGATTTGAAGCGGTGGTGCGTTTTCAGACATCTGAACGATTCTTTGATTCTTTGATTCTTTGATTCTTTGACATTTGAACGGATAAAAGTTTGTCCTTCTTTTCGCGTTCGATATTTTTTCCTTTCGATATCTGCGATATGGGGGCTTTATAATTTAATAGCTGGTAATTGGTCGTCGCGTCAAACAGCCTGTGTTTCAGTTTACGGTATATACGAGTACAATACCGCGTTTCCTATCCTATATTTCGCAATGTTACAATGGATGGTCCATATTATAATGGACTTTGTATTATCTTTATTCGTTTCTGCGTTACACGGTACTACATCTAGCATTTTATTTTATTCGTTCCTTTCTATGTTACACCGTTTTTCATGTTATGTTCCATTTTATGTCCACCTTTCCAAAATCGAGTCTCTTTTTAACCGTGCAAAGTCTTTTGTTTGTCAATTATTAATAGAAACATATATTTTGCTTATGTTCGTTGCGTTGTTTGAAGGAAGAAACAACGAAAAGAAAGATACATAGGAAGAAAAATATATTTGTTATTTGATTTAATAACTTGTCAGATTACAGCCAAGTACGATGTTGTAGCTACGCGTTGTCGATTATTAAACTACGTTAAACCCTGTTTCAATTACAAATGATAATAAAAAGTTTCCAAAGTAATACTGTAAATCGCAAACATTAGAGAAAAACGCACGAGATGCGCGGCGTGTCAGACCGCACACGGTTTCGTACTGCTTGCCCACAATTTTTCTACCTCGCCACTTTACCCCGCCGTTACCCGTTCTCCAGGATAACATTCGTTCCTATATTTCTATATATTTTCCTGTAATTTATGCCACATTATGCTTATCCGAAGGCTTGAAAACTGTAGTGGTGTAAGGCTGTTGACTGCTACTTTCCACAAAATAACGTTTTATTGTTTTAAATATTGGTTTTGGAATCCGTTAGGAAATGACGGAAGCCACGAGGCAAGGAAACTTAACGAACAGTAAAGATAAAAAATGAATAAACGCTCGATAGAGAACTTAGTATCCATGTAAAAGTTAGCCAAGTTGTTTCCAGTCCCATTCTATTCTGGCATCCCCCTCTGATTCGTTTCGTACGATTAGAAACGTGGTACCAGATGTGGTATCAACTTGTAGAGACGACCAGAAAGAACCGATTGAGAAAGCTAGCTGGAATAGCGGCGATAACCACGAGGACGAGGGTTGATAACGACGAAACGACTTCTTTCGAGAGAATAGCCGTTAAATGGACGTGAAAAGTCGAATGGGATCGCGAAGCGACGTCGCGATACGTATTGCCCTGGGGATTGGTCGAGGGGAGATCGAAGGGTTTAGGGGACGTTTCGGGAAGGATTTCAGGTACTTTGTAAGAGATACTGAATGTCGTAGAGGTTTATAATCTTACGAAGGGTGGGTAATTTCAGACGGGAGGAAGATGGTCTTGGTTCGGTGAAATTTAGTAATTTAGTAAGGAGAAAGTGGAGAATTAGTTGGATATTATAAATGGAGGGAGCGTGAGCGAGATAAAATTTAAATCTCTTTTTCCTCGATAGCAAAAATTAAGAGAATGTTCTTGTAATTCAGGTAACGACAGGTTACGAGAAAACGTGTAGTAAAATAGATGTCGATTTGAAAATACTATAGCAAAGCGATAGAATTAATTCAAATAGTGTGATAGGATGAATTTTAAAAATAGAATACGCGGTATTTGAATGAGGAGAATGAATTGAGCTTAATAATTCTGCGTTCGTTCTGTTAACGTATGTATCATCGACCGATGTAATATCGTTCGCTTTAGGTTCTAAACTTCCCCCTTTTTCATGGATCTAAGGAGATGCGGCAGTTTGAGGAGAACCGAGACAGCGGAATTAAACGATTCGCACGCGATCGTGTGGCTCCAAGTTGCACCGAGAAGACCAGACGAAGACGAAAAATTGATGTAGTTGGAGCGGGAACGTAATTTGTTCGAGAAGAGGCAAGGGATTTGATTTTTCCAAATTGTAGCAATCGGTAACGCCTATCGATTTTCGCTAAAATTTGTGAAATTATTCTAAAATTAGAAAACGTTAAAGAAACGATAAAGGAATGGGAAGGAAGAATTTTTGAAGCGGATCGGAGAAGCGAAAAATTGATATCAACGAAATGATTTCTATCGTGAAGCTTTTAGCTCGAAAATAACGCGGGAGTATAGGCAGCTTACTCGAAGTAAGAAATACTAATGCGTGGTATGAAGGTTTCCAGAGTTTCCGGTTGGCCACGTGACAGGATTATTCAACGATATCGCAATTGCTTCGCATTGTAAGAGAAACGTGATCGCAAACGATCCTGCCACTGTTCCTCCTGCTAACGGGAACGTGATTCCGAATAAAAATGTCCATTTGCACGCACCACCACTCCTTAACGTCTACCGCAATCGTTCGTACACCCTCGTGAAAGTTATTTTTCACGCCCGTTGAATTTTCTTCTTCCGAATTCCTTGAAATTCTTCGATCTGAAATTTTTAAGCTTCCTAGATTTCTAAATGTTTCTAGTTTTTTGTTTTCAGTTTTTACACGCTCAGACGTCTAGATTCCTAAACGCTTGGATTGTTAAGTCGCGAAAGACAGCTTCTTGCGAATATCTCGAATACTAAAGCCGATCGCCGGTTATACGTATAGGACTAAGTTGTTCAAAATCGAATTCCAGCTTCGAAACATATTTCGTAATCGTGGAAATCGAAGATAAAGTATCTTTTTCGCCAATTCTCTAACGGATCGAACGACCAGTTTTTTTTTTTTTTTTTTTTTTTTTTTTTATTACGAATTATATCTCAAACGAAAGCAATTACACTTTAAAAAAAAAAAAAAGGCTTACTTGTGCGTGTTTGACATGAAATTATCCTATAATTCAGAGTTTGTATACTATACTAACCAAACCGAAACTGTGCGTGGATCGGCTGTATCATCATCCCGAATGAAACACAATAGCTCGATCGATCGTGAATTATCACGCATCTCGATTGTTTGCCGGTTAATATTGACGTTTGTCTTTGTTACGTTGAACGTTGGCGGCTATCGGTGTCGTTGGGTAGACTTTATCGAATAATCGAAACGCGATAGTCCTGGAAGCCGCGTAATGGCGACTACTTGAGCGACCGGTGAACCGACCACTGGTAATTTCCGTCGCGTTACACAAGTTTCAGTCGAACGTCGATCTCCGGTCGCAAACGATAAATCATCGTATCTTTATGTATAAAAAAAAAAAATTGAAAATAGAATATAGCTACTTATATCCCTTGGGCTATTAAAATTAGAAAAAATGTTAATGCACCTTTTAACCAAAGTGCTGGCTTTACCGTTTACGGGTTCGATACCCATAGAATTTATCAGGAAAAGCGATAAAGCGAACGCACGCAATGCGATTTTTCTAACGAACTCGTTTGAAGAAAGATGCGGCGATATCTCTAAACTCTATCGATGTTTTCTCCGTTTCAGGCCTCTCGGTGAGTTGTTGTATCCTTGCTTAAAACTTTCGCGAAACTAACCGAGACAGTGTGTGTTTGTGTGTGTATGTCGAAGCACGATATTGCCTTAGAATTTGACGTAATTACACAAGCGACACTCACTCTTTCGTTAGTTATCGACGATACCTTTTGTTTGACAAACGTCAGAGCTTAATCGAATCTCGTTCGTCTTCCCTCTGCGATGTCCTATACGACGATTAGATCGATCGGTAGTTACTGCCTACAAGTGGATGCGATCAAACAACTGTAACGTCGCGGAGAAACATTAAAATTGTTGCCGAAATTGAAAATAATGGCGATGTAGCGATTCGATTGAAAAATAGACTAGAGAATTATCAAAGCGTTTTAACTTGGCCAAAGTTCTCAAATGCCCGAATTATCGCTAAATACTCGATAGAGTGTATCGATACGATACGTATTTAGAAACAAGCGACTAATCGACGTTGAAACGGTTGTAAGATAAGAACAACAGAGAGATCGCAGCTTCTCAAGTTCGTTGGACAGATTGATCGATCGAAACAACGTACGGGTGGCAATCGTTATATTATCGTTCGTATAGCCACCGGTTACCATTACCAAGTGGCCAAGTATCCAACGGGCATCTAAATCTGTTTATCTTCGTAATAAGGGAATTAGGTTCGGTAAGGCGAACAGCATCGCCAAGCTACACAGATGGACCGGCAAGCAACTGGAAATCACTTTGACCTGCGATAAGGTCGAACCTCCGGCCAAACGAATCACGGAATGCCGTTTTATAATATTTTCGGAATCCTACGGATTACGAGAAGAAGGAAAGTAAAAGTACTCGACTGTTGGCTGATCTTAGTTGATTTACTCCAATTACTGAAAGGTGAGCAATTGCTAATTATCTAGTATAGATAGTACATTGTTATAAAGTTTTTATTTATATAATACAAACATAAAATGTAAGATAATAGTTGATAACGGTAATAAAGAACAGATGTCGATAAAATCAGCCCAAACAAGTAGAATTGCGCCTTCTGTGCCTTCGATTCCGCGAGAAAACACGCGTGTATACTTGTTTCACGCGAACGTTAGTGCCGTTGATTAAGCATTTAATAAATAACGATTTAATGAACGATTCGAAGAATCAAGAGGAACGGCGAGGAGTGAATACGAAAAAGCGAAAGTATTAAAGAGGGCATTTTCGAGAATTTCTTCCGTTCTCTTTTCGCGTGGATTCGTTTCCTGAATTCTGTCGTCGCAGAGAAGTTAATTGCGATAAAGTAAGCTAGTTATTCGAGTTAGCCGAGCCTTAACGTTGTTTCTAACAACGGAAGAATGAAAAAAATATCAAAAACGATGAAAATGAACGAAATAAACCTATGGTAGGATGATTTGAATCAGCAAGAGGGCGTCGAGTAATAGTAAGGTCTGATAAAATTGGTAGCAAAGTAATTTTTAGAAATAAAGTGACACGATGACTCACGCTATTACATTGTAATTACGACTGAGAATACTGATACCGGATAAACTTCTTTCCTGTTTCTATGTACAAGTTACATACGTATATTGCCGTAGGATGGTAGGATACCGTGGCTGACGATCTGTCGTCAACGATGTAAGCAAGTACATAATAAATATATTTCGCTGCAAGCAGTACTGTAACCAGTGTTTAAAAAAGACTATCTCCACTGTGTTAGATCGTGATAAACTGTTATAAATGTTGGACGCACGATCGAGGAAAAAGAACACGGGCACGGAGTGCATTAATTGATATTTCACGTAATGGCGAAACAAAGACCAATCGACAACGTTTAGTCTTAGTCCATCGACGACGCGACCACGTAACCGCGATCCTTCGTCGAATTCCAATTAGTCGATCGATCGATTGCTCATCGATGGAAAGGAGGAGCACTCGTTTCAATTTATCCCCAGCTGGAATCATCTATTTAATGGAGAGTAGCATAGGCTGGGTAGATTTGATTTCGATAATGGATGAGCCGCGTAGGTGCGCTGCGTGCATGCAATACTCGTGATTTTGCTAATGGAGGATAATTTGGACGGCAATTAAGAGGTTGATCGAATATACAGAGTACACCGAACCGAAGATGCGTGAATTATTCTCTTGTTGTTCGTTTCGTCGTTCACAGTTTCCCCTTTTCCTTTTTCCATTTTTCCTTTTTCCTTTTTTTTTTTTTTTTCTTTCAACGGCCATGCCTAGACGTTATCGTCAGACGTTTCAAGCCACAAGTTCGCCGTTTTGAACTAGCCTGGGAAGTTTTGCGAAGCAGCGGTCGAAACCGGGTGCATTTACCGAATAGGTCGTCGAGATGGATGGGAAAATAATTACGAGACTGTCCGAGCGTTCCTTGTTTTCGTTCTCTTCGATTTCTTCCAATCGTGGATCTCACTGTGAAGAGGAACGAGGAAAAGAAGACGAAGAAAAAAAGAAGAAGTCATTTGTCTCGGGGAAAGCAAGCGAGTGCAATACAAAGTAGCTTATCTAACACTCGCTACGAAACGCGAATCACTGGCTCGCGAAAGATCACTATGCTACGACCCCCTTTCTCCTCCCCCTTCCTCTTCTTTTCCCTCCTTTCTTTCTTTCTTTTCCATTGCACAATCACAGGGTGCTCGTAATTTGCACGGATCGTCCCCGGGCAACGTGGGATTTGGCCCGCATTTACCGACGTACAAAGATACGTTAGAACGTTGTATGCATTCGTATATGTGTGTGTCCTACCGACCATTAAACTCGCGTAAATGTGTTTATTCGAGTTAATAAAAACATTTGCCGTTAATTTATAGAAAGTACTTTAACAAGCCGGAGGACGTTTCGCCTTTGAGACAAATATATAGAGAAACATCGATAAACTCGGTGATCGTTTGTGTTTCGATGTTATACTAAAATATCTCTTGAAACGTTAGAAATCTTTTCGTCTCTCGACAGAGGTTAACAACGCGAACTCGAAGATTCTCGGAGAAGCTAACCAATTTTTATAATTTCTTCGTCCGTTTGTATTACGGTAAAAGCGTATCCGACTTGAATTTTCAATGCTGCCCGTTCGAACCTACCTATTTAAAATACTTTGGTACGTCGCTGGAACAGTATAAAATTGCTTCTTTTATCTTTTCATACTAGATAGTGATTACGGATACAAGTATGTCTATAATATTCTTTCGCGTAACTGTTTTCTTCCAGCAGTACGTTTAATTCCGTAACAGATTTTTCTATCGCCTTTATGATGCGCTCCGCTTCTTTAATTCCTCCGAATTTTTTACCGTGAATATTTCGACGATCGTGAATATTTGCATAGAAAGAACGGACTTGGTTGAACGTGTCGCGTCGCGTGGCCAAATGAATTTCTCGCGGAATAGTTGTATCTTTCAGATGTCTTCTCGTTCGCTGAAAAGTTAATGAAACGTCTCTGGGAGATTTAAATCGAAAACACAGCTATTCTAGAATATTTAACGAACACGGAAAGGATAAATTAGTTCTCGAAGGCGTAAGCGAATTTCTTCGAAATTAAACTTGTCGGTATCGTCTATTCTAAATTTTTGAATTTTATTTCCAAAATACGCAATTGATATTGTATACTACATAAATATAAAATAATAGAATTAGAAATTAATATTTTATAAGTTTACTTATCGTAAGAAAAGGGCATAAGAGACTAATCACGAATTCCAGAATACGCGTAAATTTAAAAAGTACAATGTCCAAAATCGATTTTCTTCGACTTCCAATTTATAAAGTTGATCGATAAGACTTTTAAACGACTCGAATATCGATTGAAACTTATTTCAAAATGTTTATCGGAAAATAATAGAAATATACAGAGCGGATTAAAATTTTAAGCGTAAGTCCTTACTGTCACCAAGTGTTAGCCTGTTAACTGTTAGCCGAAACAAAATTTAATACATACTCGGAGCAAATACGTGTCTAAAATCAAAAGGATTCGTTAAAAATGTTAAATACTTTGAAAATCGATATTTACCTAAAATGTAAAAGAAATTTTCAAATGGACATTGACTCGACCGTAATTCCGTGCGAACGTCCAAAACTCCAGTTATGTTAAATAGAAACGTGGGAAAAACGTAACGAAGGAACCGCATCGGCGCTTAATTAAAATTCTCCTGGAAGAAGATTTCGTAACGGTTAGAAGTACACGCGGGTTGCTCGACGGTTTCTCCGGATGGAAATGCAAACACGTTTGTTCATCTGCCCGCGGTGTAGATAAAACTATCTACTCCCGTGTCTACGATCGGCCACCTCCGGAGTCGGTCATATCGGACGTTCTGGATCCGTTGGAGCGTATGTCGAGGTTGCAAAACGTTCTATCGGATTAGCCCCGCGGAATCGATTTGTCGAAAACACCACGAGAGCGGATGATCGAAAATGCCAAGTGTTCTTGACGCGTAATAAAATACGATACAATTAAAACAAAGGAAAAGGGATGCTCGCTCGACTTGTTAATAAGAAAATTCAAATTTTCAAATTAAAAATATTCGTTTAATCGCGTTATCGTGTTACTACGAGTATATTGCTTGAATAAATATATATTTCGCGAAATGAATTTAGCAGAGATATTGTTGCGCACAAGTGTTTCGGGAGGAAACATGCATAATGCATGGACAACATTTCCAAACGATGCTTCATCGATGTATTCGGTAGAATATTATTAATTCCACGTGATCCCATGCAAATGCGGAATGACGCGATGCGTATCTCGCTGCCCTCTCGATTCATCGACCCGTGTCGAAAAAAAGCGAGGTAAAAAAGAGACGAGGGAGATAAAGAGAGAGAGAGAGAGAGAGAGAGAGAGAAAGACTGGTAAAATCGGCTCCAAGAGATTCGTTTACATTCAAATGGGCCGTGACGAATGAACAATTGATTCGAAACTACTAGCCTATAAAGGCAGCTTTCGATGGTCCGGCGTGGAGATTCGAATTGTAATCGCACGATAAACGATTTGTTTAATCTTTCAACGGCAAAACAATTTCAACAGAACGCGCTTAAAATATACAAAATATCTCATACTATGTAAAGTTTGCGCGTTTTATAGAACAAGCGTTTCGACCAATTGAAAGTTATGTTATTAATAGATTGTGAATGTTTATGCTTTTATGAGAATAACCTAACCTCAGTCTAGTAACGTCGATCGACTGCTAATCGAATATACCTGCATTTTCTGCAAAAAAAAAGCCTTCAACGAAACAGTCGTATTCAACGTGTTCCACTTATTCGTGCTTGTTCGACTCGGAACTCGAAAACAAAACCTTAAACGAAAAGATTACTCTATATATTGGATCTATCGGTAGATCTATTTGGCTGGATCTTGCAAACCAGATTTTCTCAGAACGAACTTTCCAACGGAATTTCGTTATTCTTACTTTAGGTCGTAGAATTCCACTCGCCTCGCTTACACATGTATAATTAATTTGTCGCGTGTCAACACGAAGAATGAGAAATCCACGCTATTCTACGAGTTAATCCTTGGCGTGATTCCGTTCGCGAGAATGAGATTCCAACGAGAGAGCGAAGAAAAAGCAGGAGAAGGATAAAAAGGAGAAGAAGGAGAAGAAGGAGAAGAAGGCGAGGAAGAAACGTTGGCGAGCGGCTCGAACGATACGATGATAACGCCAGCGGAAAATCCTTTGTCATATACGTATGTGTGTTTGAGAAACGCTGTGCTCGTAATTCTCGAGTTGTCGAATTCTCGCGTCTCCTCGACAAATTTTCTCGCGCGCTCGGTCTATGCCTTTCTCTCGATTAAGGAGTTCTCGAGAAGGAACGACTCTTTCAGCTAGAAAATCCCATGCAACGAGAACCCTGAGAAAAGAATGATTTGGGCGGACAAAAGTTGGAGATATAATAATAAGAGAGAAAGACAAATCCCTTTCTATCCCTTTACCGCCTTGCCAACAAACACCATAGACGACGCGTCGTATCGCACACGGGATACATCACTCTCGCATTTATTTTGCTGCTCCTCTTCTCTTGGCGATGATGATCAACGTTGACAATCGGGGATTTGGTGGAGCTTAGTGACGTGATTTTCAGATGATTTAGAGTAGCTTGCGAAAATATTTTTCGACGCTTGCCCAAGAAAACGTTAGATGTGTGCGTGTGCGTTATACATATAAAACGTTGAAATAAAGTCAACTAGTACGCTAGTTTATTCCTAAACCAGTTTAATCTAATCGTAATTAAACATTTATTTTTCCTTCTACATACTGCTGCTAGCAAGTATACAAACCTTCGCGGAGCGATCGTAATTGAAATTTTCTTTATTCGAATTTGAAACTTTCTTTAAATTCTCCCTTATTCACCCACGAATATTATACAATATATCCTACTACTTTAATTATACCAATGAACGAAACTGTATACTGTACAAACTCGCTTAATCTTATCGTAGCAAAACGTTCTCCTTTTCTCTTAAATACCTCTGGCCGTTAATTAAATAAAGATTCACGCGACAACCATAATTTAAAACTTTGCCCCGTTCAACCACGAATATTATCGTTGTTCTCTTAATTTTGCTATAATTTCTCGATCCAATGTAAACGACGGATTACGGTTATACGAACAATTTTACTCAAACAGCTGGTACTTGGTTGAAGGACCATGAGTTTCGGGACAAAGTCGGTCGTGTATCCGACTATATTACGATTACGGCCGTGCATCATTTTTATAAAGCGATATTTCCACATGCTCGCGAAGGAAATCACCTCTTTCACGGACCAAGATATATCCTCGGCGGTAACACATAACGCTACTCCATTTTATCGATGCTTGTTTCGCGGCCGTCCAATTCTCTGAACGGAACACGATCCGTATCTAGCGGTATCGGCGAACCACTTTTCTAGAATCGTAACGTCAGCATCGGACGAGATCGGGAAATTTGTGTCCGGGCATTTACACGATTCCAAAGGTGTCCGACGATTGCCCGTCGTACCGCCACGATCGGTCCTTGCTTCCTGACCAATATTTTTACTCGTCGCGTATGTACGTTTTTATAGTTTGAAAAAAAAAAAAAAAAACAAGCGTTTCGAGAGATTCAACCGTATCGTTGGAAAATGCACTTGCGGCAGTGGATGGAGCAAAGTTTGAAGAAAATTGTAAATCGCAAGAAATTCAATGGACGACATCGTTCCATCCACGAGTATCTTAATTCCAAGCAACTGCATTATGGTAAATGACAACATGCTGATATACATACATTCGCGATATTCCCACGTAGTCTGCTGCTATATAAACAGGATTACCTATATATAACGACTTACTTATTATACGTATTAAGATACCATCTCGACACAAGCAAACGACTGATGCTCGATTCTCAAAAAATTCAACGAACGACGTTACTCTATCTGTAAATATTTCAAGCCGCGTTAAATACAGTCTGTCACACAAGAGCGTGTCTGCGATATCTGCGAAACCTGACACCTAATCAGAATGAGATAAAAAGAATGTAAACAAACGAAAACTTCTCTAATACGCGTTGCTGAATACCTTTCAGTTTCATTTGAAACAGTGAAAGGAACAGAGCTTTTTAATATGAGTGCCGCGTACGCGAAACGTCGAAAATCGTCTGGCATGGGCGAATGAAAACAGAGATCGTGATTGGAGTAATATAATATTCACTGATGAATCTTCGTTTTGGGCATGGTGTCCTATTAGGCGTGCTTGGACTATCCATGGAAGAAGGATGATTCAAAGAAGTGTAAAACACCCTATAAAAGTGCATGTTTGGGGTTGCTTTAACGCACGCGGTTTTGGGACTTTGTGCGTCTTTACAGACAATCTGAATGCACAAAAGATGGTGAAATTGTACCAAAGGGGACTTCTCACATCCGTGAAACGTTGGTTCAACCAAACCGAGGACCAATGGATATTGCAAGAAGACAACGACCCTAAACATCGAAGTCGCATCTGCACCCAATGGAAAGCGAAAAACGCCATCACAGTACTTCCTTGGCCATCGCAGTCCCCTGATGCAAACCCTATCGAAAATGTGTGGTCCCTAATGAAATGCAAGCTGAGAGGAAGACGTATCACAAAAATAAGAACACTTGTACATCACATTCGAAAGATATGGAGGTCGTTACCAGAATCCTACGCTCAAAAATTAGTCGAGAGTATGCCGAAACGATGTCAAGCTATAATCGCTAATGGAGGAGATTGGACACCCTACTAAGTAATAGCGTATTAGTGTTTTAGATGTAGATTCAATTCATATAAATTTTTTTACAAATATATAAATATTTACAGAAATATCGCAGACACGCTCTTGTGTGACAGACTGTATATCGTTCCGTCGCAAATTATCTTCTGATTCTCTGCCCCCTTTAGAAGCACCCACCATCCACACCTGTTCACCTATTTTTCACCTATATAATTCAAAGAGAAAGACACGCGCTATCTTTCACGCCGCATGTACGTCCTAGCAGCATATAAATCCAAGGATTTATTACTCTCGTAAAATCGCAGAAAAATGTGAATCCACTGATTCCACAAACGTGGAACTGATGTATCAAGATAACCAAGAAGTCGGATCATTCTACCATGAACGTTCCATAACGGTCGATCCTTTCGAGTCTACCGTTACCGAATGTTCGTGTCATTTATGCTATAAACTTGTAGCAAATAACGAAACGTTGAAAGAAATGCTGTCCGTAGATGGATGATAAAAGGGATCGAAGAGAATTCGTTCGAAATTTCTCCGTGAAATAAATTATTTGACAAGAAATTCTAATTGGACGAAAACGCATTCTCTTAAAATTTGTTTAAACTCTGGCTACGAAATTTTCGAACAACCTGTTACGCGTGATACTGCGTCAAGCAAATGAACGACTTGCACTCTGAATCGGTGGTAGACTCGTTGCGTGAAAAACGATTAGAATGTTGCTTCGTCGGGATGGAAACTTAATTAACTGGATTTAACATTCTCTAGAAATTACTTATTTCGTGACTTGGAGCGTACACGTAGATACCGGCGACCATTATGCCGAACAGTCGTACGGCGCGCATTAGAATATAACAGAGTACCATATAACGTTTTGTTCGATCCTAACATTCTAACAACAACGGTGTAGTTTTGCAGTTCCAGATATACCGAGTAGTCGAACGTTGCGTTTGCCGCGGCCTCCTTCGTTAGGCGTATAATTCGTCGGATGTTCGAGTCAACGTCGAGTAACAACGCTGAATTTGCCCGACTAACAGTCGCATAACGTAAAGGTTAGCCCGGCTACCTAACGATACTCGAGTCTACCTATTCGAGCTAGAAAATCTGTTCGTTTTCATTTGCATTTACGGACAAGTTCCTGTCTCTTTTCATCAAACATCGGGTTTCGGCCAGAGCTATATATAGAACGAACCAGCAAATATCGCAACTATCGTCTAAACTTACAATCTGAATTAATCATCGAATCAATAACCAAAGAGACCAAGTTTGTATGTATCTCGGTCTTAAATATTCGATCGAGTCTGAACTAAAAATAAGCAAGAAGCGGAGATCGAGTCGCAGTGATCGCGTGTTAGCTTGGAATTCTTCTGCAACTATACGGTACGATGAAAACTAAATTAAACTATAGAGAAACTAGCGAAATTGACGCGGTACGCGCACAATTACACGATTTTCTTATCGATTGATATTTCCTGCGATCGTTACGATTCTTAGTAATTGGTGGAATTTCTTCGCGGAAGAACAATTGCCCCGCCGAATGTACCGATCGATCGTAGGAAACTTTGGGGTAGTGTCGAATTCGACGCATCTAGATAGATACGCTGGTAGGGAAAAGAGAAAATGGCGTATGATGGACGACAGGATCGTGCAAAAACGTAACTTGTCACCTAGTACTAGATTGTACAAGTCAATAGCGACTGGTCGAAAATGTCACGAGTACCGTTTCGCGATACAAGTATATACAATTACTGGAATTTACGTTGAATGCTGTGTCGAAAAGTTACGCCTTCAATTTTTCCGATCGACCGAAAGTTATCGACGCGGCACTACGTAGCTTAGGATTAAAGCGACGGCGGCACGGTGTAGTTTGAAAGTTCATTCCCTCGAGAACAAAAAGGAGAAGGAACGTGAAACACGAGCTGGATGAAAGACAAAGTGTCTGCTTAACTCGAGTTCGCTAATTTTCACGCGGTCGCCACGCAACCGTCCGTTAATTAATTAATCCGCGTGCGCGTCGGCTTGATTAAAATGGTCGGAACATCTTGAGACGGGATTGTGGTTGGTATGGTGGGGTGACGATGGTGAAACAGATTTACGGACGAAGAAAGATGATGGAAGGTTGGTCGAAGCGAAAACGCTCGGTCGCAAGCCGAGTGGGTCGAGCTTTAAGCTCGTTCCCGCTAGGAGAAAACGTTTTCGGGATTCGTGGTACGAGAATGGAAGGTGCTTGGTATGCCAGCGGAGCATGCTGAATATTGGTTAGCTACGTGCCTGACCTACCGCAACCCGCCGGATATGTCACCTCTGGAAGCATTATATCAGGAAAATCGAAGTAAGCTCGACGAATCGTTAAGAAACGATCAACGTATTGACAAACTGCTGCCAATAATAATCGCAACTTTTATCGAAGCTCTAACTGTATATACAATCCGGTATATTTGGTTAATGTCGATTATGCGCGTATTTAAATAAGACGCGTGACGACATTAATTTCATTAATTTCTTACTTTGTTTGCACGTAACAGTTAATAGTCCGTAGGATAAAGCATCGGAAGATTATTTCAATCGAGGCAAAATACTTTTAGGGGATGTGAAATTTAAAAAAATGGAAGAGAGAGTTTTAAAGTAGTCGGCAAAATAACATTTCGACCTCTCTATTTACTACTACAGAAAAGACGCCTTCCTTTCTCTTCTTAGTTCTCTTTTCTCTTTTCTCTTTTCTCGTGTACGTACATGTAGGAATAATGAACACCATAATGCTAGCATAAATGTGCTTTTCACCCTGGTTCTATTATCGCAAGGCAAGAAAATCCTACTGGTAAGGAGGATTACAGTGCTAGCTGATTCTACGATTCCATATAAGTAACGTAACTCCAAATTACTAGTTTCGAACTACGAGCAAGAAAAAATCGTCGACTTAAAAATGTTGTAATAACTACGTATACGTATAGAAACGCTCGTATAACAGGGTAAATCCCGCAATGCTTCTTTTCGTTTCAAATCAAACACGATGCATTTGTACGGAACGGGGTTTTCGTTCCATTCGCGTCACGACCGCCTTCGTTTCATTAGCTTCGCAGTTAGGAAATTTTCTTCCGGCCATCTTTCTCCTTCTTTCAACCTATTCGCCCATGTGGCGATACTCGTTTTTCGCCCTTTCGAAATATCACGCGTAGGTAGCCAGCTCCATTTGTATTCCTCGAGTTAAGCAGCGAGCTTGAAAGCACGAACCGGATGGTGCTGTAACACAGTTGTATCGTGGGCGTTCGTCGATTCATTGAGCGCCTACGAGGGCGAGTTTCTCGAAATCTTTCACCCTTTGCATATCACGTCGAGCTTTCTTTAATCAATCGCTCGTATTCGCTCCGACTCGTTTTTAAACACTTCCAGGACGGCGTTGATCCGACGGTATTCCGCTTTCGAAGATTTACGCGGATAATGCGGATCGCAGCATCTTCTCTGACCGAAGCAGCTGAATCCACGCTACCAGCGAAACTTTACCGATTATAAGTAACAAGTTATATTATAAACAAAAGTAAATGCTAAACCAAGTTGAATTCTATTCGATGTGAAACTGTAAAATTATAAAAAAGAAATGTATAATCTATTAGTGGAAACTCGTCAAGTCGGGAAAAGGCTCGAAGCACGCTATCTGTCGCTCGAAGAGGAGACCTCTTTTTGCTCGTGCATTACCTCTGTAAGTTCGTCGAGGAATATTAAGCGAATCGAGCAAACGGCGGAATATACTTTGCCCATGAAAGACAAGGAACAGGCGAAAGGTAAAAGAAGAATTAAAAAAAAGTGTCCAGCAGATGCCGGTTTCTCGAGGAGAAAAGCTAAACAAGAGGAAGCTATTAACCGGATACGCGAGAGAGCAAGGACACCGGGTTGGAAAGCAGCGAAGGAAGAAGCAAGGTAGACAGACGTTCGAAGGAAAGGAGGAGGAAACATGGCAGAAAGTCGCCAATTAAGATTCGGAAAAACGAAGCGGGTAATTCTGGAAACTGGGACAGACTGTAGCTCTTTTCTCAACGAACATTGAGGCGAAAAGTGGCAAAGGAAAACAGTTGAACGTCTCGGTGATGATTATTTTTCTCTTTTTCGATCGTTTTACGTTTTTTTTTCTCTCTCTTTCTCTTTTTTCTTTTTCTTTTCCTTTTTCTATTTCAACCGTCTGTAATGGGCTTTTTTCTTAAGTGCGACGAGACGCGAGCGCAATATGCACTTCCTTCTTTAATGGAACTAAGCACCTTTCGCGATATTAGTCGGTGGTCTTCGCGCAGCCCGTTAAACGATTTTACTCCCTTCTTCTTTTCCTTTTTTGCTTCTTTTTTTTTTGCTTCTTTTTTTTTGCTTTTTTTGCTTCTTTTTTTTGCTTTTTTTTGCTTCTTTTTTTGCTTCTTTTTTGCTTGTCGCTTGTCTGTGAGCGCTAGCAAGTTTAACGTGTCGGAATTACGTACTCCTTTCGATGGAGAAGGGTGATTGGTTTTATTCGAGACCGGCTTTATACGAGAACCAAGAATGAATTTTTTAAACTTTTAGTTTGGAAAATTTCAAAGCTGTTTGAGAAGAATTTTTAAGTGAAAGAAAGAAACAAAAAGAAACAGAAAGTAAGAATTGGAAAATGTTGAAACGAGGATGATAATCGTAACAAATTTGAGACTTAAGGGACGAAGAATCGGTTTATGAAAAAGAATAGTCTGTTGGATGAGCAGTCTTGCGGCTATACATTGAAAAGTACTAAATAAAATACGTATAATCTCTCTAAATCCTTAATCGTCGCGTAACAGATAGAAAAGAGGGACAAGTAGTGTTTGTGAAATAATTTAGCGATGCAACAGTTGAAACCGTTTCTCTCTCTCCCTTTCTCGTAATTTCCAAAAAGTTGAACATAAAATACAATGAAACACGATACAAACACGTAAGGATAAACGATAGGATACAAGATAAATAGAAATAATTCAAATATATAAGAGTGGACAATATTTACACAGAATCGAAATTCAAGCCGAAATATTTCGCTTTCTACTGTGTAATAATATTTAAAAAATAATAATAATAAAAGAAGGAATAATTATTAAGTAAATAAATTGGAAATAAAAGGGGAAAGAGAAAGAGTGTGCAGAAAGGAAAAATAAAAGCTGAAAGAAAATCAGGTTGCCATTAAAACGTTCGTTTAAAGATTTAAAGGCGCGTTCTTTATTGTTATTATCGATTACGCGAAGGATATAATAGCGAGATCGTGGCTTGTATCTTAAAAATTCACCGACGTTGAAACCTCGCTGGCCGATAGACATCGGGAACAAAGTAGAAACACGAAGTTCTCCTCGCGAAACTACCCAGTGCATGTGACTTGATACTCTTCTGACTCGCGTCAAACACGATTGCGACGGAGTATAATTTTAATTAAGCTCGTATTACGACGGAAGCGAATAATCGTTAAAGAGAAAGAAAAGAGTTTAACGAAGAATTTTAATTGCACAAAAATTGCAGTCATCGATGTTGCTGGATTTTGAAATTTACGATCAAGAAACAGCGACACGTAAAATTAATATCCTTCGATTAACAGAAAAAACAACACGACTATCAACATTTTCCGCCGATTATAGACGATTTGAATATATCCTCTCGTAGGACCAACGTTCTCATAAAAACCATTCGTCGAAAATCTCACCGATCCGATTGACGATCGGGCAACTCGATTCACAACGTAAAAACTCGCTCCAGTGGATCCGTTTCACCGAAAAGGAAAGAAAGTAAAAACTGATCCGCATAGAATTTTCTGAAGCAGCGCATCAGCGATGAAACCGTTTTGAACTAACTCGAGAGAAAATAATTTTCCTGCCAACGACAAAGAGACTTCCGGGAAAGTGGAAAGACGTTTTGAGGTATTGGCTGGTGGAAGTCAGCCTGAGCCAACGAAGAAACTGGTAAACTTTGCCGTACTTATCTCGATGAAATAGCCTTTACGGAAGAGGTCGATTTTTTTCTCGCCTTCGCGAGAACGACCCGGTTCACGGTTTTGCCTTTATCTTCGCTGCTTTTGTCTGCTTCGTCCGACGCGTTACCTACACATGCGCCGACGTCACGCGATCCGTGGATTTCCGGTTCTTAAGGAGGTGAACAGCTCGAGAGTCGATCTCGAGTCGAGACTAATCGTCGAACGATACCGGCAACTGATTTTCTTCCCGTTCGTGCGCTATTTTTCCAGAAAACAACGAGTCTCCTTTTTCTTCCATCTCTCATTCTGTTTTCTTTCGCGATGTTAGCACAGAGATTGTATCGTAAGTGGATTTAGCGCAGAGTGAAAGAAGCTGGCGAGTCGAGCGTCGATTATTTTAGCTCGGGGATCGCGTAAAAGGAGATTAACGGTGTTGTAAATTATTAACGCTCAACTGACAATATAATTCTAGGATTTTCTCCAATTTCTAAATTCTTTAGCTTTCTGCCGCTGTTGGGATAGAAATAATTAAGGAAGCAGTTACGTTAATAATATCATTTGGATATTGATGATCGCAACACAGTCTCGGTTACGTTCTATTTCGATAAATTAATTTCTAGATACTTGATTTCGTTTTGTATTTCGAACGAATTTATGAAACGGAGCCTATCGATTGTGTTTTTGATGTAACGCTAACGTAAAGGCAAAGCCCAACGTTATTCTAGTCTCTCGTGGCATATTTGATTAATTAAACGTATTGATTCGTGGCTTTGACGTCTCTCTCTCTCTCTCTCTCCCTCTCTCCCTCTCTCTCCTATTTTTAACTAAAAGTTATAGGAAGTAGCGGATAAGGAAAAAAGATCAATTATAAAGACAAAGGAAGAAGGAGAAGGAGCTGGTCGAATGGTTGATCCTTGTTCCGTTCGATTCAGTCTGCTCGATTATTGCACGCCTATTGTCTTCCTTTTTGCTGTTGGTGACTGGCGAAGCATCTACTTTGCTTCCGGAACGGAGCGCAGGCTGATTTGAATCTCAAGCGGAACAAGTCTTAAGCGATACAAGAAGCGACGAAGAACGGGGAATGTGACTTAAATCAGGAGCGGAAATTTTATGGGATACAAGCGAAAGAAAATGTACAGGGGGCTCGCGCGATCCGAATACGTAATCGGCCCGTTCGAAATGTTTCCGTGGCAAAAATATCGTTCTTCCACTCGCCAGTCTTGTCGAACGTTCAAAGAATTTCATTCGCTTTTCTTTTCGCCTTTTCTTTCCAGAGTCCATTTTCGAAACAAGACAAGCATTTCTTCGATCGATTCGCATTTAGCTGACGTATTGGTCAAGCTTCTTTTTTCATTCTTTTCATCAAACTATTTCATTATTTATATATAATATAAGAACAGAAAGTATTAGTTCCTCTTCGTAGAGTGGCGAGCGATAGTAACGATCGATTCTTTAAAAATATATAGCAAGATTTGCATTTAGCCCTGCCCGTTTGTGAACGAAGAAGGTTCCTTCTATTTAAATAGGATATACCGATGATCGAAACGACGGAGAAACTTGAAAAGCGTATTATTTCTTTAAGAAGCCGGATCATATTGTTAAGACAGCTTCGTTTAAGAGGAAAAAATTTGGTTGGTTCGCGATGAAGGAAGGAATTCTGTGAGAATGAATGAAAATAATCGATTTGTATTTAGTCTTTTTTCCTCTTTTTTTTTTTTTAAGGATTAGTGCTTTTTTTATATAAAGATGGGGAAGATGGATAGTCGTTAATTAATAAAGTGAAGCGGCATTACTGTAAAAATCGAAAAGGACGTTAGTCCAAGGTAAATTGAATCGCGTGACACATTGCGAATGAATTATTCATGGAACCGTGAAATATCCGTCTGATATCCTACGTGTAATTCCTGCCAGTTCATAGACTTTTAAGAATTTCATTAAATCGATCATGACCCCTGTGGACAAAGTAAAAATTTTGCCTGGCGAGAACAGAGCCAACTTATCTCCTATGTTCTATAAGTATAATCTAAAAACGAGAGAGAAAATTAGACAACTCTGGCGACGATATAATTATTACGGATAAAGATTTCGAAAATGATAAAAATACGACGTTATCGGATGGTTGATGGGTATAACGAAGTAAGTAATACGAACCAAAATGTTATAAAATTTTGTTGCATTTACGAGCGAAGCATGGAAAATAACTAATTTCTCAGTTGATAAAAGATTTCATGGAATATTTTCATCGTAGAAAGCTATCGATAATAATCGATACGAGAACGATGCCTTTCCATCCCTATACGAGAGATACCGCGTGGTTTTTAAGTCGTATCATAAAGGATTTTATCTTTATTCTGTTCCTATTGGGTTTCTACGAAGCTTTCGAAGCTGTTCTCGAACAAGGAATCTTGTTTTCGTCCGATACAGACTATCGTAATTCCTATCGAATCGTTTTCAGAGAATTTTGTTCAGCAAACTCGAGAGAGTGTACAGTTTGATTCTCCTTTGTGAAATCTAGCCTTAGCTGTCCGGCTCTTCTTCCTTTTAAGTGGAAGCGATATTTGTTTCGGTTGACGGTATTGTAAAAAATGTCCACATGGATATCGAAAGGATTACGGGAATGCTCGATGTGCATCTATCTTTTCTAAGAAACAAACACGAATTTCTCTTAAATCATGTATTACGAAATCTTTGACTCTCGCGAATCACTAGGCTAAAATATTTAATTGTCCGAAACAACGGCGAGGAAGTAAGAGAGTACAGAGAATATCTGGCACAGCTGTCAACGGATCGTTTCTCTTCCTCTCATTTTCTCTGTCTCTGTCTCTCCACTTGTAGCTTCCATCCCGTTTTCATGCCTGGAACGGAAATAGGAAAACGAAGAAAGGACGTTCGGTGTTTCGAACGTGTTTCGTTAAAGAATCGGATAGAGAATGAAAGGAAAAAATGCATCTTCGATATTGCCAAGCTAGACTCGGATGAAAAGCTGGTCTCTCTCTCTCTCTCTCTCTCTCCCTTCCTCCCTCGTTTCTGTAACGGTGGCGAAACTAGACCAAATTCTATTCGTTGGAGAAAAATGAGCGACGCAGAGCAACGAGTTTCGATTAAAACGAAAAGAATGTTACGAATCCGACGTTTGCACGATTTAACTTTTGAATCGATTTCTTCTTTGTTCGATTCAACTTTCGATCTATGATCTTTTCCTCGTTGCTAAAACACGGTTTCTTACTAACGCAGATAGAGCGAAAGCAGACGTCGAATTCGCGTACGCCTTCCGAGGCAAGCTATGGGTATACCGTGGACTGTGCGAACAATAACAAGAGGAGAAACTTGCCCTTTACGTTGCCCCAAAAAGTACACGAAATTGCTGGAGAGAAGGAGAATGGAACAGGTTGCCATCGAAGAGACGCAACTTTCGAACTCGAAATTACCGCCTTTCTGCTCCAACCGACAATGACAGTTCCACCTCTATATTCGGATTTTATTACGAGAAAACGAACTGCTTTTTTTTCGAGTAAAGTTTCAACAGAATAGATTCAACCGAAAAATTCGTTGTACCGTTTTTTTCTTTTTTTTTTTTTTTTTTTTTTTTTTTTTTTCAACAGACGATTCTATCAATATGAGACCACTTTTACCGAATATTCTCTCAGGTTTATATCGTGTTGTATCTATTACAAAAGGATATATGTATATATGTATATGTACATATATATGCGTATAGGATAAATGAAATATCGTACTTGTTAACATTTACCAAACATTATTCTGCGAAAATTCTATTAGATTATTCGCGCGTAAAGGATTGCGTGATCGTTGGCTTATTTCAAATATTCGCGATGCGCGTGTACCTGTACTATACTGTTTTCATAATTCTTCGCTAATATTTCGATTCTCCATAATTCGTTATACGTGGGACAATAGTTAGTCGACTCTTTAATTATTTCGAACAACGCGTTATTAAGTATCGTAATTGGAATTTAGACGGAGTAAGAAATATGCATAAAGTGATCAACTAACGGGAATGATTACGGGAATAATTAGGGGAATAATTACGGGATGATTAACCGGTATGATTTAACTTTAACTAGCGTACTCTCTCGACGAATGGCCGTGTTACCGATCGCACAATAGAAATTTTCTGCCACGATCGAGCATCGAGTGATTCTCTAACTATCTGTGTTTGGTTTAATTTTTGTACGGTAGAAATCTCTTGCATATACCATATACGCATATATAATCATGCACGCGGCATATAATTAGGATTAAAGGAAACGAGAAACGAGAAAACTAGATGCGTTTAACTTGGCGAGAAATATTAATTAAATAAAATGAAGTAAAATAACGGGTTACGATGAGAAACAGAATATTTTCCATTTTATTTAATTCCTCGTATTTTCTATTATAGAGCTGGCATTGAAACGATCTTCGTTTAATGTCGGGGTATTTTTGGCAGGGTGCGATCGACGTTGTAGTAGACGAGGCCCATTCGCCACAGATGGTTCGTAAACGAATCGTCGAGAGTGCGGAACGCGCGTGCAAGCTTATCTTTTAACACGACTGGCCAGGTAAATCAATAGAGCCGCTAGAGCTTGAAACAAAAACAAGAAAGAAGAGAAACGTGGACACACATACATGCGCGCACGTACTAAACGCTCTATATCTGAGCCTTCTACTTCGCTGATTCGTACGTAGCTGGTTACGTATAAGGCTGGCTTTCGTGCCATTGAGATGTTTTGAATTATGGCAACCCTCGATTTCTTACACGATTTATTTCACCTCTTCCTTCAAATCGTCGAGAAATCACGATCTGTGATCAAACGATCTGTTACGAGAAACGTTTCCTTTCGTTTCCTACATCTTGTTAAATGGAAATCATTCGTTTATTTACATTTATGGCAGTAACGATGGGAATTTATTAACATCACGCTAACAGTTATTAATTCGGAATTATTAAATATCGATCGTTGTTATAACTTTATGTTGTTATAATACGATAATTTTCCAACTATTGCTCTGTGTTCTATTACATTTTTTTTTTTTTTTTTTTGAAACTATTTGCGTATCAAGAAGGTCGCAAACTAGCAAGACGGTGAAAGAAACGCGTATGTAAAAATTCATTTCCGTACGACATTTCCACAATTGTCGAAACTTTCTAATCAAGTTTTAAAATGTATTTATTTATACAGCTATTTCTCGTTACCAGGCCGGTAAAGCAGATAAGCATATTCCTCTTCGTAGAATAAATTTGTTAACCACGTGGGGTAGCTCGATACGATCAAAGTTGTAAGTGCGTGTTACGTGGACATAGACTGTTCGAAGGAGGCGATTGATCCATATGAGAAGAGATTCGAAATAATAAGCAATAAAAACTAATATGTTAATATCTTAAAGAATATCTCTTCGTTCTACGAGATTATTTTTATATATTTGATAATTTTCTATGGAAAAGAAATGATTAAATTGGTGGTCGGCAATGGAAATTAATAACAATTGGTAGGGGTACGATATAAAAGATTAGACGTCAAGCTTGGAAAACGCTTACATCTATCTTTTAATAATTGAAAACAATCTACGTACATAGCATTAAAAAGGCGAAACAACTGCTCGATAGAAAGTTATCAGAATCGAAGTTCTTTCTTCGACGAAAATAAAGAGCTTCTTAAACGAACGCGGAGCGACAGAAATATGGAAAGACGTGTGGATGCTTTCTGAAGAATTCCATTTTCTGGAGAAAGAGGAAGGAACGTGGAGAAAGCTCGTGAAAGGAAGTCGTTTAACGCGATTCGGAAGCCTCTTTGCTTGGAGCTTGGAAAGCGGAAGCGGAAGCGAAAGAGAAAGAGAAAGAGAAAGAGAAAGAGAAGGAGAGCGTTGCGTTACTTACGTTACGTTACAGTGTTGCGTTACAGTGTCGCGTTACACGGTGTTGTTGAAGAGGAGGCTGCACCGCGTCGGCCTCGTGTTGCGTCTAAACACGCTAATGTGGCGTCGGACGTGGATAATCGCACGGACGTGGTGCTCGAAAGAAAGAAAAAGGATCGGGCCACCGCGATCTATTATCTCTATCGCGACTCGCTGGTCGTTTCTTCTATTCTAAAGTTTTAGAAATCAGCAGGTTGTCGAAATTTCGTTTTCTTTTCAAAAAAAATTTCGTTCCATTCGTTCCATTCGTTCCATTCGGTTCTCCGCAAACTTTCCTCTCGGGGAAGAATTCTTAGACGGATAAAGGGAATACAAAGGAAAATTTACATTTGATTTGCGACTGGATTTCATCAGAAGCTAGCCTTAAAGAGCTACCAAACTATGGCGTTCTCGTCGCTCGTGCTTGTCACAAAATGTTCATGTTTCCAGCAACGAAGGCGAAGAAATACACTAAATCGACTATAAATAATATTCGTGCTCGAATTGGTTTCGTGTCGGTCATCGATCAAGCGGCGGCGGCGGCGGCTTTGTCGAGATACAAATTTACGGTGCGACAAGGTGTACGTAATAGTTAGCCTAGCGACGAACTCGGAAAATTCAACTATTAACTCGTAGTCGATGGTTCAGGTAGAACTGTAAGCGTTAATACTTTGTGCAAGAGCAAAAGGAGCGATTCTATCGACTTGCTCGAATCAAATATCTTGCAAAATACTAAAATCCATAAGGAAACGTACGCAGGGATTTAAAAAGTCAGTCTGTATTTTCCTTGAAATATATGTATGTTAAAGATTCAAATTGGAATATCGTGCCGATATCGTTCGATATTATTATTATTATTATTATTATTATCATTATTATTATTATTTACATAGAAATTGGATAAACATGGTCGATTTGCGAAAGGACATGGAAGACAGGTAGGAAGTAACGACTATGACGAATCGATAACCGTAATTCAGCTACGGATGATCGGAAAAAGTAGGTTAATCCAGTCTTTATCAAGGGCGATTCAGATCCGTTCGATGAGCCTCGTGGCGATAAATTCGCCGCTCTTCGGCCAATGTTAACCCACAAACGATCAGAATATCGCGATGAAGTATACCGTATGAAGCAAAGGACGAACGTTATCGATCGCGAGATGGAGATTTTCATTTGCCATTTGCCGCGTCACGTGCCTCGAGATCACGTACAGAACGATTCACGCGAAAACGAACGTGCAGTTTAAGATTACGATCGTAAGATTATAATCGTTTCGCTTAACGTCTGATCACGGTTTGAACGTGAAATCCAATTTTAAAATTACTACGCATCCGTCGTACGCAGCATCGCGAGCCGTATCTTACACTTAAATCGTCACCGTTCGATCGAAAAAGATGAAGAAACTCGTAAAACATGCTTGGATCGGGGAATTAATGGAACGGTGAGAAGGAGTTGCTTGGCGTGTCAGGCTTCTCGAGGGTCAATTTTCTTGATCGTCGTCGATTCCTGTAAAGAGAATCGGAAGTTTTCTCCGTCTCGGTTCCAGCCTACTACACTCGCCCGACGTTGTATTTCCGACTGTCTGACAAACACTGCCTGATCCGCTGTCAGAAAGAAACAAATTAGTGAAAAGATCGACGATAAATTATTCTCTGCGATTATATCTCCCTCTGTAACTCTCCGAGCAAAGTTCCTTCGACGATCTCGTACCTTACTGAACATCGTCCGTTGCAGTATCGACGGTATCGCAAACGTGGTCGCAAGACGATCGATGGCTTCAGGTGACTATAACGATTTATCTTAGATTGCCGAAATTTAAATGTATATAACATAGGATGTACGAGCGCGCTTTAAAAAAAAAACTGAACGTGTAATTGTTACTTGTATTTTACGCGAAACGATCATCGATCAAATACCGAAAGAGAGATAAAGACGAAACATGTCGCGTAGAAAGTTCCGCGTAACGTCTCGTCCGCGAATTGAAACGAGTTACATATCGCATGGTTCTCACATCGACGACGTGTTTACACGCGCGTCGCTATCGCGATGGCTCGTTAGCACGAGGTTATTTGCTCGTTAAAAGCTAGCACGTATGAAATTATTTGTTTGCTATCCACGCTGTTTGCGTTAATCGCTTAACCGAGCGTTTATTTTAGCTTCATTGACATCGAAGAGACGGCCTGCCTCGAGAGACACGATCTTTAATCGTTACGTTTGCCGCAATTTAGGCCCGATAAAATCGAACGGAAGGTGGTTGGAAAGTAGATAGAACGAGATCGAGCTACGAAATATGCTATTCGTTGGAACCGCGAAAGCCAAAGAGAGAGAGAGAGAGAGAGCGAAGGCCTATGGGTTCGCAAACGTTCAACGTAAAAGTTCATTGTCGTTTGATTTCTGTGGCGTACAATGCCGTCCAATTTAACGATGGAGATCTGAAAGCGCAACGGAAGCTTCCTTCTGCCCGTTTCGTATCCCATTGTCGCCAAAAACAATGGAAGATAGTCGTCCGGTTCTCCCCGTTTCTCCTTCTTCGATCTGCTCGTCGTCTCTGCTGAACTCTCCGCCCCATTCGTAGTGGAAAATATCGGTTATATCGTTGTTTCGTCGATGATTTTTCGCGGTCTATCGAAAATTATCCTGCAAAGAGGCCTGTATTGTTCGTTTGTGGTCCATCGCGAGAGTCGAAGCTCCATGATCGTGAAAAATATAAGAAATCTGGAAAACGAACAAACCGTCGGAACGCGCGTCGGTGGCGGTAAAGCCATAACGGTCAAATGGCACCGATTGTGCGTCCAGGTCGAGATTAACCGCGCCAAGCTAAGCTAAGCTAAATAGAATGACAACGATGTATAGTCCACGATGGCAAGACGTTGATCCATTGGCTGGCTCGTTTGCTAATCGGTGACTACTTGTATTATACACGTCCGTATGTACACGTCGGGGGCTTTGATCGTTTATTTCGCGAATCGTGTAACATCGAATCGAGCGAGAGTATTTTTTATCGTACTTTCTCTTCTTCCTTCCCTCCCCCCTTACGAGTACTCGGGTTGAACGAAATTATCGAGCAAAAATGCAGAGGAGAGAGAGAGAGAGAGAGAGAGAGAGAGAGAGAGACGGTCGTTTTACTGGAATATTTTCATCTTTCTTGCAAACGTATAGACCCAGGGTTTATACTTATTCAAAAATCTGAATCGCGAATGTAGAATTGGAAATCCAAAGAATTTCCAATCTCCGAAGGAAGCTGTCGAAGATCGTTTTTTAGCGTTTTATTGGCGTCGTTTCGTGGTCGTTGGACCGACTGGGTGTACCAAAAGCGGTGTTCAATGAGGTAATTGCCTCTCGGAGCGAACGTGATCGAGCAGACTGCAGCGAGTGGTCAGTGGTTCTTGACCGGTTGGCGATGATCGTTGCGTCGATGTGGTTTGAATATGTATTTTCAGGCGATTCTCCAAGTTTCGAAATATGTACAAAGACATTCGAGAAGAATGTATGGAACTCGTCGAAGGTTCGCGACAGAGTCGATAAGATTGAAGAATTGAATTTTGGTGCAGCCAAATGGCGTGTAAACTGATTTTTACGCTTCTTTCTTCTTTCTTCTCTCTTCAAATGTTCAACACGAATGAATATCCAGTCCTCTCTTCCACGGACGCTCTTGTTTGCCTTGCGAATCGACGAGACTGCTTCGCTTCGAAATTAGTTGGAAACGAGCTGTCTGGGAGCGACGGTCTCGAAGCGACGATCTCGGAAACGACATTTCGAACGTTCCCGATCGATCGCGACCAATTAAAGACCGGCGAACGCACCAGACCATATTCCATGTTCCATCGACAAAGACACTCCGATATTAGGATCCGCTTGCGATTAGAGTATCTGTGAAAAAACCTGTTTACGTGGAATCGAAGCCGCTTCGATCCTGTCGTTGAAACAGTTTTGCAAAATCGATGTTTGCGCAACTGCAAATTTCATATGGATACTAAACGGATCCGAGCATCTTGAATCAAATAGGAAAATTAGACGGTATTTGGGACGAGATGCTGGAAAGTTTCAAAGAAAGATGGATCGATTATTTAGCTGGGGGTTATAGAGAGGTCAGTTTCCCAGCGTGCAAACGGAAGCGAACAGTTCGCTAATCCTAATCGACATAAACGACCCGCCTTCAACGCATCGCGATATCACGAAATCACTACTGCCAATGCTGCTACGTGTTCGTCTATTTGATGGAGCGCGTGATTTGTCGGTGAAAGCTCGGACAATTATCTTGCATCTACATCGAGTATATCGTTGTTATGGCAACGGTTCCATCGTTTCTATTTTTACATGCTACATAATCGTACGTTTTTATTCTGATAACGTGTAAAGCTGTAAGCTGTAAATCCGCGTGAAAAAACGTCTGATTGGATAAATTGTGCACAGTCTCCTCGATCGTCCTCGGATCATCGTCGAATCATCGTCGAACGATCCTGGAAAGCGAGTAAAGGCAAATTTTTGCCACGCGAATCGCTCGATCGGGTACAGTCGATCCCGCACCATATAAGACAGTGTGTTTGTTTGTTAATGTACGGAAAGGGGATCTGGCAGACTAGACGGGGTCTGATGCACGTCGTAATATCGGCGTTCCTGGCTGTCGCTCGCAGCAGGGATACCGGCCAGCTAGCCAGCCAGAGTCAAGAGGAAGCCGTTCTAACGAGCGCATTTCCCGTCTAACGACGCGTTCGCCGGCTTTATCGCCGTAAAAATAACCACCGGTGGCACCGCTCTTGTTCCACATCCTACATCCTACGTTCTACGGCCAGGCTTTTCGCCTTTTCCAAACTTGTCGACGCAGCACCACGTCTAACCGATTCCACGAGATCATCATCTTCTTCCACCTCCGTTAAGGGACAGGTACAAAAAGCAAGAGACTACGGATGCGTACCCAAGATGCGAATCCAGTTTCCACGTTGCTTCTTTTTTTCCGATACTATCGGCGAACAGAAAATTCCATGATTTTCGAATCACGTCGTCAGAGCCACGATCCCGAACAACGTTTTGCCTGTACGCGTAACCGCCGCTCGATCTTAGCTTTCGAGGTATTGGCGAAAGACTGTCGGTATCGATACAGCGAATGGCAGCCGAATTTAAAAATCTACCCCGGATCTGATTCTTATCTTTTCTCTTTACCTGGTATACGCGTATAAAGGAAAGCTAGGAAGGGGGCGGGGGCGAGCTTGGGCGTGTTGCACGGATCTTTCGCATTACATTTATCACCTTGCGCGTAAAACGATTATCATGGATAGCCTGAGTCAGGTTTAGACGAGTCTTTTAAATCCGACCGACGTAAAATCACGACAGTCGCGAACAGACAACAGATCTTCGTTCGAGTAACATGTCCGAGGACGTTTCTCGCAGACTCGCGTACGTAGTTGCGAGTGATTATTTAGATTCGTAGAGTACGTACGGCTGAGTGTATGTGTGTGTTCGCATTTCTATAATCTTTAGGATTATCTCGTCGTAAAATCGGTCCACGTTGCACCTCAGAAACGTTACGTGGAAGATTCGATATGAAAATAATGCTTCGTATTCGTCGTTACTATCTATTTGCCGCTTGGATACTTCTTACGACCCTGGCTATACGAACCTGCCTGCGAGTATCGTCTTTCTGGTTTCGGCGTGCGCGGCATGTCAGAAGCTTCACGACCTCGCTCTGTGACAATCGGTGTCGAGCCTTTAGAATGGACAAAGCGTATCGTCCGTCGCTTTGTCGTCGTTTGTCTCGCTGCTCGCATGAAGATGTAAACGCGTCTCCAAGCGGCGGACGCGTCGGTTACGCTTGCGACTGTTAAAAATATAAAAATAAAATAAAAAAGCAAAAAGCTCTAAAAAAATTCTAACGCTTTCTAAATAATTGGCGCAAGTTATTACCAGAAAGATATTACTCGGTATACACTGGCTCGCAAAAGTGTTTGAAATTCCAATCAAAATACGTATTTATGTAGATTTTGCAACGTTAGCAGCGCTGCTGTAAGAGTTTGTTAGGAGTTGGTCCGAGCGAGAAATTGGTAGAAACGCATGCTTTTCCGTTGGACGGGTGGAATTTTAAAGCTCGTCGCCCTCGAGGAGAAAGAGCCTGGCAACTCTCCCCGGGGAAACAGGAACGCGTTACAAGTTACAAGTGTATTTTCGTTTGCTTTTGAGAAGATAAACTGTAATTGAACGTGATTTATTTATTTCTTTCTTTTTTTTTTTTTTTTCGTGTCGGATCGATGACGGAGACGCTGAAAGTAAAACCGATGCTAGTACATTTTCCTTCTTGGTGAAAAACCGTTGGTACGATTTTCTTTTCTTTTCCTTATTTCCTTTGGAAATGAAATAAGAACGGAGAACCGTCGAGTATTTTATCGCGTATGCTCGACGAGTACCGAGCAAATATACCAACGAGTTTGAATACCGTGAAACAGATATTTCTTTCTTTTTTTTATCAAAGATCGAACTCGACCACGCTTCTGTCAAATTAGAGGATTTGTGCGAATTGTAGCACTTTTCTTCCGACACCCTCGATTACGTCGTAGCGGATGAAACCTAGCAACGATGATAAACCAACTATATACTTGTTAATAGATCAACGTGACGGCTGTAGTTTTCTATCTTTTGTAAATTTCTAACTCCACGTACAGTGTACCGTGTAACTCTCAAGCTTATAGCACTCGATTCTATGATTCTTGACTCGATACGAGTCTGTGTGACTCTCGACTTTAAAACTCTCGCGTCTATGATTCTCGTTTGCCTAGCCTTTTGAGTCTCACTCTACGGACCACAACTTACGAGCCACGAAAAGGTTAAGACCGCTGATCACGCGAGATTTCAAAGCATTGCTTTGCCTGTTCTTCGACTTTTTGCCTAGAAGAAGCTGGCAAAGCGAATGACGGTGAATCGAACGCAGGCGTGTTATTCTTATTACGTTACAACGTGGATTTCAAGGGGATACGATGCCGGTGTTAAACGTGGAAAGTAGAAAAACGTCGTCGATCGATTCTGAAATTTCAATTCCACGCAACGCGTACGTATTCCTCATTCTCTAATTATCTCTTTTTCGATGGGTCGTTACGAGTAGAAATGCACAAATTCGTACGATAAATAATTATTTACGAGTTACGATATCGTTGGAATTTATTACCAATTTACTGGAAAAAGAATCTCGACGATAGTTAACACGACCCACCCGCTTTTTCCTCGCGCGTTAAACGACATTTTGTTCGTTCTTTTGTTTCGTTTCGTTTCGTTCCTTTATTACCATTATCGATTCGTTTGATCGTTCGAATCGTTTTTAACCGGATCGTATTTTCGTAATCTAATTGCCAAATATGTATGAAGCGACGAAGAATGAAATGAAATGAAATGAAATGAGATGAGATAAGATGAGATGAAATGAAATGAAATGAAATGAGATGAGATGAAATGAAATGAAATGAAATGAAATGAAATGGATTATTGGCGCACCGATCGGAAAAACAGGATATAACGACGTTGTTCTAAAGACTAGAAGAGCTAACGCGCTTTCGGCGAAAAGAACGAGCACAGGGAGGGAAGCAGATGAATTAAATTCCGCCAACTCGGTTTGCGTACTTAAAAACTCATTAGCGAGGCCCAACAAAAATTCCAACTCACCGGAAGCTGCAAGAACCTCGACGAGACTCGTAGTTTCCCTGGCGATTCTCGTCGACTCGGCGAAAAATCGAAATTACACCGCTAATTAGCCGGTGAATCCAGCCAGGCTAACTTCACCGCTTGTTCTCTATCGATGAAAACGACCGCTCAAGTACCTGATTCTCGCTCGATACCGTTTGTCTTTCGCGATTCGCGAATATTATCCCACTCGACGACGAAACAACCTCGAGGATCATGATCACAGGTGAAACGCTTCTCATCGACCGTTCACGCACAAGTATCCTAACAGATGGATTATTTTTTTAACGTTTATGGAAGAATTTTTCTGGTTAACGACGTTTGCAGAAATTTTCCTTCCATCTGTATATCTTATTGGTTATGGTTGCAAGATTGGACAATTTTTTTCTTGTTTTTTCTTTTTTTTCTTTTTATTACTTCTCAATCTTTTCTGTTCAATTTTTATTTCAAGTATTTTCAATCTCGATCCAATCGACAAAGATTTCGATACAATTACTAGAATCTCTTTCGATTTGATCTATCGGGAATTTTGATTGTCGCTGAACGCAAGATCGGTGGAATTTTCCTTTGGCATATTTTTTCAATATTTTCTTAATTTCCGTTGAATCTGATTTATCGATCGAAAGCCCTGCGAATTTCAAAATATTTCGATAAAAGAAGATAAGAGAATCCTTGAACAGTAGTAAAGCTTCTTTCTTCTCATCTCTGATTATAAGTTTCTATAATTTTCTAGAGAGCAGTGAACAAAATTCTAGAGCGCGGTCACGAGCAATTCGTGAAATGTTTTTACAAACTGCCAACAAATATATACTATAAAACTATATACTATATGCATTATCGATTTATCTCGTAGATCACGGATTTTATATCTATCTATTGGTTGCACTATTTCCAACTAAACGAATGTCTAGACCTAATCGCATCTAATCGAACTGCGAAATTCGATCGTTCTTTTCCAAAGGCACACACACACACGCTTGGTTGATAGTTTGACGAGAACTTGGATACAATGCGTCAAAAACGGTCGGAGATGAATTACGCTTTCCGCTTCTCTTCCTTGTCGTTGAATGCTTGCACACACACTGTCACGATTATTATTAATGGGACCACGTTTGCGTTTCTTAATACTTGGTTACGAAAAGATAAGATACGCCCCGTACTTTATCGGAAAACGAAACGTAAATACATTTCACAAAGAAAATACAATTAACTGGTTCGCAGTAATTGGATAAACGACGCGATCAACGTTTATCTCGAACGATTTTCATGGACGGAAACGTCACTGTGTAGCGAATTCCGTCATCCGGTATGATAAATTCGACAGACCGAATCTATCGAACGTTCGACAGATCCAGTTCCAACGATGGAAAATCGCGACGGTACGATGCGACAACAACGAAAAGGAAAATAAAAACGCTCACTCCCATTTACTCGGACGTTCGTTTCCATCTAAATGTAAACCGCGACATTCGTCGACATCCCGTTTTTATTTTCACCCTGTCGACAATTCCACGATACAATACACACATACACACACACACACGTGCATACGTTGTTTATCGTTTGAACATCGATGATCGATTTTACCGCTAATTAGGATGCGTAAGTTCGCAATATATGATTTTTCACCATGTAAAATTCTTTCCAAATATAGTAGCAACTTAAGCTTTGGTTACAACGTTTCGGTGACTCGGGAACGATTAACGTTTCTTTAAAATTTATTATCTTATATACCGATAAACGATTGCACTTGAAACAACTTGCTAGTAATTCATAGAAATTCACTGTTTAAATCATCGAAGAATCGTTAGCAACGTTGCGCTTGATACGTACTTTATACGACATTCTAATAGACACTGTTTAAATTCTTTGATAATTTCTAATATTCGTAATAGGTTCTCTTTAGATTCTCTTTAATCAAAGAATATTGAAATATCGAGCGACAGGCAGACGCGATTCTTCGCACCGAGAAGAACACGGTAGAGAGGAGAAAGAGACGCAAACTTGTTTTCACCTTTGGGATTTCATCGGCCGTTAAATCAAGAATCATCGGTTCGTAATGGAACAGGAAACAGGAAACAGGAAACAATCGAGCGATGACCGATCGATTCGCGACAAGATCCTCGAGGTTCTTGGAATCGTGTACGCGGTCCCGATGAAGCGGAAGTGTGACGAGCCTCGGCATATCCATTCGCAACGACGGCCGGCGTCGGACTGCCATCGGCCGCCACTGTTAAGGGGTTTTATCGACGGCGGGACAGATCGACCGCCGCGGATAAACACGACCTGGGATAACGAGCGAAACCTGTCCTTTTCCATCATTTGCGTGACATATACGCTTACGTACACGCGTATACGTGTATGTACATTTCACGACGCGAAGAAAACTTGTCTCTTTGATATTCAACCGTCTCTTCTGGATCAAGGTTAAAGTTATGAGAACACTCTGTAAGGGAAAGAAAAAAAAGGAAAAATATATTTTGGATATTTTAGTCGAGGTAAAAAATAGTCGTGTTTTTCGCGTCCGAAGATTTTGAACGTTGGCGCTCGATTTTATCTTTTTTTGGTTTTACCGCTTTTAATCCGATGCTATTTGTAATTCCGTTGCCTACGTATAATTTCCCTCCGTTTCTCTTTTGTATTCTCCGAAGATAATTTTCAAGCTCGTAGATGCCGCTGATAACTTAGTCAAGCGCGTATTTTCGCGCAGCATTTCGTCAAACGTTGGCACAAACCTCCGTCTAGTACGGGATGCCCACTCGTTCGCTGACAAAGAACCCTATCAATGGTGGGTCAGCAAGGCTGACCTTGCCTCGTCACAATACGAGCAATCGTGTTTCGTCGAACGAGCAAGAAGCTTTAGAAAGTAACGCGTTCCGAAAGAGCCATCGACTATCACTATCGTCCGATATGCTTCGCCGACGAAATGGCAAATGTCGCGCTAAAATAACGTTCTTCCACGGGGCAGGATTGCAGGTTGATGGAATGGTATCTAAATTTATACGCGCAAATGTATCGCAATGCTGTAAAAAAAAAGGGGGGGGGAAGAAATAAAGCGTACCGAACACGCAACATTTTCAAAATCGTAATTGAACGCGTAGCAATTTGAAAAGATCGCTGCTGATCGATTAAATTTCATTCTAGAAAATTGACTACTTACGCTTTAGGCGTATACGTGCACTTGCCTTGGACAGAATATTACGATGGAAAAGGCAGCCCTATAGAAAAAGAAGAAAAGGGACGAAGCGATATGAACGTACGTCTGGCATCTGTGAGACGCAACCTGGCACCCCTAAGACCTAAGACCAAGATAAAAAGTAGTAACTGTAACCGGCTTTGTCGTCTATATAACGATATCGTGTTAATCGTATACGCGATTATATGGAGAGTAACCACCGAGACTAAGTAAGTAAACTCTACTCGCTTAAGGGACCCCTCCGGCAACCCGGCTCGCGAGTCTGTTCGTGAAACACGCGAGACGCCCAACGAATATCGGCTAAACGATCTCTTAGGATAAATCGCTGACCCATTGCGATCCCTTTTACACGCTCGGCCGCCATTCTCTCGTCCGCGAATATTTCCAAGCGACGCTTTGCCCCGAATTTTCCGAAATTAAAACGTTTTCCCTGTACCTTTGTTTGAAAATACATTTCTATTATATACTTTTCTGTTATATTGACACGTACCGATGGTTTGCTTTCCGATTGTTTGTGCGGTTGGTTCGGGTTTCGTTTTATCTGGTTTTAACCGAAATGGCGAATCACGCGAGTCACAGAAGTGACACTTTTGGCATCTACGTAATTCGCTAACGCGAAGATTTTAATTGATAAAAGGGAAGAAAGTAAACGAACGGTCTCGTTAACGAATAATTCGATCCGTACTGATGGAACGAGCCTTGCGACTTATTTGAAAACTCTCTCCGTGGCCGATCTCCGATGAGAGAAGCGGACCGGGGCGACTGTCGAGACTTAAATAGCCGTGGTACACCATCTTGGAATGCGGTACGGACGACACCGGACCAAACTCTGCCAACATTCGGGTTATTCACCTGTCGTGGCTATCTGGATCGGCGAGAAACTGTCAAAATTACGTTCGCAAGTATTTTAACGTTTCTTACGGGTCAGCTTGACGATCGAAGATGGCCAATTTGACATTTTCTAATTTCGTGTTTTTCGATGTGGCGCCTTTTAACCATCCATCTCGATCGTCTTCCCATCCGAAATGTCCCATCCTTTATCGACTCTATGGGACAAGCTTTAAAACAACGAATAGCAAATGTTGGACCGTCTTTAATGAAAGCGAATTTAAAGCAACAAATATTATAACGTTCGAGCATGATGCAGGAAGTTGGGATCGAATTCCAAGCAAGTCCGTCCAGCCGTGTTCTCGTCACGATCGCGCATTCTCTGACAAATTCTCCCTGATTACCGCGATCGTCTTCCGTCGACTCGTAATTTTTCGAGAGTACGCGGTCGAACTGGTTCGATCATCGTCCGAGACACAATGGCTGTGCCCAAGAAGAAATTGCGAACCGATGAAACAGCTATCGATTCTCTCGTATTCCAGCCTGAGAGAAAAAAGAGACTCTACTTGGGAATCCGGACCATCATCATCGAGCTTCGTTTCGTCGATACTTTCAACAAAATTGTTTAAGAAAGAGAGAGAAAGAGGAAAGTAAAATCAATTGATCGGCCGCGACCACCTGCGAATAGCTTTATCCGGCGACGAGTCAAAATGCAAATGAAAAAGTTCTGCCGGGTTGTATTATAAAAAAGCATAGAACAATCGTACAACTGTAATTTCATTCGTGGTTGCGCGTGAAATCTTTTTTTATCGCACGATATTTTCAGCCTCGTTTTCGAAATTATACGACAAAAGCTACGAGGAAAAAATTCTGTTTCTATTCGAGCCTGTAATTTTTAATAGGTCAAAGTTAAAAAATCCTAGACCGGGATATTTCGGAACGACGAAATATTTCATTTATCTATATCCAATTTCTAGATACGTATCTCCTATTTTCTCGTTATTCGGTGGTAGGTGAATTTGTTTCGAAAAAAAAAAAATGTCAATTTATCGGAACGAGGTTCGCTATCGCTTTCGTGCAGTGAATTTCACAGGGAATACCAGCAACTATTTATAATAGCGTTTCTGTCGAGCTTGGCTGCATGTCAGCAGCTAATTACGTTCAATTACCAGGTACCGGTTAATTAAAACTCCTAATTAATAAGTCCCGTAAGCATCGTTGCGACATGGCCCACCGCTTCTCTACGAACTTGCTCGGATTTTCATATTCCGAGCCGTCTGCCATGAGATTCTTCTCTCTGATCGATCGAATCCCATCTCTGCGATAACGTAAAAGTTGGAGTAATCCTTCTTTTACGCGTTATTACGCTGCAGATGTTTACGCGGTAACGGCGCAGGTATCTTCAAAATATCGAAGGTGACGCGGAGCACCGATAACCTTATATCATATACCAGTTCACAATTCGTTTGTATCAATAACTTAAGTACACGAAGCTAAATTGCTAATCCAATAGTACTTGTACAAGTTTCGGTGATAATACGGTTGGTTTAAAGTTACTCGAGTATCCGTAGAATTCGCTAAAGAAAAATTTCACAACTTACGAAGCGGATGAGCAAAAACAGTTCTCACCTACCACGATACGAATAAAAGTGGATTAAACGTAATTAATATTTTCGGTCAACGGAGAAATCCCTTAAATCGAATTGCGTCGTTAAGCATCGAGAATTATATTACGCGTGTACTAAAACAAAGCGTGGAAAGCTGTATCATTTTTCCAATTGATTTATTAAACGTGCACACGTTGTAAACTGTTCTTGGATCAACGGAAATTCCGAAATGTCGCCGTTTGTCTTGCATTATATCGCGATGCACGCAAACGAAATTAAAATTAAAATTGAAAACGTTTGACTCGTACCGATGGTCATCGAATCTAATCTATAAAGTTCTCTACGATCAATGTAATATATAATGTATATAATCTACGATCTATAATCATCTTGCGTTACAATGGAATAAATACACTTTGAAGATCCAAGTAGAATGGTTTGATTCGGGAATCGAAGGAATCCTGGTAACAGAGAGACGTAAAAGGATCTTTCGGTTTTGGCGGCTACGATTTCGTAGGACGATCGGGAAAATTTCGAACGAAAGCACGGAAAAAGCAACTGTGAAAGGTAAATCGCAGTGAAACGCTCGGAAACGTTTGCAACAACGGTTCCAGACGTTTAATAACCAAACGCGTCTCTCTTTCTGAGAGGAACAAACTATGCTCCTTCGCTCTCTTCGCTCTCTTCGCTCTCTTCGCTCTCTGATAGACTTATACGGCCAGAAATTGTTATTTCTCTTTGCCGCCTCTGCTACCGCTTAACCTACCGAACGCTTTACGAAAAAGCTCTCTTTGAACCTGTCGTTGGGCGGGGGTCTCGACGTGCTTTAAACGCGAGAACGTCCCTTTCCGATCTTTATTTCGTTTCGTCCAATTCTCGGCGAGATCTCAAAGTGTTTGTATAATTTTGTTCCGAATCAATTTAGGATCGCAAGAGAAACGCTGGAAAAAGTTTAGCAACAGATAAAAATGAAATTCGTCTTGTTAAGTATTTCTAATTAATTGCAATTCCCAACGATCGAGTAATAATGTTTTTTTCATCGAGACGCAAAAGCTGGAACGAAAATTCTGCTTGTCATAATTTACGTTTTATAAAAGTAGATTTTTTAATAATCGGCAAATTTTTCTTACGCAAGTATACAAAATTTTTATCTCTTATACCTATCTACATTGCCTACCAATAATACAATGCAATACAATACAATACAATACAATATAATATAATATAGTATAGTATAGTATAATATAATATAATATAATATAGTATAATATTACAACATATATCGTTATCATCGCGGTAGAACGGTGTTGGGAATTGGAATGTAACTTTGTTGGGAATGTTCGAGCCCCGCGATCGCACGTCAGGTTAATTTTACACGGAGATGCGTCTGAAAGGTTGCTCGAAACTTTGGCAATGAGTTTCAGCAAGAAAGTTATCGTAGCCGTTGAAACGTGATAAGAAACGAGCATCCCGGATCGAAAGCTGAGCCACTCGAGGAAAGAAGCCTCGTTCGGTTACGGTTAACACAGGATATGGCGCACCCACGCGTGCGTTAAACCTCGTCAAGGGGTGCTAACTCGAACGTTAGCTTCCAACTCGTTTCACCGATTCTAATTATAACAACGAGTGAAAAATTCCGAATATAATATTTATGGAAGTTGTTCGTGTACCGCACCGATGATTATCATCCCAATTGCTCCGAAGTGAAGTAAAATTTCCAAAATGTAATCGATTATCATCGCCTCGCGGTTAATCACAGTACAGAAGATTAATTATACATGTATCTGAAATTTTCAATCGATAGTAAGACGATAGGCATACAGTGATGCTTACTACGTTATGTCGCTTTAGCTCTCGACGAGCGTCAGTTGTGTCAGTTTCGTGGAAAGCGACGGAAATATCGGTTTCGCAAATAGGGAAATTTGGATGAGAAAGAGGCCACCCATCGCGGAGAGACGAAAGGAAGCTTCGTTATGTTGGAAAGTTGTGTTTGTTTCTCTTACAATTTTCAAAGGAATTTTACAAGCAAAGAATATAAATAGAAAATAAAGCGAAATAGTATATCCTGTGTAGAAATTGGTGTAACGTAAACTAGAAGGGAGTCACCACTCGGCAGACAGCGCGCCATCGCGTCGACGCGATGCGACGGAACGTCTTGGGGACAGCTTCCGGTACTCGTTTACGGTGAACCATGATAGAATTATCCGCTTGGTCGGCCAACGCTTTTCTACTTCTCGCTTACTACCATGGCGAACGTAATTTTCTTTACAAGTATCCAAAGGGATGGAGAGGGGGGGGGGGGAAGGTCTGCCGTTGCTCTTTGAAGCACCAAGATGAAAGAACTGAAATACATACATAGTTGCTTGCTTATAAGCTTGTTTATTATCCAGCAATTTGTGCGGAAAATTAGTATATCGAATAGAAAATTGAACGTCTTGACAAGACTAAGTTGTTACGAGTTTATCGGAACGATTAATTCGTGGACTTTTGCGTGCAATACAATTTCCTACGAAATTAAAAGACCCCTCGAGATCATGGAATAATTATAATTATCGGAAGTACGATAGAACACAGGCTTTTCAAAGTCGAAAACTTTTCGCGTTGCCTCTTCTATATCGCCCGATTACCCCGGAACAGAATATTAGTTTCTAAAATCCTGCGTTTCGTCCCTTTGCCTTTGCTACATGGTAATAAATTATACTTAGTTTCTATACTGCTATAATTTTCCCAGTGTAGACCAGGTAGTAAGCTATAGTTTCCCGATAAAGTAATATCTGGATCACACGAAACGGAAGCGAAGCGCGTTTTCTTCGACCAGATGTTTGGTGGAATCGAACGTAGTATGGACATCCGAATTTAACGTATTCAACGAATCACGTTAGCGGCGTATAGGGTAAAACGAGGGGCAAAACAGTTTTCAGGAATTAGCGACTGGCAGGCGTGGCAAACGTTGGAATTGGCAGTGGCCGGGGTTCGCGATTCGTCGGAAAGTTCCGCGCAAGTTCCGGCTTTCGAAGGAATTAGTAATATCTCGACGATTCCAGAGATTAGGTAAATAGCTTAGGATCATCCAGGGATAAGATGGAATCTCTCTTTTCTCTGCGATCTGTGTTTCAAAGCAGGGATAATAACGTCTGTAGCATCTTTGCAAAGAGAAATTAATGGTTTCGCCCATAACGGTTTTTTCATTTATTATCCCCGATGTCGCCGTCCCTCCGAAAAAGAAACAGGTACGAAAAAATTTGTTGTTATTATTATCATTATCATTATCATTATTATTATTTGCCGAATACGTGGTAGGCGATATTAAAGTTGCGCGAGCACGCCAATGTGAGAAGCGTTTTCGCGCGGTAATTATGCGAATCCGTTTGTCCGAGCCTGAGAACCGAACAGATGCTCACCGACGGTGATTTCGTATTAAAACAATTCGTCTCGATGTCGGCGCCGGCTGCTCGCTAAACCTTCGATAATTCGTCTCTCGATATGGATATTTTCTGGCAGCGATCGCGTGCGCAAAAGATTGAAAAGGTTGCGTTACTCCAGAAGGAAATCGGTGGGACAAGAGAACCGGTAGCCGATAATAACAGCTAAATTTAAAGACACGGGCGACCAGCGATACATTTATATTATCAACGACGATGATTTAATCTGTTACTCGGAAACCTCTAATAATACAACAATTAGAGGTTTAAAAGCGTAGTGTATATGTATATGCGTAAATCCTGGTATAAAATATCGTAGGTTCGATTCGATGAGATCGCTAGTGAAATTGAACGAAAACAGGCACGACTAAGTCGTATACGTTATTCCCGGTATTTTCTGGAATTATCTACTAGAATTGTTTTCAAAGCGAATACTTTTACAGATGGTTGACCAAGGGCCTGCTTCCGTAATAGAATTTGTTCAATTACGCGTTTTAACTGTACTACAAGGTTCGTAAAAAGAAAAAGAAGAAAAAAGAAGAAGAAGAAGAAGAAGAAAAAGAAGAAGAAAGAAATGGAATTGAGAATAATTCTTGGAGTTACCTCGATATTTTGTAAAAAGGAGATGTAAGCTCGATCGTAAATGCGAGGATCGCGTCGTTTGTCTGGAATTTCCTTATTCATCCGTGTCCGATCTTATCTCGTTGTTCTCGGCTGATTTTCATCCTCGATATTGTTCCGGAAACAATGAAAATATCTGCTCGTTTCGTCCTGTGGCCGCGTGTCGATCGAACAAACGGGGTTAAAAAGACCCACCGATTATAACCTCTGTGTGAAACAAAAACGAACACGATCCGAGACGCGACGACAAAAATTTATTCGCTTGTTACATGTTACCGTGTTATTATATCGCTTATATTGATACGTACAGAGCGCGTTATTCGAGTCTTGTGCGATATTTTATTTCGTAAAGCGAAGATTCTTCGTTTTACCAATTCTGCCGAGACGAGCAATTATCGTGCGCAAAATATCGACCAGCCCGACTAATTACTTGATGTAACTAAAATCATAATCGTCGTTATTGTATAACGTAAGGGGAATTTGGTAGAAATTTGATATTTTGCATTAAGATCAGTTTCATGGATCGCGAACGAAGATGGAATGGATGAAACTGGAGGAAGAGGATAGCAGGATTATAGGATGACGCGGTATGTTATAATATAACGTCCACAATAGGGTAGGATTTATCTGGAGAATTTGTTTCGTGGATATATATATATAGGACTTGTTTGTGCGCTGTGTCCGATTAATTCGGTAATCTTGTACTCGACCATCGTCCTATTTCTCAATGTCCATTCAGCGTTAACGACAAAGGTGACTAGTTGAATGGACGTAACGTTATCGTGTACACAGAGCAACAGATACCGTTATCTAGGAAAATCTTGCGGCCCGTTGGAAGCCCATTTTCATGCACGTACGAATAAAGAAATGGAATATTTATGGACATATTTATTCGTTAGTGTGTCAATGGTTTCATAGCGAAATTTTCCAACATTCTACTCGAATAAATTAGTATTTATTTCACCCTACACCGAGAGTAAGTTTAATCGAATTTGAAATTAATAGCCGGTTGTTGGCCGAGCTTGGATAGAAGTTGAATAAATCTCGTAATAGGGTGGATGAAATTTTCTATTGCTGTCGCAGCAATCGTACCAAGTATACGCGATAACAGGAATAATTTCGAAATACCTGCCGCTTTAAACTTACCCAGTAATATCGTATGAAAATTCGCTGGAAATTCGCTGGAAATTCGCTGGAAATTCGACGACTACGAAATTAAACGTAAAGGGTTTCGGCGATAAGCTGACATTCCGTAACGATGGAAACAAGAGGAAAAATACGGCCAATTAATAAACGCGATGTTGTATCGATAACGTTTGCTATATAAATTTCGGCTTGATTAAGGAGAAAATAGGCAATTCGATCGATATATCATCGAATCGGCTAATAAAGAACAAAGACGTTGGTTGGTAAAAGAAACTTTTCAACCAATGTTGCTGCATCCTCGAATCAAATCCCGATGCGATTGCATGCGATTGGAAAATCGACCACCGCTGCTCGAACAACTTATTTGGTTCGCTCGGAAAGACTCGATGTTTACCCCAATTACTAACGGTGCGGTGCGTGGTGGCAGGATGCAGAGATTCGCAAATTCTAATTACGAGAATTTCGCGAGTTAGCTGGCACCGCTGCAAATCATCCGGCAGTTTACGAGACGTTCGATAACTAGAAACTGTGGCTGTTTGTTTGCTAGGTAAACGAGATTGCATCTCGGATACACCTTCTGTTCCAGTTGGCTTGCCGAGGAATCTTCGACTTTGCAACATCTACCACGACCAAGCTGCTTTCACCGCCTGCTCCATCGACAATTTACTCGCCAGAGACACTCGTACTCGTATATTTTTATGTTACAACGGGATCAGTATTTTATTGGAAAAACTGGAAACGCATTTAACGGAAACTAAAGACACGCGCGCGCGCGCCGCGATATCGTTCCCGTATTGCTGGAAAAAGACCAACATCGACGAGGCTAACTTTTCTTAAAGGAACACCCCCTCCCGTGGCCGCGATACGGGCAGACCAGTGACTTTACTTTACCGGCGGTAAAGTAATCCAAGAATAAAATAAATTGAAGGAAAAAGAACATTGTCGATTCTATGCTCGACTCGGCGCGGCCACGCACGACGCGAAAACACGAGTTTCCGGATATCGCTCGTTCAGCGTCTCGCGATTGCTCGCGATTTTTTAAGGTGGAGAAAATACTTGAGTTCGAGCAGGCGCGGATCCTTTCAATTTCTGTTGAAAGGACGACGAACCGCGCTGATCACTCGGCTCTCGTTCGTTGGTAATTTTTCGTGCGATCCTTGGGACAACGGAGCCGTTGTTTTCCAAATTTTTCTTCTTTACTTTTCGCCTCGTTCCATAAAATATTACAATTTCCTGAATATTTTATCAGATTTATGCAAAGAGTTATTTCATCGACCGTTTCCAATACCATTTCCAATCGCGATCGACAGTGCTTTTCCACGAGAAAGTTAGTTAAGGTGATCTGTAAGGTAATAACTAAGCTCGCTTTTCTTTCGTATTCTACAAAATTCTTTCCGTTTCTACAAAAGGTTGAACGACGATCCGACGTGCCGTATTTGCCGTTTCTCTCGCAAAAGATATTTAGTTCGACTTCGACACGAAACGTCGGGAAGGAAAGTTTAAATTAGCCAGTCGGTTAGAAATCGATTTTCCCCGTGACACGGAGTTGTCAAAATCCACAGAATCCTATTTTATATACGGTACTCTCGTCGATATTCATGACGGAAGGTCTGTCGAGAAACGGACCCCGGTTTCTTTTAATTCGATTCCGTTTGATCTGGATGGCGTGTAGCGGTTTTGATTCTCGTGTCTGAAAAGACGCGCGTGCCACGTCCATCGGTGGAATGAAAACTGTCGCAAGATGAAAGGAAGAAGATAGGACAGGCAGTATAAGCTATCTCGGCGAGCAGCCGCATCCCTTTTTCGCTCGCCGTTCTGCCGCGGATGGCTTAATATCCTGTTCCTCCAACCACCGTACCACACACGCGTTTCAAGTCGACATTTTATTAAAACCCTTTGTTCTCGCCCGTTTCGATGCCCTGGTTAACGTCGAATCGTCTCTGCTACTTGTTTCCGCGAAAGAGACGGAGCCTAGAGGTGGAAAAGAGGAATTGGCGATACCGTGCTAAACTTCTCGATTTAACTAGTCTTTTCTACGAATCTTACGAGACCAAACAGAGATACGACCACGCTAAAGCACGGAAGTATAATCATATAGATATAGAATCATATAGATAGGATAATACAGCGATGAATAAATTAACGAATTTTAACGAAGAAACTTTATGTATATCAACTTTATTTAAACAATATCTGTCTCGTTTAATATAATACAATACATTTTATTCCACTCCTACATTCACACACTCGTACATGTTAATAATCTACAATGCAATTTCTCTCTCGCTTTCCCTTTTTCACCTATCTATCTTGGTTGCCTTTTCTCTTTCTCGCAGAGTTCCATCGGAGAAATGACATTTGTCACTGTTCGAGAAAGTATCGTCGTCGAACGATATTGGCAATTCAAAGCTTTGGAAAATTTCACATGCGTATAACGTGTTAGGCCACGCGTTTTTACGTACATTCGCGTATCTCTGAAAGATAAGCGAAGAAACGCAGCTAACCTCCTGGTATTTGTTCCTTTCGTCTCTTAATCCGTTGGCTCCGTAATAGTAACGTTCTTTTATCTAAAAGTTTGGTTGCGTACGGTAAGGTTGCAAAAACGAAACGAAACGTAACTGCGACGTTTACGTCTATGTCTGGAGAAGCAAAGGTGAAAAATCATTTGGCGTTCGTGGTTATGACATTTGAAATGCGAAGCTCGATGAGTTTTTAAGCGATAAGCGGCAAAAGTATGTACAAATGTATGAATTTATTATTAGCCGTTTCTTACACAGGCGTGCACATTTTGGACGGTTAACCGTGCCCATATAAGACAGAATTATTTGCTATATTCTTATTACTCGAACGATCACGAGGCAGATATAACGCGCTAAAGTCAAACAGCATGTTTCCTAAGAAACGAACGACCTTTAATTAATTTGATTGTGAAATGGCACGTTTATCGTTTGGTTAACTAATAATTTGTTACAGCGAATCGAGTGTAAAAGGTTTAAAAGGTTAAATATAATAGAGGGTACTGTATATCGTTTTTACACTTTTAAATTTCCCATAGATAGGTATGTATATAAAGATAGATGTGCAGTGTATACGTCATTGTTCTTTAGATCCAACGACCGACCGATTTTCAATTTTCTTTGATTATTGCATTTTCCTTGACGTTGCAAAGGGCACGTGACGCGATTAGAGCGACAGAACAATTAGTCGAGCAACGAAAAAGAGGGCAAGAACGCGACGACGCACGAATTAGAACGCAAGTGGGAAAAATATACCTTGTCGAAGAAATTTCGATCGAGTCGTTCATCGAGAGATTATTCTTTTATTCGGCATACTTTTTTTTTCGTGTGCGCACTAGTAAATTAAACGAAGGGGGAATAGAAAAGAAAGAGGAAATTGATCGTAGACTAAATATAGTACACGGAAGCCATTCTTGCCGTCTCGGTTGAACGCCGCAAATAGATTTCGATTACTTTTATATGTATGTAGATGCGAATGACGAGACACGTACGTATAAGACGAGAACAATCGTAATCAAGCTCGTGCGATTTTAACAGACGGTTGTTGGAAGACTCCAAATGTCAAAGGAACGATTCCTACAGTCGATAACGGAAAACTAATTACTTGTTCTGGATCATTGATAAACTTTTCCTCTCCTTGGTATAAATGAAGATTTTTCTGAAAGATACGTGGAATAAAAATTTGAAGCAAAATGGAATAATACAGAGAGTTCGAAGTTTGCAATTTGCTCTCTTTAACGTCACCGTAGAGGGAAAAATCGATAACTTTTGGTAGATTAGAATTTTGGGAAAAGAAAATATACAATATATAATATATAGCGAATAGAAATGGTGTAATTTCATTTCCTTAACTTCGCCTTAACCGCTTCGCCTCTTTGATACGACGCTGTTGTTGACTTTGATCGAGGCTCGTATCGTTGCATTCTTTGAGCGGACGCGCACGGGTCAACTAAATCGATCGGACAGTTGGTTGCGCAATTGGTCGAGTCGACCGGTCGATCAAATTATTCCTATCGCACGGAACGACTTAAACCTCGTTTACATTGGGAAACTTTGAAATTATTCAAAACTTGTATAGTCCGCCGACTAAGTATAGCGCGTTCTTCTATTTTTGGTTAAACGGCTTGATCGTTTCAACCGTGGCTGCTGCCTAACGTTAGATGCGGTTTGACTAAAATTTCTCGCCGGTCGATCCGTGTATAGCCGCACTTTAATCCCCCGATCGATGGAAAAGTTAATCATTTGTATTCCCTTTTTAGGATAGAATTTCAAAATAAGAGAAAGTATCTTACCTAGAACTTTGAGATAAAGTTTCTCCGAATTTTGGAATAAAAATATACGTGTCCGGAAAACTGGAACTTTGAAATAAAATGTAACAATACGATCTAATGATACAGACGGAAATTCTTCGCGGTTGTTTCGCTTCTCTTTACCGATTTTCCACGAATTAACATATATCAAAATGCTGGTATACGATAAATAAATTTATTACCATTTTATCTAACATAAAAAAACAGTATGTAAATACATATGTATATTTTACGACGGTTGTATGTATTTGAAAACGCTATAAAATAATTTCAAGATATTCGATATACGTATGTATGTATGTATGTATGTATGTATGTATGTATATTCTTCGAAACGTATGCAGAGAGAGAGAGAGAGAGAGAGAGAGAGAGAGGACGATAGTGTCGGACTAGTGACGGGTCATTTCCACTTACAACGCCGGTAAGACCCTGAACTCTGACAATTGGAGTGCTTCCTCTCTTCCTAACAGATGACGTTAACGAGAACTATGACAACAAGGCAATGATAACATCCTGCGCACAATCTGTATCGCCGACTCGATTATCATACGCGCAACATACATGTACATATACAGGAACGCCGAGCACGCGTGTTTTAAGAGTAACGATTCTCTTATCCTCTATGTGTCGCCGTAGGTGTGTTCGTTTCTCCGTTCGTTAATTTATGTACGTGTGTACGACGATTTAAACGAAGCTGTACACGCGAAAAATTCTAGAAATAAAATACCCTGCAAAAGTCCTACGTTGTCTATCTATTTTAATTTACATATCGAAGAATAACAAGACAGAGAAATGTATATATTTTAGATATTTGTTATACGAACAATGGATTTCTGACAGTTTCGAATAAAATATCGCTGAAACGTTCTCGTTTAACGGATGGTCTCTAGATTTTTGGACTTTTGCACGGTATTACGTATGTACTTTTATTTTAACGTATACTCGCTACCGCATTCTCTCTTTCTCCCTCTTACAATTAATAATCTTTCACCGTTTTCTTTCTTTCTTTCTTTCTTTTATTTCATTTTATTTTCGTTTAATTCCTTTTCTTTTTTTTTTTCTTTTTTTCGTCGTTTTATCAAACAGTACCCTTACGCTTACGATTGAATAAAAATAAATATTTTCAATTGTGTCCTAGAAAAATTGTTGTTGCAAGCTATACTCGTTATTGTAATATACCTACCTACCTATCTAACTATCGTACTTACACGTTAAGTTAAGTATTCTTAAACGTTAAACGCCAAACTCGGTTCGAGGCTGGACCGCGAGCTTGCGAATAAAAATTCTTGTATCAATCTCGTCGATCATCTTCGAAAGAGAATAAAAAGGGAAGGAAGAAAACATGGAATATGATAAATGAATATGAATTATTTTTTCTTTATCCTGTTTCTCTAATGGACGAACAGTCCGTGTTTATAATATATCGATGTCGCGTCGTCTTTTCAATTTTCAAGGGCCTAAATGCGCATATTTACGTACAGCTAGGTTCTCTCGACAATGTAAAAATTCTAGAGACGTTGGAAAGGAATCCCAGACATATCTTCAGGTTGCCAGAGGACGTTTCAGGGATAATAAGAGCTTTAGCATCGAGATAAAGATCTTACAAGTTTTAGAAATCCTAGAGATCCTTAATTAATAACGATTATTAGAGAAAGAAAAGTGCTAGAAATCATAGAAATCTCACGAGTTATACAGGTAGTCGAAATCCTTGACGTTCCGTTTAGAACGGAAGCATATTTATCCTAGAAGCATCTTACCAATCTCGGTGATATTCTAATCCAGAAATTCTAACGATTCTGAAGATTACAAAGATCCTAGATACGACTTTGAAAGCTCTGAAAGTTTGAAAGCTCTCCCGCGCATCCAAATATCTTGGATGCCTTAAACGTTCTAGAGACCTTGGCTCGAAAGTACCGAAGTGCTACTACGAATCCTAGACCGTGCACAGATCCGAGGTAACCTAGGCCCTAGATACAGATCTCGTCTCTTGAAAATTTCGCAATCCCTTTAAAATCCCACGACGGACATCGATGTAATTCTATTGCGTCATTTCCCCCCCCCCCTCACCCACTTCGTTTCTTCATCCGATATTCCTTTAAAAACGTTGAACGCTAAACCGCGCGTTTCCTTCGACCAAGGATTAAAATACGAGACACGTTGCACGATCGCGTTGGACGATGACGATGTCTCCGTGTTTTCTGCTTTCGAGAGAACTCGAAGACGTTTGGGAAACATCGTATTTATCCTGCGTACGTCCAACGCTATAATCGCCTGTCCTTACGGACCAACGATCTAAGAGATTTGCTCTAGTTTACTACATACGCTATGACCGAATTATACGAACGCATTGACCGAACAACGTTTTTCGGAATCGTCCATTCTTCCATTCTTTCTCTTTCTTTTCCATAGTCTCTGTCTCTTTAGTATACCACGATTAACCCTTGGCTTCTTCTATCGAGTGCAAACTTCTTTGCACAATACGTGATCGATGAAACGATAATATCGATGAACCGACGAGTCGCTTAAAAACCATTCGTGTTTCTATTCGTTTATGTCTGATTTTCTTTTATATAAAAACTAAACGTTTAACGTCAATCGCTAAAGAAGGAATATATCTTCGTTTTACAGTAGTAGTAAAGGGTTAAGTCTCTGGGACGAATTAAAAATGGGTAGATGACGTGTATGAAGAACAACGGTGTGCGATTTTGTCCTAGTTTGTCGGGTCTACGTAGTTAGCCCCACTGCTGCTTCAAGTATCAAGAATGTCATCTGTGTGACTTTCGAAGCTATAGCGTGTTTGAAGTCAGTCGTGCACCCGAGACCATTTGTAGATCTTGCCTCGCTATCGTTACATCGTCTTTGACTCACAATCGGTACGGTAGAAGCCACGATACAGCAAAATCCGTAATTATCCGTAATTATCCGTAATTTCTCCGTTATTTTTCAAAGATACTGGCATTAGAAGAAAAAAATAGATTGTTTTCAATTTCGATTTTCGATACATGGACAAAGTTTCGAGGCAAAGATTTGCCTGGTAACCACGCAGCGAAGAAAAATTCCTAGCGGCAACAGGTTCCAACGATTAAACGGGTGAACGAATGGTAGGAATTTTACGTTCGAAGACGGATAGATCGTAAAAGTTAAGTAAGGAATAGACAAAGGTTGGCAGTATCAAGACTCCTCGACAAATGCAATGGATAAAAAAGAAGAGAACGGGGGCGAAGAATATTCATCGATCAAAGCATCGTCCTCTGATGATTTTTCACGAATATTTCTCTCATCTTGTATATTTCTTGGCATTGTATTAAATACTTTCCCCTCGAGTGAACAGAAACTTAACTTTGAAATATAAAAAGAAAATGGTTTGGTAGAAGAGAAAACTATCGTCGAAAGTAATAAAGATGGATGTACTCAAAAGTTGAGCAACTTATCCAATATACGTAACTCCTATTTTCGTTAAATATAATGTAACGTTATCTATATTCGTATTATGTACAACTAAATTCTCGCGCAGAACAAAGAAAGTACGCCGCTTTTGTTACTCTGTTAAAAAAAAAAAAAAGAAAAAAAGAAAGAAAGATAAAGAAGAAAAGAGAGAGAGAGAGAGAGAGAGAGAGAGAGAAGAAAGAGAACAAACAAAAATAAAACAGTCGTATAAAAAATTAAATTATCTTTACGGTAATAAAATATACACTATTCTCTATACGAGTGCAACCAGAGCACGATCAAGAGATAAGGGTAAATAGCTCTTAGTCTCTTTTTCTGACAAGGTAATAGCGATTCTTGTGAATAGTAGGGGTAACTTTGTCACAATTTAAATCATGTATAACGTATTGGCTAGTGTCTGGTTGCACCCTCACAATAAGAGGCTTCGAGTATAGTAGAGAGAATGAAAGAAACTCGATGAGTATTACATGGTAAAACGTAATGCATTGCACTTGATCCTGTGCTATACAACGGTTAAAATAAAAAAAAAAAAAAAAAAGAAAGGACGAAAAAAAAAACGCCTACATCACTCGTATTCTTTGTGAAAACTTCGAGGCTAGACCTCGTTTTCGGACACCAGAGATTCTTCACCGGTTTCTATACTTTTTAACGCTATTCAACTCGACGAATCGCGATTGAAAGTACTAATTTTGAGGTTGGGAAATTTATTTTTAAGAATTACGTTGGAACCTAAGAGCACAAGGATGCATTCGCGAAACAATAAATTATAGCGTCGAGATAGAATTTGAATAAATCTTGAGAACTTGATAAATTCCGCCGATACGGGATGAATAATGTAGAAGGGATCATTGGAAACAAAATATCTGGCGAATCTGGTATTAGCCGTGGGGATTTTTTTTTTTTTTTTTTTTTTTTTTTTTTTTTTTTTTTAAAAGAAACAGAAAGTATATTCGTTTCGATTAAATTTGAAATGTTTCTGCGTTGGTGATATACTGTCAAAAAATATAGAAATCGGTTAAAAATGTTTGGTGCCCCGAAAGAAAGTTCGACCAAAACTTAAAGATGTTAAATCGACACTCTTGGTGTACTCGAGTCTTATACCGTGCACAAGATAATTACAGGATCCTCTGTTTAACCGTAGTAAATTTGAACATTGAAAGCTGATCTCGACTACGCGAATAAAAAGAAAATTGGATAAAAAAGTTCTACAACGGATAATCCTATAATCCTATATTCGGTATTTTTCATTCGTTTCTGGTACTTGTTCCGTACAACAAGCAGGAGATCCCGTAATTATTACGAACAGTGTGATAAAATAATTGCACGCGCATTAAAAACTCTATTATTGGAGCTGAGACTAAAATAGACGACGCGTATACGCAAATATTCTGTGTATATGCTATGCAAGTGCTGGAGCTGGAGGTTTAAGTTATAGATTAGTTATAAGAAACTGTTTTGCACGGCAGAGTGCACAAAATAATTTCTTTCTTTTTTTTCTTTTTTTTTTTTTTTTTCTTTAATGGAACACGCGATAATAAGAGCTGCTTCCATGTTCAGAACAGAAAGTAAGAACGTGAGATCATTCTAAATTTCAGAACGGAAGCAGCTATCGTTTATTGGCCACGCAAAAGATATACGAAATTTGTATATATCGGTAATATAAATGAAAGAACGATAATACATAGTTAAAAGAAAAGTAAACCACAGCCACGTAACATATACGTTTGTTTGTCTTTTTTCGTTCTCTATCTGTTTTAAACCTATTTAAGGTTAAGGAGGAGCGTTCGCGCGATCGATGTTATAGTCGGCACATACACAACGATTGATTATAATATCGAGCGCCTGAACGCTGCCTTTTAGGCATGGTACGTGAAACAACCAGCACTGCCATCCTGTAGCGAAACGAAAATCGTTATCGTCGATCGAAGAATAACCGCGATTCTTACAGTTTATTGCAACGTCCACATCCTTTTCTTCTCCTTCCTCCGCCCCGACCCCTTCCGCTTCGTTATTACGTTAAAATTACGTTGGACGGTTGTACGATCGAAATTACGCTGTCGTATTTGAAAGAAAGAAATCTCGACGCAAAATGGTCAGCTTCCCTGATTCGTATCTTTCGATCGTATAACGAATCCTTTCTCTATGGAAACGAATAGAGACAAATCAACGAAAGGAATGAATTCTGCCGTGTCGTAAAAATCCAAAAATTGGACTTTTACGCTTTAATGACAATCTCTCGGGATTAAAATTGATTCGTTAATGAAAATTCGAATCTACATCAACGACGTTCTAATACCTTCTTTTTCTCCTCCTTTTTTTTTTCTTTCTTTTTCTCTTTTTCTTTTTCTTTTTTTTTTCTTTTTTTTTTTTCTTTTTTTTAAATAACGATACCAATATAAAAATGCTTTGGCACAATAGATAAATAGGTATACGGAATACGAAGATACGCCTCTATTCATTTCCGTTAATTTAGAATTGATTCTTCGCCGCTTACTAGAAAGAGACAAATACACGAAAGATGATATATTCCTTGTCACTCGCTTTCCGCTTCTTTCCTTCTTCCTTCGAATCAATTTTATATCTGTACAGTTCGCGTGTGTCATGATGATGATGATGATCTTTCGCTTGGGATATACAGCATACACGTATTTACACAGCTATACAAGAAAAACGAAGAACGAAAATTACACGTCCGTACTACATCCGGCAAATCGAATTTCTCGATATACGTATATTATTTCGTTCGCCGATATCTGCCGCTAACTTTTTCAGCCATCGCTGCCGCGAATTCACCGAAACTTGTAAGTAAAGGACAGCGCTGAATATTAACTTTGTTACAACGTTCGATCTCTATTCTTATATAACCCCTTTTTTCGAAGACACGTCGATGATCGCGAGACGAACTCGATTCCGTTCGATCGCAACGTGTAAATGAAGAAGAATAAACCGCAGAACAGTTCTATATACAACGTTGTACATGGTCACGGCAAAAACGGAAGAATTAAAATGACGATGAAAGGAATCTGGAATCCGTCGAGCGTTATACCGTGAATTTACGATTCATGGACTTAATTTACTTACCAAATATCGGCTGAACGAAACACGGCCGGCCCCCGTTTCACAACGAAAATCCATACACTAGAGAACCACTTAACTGATCGACCCGTTGAGCACGACGAACGCGATTTTCACCTTGGAAAATACGGATCGAAACGAAGATTCGTCGCGGAACGAACAAAAATGAAAAGAACGGAAAAAGTGGGGAAAAAAAAAGAATTAAGAATAATAATAATTAATGAATAATTACACACTTCACTCTATCAGAGTTCGAAGAGTTTGAACAGTCCTGCCCGTTCGCTAAGGCAAGATCACAGAAACGTGTCTAAGGCTCGTATAGTCACCCACTTTAAAAGTCTCTAGTTTCGTGCCCTTATCGCTAAATGCATGTGGAATCTGGGTGTTGGCTGGCAGACTTTCGTGTTTTTGTCGATTCCTTCGTCGTCAATTCCTGAGAAGGCCTCCGCGGACTACCCAGCGTAACTAACGCAGATGCTACGGCTAAACCAGCGCTCTGACCAGCCGGCGTGTAAGGTTCACCGCCAGTAGGCAGTCTGACTAGCAACGACAGGACCGCTGCTCTGTTACCGCAACAGGGCTCCAACGCGATCGGACTAGGGGCATCCTGTAAATATTACACCAACAAAACCAAATAACATCGAGTCGCGCATACTTTTACTCTAACAATTGATCAAATTTGCGCTACCGTAAATTAATTTGAGCCGGGGAAACGAGAATCGCGAGCAACGTCGTAGAATCGAAAGTATCGAAATCCACGGCGCTAGCGACGTCTTTATTTGAATCGTACATTGACGTCAATGCTATTCTCGTTTATTTCCCATGTTGTTTGAGAAATTTTGAAAAGTCTTGCAAAATGGTAGGTTCGAAGGTGATGAAACAGAGTGATGTCGATGTTTTACTTCGCATATTCGTATATAAGTATACGAAAAAGTTCTATTTTCACGAATTTATCTATTGTAAAAAAATTACATTTTTACGCATAGACTTTTCTTTAGCAGCTTTGATATAGTTAGTTTACAACTAACCCTATAAATATCCCCTTCCTGTTTGGCAATAGTCCTCTATATGATTACCAAATATGTATATGTATTTACGTGCAGGATGTCTCGCTTAAATCGGACATTTGAATTAATTCCACTATCTTTAAGGATAATAAAAAGCGTGTATACGTAGCTGGAAGATACGCGTCTAACGATACTGATAAGAGCAGACACAAAGTTTATTCCATTCTTTATCCTCTTCGTCATTTTGTATCATCTTCGATGGTAAGAGTTATTATAAATGTTCGACTTATGCGAAGCAGCCTGTGCGTTATATAATTATTTTACTCGTGAATATAAATGACCGAGTGAGATATCAACCTTTTTCTTCTTGCGGCAATTGATCAACTCGGACTCGTTTCGCTCCGAGTCAGAACTATCGATGTCCCGCCTCTCGATTTCTACCAAGACCTGGCTAAACGCTCTACTGGCCATTTGCTCCATTTCTACGAACAATCTCTGTCTTCTTCTGTACATATCGTATTTTTGTTTAATCTTCCAAAGGACAGCAGCCACCAACAGGAGAGCGAGGAAGCACCTAGGCATGTAATCTCTAGTTTACAAGTAAATACTGCCTGAGGCTTAGGACAACACAAAAGCGTGGGAAATTTTGAAAAAAAAAAAGAAAGAAAGAAAGAAAGAGAGAGAGAATGAGAGAGATAGAGAGAGAGAGAGAGAGAGAGAGAATAATAAAGAAAATCACAATGTTCTCGATCGTCTAGTGGTAATTAATTGCTACACCGCAACACGCATACACACACGCACAAACAGTTGACGCGTATTGTCTACAGGTTTGGCTAGCTGTGACACGAAGTTTCAAATACTCACGTGCAAAATGTTATAAAGAACTGTTGCAAGTTGAGTTTGGAATATTGCGAGAAGGAAATTTGAATCCACACAGGCGGCTGGAAGTCGTACACGTAAACGTAGAACGTGGTCAATGTATTATTGTTCTCGCTACCGAAACCGTAACCGTCTTTGATAAATCGATGCTTGTACATGCTGGTGGTGCAATTCGCGCCAAGAATCAACGGTATTTCCGGCGTGTTCCCTCTCTTCACGGTGATGTTCATTTTAGCCAATACGGAACACGTAATGGAAAACTCGGCATCGATATCGGGTTTTGGCGGAGAATTCTTAAAATTGATCGCTCGATACTGACGGTCCTCCTTTTTACTTAAATTGAACGTGAATTGGTAATCGATCGCCAGATCATCTGTAGAAGAATTTTAAATTTCAATATAATATATTTCAATGTAATGCTTCGCTGAATTATCATTAGCGAGAAGAGAAATTGGTATTGCCAGAAGAAATATTCGTTTGAAAGAAACTTACAAAAACACGATCCTTTATTGGTAGGATCTCCGTGATAGAGGCTGGACACGTCACACCGTTCGCAATGATCCCCGATGATGCCTTTCGTTGTACAGAAACATTTGCCTGTCTCGCTGGTACACTGCGTGCCTTGATTGTTACAAAAACAGGCTGCAACGGGAAAATGTAATTTAGTGAACTCTACTCGATATCGACGGGTTGACGAATGTTACTCGGAGTAGAATGAATTTACGTTGGCAAGTCGCTCCATTCAGTGGATTGCCGTAATAGCCGGGAATGCATTTATCGCAGTGAGATCCGTATGTCAAATTTCCACACGGTTGGATACATATGCTGCTGTTCGAGAGACACTTGCTGTGCCCGTTGCATTGGCAAGCTAAAATTAATGTAATTTGAGGAACGTCGGCACGCGTATACGTACAAATGTCGTTTAATAATTTGCGCACGCCCTATACACGCTGACCATTAACAATTTACTTACTAGGGCATTTAGTGAAGTACCATCGTTCGAACGGGCATACGTCCAAGCTTTTACCGCTTGGACCACGAGCCCCGCCTGGTAAGCAGAGTCCCTTTCCAGTCCCTGAACCATCGTCGCACCATCCACATCCAGGATCGGAGCGACACGTCGTACAAGACGAATAAAACGTGCACCATTCTTTCCCCGTTTCCGTCGGCCGACATTTCGCATCGATCGTAGTCCACTCGCGACATTGCCCGTAAGGGAAGCTCGCGGGATACGCATTTTTGTCCACGCATTTCTTCTCGTTCTGACACCAGATGCAATCGGACTCTGTGCAATTTTTACAGGAAGCGTAGTCTACGCATGGACTGCGACAAGAGTCTATGGACAGCCTCTGCGCTTGAATAGTTCCGTTTAAAATCGTCACTTGCTGCAAACATTCGTAAATTGATTTACCGTCTTGTTGTACGACATATTGGTTGTATATTGTTATAGAGTGTCTAGCAAATGTATCCGGTTAATAGTTTTATCCGTCGTCACGCGAGCAAAACCTCCAGCGTATCGAAAAGATATCATTACACAGGCACATGCGTATATGTTTTGGTTAGAAAATAGATAACGAAGAGTCGCACTTTGTCTACGAGATTATAAGGGAAACGTGGTCGAGTGGCGGTAAACGTATCGACGGTTGAACCTTTGGAATTTCATTTCGACTGCAGGAAGTTTAGCGTGGAATAACTTTTGGCTCGTATACTCACGTCTCGAGCCTTCGAGTACGGCTTACACCGATCAGGTCCGTTCGACCAAGACCAGATGCAACGTGGATTACTGGAGCACGCATGGCACGTGTGCAATTGTAAGCACTCTATGCCAGTGTGAAGGTCGCACTGTACCAGATCGGTGATCGCCTTAGTCGGAGGTGCGTTAGCGTTGTCCCGGCAAATCTCGTACGAGCAACTCTTGCCGCACCATACGCAATTGTACGATGTCTGTACGCATGCCACACAGTCTGTGAGCAGTTTGCATAATTCCTTGTGAGACGTCATCCCACGAGGCGGAGTATCGTCTAGGCACCTCATGTAAATTCCGTCGTGCATGTCGTCGTTAATAAGCACGTGTCGGGGTATCTTGGTGATCTGTATACACCGATTCTCTCTCTTATCCCACACGCATTTCACGCCTGTCCTTGCGTTCAAACACTGATTCTGATTCGTCAGGTGCTCGCAGTTCCCTGGTGTGTACCTGACGGTCATATACGTATGTTGTATATCAGTGAACGAAGATTCTTTCCTATCCTGTTGAGTAAAATACTCAGAGAAAAGATAGAAAGAACGTTAACCTGTTGCCTAGTAATTTCTACAGTAGCTATTTATACTTGTGAACGTTAGCTGTCCGGTATGCTAGTTATACGTATATTGAGACATCGTATGACGTGTCGAAAGCGAAAGCAAAAGCAAAGTCCAAGTCGCGCGTTTCCCAAATATATATATATATATATATGTATATAGAACTGATTTATTCCAGTAAGCTATATTAATTGTTATAGGAGAGATAGAGAGAGAGAGAGAGAGAGAGAGATAGAGAGAGAGAGAGAGAGAGAGAGAAAGCGGAAGAGTTGAAAATGAATAAAAGTAGGAAGAATGACCTTTTCCTTGATCGTACCTTGACATGTCGGACAACATCTGTCCATCGAATCCTCCATAAATGTACATGGACTTCTCGAATACAGTCGCAGTATGTCCATACCTAGGCAGATCGGTCATCTCTTTCGGCATAGAAAACTGATGCCACGAGTCGCACGTAACGTCGTACGCTATCGTATCCGCTGAATAACACCTCGTTCCGTCCGAATGTTGCGTATCGTTGTGCATATTACCGCCAAAGACGATCATCAAGCCACCAGAAACGAATACAGCCGTATGAAAGAAACGAGCCGATGGCGCTGACGTGAGCAATCTCCATTCACGATTAATAGGATGATAGGAGTATAGTCGACTGGTTAACACCTGTGTGATTTGCGTCTCTGATACGTATCCTCCGTACACGTAGATGAGATTCGTGGATGGATCATAGGCAGACGTATGACCGTAACCACCCTTCACAGGGAATCCAGCAGTCTCGACAATTTGCCATTCACGAGTACCCAAATAGCATTCTTGAACTTCGTTCAGATAACCATACTGAGGCGAATAGCCAAATATCACCACCATCTTTTCTTTTTTTCCGTGCACCAAGGTTGCAGAGTGTCCGGCTACCTGTGTGAAGTAAGGCATTAAATAAAAGTAAAAATGTTAAGTTAAGTGAGAAAGGACTTTTAACCCTTTGATGCTAAACTATTATGCACACGTATCTCAGATGGGGACAATAGGTTCGCGCAGAGTAATGCGAATCACCGTCGAATTCGTTTCTCGATCGATCGATCGATTGAAAATTTAGATACTCGAAGATTTCAGATATTATTTATACCGAGTGAGGGTGTTATCGCGAAAATGACGGCGTACAATAATATCGAAATATTGGAACATTTCAGGTAACATGTAATTCATACCGAGAGGGTTGGTTCGTATCCTTTCGTTAATTATGAAATATGCTTTCCCAATGCCAAAGTTTAGCTTTTTACGTACAGTTTTCGCGTGGCGGTAATCAGCGCGGCAGAGTGTAACTCTGAGAAGAAAGGTACACTGGGGTTAGGTATTTTACATCCCATTACAGAGAATCATTGCCCGACATAAATCGTAACGTTTAAAGAATAAAAGGATGGGGTATTGTTGCAACATTTGGAAATATATTAGTTTGCGAAGAGGAATTAAAGAAACGAAAAACGTACAAGATCAAGAATCGATAGGGGAACAGCGACTAACAGAGTTGTACGAAAAGGACAAAAATTCGCCGTTGCGCATACAATTATAATATTAATATTCCAATATTCCAATTGTCTACAACGACGCTGCTGTTGTGAAATACTTAAAAACGAAAGAAATGACGTGATATAGGAAAGATGTACCACCTTTAGAGGACCACCACGTATGGTTTTGTTGTTACGGAAGTTATCGTGCACCGTTACGTTCTCCCAGACTTTTGCCGACACATCGAACGCCCAGATCTCGTTGGTCACCGTAGAATTAGGCAGTACACCACCGTACATGAATATCTTGTCGCCAAAGAGTACGCACGAATGAGCGTACCGGGGCAGAGGAACCTTACCCTCGACGTGAGGGGTCTCCCAGACGTTTCCATTGAAATCATAAACGTTGATCATCTTCGCGCGACGAAAGCTCTCACCGCCGACTACGTATAAGGAATCCTTCCAAACGATGGAGCAATGACTAGCCGAGCCTTCCGGTGACAAATTTTTGTAGGATACGCTTTCCCAGAATCCACGATCGCTTCTTTGGCTGCAGTCGGAACCTGAACGTACAGAGAGCCTGTTTTAATCGTTTTACGCAATATCAAGGGATTAATCGTTTCCGAGTTTCCGAGTTTCCGAGTTTCCGTTCAGGCTCGGTTCGCTAATAATCGATCGTTGTTGAATCTCTATCGGTCTTAAAGATTCGACCGATTACGCACATTGAATACACGTACTCGTGCCTGATTTATCAGCATTAGCATCGAATAATATACGTCGAATCGTTATGAAATGTTTACTTATTTCGCAAATGTAAAGAGACAAACGATTTCTCGATAGCTGTTGTAATATTGTATCGGCAATTCAAATACGAGTAATATCGAGAGATTAAATCGCGCATGGAAGGCAAAGATTAGGACATGGCATTCGGTAAATGCTTTTGAAGAAAACACGTCACCTTTGAAACCGTGCGCGCAGTCACAGTGATGGCTCTCGCGGTTACACTCGCCCTGTCCGTGATTATCGGAGCAATTGTTTGGACAAACTTGAATCTCGCAAGCTTCGCCGGTCCACGTGGCATCGCACGTACACACACCGTCGATGCAGACTCCGTGGCCGGAACAGTCAGTGTGCGAATACCTACGAACACCGAAAATTATATACACAGGAGGAAAGTAGGTTGCGCAAATCTTTAAGAGTTTAACTTGCAGTTAGCGTATCTCGATGCTAATAGGCACGGTACACACGCCCTTATCGTATTTGTACACGAGGATAGAACAAACGTTTGGCCGATCGGGCTTGACCAAATATCGCAAACAGAATGGTCAATGACGAGAAGAACACGTGGCAACATGTCGCTCATCCTCTGGCGGTGTGAAATATTTAAAGAATGAAAAAAAGAATTCGGAATAAACGATTTGGAGAATAGAGTTGTTTCTTTATCGCAGAGATTTCATATAATAAAAAAGTATATTTATTTGCAGATTTTACGAGTAATCAAATTGAATAACGGTATTTTGTGTGTAGCAATATACGAGATACGGTTCTGGTTCTTGACCAAAGACAATAGCGATAACGAGAGAGCGTCGTATCTTTTTTGTTCGACGAACGAATTCATGAATGGGCAACGCTAATAAGATACCGTGCACTTGTGGATCAATGAACTCTCGCATGATTATTCTCTCGTACGTCAAAGTTCGACGTAAATATACGTAAATAAAAAGAGGCTTCGCTATATGTAGACAAAAAAAAACAGAGACGTAAAAGCAATAAAAAGTACGAATTACGAAATTATAATTACATTTAGATATTAATTTTTTTTTTTTTTTTTTTTTTTTTTTAGAAATTTCGTTCGAAACGTTCGGGGATCGCGGAATACGGACCTACGAAAATGCCTGAAAATATGCTCGGTGAACATTTTTCGGTAACATTTCGCAACAGATTGGAAAGAAATGCGAAGATTCCCGCAAGAAAGAAATAAAACGAAGAAAGAAATACAAAGTTGTGGAAGAAATTCCTGAAAACATAATAATTCAAATCGTGGAAAGATTAGAGAAGAGAATGAAGGAAGCAAAGGTAAAGAAATAATGTAACGGAGATCGAGGTGCGAAAGGATCGGAGAACGATGATAGAGAAAAGGAAGAGAGAAATGTTCGTGAAGAGGAAGACGAAGAGGATAATTCACCTGCTAGGGCAGGCGTTGATCTTGTAACTGATATTGAAACCGCTCATGTTGTACGCGACGTCCGAGTAGAAGTGAAGCAGCGCGGTTCCGGAGCGCGCGATCACTTCCGGCACGCGCCGTATGTGGTAGCCATCTTTGTGCATCAATCCGGAGAAGACGGCAACCAACGGCGCCTCGACGCTGTCACCGTCGTAGATGTACATGTGGTCCCAGCCGCATTCTGTCGCGAATTGCTCCACGTGCATCCGTATCGTGGAGTTTGGGTCGCTCTCGATCAACCAGGAACACTTTACGTCCGCCGTGTAGTTGCCGATACCGTCGTGAATGTTCCCCGTTGGTTCCGTCAGTCTGCGAACGATAATCAAATCCTTGAATCAATCCGCCGCTATCCTAGACGAAAGCACGATCGATAGTACGTATAATCGACGTAACGTTACGCTACATTCACACCTTTGGTTAATTGTACGTTATATCGTTGTGTCGTTACGATACAATCGTGCGTCGCGCTGTTACAACCTCTAACGCAGCCAGGACTTTCGGCTTGGAAAGTCCGTTGAAACGTTTTTCTTTTCTTTTCTTTTCTTTTCTTTTCTTTTACACAGCCTTGGACAATATCTGTGGGCAATTTTCGAAAAAAAAAAAAAAAAAAAAAAATAGAGCAGTCGCGCGTGACGATAGTAACACGATAAAGCGATAATATTATCATGGTCGGGACAAAGCGGCGAGTAGGGGCGTTCAGCGGAGAATGCAGCATCCGAACTATCGATCTCCGCGTTGTTCTTCGAGGCATCGCGTCCCGTCATGCGTCACGCGTCACGCGTCGTCGTGGTCAAGGACGATGGCCACGCGGACAATCGACGCACGCCACGACGACGATACAACTCGAAGAAGACGGAACAAAGCGAGCGGCGTGTAAAGTCGAGAGCGATAAGCGAGAACGAGAGGCCGTGAACAGATAATTATTATACATGTGTACGCGATTAAAAGATTAGTCGGTGGAGGATTAAGGTCGGATAATACGACAATCGAGCATAGCTGCTCGTATAACATCTGGCTTTTTATCATTACCATCGTGAACCGAGCGCAATGTCGTGGAAAACTGGAAAGGTTTTAATCTCGAACGTTGGAAGAAGAACGGAGACGGGGCGTGATGAGAGTTGTTCTTTGTTCAAGGTTAAAAGAAAATAATAAACGCTTCGTTATATATCGATATCGCTCTCTATATATTGTACATATTCTTAGATCGATATAATGGGTAAATAGCTGCTGTTATTTCCGCTCTTATGTCAATTGAAATCGCCCTCTTTCGTTTATTGATTATCTCGTTTCAAGAATCTTATCCATATATGGCAGAAAGTTGCATAATTAGGAAAATATTGAAACTGAACTGTAGTTTGGCAATTTTTATTGAATTAGTAAAATGTACAGTTTTAGTACGATTATCGTAATTGGCGATTATTCGTAGCCGCATTTGCTTCTTATTCTTGCAAGAAAGATAACGTATAGATAGAGTATGTATGCGGTCATCGGACAAACGCCTTTACACCTTTTGAAATCGTACTTGAATTAAGGACAAATTAAACTATACCCGATACCTACTTGGGAGTGTGGCTATCGGTCGAGTAATTAAGTAATTGAGAAAGTGATCAAGATAAACGACGAAGCTACGAGGAGTAGACAGCGCGCGCGCCAGATGTATTATACTTATATGTACATGATAATTGCAATAGGTAAACCTTGCGTTCTTTTCATAAGCACCAATTCGCCACTGTTTCCATTTCCACGCTAATTCGTTCGAATCAGCGTACAAGTGCGAGTGGTCGTTGATGATCGTGATAATCTTACAAATTACTCTACCTTCCGCTTGTGCGCATATCTCGTCCTTGTTGGAACAAAATTTTACCAACGGGTATTATCAACCGTGCTAATCGATATGTCTTTGACGCGATAATCTATTTATTTGAATCCTGTGTATTTTAATCCTCGCTGAAGATCAATTTTACGACATGTACGATATGTGTGTCTGGAAAAACGTAAGCCAGAAACTTTCGAAACTCGCTCGCCTTTATCGACTCTTAATCTCAACGATATAGATATTTTTGGCTTATCGAAAGCACCGTGTCAATGTTAACCAATAACGAGCAATATGTATATTGCCTCTACTTTCTTTGCCACTGTTTAAATATCGACGGTTGTTAAATTCTTGGATAAATGTAACGAAAATCGTACTTGTATTTTCTTAATTCGAGGTATGAAAATTATGCTGGAAATTGGCCGTTCGTCACAGCGCCGACGAAAACTACAGGATCGAGCAAACAGGTTTTCAAACGAGTAAGGAAGAATTACGGCAGCGGAGACTGAAAACGCGGAAAACCGCGGATCGGAAGAAGGACCGGCTTACAAATACCGTGGTCGAAACACGGAAAAAGGACCATCTACCTCGTCTACGACGCTCGAGGAATAATAATTTCAAGGGACAAAGAACCGTGGCTATAACGATGTACTGTACTTCCTGCCTCCTGCTTCCTGCTTCCTGTGTCATAGACGACTCTCGGTGAACGTATCGCGACGTTCGATTCATCGAGATCCTCGATATGAATTAAAGATGGAGGTAAGAGTGATAGAGAGAGATTTCAAATCGTGTATGTAAATGAGTAGTAACGCAATCGAGCAAATATATATATAAATTATCAAATCGATCGTTGAATCAAAAAAATATAAAAATATCAAATCTTTCGTTATTCCGATCAATTCGTCTTAATAAGATTGTAATCTTTAAAAGCTAATGCGATACAAGTGTCAGGCAAATCAACGAAACCATGAAAATGAAGAGAAGAAAATCGAAAGAAAATGAAAGGCAAACATCTCGTTCGTTCTCCAAGCCATATTCTATCGCCTATGATTATGCATGACGGCGGCGATATCGCTTAAACGGTGGAAAAAAAGGTGAGAATTATCGATCGCGGTGAAAAACACGCGAACGCAGAAATTGCGACATCAAAGTGGATATTCGAGGAATAACGATACGTTGGCTTGGATAGTGCGGAAAAGAGGAGAAAATCAGAAGGCGGAGGGGCAGAGGGCGAAACCGAACGAGAGGAAAAATGGAGCGTGTGCGAGACCCGATGCGTAGCGAGCGCACTTGGCTCCGCGTAAATTCTGATCGGTGATTTACGAGCGTAACACGTGTCTCGGGCCAGGATGCCGAGTATTAATATTTCAACGCGAAACATTTTTGCATAAAATAGCAGGAAAACGAGAGGAGAAATCGGATCGAAGCCGGAAATGGGAATCGTATTGTCGAAAATGGCTCTTATGCCGGAATACAACGGAATATTATCGTTATCATCGTCGGTGTTGTTGGCGTTTGTCGCGTATTTTAACGTGCAAAGCGCCGAAAGATGATTAATGTAATGCAAAAAATAACGATACGAAAGAAATACTATAAATGGAATGAGAGTAAAATCTGTAGAGATATATAGATATAAAAAATAGAGAAAAAAAAAAAAAAAAATTGGAAAACTGCCCCTGAAACAAGTAAATTACAGTGTTCGTGAAATTCGTGAGTTACTTACTATTTTATACTATACAGGCGAATAACGCGAATTACGATCAACCATATCGCAACTAATTACGATAAAATAATCCCAGACATATATTAACATTTGCGTTCTCTTAATTGTCTTCGACTCGATCCTAATTTTTTTTTTTTTTTTTTTTTTTTTTTTTTTTTTTTTTTTTATACCCAACGTGAATTTTCGTCTCAAGTATTTTTTAAAGAACCGCGAAAGATCGATCGATAAAACGAACGCGAGATCGGCAAGAAGAAAGCCGTAGTAGTGTCGTAACGTCAATGGTTCGAAGTACGATGACACTCGTTTCAAGATATCGTTTTAGATATCGTACCTTATTAATTGTTTTAACGTACGATTATATCGCTCTGCTCGTTCCATCGTACGAATCTTTGTTCTCTTAATTTTTTTTAAACAGAAGAAAGCGGTAGATCTGCCTGATAGCACCGACGACGAGTACAAATCGCTTAATAATTCTCTCGGGCTACGTAATAACAGCATACCGCGGTACCTTAACGAACGAGTGTTCAACGATCTGTCCGTAGCGTAATCTCCGGCAAGCATTGTTCGTTTCCCAAACGATTCGCGTTCGTTTCGCGTTAATCGCGCAGATCTCTCGCAGACACGATTGTCCATCTATACACTCGACCATCGTTCTAGAATTTACGTAGGAAAATGAAAAGTAAAAATTACCTTTGTATAAGAAACTTGCAAAGATAAGATAAACTTTGCGCGTTTCGATTCATCGTCTATTGACGATAGACAACAAGAGTTCCACGACTTTTCTATGAAATAAAGAAAAAACTAGGTCGTTGTAAGGAATCAAAAGAAACGCGATAACGCTTACTTTGATCTGGATTTCGGTGTGCCGCAAATTGCTTATGGATCGTCGTAATCCAACTTAGAATAGGCGATATTCCGCGAAATCGTAATCTACTGAGACGATTTTAACCATCGTATCACGATATTTTTTATAGAATTAGAGACAAAAACTACGTATTCGTAAAAAGAAAATTTCGACTTCGACGAGTTTTCACGAGAGGACTATGGAGCGGCGATAGTCCATTCGTGCACGCACCAACTGTCATCGAATCTCTACGCGAACGAAGAAACTGACGTTTTCACGAAAGATCCACAGGAAAACGAAACCAACGTTTAGTTTAGATTTGCGTTTCGATTTTCCACAAATTGACAAGCATCCTAGAATCGATATATCAAACTAGAAAATAAGCCAGATAAAGCGCCAAAGCTTTTCCTTAAAATTACCCATTGACACCACCCACCGGTCACAACATAAACACGCTCAGGTTCGCCGCTATTTCGTTCGCAGGTGTCGTCGACAATATCCGTGCGTATTTGGTTGGGTGGCTTCTGTATTATCATTTTCATTAGCACAAAATAATATTCTTATTCGATAAGGAGAAGACGCCGGGATGAGTCACGAGGAGTTCGACGACCGACGCGGCGCGACGTAGCTCGGCACTGACAGTCTTTACGCGAGAAGCCAACCGACGGAGGAAGCAAAGGACAACGGTGGCGGCGGCGGCGGCGGCGGCGGCGGCGGCGGCGGCGGCGGCGGCGGCGGCAGCTATAAAAAGAAACGCGGATAAATGGGAGTAAGGGAACGTCGAGGAGGGCTGCAACGACGCGCTGGACGTACCAACTCTTTTCATTTCATCGTCAGATAGTACCACGGACGGAGGAACCTCTCTTATTTCGTTGGACGCGTTATTTATCGCTACCTTCCCTTCGTTTTCATCGGCGATCGAATAGTCACCTGACGATATTGTCGTTTACAACGGAATACGAAGCAAACGGTCGTTTTCATTTCGCTCGACTTGCATTTGGACTTGCAATCGTCTCGATACGTACGTTTAAGATACAAAGATGCTCGCTTTTATCCGATTCCTTTTACGGTTTTATCGCGTTCTTGGATATACAATTTTGCCAACGCTAATTTATTAGGTTGTTACAATACATAGGAAATATGTCGAGCGTTTGTTGTATCAATTTCACAAATCTTTCTTTTCTTTCTTAGTGATATTTTTTAATAATATTTACACGGTTTCACTGGAATTTGAAGAATAAAAACCTCGTGACCGAATAAAGTTCCGATAACAGCGATTTATCGTAATATCGTAATTTGCGATTAATCGCGAATAAGCCTCGCAAATACCACCTTTCTCGCGCTAATCACCAATCAGGCTTCAACGAAAGTAGCGTTAGCTCCGAGCGAAACAAAAGCTAGATGCTAACTCGCGTATCGTCATCGGTCTATCTATATCTATAACGAAGATATTAAAAATTTGACTATTTCGTTGGAAAAGAGCGAAATTGAGATATAAATGTACGAAGTAAGCGTAACTTTCTGTTTCTTCGATACTCGAATAGCCAGTGATAATAAGGTAAAATACGTTTTCTTCTATTAATTTCGTAACTGCAGTATTTTTAGTATCTTGCAGACAAGATAATCCTTGTCCTCGATTCGTGAAATAGAGCGAACGATTGTGGTATCGAAGTAAATAAGTAACCCTGATATACGTGACTGTTAGAAAACTGCAATGTAATTTTCTGATCACGGTATTTAATGTATTTTCTTAGGCCGGCTGATTTTGATTACTAGCACGGCGTGCCAAATTAACAAATACCTAAGCAAATAGGTAACCGCCGTATAAAGTATCAGCTTCTTTTAATTTTATTAATTTTCTAATTACAGATTTTCCATTTATTTCGGAAACGATGCCAATTGTAAAAAGATAGTTCTGTAATTCACTCTTTCGTTTTACTAACCCTCTAATTACACCATTTAATTTATGGTAATCCCCTTCTCAACCGCTTCCACGGCAGAATATACTTTTCAGATAAAATATAGAATTAGAGTAAATAACTGAAGGCCAAGTAACCGATAGCAACTAATATGTTCTCATATACAAATATTAGAAATATTCCTACCGACCAGAGAAAGTAAAATAACCAAGCATAAATTAATAGATTAATTAACTTGGAACAAATTGGCTTATGATTTCAATGTGTTTACATTTGCACGAGCCACAGAGTGTATCTATTATCTATACGGTTCGATAGTCGGATAATCGTCTGTTTAAGTAATGATCGATCGAATTGGAAAACCTGCCGAGCTTAATTACCATTCTGTTTTATCGATGCGCTCGTTAATAACCGAGCGCCAATTTCTTGGGCCATTGTCGACATTGTAGCGCGATTTGACGATTAATTTACCGCCAAATAAATACGTATCCGTTGTTTCTTCGCATGTACGCGGTATTTCCGATCGATGGATCGATCGTAGAAGCTTCCTTCTAATCCTTGCAGTTACGTTATTGCGTACATTTCACGGTTTTATCGGACATTCGCGATGTTTCCTGATTCTCGGTGTATCCGTTGTTCCAGCGGGACGAGTATTATATAAAGTTTTAGTCGATTCGCGATACAACGATAAGATAGAAGGGATAAAGGCACACGGAGGAAACCGGCACGATGCCATTGATCGCACTGCCGCCATATAGCTGGCAAGTTACGTCGACGCGTAAGGAAGACATAGAAATTCGCCGATTTTCGACCACGGCGGCATTGGCGAGTTACTTTCTAGATTTGTGTCGTGCCGTGTCCACGCGAAACACACCGAGCGTGATCGAATTCTACCGGTTGCCGAGCCGGTTTTTGTCCACGCGCCGCGTCGTCGCGCCCGGTAGCTTCGTGGCGTTTCAACGCAACATCGAACGAGTGACCCTGTGGCGAAAGCTGAAATATCATTCGATGGATCGCGATTCCGCATAAAGCGAATGCTCGTTGAAACGTCGAGCCAGGTGTCGCAGGCTGGCTGTTCAAGTGTCGAGGTAACTCGCGAATTTTGCCCATCTTTTACTCGGGAATTTGAAACGAAGGATATTCGTTGGATAGAACATGGAGCGAAATTCGCAGTCGATGTTTCGCAGATTTCATGGTTGTATATTTAAATAAACCCCAATTCGAATAAGCCCTGAATCCTACGTTAAGTTCTAGGCTCAAGCTGTGTTGAATCGGTCGTTGATTAAATTTCAAGCTGTCGAGTAAACTTTGAATTAGAAATTTCCACCGTACGATATAGAGAAATATCGATTTTATACAATGCTCTTTACGATTAAAAATTTTAGACGTTAGAATCTCTGGAATGATGGTCAAATTATCGTAAACAAAGATGACTATCGGTTTCGCGCGTGTAATTATTTTTCATTTAGAATATATTAGTACGTGTCGTGCAACGAAGTAAACACGCGATTAAGCTGTTGCGTACGTCTATCCGTTTTTATACAAAAACTCTGATTTATATAATGAGAAACGGTGCAGTGAGAGAGAGAGAGAGAGAGAGAGAGAGAGAGAGAGTATATACGTTCCTTTGTATCACGCAAATACGAAAGTTATTATTTGTACGCGTATTAAATAAAACGATACACGTAGATGGCATTGTACTTTTCAAAGGAGTCAAATTTCTTAATCAGGAAAATATTTGGAAAACATATATGAGAAATACACAGAAAGATACTTTGAATATGAAAAGTTTTCTCGCGATCGCAGGATCGTCGTAAATTTCTTGCAATTCGATTCGGAAGAATCCAGCATCGTGTATGTTCAAGATGCTAAGTAGTCTAGGGAAATTGGAAAGCGTTCTAAATGCCACCCAGTCCATAAACTCCTCCCCTTCGTCCTCCAAATACTGCGTCATTTGTGCATGCATTTACATCTGGTCGAGAATATACAACGATCGACTCGGTATGAGATTCGGCGTTTGACTCGACGTTGGAATCAACGCCAGGATCGAGAATACATTTAATTGTCTAACACGACATTCGTCTCTACGATCTATGATCTGTTACGGAATTTTTCAGACCGCGAGAAGCTCAACTTAATACAGAAATTAATATTCAAGCCACGTGACTTAGCGTTTATCTCGAGCGTTGCTTCAGTTTCTAATTTAACATTGAATCGTAGTATCGTTAACATCGATAAGTAAGCTACAGGTAAATGTTTATGCAAATTTATATTTCCATAAATATGTACAATTACAGCATGGAACCTAAGCAAAAATTTACCTCGCCCATTAAATATTATAGCGAATGCTATACTTTGTACATCTTACCTATTATGTATATGCGATTTGTGTTATTTTTACTATTTTGGCCAAGTTGAAATTTGACTCGACTGCACTTTCTGATACCGTTTTGACTCGACGCTACCGATTTGATCGTTGTTATAAAATAACTGCTTAAATAGTCCGAACAAGCAAGTTCGGTTGGCTCTGATCGAGGAACTATCATCTCGCAACGTCTAGATGGTGGAACGAAACGGTCATAGAACGTGGAGCCAGTTCGGGTAACCGGGGATACACGTGTTAGAACAACGCGAAACAACGCCGGCGAACGGGCCAACGTGCGACGAATTCTTCGAGCGGAAACGGGAAGAGCAGGCTGGTAGGGCCGAGGTGAGAACCAAAGTTCCTCGTCGTCTCTCAACAATGGCGAACGTACACGTGTAACTGTAGATAACGCTACAACACCTACGCGACGATAATGTCCTCTCGAGATTCGTAGAAATAATTACATTCGCCGAAACTTTGTTCGAACAAAATAACGAAATACGAGTAGCGATAAAACAACCGTTTGTAAACTATTCTAGACCGATCTGTAAACTTAAATAATATTCATCGCAGCCCTACGAATAGACGTTTCAAACTTATACCGAATGTTCGTTAATCTGGCATTCGAAAGAGATCGAATTCGCTTCGAACAGCAATTAACACTTAATGATAATAATTAATCGCGCGATAAGGTATGCGGACAGAGAGTAGTACAGTCTTACGCATTTATCGGTTATCGATTCGGTTGGTCGAATAAATGATATCAAATTACAGAGAGAGAGAGAGAGAGAGAGAGAGAGAGAGAGAGACAGGGAGACGGTACAAACGAAAGCTTGTCGTAAGGTAATTCGCTGATAAATATCATCGATGGTAATTAATAAATAGAATGCAGTTTCCTAGCTAGGATTATGATAAAAAACAACGTTACGCTTGATAATCGTCGGCCATAATGGTCGAACGCGCTCATCTAGAAAGCATAAAGCCTTTGACTAACCCGGTACGTCGTAAGCTACGAGCAGATCTAGATAGTATTACGTAGAGTTAGCCAACTAATATTATGATTATCTTAAAATTTGCAACTATAATAGCGATACCCTTGTAACAAATAAATTTGTAAAACTGTATAACACAGTGAAATACTGAACTGGTAGTATTATTAGTAATATAAATTAATAACATGTATTAACATATGAATATAGTATGAACGATCCTTCAAGTTTCCACATACCGTGACTCGAGACAGTTAACAAAGCCAGCGTAAACCCCGAGCAGCAGTTTGATCGCCTAACATTGACAGACTGTTTAAATAATACGGTCGACCGGTTTCATAGGTGCGAAACGCGGCCGAACGGAAACACGCATGTCCCCGACAATTAGCGCGCGCGCATTTCAAATTAGAACGAGTCGCAGCGAAGACGCGAGCACGAGGTAGAACCGACTAACGAACCAACGTAGTCGCGTCACCGCTCATTCACCATCGCACTGGCAACTGCATTCTGTTTACATTTCGGACGAGCAACATTATACGAAGCGCGTTTAAACAACGTCGATTTTTTTTCCACGCAGCGCGTATATACTTTGTCACGCGCACGCATAAACGTTCGATGAATTCCTCGAGGCACGTGTCGCGATCACGTACACGAGAATATAAAAACGGTAAATAAGCCGCTCTGCACTCGGCATTTTCCTCTCGTTAGTCCGTGACAAGCATAGAATAATAGGTGCACAGGATGCGTCAAGCGCGTGTACAGTTGTTTTCCTGGTTAAGAAACGCCCTCTTTTCTTTCTCACCGTTTTCTTTCCCCTTGCGTTCTAATTGAACGCCGCGAAGGCGCGATTATTTCCAACATCAATTACTCGCGAGTGCACGATGAAACTTTGAAACAACATGCAGTTTCGAATCCAGGTGAGATCCACTGCCATAAAGATTTTTACGCGGATCAATAGGTGTCGTTAAATTCGCCGATCGCGAACCATAATAACGACTAGGTCCACAATAGCGTTTTGCCAAAACTTCCCTTTCATTTTTATTACATATCAAATAGAGAAGTATCAAACCATATCTCTTTGTGCGAACTTTAATCGTTTAAATGAATTTTCAGACCTATTTAAATTGCTAGATGTACGATTTTAAGTAACGATTGCTGCATATAAAATTTCATTTTGTAACACTTTCATAAACGGTAGGAATTATACTGGCTAATAAAAATCGTGCATTAATGCCAGTGCGATATTATAATATATGTACGTGTATTTAACATGTATAAATTACATAGCGGGCACATATACATACGCGTGCGTAGAAAACAATATTAAAAATGCGTTCTTCGGTTTTGTTCAAAGTGAAAATTCAAATTTCAAATAACCCGATTACAGTCAGCCGAGTGTCAAAACTCCGTTCACGAGCCGGATATATGACTTGCAACTTATATATATACTACGTATTATCGCGAAGCACGCGAGTGTAACGTACAATGTATAATGTATAGTGTTCATTGGTGAAATACGATCGGGCACGCGTAGGCGAATCTTTAGGAATTCTTTGCCGAAACTGTTTCTTTGTCGAGTCCAGGCAATATTTATAGAACTTGGAGAAAACGGTATGTACGGATTCGTCATACGTTTTGTAAAAAACGTAACCTGCCGAAAGTCAATTTTTTAAATTTTATTTTTACATAAAAAAGTTGCACCATCCGCTTACTGTGCGTCTAAACGATATAGATAACAGATTATCTCGATGATCGCTAAGATTATCAGCGACTAAAGTAGAAAACGCGCGGAATTCGAACGAAAGGTATACGGATCGTTTTACATAACGTAAAGGGAAAAACAAACATTCGTTCGCATATTATACAACGATTTGTGAAAATGCTTCGTCGTGAATCTACATAAAAATCACGAATTGGTCACATTGTAAACTCTGACGAGATGATCGAGATATAAAAACAATACTGTCTAGTAGCTTTTCAATGCAAATACCCCAGCAACGTGTTCGAACTCGAGCGACCGTTATCAACTTCTCTGTATCCCGATACAACGAAGCAAAGTACAAAATGCGACAAAGAGAGAGAGAGAGAGAGAGTAGTTCCCAAGCGACGTTCGCATCGGATTTCACCGGAATTGCTCAAGGCATGACAGAGACGTCGACTGTTCTCGAGTGCCTACGTACGATTCTACGATAAACATTGCACGAGTACGCTGAAGCGCAGGACTCGATCCTATCCAATATGATCGTCGTCGGTGTTCGTGTACGATGGGATTATTACGTTAAGCGCGCGTAAAAAGCAAACCAGCCTTGACAGTGGCGGAAACCGTAGTTTCCCTGTCAAGTTTAAACCCGTCGCGATCGATCCATGCAAAATCTAATCCCCCGACTCGAGTTAAGTCTTAAAATACGACGGGTCGTGCATTTCCGCGGTCACTGTCACCGTCACCGTCACCGTCACCGTTAGATTCGCCGATGTCCCGATTACTCCCTAACTCCTCATTGTCAACCACGGCCGCAGACAATGACCGAACACCCCCTCTTCTATCCCCCTTCTGAACGAAGGACCATGAGACGCGCACACACACGGCACAGCAATTAAATCCGGGGAAGCCGCGCGTACGCACGTACCGCGCTCTCTTGCACTATTTATTTACCTATCTCCTCGGTAAAAGGGTTTACAGGAAGACGATCAAAGCCTCTGAAGAGACCGAGTCGACCTAAAAACCCGTCAATACCGTTGCACAGGCACCGCGGAATGTACAGTTAGCCTGTTTGTTTCTCCAATCGTATCTTGGCATGTATAATTTCGTATAAACTTTTTCTATCGATGTAGTATTTGTCAGAAACACCTATGTGTAATAGTTCACATAATAACGAGATTAGTAACGAGATTAGTAACGAGATTAGTAACGAGATGGGCCTGAAATGAGAGAAACGAGAGGGACATGCTCGCGCATTCCATCTTACCTTCCTGTTTATTTCTTCCGTCGTATCTCCAGATATACATATAATTTCATAGTCTTTCCCTACGAGTTTCCCTTTGTAGAAAATCAAACGTACGATAGTCTATAGAATAATCGTATTCGTATTGGAAAGCTGGCATCATACTATGGGGTACGAGACGTGTAATCTATGCTCGCACATTCTTTCCTCACTCACCTGACTTTTCCGCCGCAGAATTGGCACGCCAAGCCCTGCCAACCCTCGTGGCACACGCAGGTGCCATTGACACAGTCCCCGTTGACGCAACTGTCCGTGTCGCAGGTCGTTTCCGTCGTCAGCGACGACGAGGAGGAGGAGGCGGCCGCGGTTACGTGCACCACCCAACAGATCAGCGCCGCCCACAGTATCAGCCACGGCACTGCAATTACACCGCACTGATCCCGTACCACCTCACGGCACTGCCCTTTCCGACGGTATTTCGATTTATATAGGAACAAAAACATCTGCACGACCTCTGCCATTTTGATAGGCTTCCATGTCAGAGACAATGGCCGACGGCGACGCACCGGACGAGATACATATGGGGCACCTTTATCGCTCGCGTTTTCGATGCAACTCGCTTTATTCGCTGCGCGACTGCCGAAGTCGAGAGTCGAGAGTGTGCGGTCTCCACCGCGCGGCTCTCACGGTGTCGCGACCACGGAATACGACACTTGCCGCACTTTTCACGTAGATGGTATAGTCTAGTGACTTTTCTGAAAGTGATCATTTCGGCGGTTGCCGTCAGATGGTGCCCGCGATTTGCGCGCTGTAGCGACACCTGTATAGAATACCTAAGACTCCTCACCGATGTCCGGTGTCAGGAGAGCGTTATAGGAGGAACGCGTTGTCGACAAACTATCGGCTTTTCAGGTTGATATTAAGTCGAAAATCCCCTCCCTCCGCCAGATATTTCACAGAACACAGAACACTTACAATTAGTCGAAGTGAATGCAACATCTAAATGCCATGTAACATGAAAAACGCAACGGCAGCGAACGAAAGCAAACTTCACTTAGTAAAGCGATTCTCTAGTGATTGGCGTACTGGTTCAGCGAACACCAGTCATCGCGACAGTCACGGTACGTGACACTGCGTACCTCTTCCGCCTCTCTTGCTACTCGATACAACTACTGTTACTACTCGACAAATCTAACATTTGCCCGACATATGCTCGTTTGATCGTACCTCAAGAGTCGTTGAATCTTTATACGTAGTAAGTTGACACAGCACGAAAATGCTATACGTATATTGTGCACACGTGTATACATGTCGATATCGTTGGTCGATTAATGTACGTCTCATTTTATAATTGAAATTTAAATATTTAAAACTTATATGACAAGACAAGAAATATGTATTTCGATATTATGCTAGATTATATAGAGTTGTTGTGTTATATTTCCTTTGATTTATTTCCTGTTGATCTATTTTATTCGTAATACAGAATAATTGACAATATTTGAATTATTTTTCTCAACTCGTGCGTTATCAGATAAGCATGTTCGTTTAAATCCCGCCCTCAAATTGCTGGATCCCTTTGTCAACGAAAGAATTCAGAAGCGAAAGAGATTTTAAATTGTCTGATTAAAAAAATGGCAGGAAAGAGAGGAGGACGAAAGAAAGGAAAACAGAAACGTATCGATGAGTTTGAGCTTCGTAGGGAGTTGAGAAGACAAAGACGACCGACAGAATTATCCGACAAAGAGAGTATGTCTAAGATAGGGCTACCAGAACATCCGGAAGAAATTAGAATTGGCGGCATCGATGGGTGAGTAATCTCTTTTTGTCCTTTCCTATTTCTGTTCTTTTCTCGAAATTTTTCATTACATACTGAAAATACTAAGAAATTTTTAGAGCGCCACTTATCTAAAATTAAATAACGGTATCGTGGAGTAGCAGTTGCAGTTAATAAATGTATTTCTTATTGAACGATAAGATCCAATTAGAATTCATCCATCATCCTTGTTTACGAAAATATATTATCATATCGTGTTCTCTGCTTACGTACATAAGTGTACCGCGTGATTTTAATTCTGGCGCATTCAGATAAAATCGTCGTTCTATAATATTGTAGGAAATACATTTAATTATCTCGTATTTGCAATCATGTTAAGAATTAATTTCCACGAGAAAAGGTTTGTTAATAGTATTTATAATGATAATAGAAATGATGGTAAACATGAGAACGAAGTATTTCGAAGTAGATATTTTTTTTTTTTTTTTTTTAATTTTTCTGTATGATCATCGACAAATGTATATTTGCCAGTAAATCTTTATACTGCAATCGCAAACTCGTTTTATTCAAAATATACAATCAAATCGATTCAAAGAACTATTCAAATTACACGTTATCTTAGAATTCATTTTTTAAATTTTATTCTACAAATTTCTCGGTATAACTCGAACGTAGATGAAATGAAAGCAACTCACCTTCTATTTCGATCATGATTACTTCAAACGATTCTGACATGGCGTACACGCTTTCTGCTTTTAACTTCTATCTAGCTTCTCATGCACGATTCTATTTTCGCTGCAAATAACCATATGATCGAAAACGGTTCAGAGACTTCACCAACTATCAAAAAATAACGGATTAACGAATTGACGTGAATTTAATAATCCTCAGCGGCGGGACGCAGTCGACGCTGGTCATCATCGATGGCAAAGGGACACCATTGACGGAAGTCAAGGGGCCGAGCACCAATCATTGGGTAATTGATTGACCCAACTTTCTAACGATTATTATTCATCCCGTTTCTACCAATTTCTATATTTCAATTTTTATAAGTACCGCCCCTTTAATTTACATTAAAAAGAAAGGTAACGACGAATTAACTTACGCCACTATGATTCTCGACCAGCCATATATAAAATATAAAATTTATGTATAATTATAAAATACTATTATTCTTATGTTAATCCCTCCCCCATTACAAGCTTACGTAATAAGCAGATTACATATATATATATATAAGTAAGAAAGTAATAAGTTACAGAAGTTTTATAATTAGTTTAAAAATTCTTTTACAATTATTTTATTTCGCCTTTTACTATTTGGCTTATTTCTCTGCTCAGCTACTCGGAATGGCGGAAGCAACTGCAAGAATCAACGCTATGGTCGAAAGAGGGAAACAGAGTATAGGAATATCTGAATTGATTCCTTTAGATTGCTTGGTAAATATAAAATAATTATCACGATTCCTGAGAGCTATACATACCGATGCCTAATTCGTAGATAAGTCTCTAGAGGATCGTATGATAAGCGATCGTTCTTATCGTTTGATGGATTAAATGAATTGTATAATTTAAAAAAATTCTAATCGATTAAACAATCAGGGTCTTACCCTAAGCGGATGTGGAGAGGAAAACACCGATCGTCAACTTACGGCAATGATGAAAGAGAAGTATCCAAATGTCGCTAAAGCTTATTATGTCAATTCAGATGCCATCGGTAGTCTCAGGACTGGTTTGCCAAACGGTGGGATAGTTGTAATCGCTGGCACCGGTAGCAACGCATTGCTGATGAATTTAGATGGAACAATCGTAAGGTGCGGCGGATGGGGACATTTCATAGGGGACGAAGGCAGTGGTACGTGATGGGAATTGTTTCTGTATAACTCGTGAAGATGCAGAGATATGACCTTGAATAGCTTACATATTTCATTGAGGCTCTAACATGGAAGAATTCTTTATTTTTGATCATCCATTTATTTTCTTGTATAATTATTACTAGATCCATTTACGAGAAGTTTAGTAATAAGCAAAAGTGCATAAAATGCATATAACGTGTAGAGATGTATAAATTGTCCAAAGTATAGCAGTATTCGTTGTGATATTTCAAAACCGTATAAGAAAAACACGGAAGATTGATTTTTTATTTTGTCATTTGGTAATTAATATATATATATAGTTGGAAGGAAGATAATTTGAAACGTATCTATGAAACGTATTTTGTAGACCGTCATCCTTGAAATATTCAATAGAATATCAAAACACGTAATATAGAATTGACTAGTGATTCGTAAAATTGTTTATCGTGTTCTCTTTCTATGGTCATTTACTAGATGAAACAAACCTACGCTTAAATACTACTTTTTATATTATGTTCACAAAAATATGAATTTGCATAATAAACATCAGCGGTGTGATTAAGAAAAAGATGGATTTTCAGCTTTCTGGATCGCCCATAGGGCTTGTAAATACGTATTCGACGATATCGATGGCTTAGCTCCAGCTCCTAAACCCATAAGCTACGTATGGCCAGCTATGAGGCATTATTTCAACGTAACTGATAGGAAGGAGATATTGCCGCATTTTTACAAAGATTTCGATAAAAGCATTTTTGCTATGTTTGCCAAGGAGATTGTGACAGGTTGCGAGAAAAAAGATCCACTATGTTTATATATTATTTCGGAAAATGGCAGATACCTCGCGAAGCATATTATAGCTCTTTCGAAAACAGCGCATAACGTGAGTCGCTTATTCTGGTTTGCAAATTCATATAAAAATTTGATGAATCTGGAGAATTTTGAGAAGCATCCTGTTTGATTGTGTTATGTACGAGAAATATGGTTGTTTAGGATCTCAAGTTAGCTAAGGGTGGATTGAAGGTTGTCTGCGTGGGATCGGTTTGGAAATCATGGGATGTTATGAAGGACGGTTTCATCGATGAAATCCATGAATCTCACGCAGTGGACGAATTAACTATGATCCGTTTAACAGCAACAGCTGCATTCGGTGCGTGTTACCTCGCTGCGGAGGAAATCGATTGGTTCTTTACGAAACCCTACGAAGATAACATCGAAGTATTTCATCGATATAAGCGGAAGAATTACGTAAAACCGAGAGCAACGAATGATTCGAGTGAGTCAAAAGGAGATTAAGTTGGGAGACTTGGCCCAATGAAACCAGGAAACACAGATAGAAACACAAATAGAAACAAAGTGATTATATTTTATACGCGGGTTTTATATTTACACATCGTTAAAATATATAAAATATTTTCAACAGCAACAAATACATAGAGATGGGAAAGAATAAACCTATTCTAAATTATATAACAATTGACATTTTCATTTGTTAAATTTGTCGATAAAGATTTCGTCGCCCGTATGGCACATCCTATATAATATATCGATCACGTCCAGTCTTCCTTTTTTTCTTTTTCATAAATTTTTAAGTATTACAGACAATGATACTGAAAACAATTTGGGATTGGTTATTCAGCACCTTTCTGTTCATTCTTAAGACAATAGGATACATGTTTCTTTTCCTCGTCAGCTTGACTTTTTTTGTTACCTCTTCCTGCCTACTGATAATCGTAATCCTGCAAATGCTTGGTTATAGATTTCCATCTGAGTATGACGACTGAGATAAAAAGAAAAAAAGGTATTTATTTTTCAATTGTTTATAATTTATAAAAAAAAAAAAAAAACTAATGATAACGATATAATAGTAAAAGGAATGAAATGATATCTTTAAAGTCGAATGTAACAAGTATCTGAAAAATATATTTTGACTCGATATCACAATTTAATATGTACACACTAGCATTCGTAATGAGAATGAACATTATGCAGATCGTATCCTGCGTTCATTTGCTTGGATCGACTTTCTCATATCTTTTCACCAAGCACCGAATTCATGTTTATCGTTATGTGATTTTTAATTGATCACCGTATAGAGAAATATTTTTCTGTTTATACATTTCAATCCGTTAAACATGAACGTGTAGAACTTGGCTTTAGTATAACAAATATCTTCTCTAAATTTAACAATTTAAGGTACGTTTGTCGAAATATACATAACGTTTTTAACAATTATTATTATGCTAACGCATTACCTGTACGCATTTATCCCCGACAAAATGATGTGATACGACGAGATACTTTCACAATTGTTCGAACTATAATCTCTGCTTGTCACAAAATTCAGTGTATCAACGGTTAGTAGTGGTATTAATATTTTACAAGCAAAATGCTTCTTTATATAATTACAATAATCCATTTGCATTCCAACAGGAATTAATTAAAATAATGTCCCGTTAATACCGATTCCCTAATTTTTATTTAGTTCAAACTAGTTCAATTAAATCCTTTTCATCGTAACAAGGTAAACAATTTTTTAAATTTCACTTTTCGTCGACCGAACTAGTGACTTATATAGTTCATCGGATTTAAGCATCTTGTTCTCCTAACATTTGGTTTGTCGAGCTGAACACAAGAAATCAAAAAATGGAATCAAAACCTTCCGCGGATTTGTTAACATCAATTTTGTGGATCCAACATTTTAACGGGGCATTGTCGTATACCGGTATACGTACATGGATATCTTAATATACTCTATGATATAATATAGATATAAATTCTGATACGATTAAACTTTTGGCGACAGTATCGTTCATATAATATTACATAATAATATTACAGTTTATGTACATTAACGCGCGCGCGCACGCACACACATACATATCTATATGTCGATTAAAATTCTAATAATTCATAACGTTCCTTTCTTCGACATTATTGCTATATATTATTTATATGAACATGCGACTATTAATGCAAACCCATAATGATTTTACGTTACTCCTACTATTTGAAGGGATAGTAATCGAAAATGTTACACGATTAATTTCTATTCGTTATGTTGAACACGTTCGATCAATGTTTCAGGTCGAATATCTCTATAAGAAGTGGTTCTACACTCGACGGATTTAAATTAAGATATACTCCAACAACTTCGTTGTTTAATCTATGAAGATCCGAAATTTTCTGAATTAATTTTAAAAACATAGATTTCGCTTCGCATCCGGGATATACACTTTCCAGATACCGTCTCAGCAAATAGTAATAAGAATTCTATAAACAAAATTATATTATTAATATTTATTTAACGTGTTATAATCACATACAGAAAATCATGTTAGACTTACTTGTTCCAATTTAATTACATCATTATGCACTACCTTCGGCCTGTCTGGTGTAAATAAAGCAATTGCGCTTAAAATTAAAATGATATTCTCATCTCTCCATCTAGGATCGAAACTTCTAATAAATCTTGAATGCTCTGTATAGAGGTTCCCTTTTGCTTCTTTTAACACGTCCACCTTTATATTGGACATACTTTCTTGACTATGCGGTATCCACCACATATCTTTCTCAACATCGTAATTGAGTGCTGATCTTAAAATCATCATTTCCGTGGAACCACCCTTCAAAAGAGCTATTTGGTCCTCCTGACACATATTTTTGAAGGCGTTTATCTTTTTCGCCATCTTTATCAAGCGTCTAATAGCAATGGCAGTAAGATTTATAACGTCTAACAGCGCTGGATCAGATCGGCCGAAATTGTTCTGAAAACGAATACACATTTTAATAAACGTCAACGTATAAGTCTCTTTCTTAAGCTATGCTAACCATTACCTTAAATTTACAGTCTTCTCCGATTAAATTCGTTATATCCTCGTCTAAAGGAGCTAATAACGCCTTGTTGGCTACTATTAATTCGTTTAACTTTGCTCTTTCAGCATCGTTCAATACCCTTCTGGTATCCATACCGCCGAGAGCAGAATATGTTGAAAACTCTAATTTAATCGCTTCACAAAGTATAGATTCAATGGAATTCACAGCAATTGGTACTCTGGAATATAATTCATAGATAGTACAACGTATAATTATTTTTCAGACATTAAGCAAACGTGAATCTCGATTATACCTTTGCACATCTTGAAGTACGTCTCTTGTGACGTCCGATAGATTTCTGTTCCAATCACTACTATTATCCCGTTGCTTTATACATTCCTCTTGACTCGAATTCGTAATTAAATCGGTCAAGATTGGATTTTCTACTTGTCTCTGTTTAACTTTCAATATTGGTTTAAACGTGTGACTGGAATTATTGTTACTTTGTTTCACATCATCTTTATACCGGGTACTTGTTTCTTTCTCAGATGGTGCTTCTTTATCTGCGACGACACCGGTTTTTTTGAAAAAGTGCGAAATCTGCGGATCTGCTTCTAATTTGCTAATAACAACAGGGTCTGACATAATCTTTATAAGTAATTCTTCGTTTTGAAATATTTTCGTGATAAAATTTGAATTATTAACAAGTTTTGTGATCAGAGTGGAGTCTTGCGAGAATTTATTACTAATAAAATTGTCTTCTTCTGAACACGTTTCCTTACTCTGTTTTTGACTAAGCGTTGCCTCTTCTGAACTTTGCACGCTCGTGTGCATTTCTGAATTCATATCTGTGCTCATTTTCCTATAATGCGATGCGTGCTCAATATATTGGGAACTCTGTACAGGGCTACAATCAAACTTGTTGTAGCAAGATGCATTTTCAAATTCAGGAGAATATTTCATAGATTTATTATTAGTAGACGCAAACTCGGAATTCAGATCTGATATATTTTGGTCAGATTTTCTTGAACCTATTACTGAATTCTTACTCTTTTCTAAATTATGAGTTGGAGATTTAACTTTGTCTAACCTCTGTTGATTTTGAGAAGGAGAATTGAAATCCATTCTCAACCTTTCAGCATCGACGTCATTCTCTTCGCCGCGAGGTGAAGAAGAATGGTCATAATTTTCAAAGTTTGAGTTTGAGTTATGGGAAGAGTCTTTCATCATGTCTAGCGTCTTTGAACCACTTATGGCTCCATTTTCCGGTGGACTAGAAGGACTTGGTACGCTCGCAGCTGTTACAGGACTCAAGCTTTCGGTTACATTTTGTCTGTTTGCATCTAAATCTGTATATTTTCTATCAGACTCCCAAAAGTATGTGTCTGATGCGGTTGACGCAACTGAATTAACTGACATAGAGGTGTCGTCAAAGTTACACTCGTCCAAGTAACCTTTCTTTATTTTTGATGGTTTTGCATTCTCCAAGGTTGGTCTTTTCTTTGCACGATTCTGCTCTATTTTTTGTCTCTTCAGTACTTTGTCCTCCTCAGACATAATATATTCCTTCCTCATGCCTATGCTGAAGCACTTGTCCAGGCGACATTTTTGACAGAAGCGTCTAGTGACTGGTGTTATATTACAATTTTCAGTAAATGGACACCTGAAATCCTGCAAAAATACAACAATAATTCTAAATTAATAAATTAAGCAAACGTATTATCTATTAATTATCTATTGAGTAGTTCAAGAACCATATAATATAAATATTGATTATACTTTTATTTTCTAATCAATGTCTACAATTATGTCACCTCCTTTATGAAATATCTAATATGAAAATCATTTGTCAAAGTAGAAATTTTGAATTAGATCAATGACCGTGAAAGATGAAACATCAGATTAGTAGATACGATATGTAATCTTCCCAAAGTTTGAACTTGATGGAGCAATACTAACTAAGAAGAAAATTCATAACAAAAATATCACTCATTTAACCAAACAACAAGAATATTCATGTTATTTTATTTTATGAGTTTACATTTGACAAATATGCCATGAAACGCGAGGACATGAATGTAGCATTCGGGGAAGATTAAAGATATCATCTACTCTAGCTAAAGAATATTTCTGATAGATTTTGAATTCTAGAACTGGTCATTCAGAAAAATCTAAAATAACAAAAGTCATTGGAAAAGTGTATTGAATCATATGGAAATTGTTTTGATGAAATATGTATACCATATTTTGAAGGGATTTAGATGCGGCTCAAATTCTATTTGAAGAAATATTTCCTATATCTCAAGTTAGAAATACACGAGAATCTTCCAAATTAGTCACCTTATTTTTCAAGGCATTTCGTCGGAAGAAAGCTTTGCAACTTTCGCACGAAACCGCGTTGAAATTGTAACTGAGTGCACGATCGCCACACACACCGCAAATCTTATTCGTCTCTCTCGCTGGTTGTTCATCTTCCATTGCTCCCCAGACCGATTTCTCCAGCGATTGACACTCTTATCTTTAACGCACCATTCGGTATTCCCGCTCGGAATTACGCTTCTTCGATGACTGACTCATGTCGGTGTTGTTTTTATCGCATCGTCCGCGAAAATTGACGGGACGAAATCAAACGATCTCGAGCCGTGATTTTTCACGATTTCGAAACGATCAGCATTTTTCATACAACGTCCCGGATCCGTGAGAGATATCGCTTGAAAAGCTTTAAGTGACAAGCTAAATGGACCGCTCAATTGACATTCAGTTACAAGTAGTTAACCGAGTGGTGCGCACAAACCTGTCGTATATGTTTCACTACTCGCTACTATATAAATATAACTATATTATACACCCTCCCACTACGTCATTGTCCGCAAGCGACGTGACGTCACAAAAGTAACCAGGCCTGCAGCGGTTAGGGAATTTTTCAAATACACCGTTCTTTGCCTATGAGAAGAGATTTCTGACCACAGATTCCCGCGCAAAATGCATTCAAATTGATCTTTAGCGATTCAACCCAGTCTATCGCTGTTTCAGCAATACAGGATGGAATTTAAATGGTTCGTACATTAAAAATATTACGAAGCGTACCGTATCATTGCTTAAGTGAATCGTAGTTTATTTTTCGTTAGGAAATTATTATCGTCGTAGTATATAGAGATAACGCATCAAACGTTTTATGATACACAATTTGTTTCTGACGCGTGTTATCAAATTATATAATTACAGGATATTGAACGAGCAACCTGTATGTATGAATCCGAAGTTCATGTCTTGCGCCGAGCGCATGTCTTATCAAGGAATATCAGATACACGAGTTGTCTAGCATTGTGCTCTTCTTAATTGTGTTGCAGTTGTTAAGTAACTGGTTCAAAGTTCATGCGCACACGTTTACTGCATGGAACCACCGTCCACCCAAGGTTGATTTCAGAATGTAACTTCGAATTACGTTATGTACATATGTATAACGTATCGATTCGTTTTCTCCACGATTGAAAGCCAATTCACGCAATAAGAGATCTCGTGTAATCGTCTAAAACTCAACTAGAAAGCTGGCAACTTGATTACACGAGTGTTTACTTAATTGATGTTATCGTTATCAATCGTCGAACATAGTTTCGAGATAAACACGACCGAGTAATAAATTGTCGGCTGATCAATTCGAATTTAACTTTTGATTAATTTCAATCGTGTTAGCATCGATAAACAAAGAACATAGGTATCCATAAAAGGCATTCGCATATCATTGTACTTCGTTACAACACTTACATAATAATTAATTAGGCCCCAGTATATTAAATTTCGTTTCATTTAATAATACTTTCATGTTACTACAAAAATTTAATACTATCGGCATGAAATATAGAATTTAATAGAAAAACGCTTCATTGAAAAACTACATAATAATACTTTTTGCGAGTACGGTAGATCGCATAGAAACAGCTAATTGATTCCACGCATTCACGATTCCACGTTTAATTTTCATCTGATGTAGAAACGTCTACGGAATAAAGATTTTATTATATATTTATAATAAAGCAGGAAAAGAATTCCAATAGAAAACTTTTTCGTCCTTTTTGAAAAATTATCTTTTATTCTCACAATGACATGGCAAAATATAAATGCATAGATTACAATCTATTGGTTGATTCGTTGATCTGTATACCGATATATATATAATATCGAGAAGTATGTACGTCGGGTTCAAAAAATTTAGATATAAAAAAGAAGAAAGGTTCCAAGGTCGTTTTTTGTGTTCATTTAAATATGGCACTTAACAGTCTAGTAAGTCATTGGTATCAATTAAGTCTAATTAAGTTTCGTTATCATAATAAAACTGACGAATACTGTAAAATACTGAATTTGCCTTTAACCCTGTGTAGCTTTTGATCTTTGTCCGTGATATTTTTAGACCTCCACATATGGCAATTAAAGAAAAAAGTAGCCTTGAAACGACCTTGATGTTCCTTTCTATTAACCTTTCTTGACTACGATATTTTTCCTTTCATCCTTTATAAATTTAACCTACCTCTTGAAATATATCTACAATTGTTTAATTTATCTCCAGTTACCTTGTAAATTGTGGTACAGATCACATTATTCTTAAAGTAATTCTTATGTACATAATCAGTTTTTATAATCGAACATGCTTTTTTTTCTTACTCAACCAATAACAATAAAGATCAGTTACTTCTTGTTCGATCTAGATTTATTTCCTTAAGTTAAAGTTATAATAAAACCAAACAAAACACGATACGAAACTTTCTCGTTAGTATCTCGAAATACTACTGTTTGAAGAAAAGTCTTATTTACAAATCAGTAGCACACATACACATATATATATATCGCTGCTTAACTTCTTAAATTTCATTTTCTCGGATTATCTTATAAAAACAAGCCTACAGCAGCAAGTATACAAAAATTATAATATCGATATGTGCACAAAGTTATTGTTCTTTCTGTTACAAAAATAGCAACTACAATACATCGATGCTCCTCAAATCTCATTGCCAATTTGCAAATTCAACATTAAAGTACTGCTTGTAAATGTTCGTATTAAAAATATATGCAATTCATATCGTCGAGAGATCTATTCCTTTTCTTTCTCTCTTTCTTTCTTGTAAATATCAAACGTTTCTCCATATGCGTGTCACAGTTCATATAAATGCATTCGAAGCTTATCAAAAATATACAAAGTTGATTTTCGACGGATGACGAGTACAAAAGGCACCTGTTGAATAAATATTATACACGCAAAACCATCGTGTCTGATCTTTAATCCCTTTTGAAATTCTTATTTGGGCAGTGTTTGTATTGCACAAGCTGGTATGTGAGAGCATTCAATGGTTTATTTAGGCGGAGTATCTGTTAATTTCGTGCTCCCCATTTCCACGCCACCGCTATGAAGCACTAGTTCCTCTCGCGTGTAAAACATTACGATTTCCTCGACATTCGAAAACGATTTCTCATTTACTTTTGCTGATCCTAATGCGTACCTATTCGACAGATATATGTTATTCAGTTTTATTCAATTTTTTATCAACATTTTTAATCCTTAGAGACACTGTCATGTGTGAAGTTTCACCCTATACAAGCTTTATTTTAATATCATCGTTATATTATCAATATCATTTCATAAAACAATATCATTTCTATTCTTCGTCTAATATCGAATAATGATAAATTCCCTTGTTGAATTGCTTAACTTTTCAAACTTTTTCAAAATACTAGAGTGAACTTTCACCCAAGGTAGCCTTTAAGTTAATAATATTTCATCATTTTTGGAGAGATTTTCTCATTGAATTGTTAGTTATAACTATAAATTTAATCGTATCCTTCTAATTATTTGCTTATTTATTATTATTATTATTATTATTATTATTATTATTATTATTATTATTAGGACAAGTCCGGTACTCGGCAGAGATATCTATACGGACAAGGAATGTTAGCGCGCAAAGCTTCCTTACCTATTGTCAGGTCTCTTCCTGACTGGAACGTTATACACCCTATCCTTGTACCAGAGCACCAAAGCCAAAGGATTATTCACTTTTGTCGTAGACGGTCTCAGGAGAAAGTATCCGTCTTGAGGATTACTGTAAGTACTCTCTAAACATAGAAAATTCATTCATAATTAGCGTATAATCTAATGGAAAAACGCAAACTAAGCAAAGTCGAAGCACTCGATGATTTTTATAAAATGTTAATGATAGTTATTATTCTCGCTTTGAGTTTACTTGACTTACGACAAGGACTTACGTTCTTTGATAAGACCTGTTGCTTGTTCTCTGGTAACATTGTGGAACCAAGGCTTATCAACGTATGATTGTCTCTCTGGCGGCGGAGGTAGCGGTCTCGTAGCTCTTTCCGATGACAAAGAAGTATTGCTATGAGAATGAGGCAATGTGGCCGATTTCTTCTCAGGAGATCTCTCTGAAAGCAACACAGAACACGTTAGGTGCGCTAAAGTCTCGCGCGACATAAATAATTTTTTGGATCTATTAAATATTCGATGGGAGATTAATAAAATTTGTTAATGGAATATATTTTGAAGATACAGTGAAATTTACTATAGTTTGAGGCCAATGTTTCACTAACTTGATAGATTCAGGCGGGCTTGAGTGAGGGCTGCCTGAGTTAAACATTCCGAGAGACTCGCCTGACGACGAATCGCGGTGTTTAAGGACACGTTTCGTTTCGGGTCTCCAATTATGGCTGCCATTTTCGTAAAACTTTCACGTTCACTCAGTGAGTGAACAAACTATTTGCAATTTTATCGGGAAAATTGTAATCTCATTTATCGGAAGAATGTGCACCGGATATATCATTCTCGATTCTCATTCTATTCGTTACCCGGCGATATAACTATACACAAATTTTCACGTTTATCGAATACGCTCAGTGCCGTCGAATCTCGAATTCGAATAAAGAGCCGAAGGAAAACAGTGTTCTCTTAGTCGGTTTCGATTGTAAATTATCCTAAACACCGTAAGCAAAATCAAGCGGAACAAGTATCAGCTAGAATATTTTTGTACGCAATGTGTCCAATATGTAATATGTTGTAATATCGAATACAGAATTCTAAACAATTTATAACGAACGTTGTTAGTCGATAGATTTGAAATTTTAGTCCATCCGTACAAAATTGAAATCTTCTACTACAAACGAATAAATCAATGAATCGCTGGGAAAAAGCTATCGAAGAAATCTCTCGCGATATTTAAAAGTTGCTACAGAGAGAAGTTACGCGACAGAATAACTCCAAACGATCCGAACTCTTCGAAATTAATACACGGACTGACGTTTAATCCAAGGCTCGGCCGAATAAACAACAAAGCTCGGCCATCCGTTGGTCTCTCAGTATGGGGCACCCCGTCTCCACAAAGTTTAAAAATATATATCGCTTACTTCGTACTTATTTTCAGATTGCTCCAAGTCTTGAGGTATTTCCAATTTTGGAAGAAAAAGTCGAGCGTTCCTATTGAGAAATTTGATGATTCTGTCTTTCGAGTATGTATAGTCAGTGTGTATACAAGTGTGCGAAGGAATGCGCAAACAATGGAGCACGCGAAGAATTTGCTTCGCAAGAGGTTGTTGTACCTGGTGGATCAGGTGGTTGGGAGTAACAACACCGTGAAAGCCCCCGTTTGATCCTCACTATCATATCGGAAACCTCATCCGCCAGACGAGCGCCCAAACCTCCCAAAAGCTGCTTGCTCAATCTCAGATAAAAACAGGAACACATTCCATCCCACTGTTTCCTCTTCCGTTTACGATGATAAGATTCGAATGTTAAGCTTTTGTTTAATTAGCTTTTAGGAAATCGTAATCTCTTTGAAGCGTTGCTCTTCTGTTTAAACAACAGCTTTGAAACACCGCACTTGTCCCTGTTGCTATTCATATTACGAGTATATTACGGTATGGTTTGCATACAGTATACTTAATAATTCGCACGCGTTCTTGTTTATCTTGACGAATTGTTAACACCGAAAATTTGAATTTTTTGGTAATTCGAATTGTCGAATTTGATTTGAAATGTCTAAATATATCGGCAGAGAACGACTCGAGATAATGGGAACGATAGTTCATCCATGACTGGCTGCAATTGCAATGCGCATCAGGTTGCAGAGATATTGGGGGCCGGCCATTTGCCACGCACATGTTCATGAGAAGTTGAGACACCCAGAGTTTTTTATTATTTTAATTTAATGCAGCCTGCACTTTTTGCTTCGTTCCTCGTAACACGTTGCATTTTCTATCTTCAACGATTTCTATCTAATTACTTTTTTTTTTTTTTTTTTATTTTGCTATTCACACTGGCACGAGACGTAATTTTATCGTGTCATGGAAATAACTTTCTTAATATTTACCAGTGTCATTTTGTACACGTACAGGACGATTAAACGATATTGCTATAAGGGGTTAAAAAATTATGCGTATATATATATATATATTAACAAATTATAAATATTATACAAACCTTTTAGTTTGTCCAGGTCTGTTCGACTTGGAGTTGGAGTTGGAGAGGGGGTAGTTGATGACTGGGGAGCTTTTGCTGGTAATGGTGGGGGTGATTTTGTATTTATCGGCCTCTGAATGGGATTTAAATAGTACCCATTATCATCCGACTGGAAAAGTAATCTTCGTTCAATTTTTCATCGAATTAATTATCACAAAACGAAGATGGAATTTATACGCTTACCGTTTCCGTAATCGATTCATAGATCTCGTAATGTTCTTCTTCTTCTTCCTCGTAGCTCGTAATACTTGGTGGTTGATAAACACTCTCCGCGGAACTTTGATGACCGCTGCTCAACGATTGCTTACTGTCCACCTTCAACATGTTCTTCTTTTGATTTTGTTCGATTATTTGTTCATCGAACGCTTCATATTCGTCTTCGCTCTCCTCTGTTCTTGCAGGCAAATTCGCAACCAGATCGAGGTTCCTAAGCGTTGCAGGAGGCTTTGTTTGATCTTTGCTCGATTTTTCAACGATCGTTTGGTCTTTGTTCTTTTTTGGCTGCGGTGGCGGTGGAACTGTCATTCTTTCTGAAACCATTGGTTAAGAAAGAAATTATTTGTTAAATTATTCGAATTTTTCTTTTCTATTTTTTTTTTTTTTTTTTTTTTTTTTTTTTTTTTTTTTTTTTTTAAGATCACCTCTCACATCTTGGATAAAAGAACATCATAGAGAGATACGATTCAATGATTTTGCTTTCGATTTAGCCTTCGATTAATTTTAAAGAACGATAGAACGCCAGAATCATTTCACGAATTTACGAATTTCACGACTATAATCTTTTTCACTGTTTAAAGAAACGCTAATCAGTGATGCTAAACATACGATCGAAGATCGAAAGCTTCGTGATCTTTTTCTTTTCTTACTAACGTAATCTTTACTAACTCTGATTAGAGTTGTTGGTCCTGGTTTTCGACGCATTATGCAGAAACGATTTTCGGGGTTGAGTAACATTCAGAACCGAGACCTCCACGTTTTTTCCTTTCAATGGTTCAGACTTCGGTACCGTCATCGGCTTTTTGGTATTTCTAAATTCTAATTGTTCTTTAAGTTGCTCGGCCAGAGACTTTTCCATTTGGCTATGCAATCTGGACGTATTCTTTAATGGCACCGTGCTTGTCTCCTGACAATTTGCATACGTGCTCTCGTCATTCGGCATAGGACCACAATTGGCGTAAGTTCCTTCTTCCTCTTGCCTAGACCTTGCTTCCCTTGTCCGGACATCTTCTTGTTTAAGGTTCGCGTTATTTCCTTTATGCTCGTTACTTTTGCCTCCACAATTTGATCGAGAAACTTTCCGAGTTTCTGCTACGGTATTTTCCTCGTTTGCTTCGTCTTCGAAGTCGGTCCCCCAGGATCCGGTGTCGCTTAAGGGGTCCTCGTTCGTCTGAATCTCGAGTATCTTTTCCTCTACGAATTTTTCAGGTGTCTTCTTTACTTCCTCCACGAATGTCCAGAGACTCCTAAACAATTAATAGATGTTTCAAATGGTACAATTTGTTATTGATATACTGTTTAGAGTAATCAAAGGATCGTATAATCGACAATATTAATATCAATAGACAAGTAGATACAACGAGCTTCTTTAATTTTACAAGTATTTGTCCAGTAGGAGAGATCAGAGAGCAGAGAAACTTTAACTAACGTCGGACATAAGGGCATCTTATTCGTACTATGCGATAAAGATTGACTTTGAGGCAATTGTTAGAAAAAAGACACGTAGACAACGAATAATGGATATAAAAATCAAAATGACACGGAGAAGAAACGTGTTATATTGAACGTAAAAATAATGGCTAAATCGATGCATTTAAAATTAGCCAGAAATATTTGACCAGACTCTTTCGCACGAACGATATTAAATGCTGTTGCAATGACATTTAACATCGTAATTTTCAACGTCTCTGTTCTATCTTCTAATTATTATTAGGAGTAGCATGGTAATGTCGCTGCGGTAACAGTCGTGTTGTTGTCAAGTGGAATTTCCTTAATAAAAGAAGATAATAAATTTTGTGGCGTCAGTGACGGTATTGGATGATCGAGGGCGTCCCACACGATAGAATTACGCACTTATGGCACCGGTTTGTATAATCGGAGCCATACTGTCTTGTTAGCATGGCCTTCGGAAGTGCTGGCCGTGCCATATGTATTACGATTTTCGTCGAGCCGTTGAACCTTCCTTTCAGTATGCATACTGTGTCCCGCGACGCTTTCTACAGCATCGTCGCTCGCCAAATTTTTCACCGACTCGAGCCACCGCGATGCTTAGAATTGCTCGCTCGAATAGCCGTTGTAATATCGATAGAATGCAAACAATTCAACCTCAGCGTATATGCACTTGGAACCTGTTAAATACAGTATCTAATGACGATACAACTCCTCTGTTCACGCGAAATTCAACAATAGAATGGAAGTAGAACGCACGTCTTAACACCTGCGTCATTCTTTCGATTTCAAGTTTCACATTTTCTTTTTACCAGAATTAACGATTCATCGATCAACGTTGCGTCAACGCAATAACATTTCACTTTCGATTCTTTTCCTTTTTCGTCGACCTATGTCGTCAAATTCTATCGTGTTTCTCTATAAATTATTGCTTGGTACCTAATAGCCCTTATATCCGTAATGCTGATTCAGAAACATGTGAATTTTTCTACATGCTGACTCGTAATATTGCTGCCCTCGTTATGCAGTTAAAATATTCTATCTACCGTATCGAAACATTCGAGAAAACTAAAGTTTTATTACTTTTTTTTCTACCGGTTTTGTATAATATATCTTTACTGAAGAGCAAAAAAAAAAAAAAAAAAAAAGAGTATTTTAAGATATCATGAGAAATAAGCAAAATGTCAGACGGAGCGTTTTAACCAATTGTAAGGTGAAACAGAACGGTCACAGGAGCTTTTCTGTATCAAGTAAAATTGCAACTTATCGCAGTTGTCGAATAAGAAGTTCTAATCAAAATAATTGACGAGAGAGTGAGTATTTGTTTGCGTTTCACGTTACTTTACTATTTACTTTACTGTTGACTTTACTATTTTCCAAGTATTAAAAAATATAAAAAGTCCAGGATGAAAGTACTTGCATCTCCAATTTCGATTACGTGCAATAAGTAAGCTAAGTAAGCAGAGTGATTTTATTTTATAGATTTCGCGAATCAATAAGATCACTGGCCCGGAAGATCTTGGAGTTATCCGGAGTAGAGTCCTCTGAGAAATCGTGGATCACGACTGGATCGGATCGCGATTCGAAGGTGTGTCTCGGGAAGATGATTCGTAGAGAAGAACCGTTAGACCGTGACACGGAGCTTCGGGATTCTACTTGGTCACGGGAACAAGTTCACGCTGTTCCACCATTTTTCACGAAGAAACAAGACACGTCTGATATTTCGTTCTCTTACCATATCAATGGACGCGTGAGATCACTCTTCCACAACGCCAGCTTCCCTTCCGTCAAGTGCTGGAATAATTACAATTAATTAAGAAGAGCATAAGAGAGCACGCGCCGGTTGGAAACGAAATAACGACACGAATTATGAATGAAACCGCTCGACGCTCGCTGCATTGTACGCGCATTTTCTCTTTATTCAACGGGCTAGATATTTCTTTTTCTTCGCATTGTAAGACTTAAGAAAAAGATGTAAACTAATATTCGAGTTTCTCTATTAATTGGCGAAACGCGAAACATCTACAATATCTGGTAAAATATTAATATACATCGTGAATGATCATCTTAGGCATACGGTAACTAGCATTACGGATGATCTTTTGACATCGGCATATCGAGATTTGTTAATGTAGCGAATAATTTGAAATTTAAATATCTATATGTATCTGCATCTATGTAATATGTATATACCTGTGTATATTGACATCTTGCAACTTCTAAATGTATACACATACATCCAGATTTATTTCAAACTTTGGTAATATGATCATGACAGATACGATGTGGTACGATATATTCATAAAATATTTTTACAAGTCAACCACTACGACAAATGTCTTTCGCTTATTCTTTTCAAGAATTGTCTCTATGAAAAAAAAGTTTTGGTGATTTCTTTTGTATTTGCATTCTACCGAGACGCGATAATCTTAATCGATTGAAAGTTCGTTTGATTTGAGAATTTAAAAGTTGGTGGTAAACGAACTCATTATGCGTATAAACGTTTCATCGTCGATCCGTATAAGTAGTTATCGATGTACCATTGTATCAACGTAGCTATAGATGGCACAGATGTTAAATCAACGAGGCGCGAATGAAAAGAGAAAAAAAGGAAACTGTATATATAGGAAGATCTTCCTTACCAGCAGCTCGTCGCCATCGACCTGCCGTTTTGTGATGGCTTTACAGCACTCCTGCAGGCCATTCTGCAAAAGCAAGGATAACTCGTTGTTCCATCAAACAGAACGTGCATCGCTGATAAAGCGATAAAGGAGCACACATGTATCTTGTGCAAATATTTGCATCGCGACGATAAAGCAAACCAGTTAAATATACACAGCGTATCCTCTTTTGTCACTTTCTCAAACCGCCATTTTTCACACATTTCCGATAATATATCAAGGAAATGTTTTCAAAATGTTTGCAAAAATTAGTCAGCTTTCCGTCTGTTACGCATTCTCAAAATTTCTTTTTTCGAGAAAAAGTCAAGGTGACTGACGTTGATTTTTTATCGAAACAAAAATTTTTTTGAAAATTGTTAATATCCAAGTGTGTAGCAGACCGGAAACTGACCGACTTTTCTTCAAAACATTTCTTTACAAATGAACAGAATTGGCTGAAAAATGGTAGCTAATCTTATAATTAGAGGATGCACCCTGGTACGCAATCTATCTTTACTTTATCGTTTGTGCGTTATTGTACTGCTGTTTGAATTGACTAGAATCGATACGACATATTTCTCAGAATTTTACCAAGTTTAGTCTTGTACACGTGTATATGACAGCCTAAATTCTTCGATCATGTTAGTTCTAGCGTTGCATCTATAATAACGCCAATACTCTATATGTTCTCATTGAAAGTTCAATTACATAACTAATAACCCGAATACTCTATGTGTTCTCATTGAAAATTACATTATCGTCTTATTTTCTGATTACATTACCGTGTTTGATATTTTATCCAGTAGGTCGTGTAACTTTAGTTTAGAATCGAAGTGTTTGCTTTCGAACGGTATACTCGGTCGGTATACTTTCTCGTTGCTCGATCATGTTCACACGAGTTTCAGTGGCTTTTTGTATTCTAGTCGCATGATTTTATGACAAGAAAAAGAAAGTAAGGGTAACGTTGAACGTGAACCTCATATACTCGTTCCGTATTAGTTGAAAGTACGCACGTGAACCGCTGTTTGTACACATGTGTTTCATATGCGAACTTTAAATATTCTTAATATGTCGTGCAGTGTGACAGGCAGAGTAAGGTGAACTAACCCGTTCTGAGACGTCGCGAAGGGGAAAAAACACATGTTTATTGATCGTTTCCCTATCTACCGATTTACATAAATAATTCAACGTATATTGACACTTTGCTTTTGCTATATATTTATCGTTTACGAAACGTAGCGACAAATTATACACGCAGGGTCTTATCGAATCGTTTATTGTAAACATTGGATAAAACATACTGAAACGAAACTCGTTGCTAATAGAAAATATTTAAGTTTTTAAATTATAAATATTATAATTATTCCAATCCTTCTTACGGCTATATTCTACGAATTCGTCTGAGATTTCGGTATCGAGTTCGTGTCAATCAATTCGCCACTGACAATTTCAACGATGACTTTTCACTGAATCAGAGTTTACTTACCTTTCGAAGTAGGCACAACACATCATTGGTGCTCCAATTCGATATGTCCTCAAGGGCGTCGCTTCGCGACAACTTTTTGAACATTGCACCGCGTGTTCACGCGACCGTGACAAAAAAGCGTCGCACGTGTTCACCGCCCAGTCGCATCTGCATCTGGCATCTGGTTTTTGTGGGCGAGGTGTCTTGAGTCTTGAGTCTTGACTCTTGACAACCCTCGCTGCTTCGTATTTTCCTCCCCTGCCCCACCCCGTTCTACTGACGTCCATTGACGACATACATCTCGTACATCCGTATGACGAGCTAGCCATCGCCATTCCGATTGGTCACTTTCTTATGGTGCACCTGTTTTATCCGATACGATCTGGTATCAGTGGTTCTCAGTTTGCAGAATTCCTCCCTTACGATATTTCCAGAGTTACTGAACGAAAATCGGTAATGTCCAATGACAAATTAACTGGCTTCTTGTTCCTTTAAGTGGCCATCGTTATACTTATCAGCTTTTTAAATTCCTTTTGCGAAGCGAATTTCTACTATCTAAATAAAGGGAGAAATTCTTGGGGTTTCTTAGAAATGTATTTCTTTCCATAACTGCACATATAAGGTTCCATTCACTTGAACAATTAACGGAACATTATTGTACGGCTTGATCAAGTAAAAGTCATCAAGTTACACCACGATTTATCATAGTACGTTCTTCAATATCGTTGCATAGCTTCTTTTCGGGTTATTACAGTTAACATCTTAGAGGGATATATTCATTAGGGAATTAATGTTTGGTAAAATAGCTTTCCATTTTATATGTGTTACAAACTATGAATTGAATTTTGGTTTCCCCTAGAATTTGATTACGTAATTTTATGTACCTCTTCCGACTCGTCCCATTGGATAAACCATGATTGTATAAACAGATCTGCACACTCATTACTCATGCACAAAACCGCCCGAAAACTAACTCGTATCTAGCCATGAAAAATCAACATTGAAAGATCAAGAAAATTCGCGTTCTTGCGACACAGACAGAGATGAGTAGAGCGTCTCTGTCTCCATCTAAGGCATTCATAGCATGTCACCCATGCACAGAACGAGAACCTTCTTGTTTTCCACGTTGATTTTTCATAACTAGTCGAGATTCAATTTCTAGATTTTCCCTAGATTTCGGTATATGGGCGTCGAGATCTTATATGACCGTGGAATAAATTATAGAATAAATTCTTGTTTACGTTACCTTTTGGTTGAGAATCATAGGCTTAAAGTCAAGTTCACAATGTGTAATACATTTGTCATTTCGTTGCATTTTCATTAAAAAAAATGTTATATCTTTTATATTGCATTAAATGTTTTCTAAATTGTTTACATTTAAATAATATGTGCTTTTTTAATTGAAGGGTTTAAAACGGAGATTCAAACAAAAATTAGTGTACATACATATAATTTACATAAAAACATTTCAATTTATTTTATTCGTCAAATAACACAGAAATAGTAACGATAATTAAGCCATAAATTAGTATTGTTCACAAATTATTAAAATAATTTGATAAAGTTTCTTTTAGAATACCATGTGTAGTAGGAACTATTCTACTATAGAATGTAGGGGATTGGCGAACTACTGCACAGCCGCGGTAGTTTCGCATTTGTGAATATAAAACGTTTATAAGAGCGGCGTTAAAAGTTGCGTAGAAGCTGTCGTAGCGAATAAACGAATTTGCAAAATATTTCTCGATAATATTATCGCGTGTTTATCAATTACACAAAATAAAGTGACAGGATGTCTATCACTAATCTCAATTCTGAACAAGAATACAAGAATCACGTCAAGTGAGTAATTCTAAATAATAAGTAATTCAATTTCTAGAAACAATATAACCTAGTCGATGAATATCATTCATTGTTTAACATATTATTGTATAAAAGATTCAGTTAATCTCAATTCAATTTGTCTCGAAATATTGTTCAAAGTAGCGAAAGAAAATATTTTCTGTTTTTACTTCTACGATGAAATAGATTAAATATTGCGATATAACAAAAGATAACTACGACCTTATATTATTTTCGTTCGATGTGAAAAGGTTCACATGTCAGAATTTTTTATCGATGTAATTCTGTGATAAACTAGGAAAATTGCTAAGTCGATGATTTTCAAGGTCGTGTTCGTTTGTCGTGTCAGGTCACAAGATCTTTCTGTCATTCATTTCTACGCATCCTGGGCCGATCAGTGTTCGCAAATAAACGATGTGATCGAGGAAATGAGCAAACTGGCCGAGTATCAAGGGGTTAGGTTCGCCAAGATTGAAGCTGAAAAAATACCTGATGTATCCTTGAAAGCTGGTATCAGTGCAGTGCCAACAGTTGTTCTCACAAGAAATGACACCATAGTCGATAGAATCGATGGAGCTAATCCTGCAGCTATAGCAGAGAAAATTAAGCGCCAATTATTGACCAATAATGATTCTATTTCGTTTGATACGTGTAAACCTAAAGAAAAACTCGAAGAAAGACTAAAGAAATTAATAAATCAAGCACCCTGTATGCTTTTCATGAAAGGATCTCCTACCACTCCACGTTGCGGATTTTCTAGAACAATAGTCTCTATTTTAGATTCTTGTAAGACAGATTACCAGACGTTTGATATTTTACAAGATAACGATGTTAGAGAAGGACTTAAAAAATTTAGTGATTGGCCAACGTATCCTCAATTATATGTGAATGGAGAGCTCATTGGAGGATTGGATATTGTAAAAGAAATGAAGGAATCTGGAGAGCTGGAAAGTATGTTGCCTAAGAAGAGCTAATGCAAAAGAAACGTGAGTTTCTGTTTACATAAATATTTAAATACTTCTAGCTCAATAGAAGTGCTTAATTATAGGCACTTATTAAGGGTCATATAATTAATTTCTTAAAAAAAAAAAAAAAAACAAAAAAAAAAACAAAAAAAAAGAAAGACCAGTCCCCCCATATTAATATAATTATTTGTAAGTTATTTTGTATCAGTTGTAAGGATTTCAATATTTGTTCTATGGAAATATGCAATAAATTAAACCACCCGCTTAAAAGGATCTTTTTGTAAGCGCTAATTTTTAGTCAACAGATTGCACAAGATAAATAAATAATAATATAGGAATTCTTTTGCTCTGTAATGAAGTCACTTTATTTTCAAACAATATGCAAATCTCTCAAGCGTTTATCTGTTAATATATTAATCCACATATATTATAAATCATCACAGATTTTTAATTCACTGTCATTTCTTGTACATCTTTATATCATGTATTTTATGTATGTACAAATCTATATTCAGTGAAACTTAATCATAATTAGAGACTCGTACCACAAAAGCATAGTTTTTGAAAATTTTGTTTATACTATATTATACTTCAGTTTTTCCTTTGCTTCATTCCAATTTTCGCACCTTTCTTCGCTCCCTTAATAATGTTCTGAAATTTACTCGCATTCTTCTTCTTTTTTCTAAAGATAAAAATAAGTAAATTCAATGAATATCTTTAACTTAAATCAAAATTCATGGTATCATTATTTACCTTTTGTTTAACGCCGCTCTTGACAGAGGTACATAAGCGTATGGATCTGGTTTTCCTTTCTTTTTAACATCGCCTCCAGCCTTTAATGCTTTATATTCTGCTCCTGGTATATATTCCGTTCTTGATTTTTTCAATGGTCGATGTATTCCAGACCCTCCCGCTATGGATACCAAAATTATGATTATTAAACAACAGATCAAAATTTACTATAGATTATACTTATATTACTATTATACCTTGATACTTTAATGTGGATCCGCTTCTTACGCTAATGTTATCATAACTATCGCTGTATTTACGTTTTTTATCCATTGCTTGCGACATGGCCACAGACTGATCATCATCTTCTGATCATGTAACATAAATTCATTAGTTTCATTCACTTGTTTCTTTGAATTACTTTACATTTTTCTACAATTATGTATTCTTACCGTAATCGTCTTCTGAATCACTGTGCAACAAAAGTGCAGATTTCTTCTTTCTCTTGGGTTCTGGTTCATTATCTTTCTCATTATCTACTGTGATAATAAGACGGCCATCAGACGTAGTTTTAAATTCACGATCTTTCCGTTTTGTAGCTGCTATTTTCGAATTTATAGCGACTGTAGGTTGCGTTGCTAAAAAATTATTTTGTAAATTTAATTCTAATTTCGACTAATCGAATTTTGAAAAATATCTAGACTTACTTGATATATTTCGAGCAGCCGCAGGATCAACGAGATCAACAATCTCTTCATTCTCATGAATCCAGGCTTCCTTTCGCGATGTTCTTTTCTTCCTTTTCCTTGACTCTTCATTGTCCATATCTTCATCGAACTCATCATCGCTATCCGCCAATATTTCTTCCATACTGAATTTTAATAAAGATTATAGAGTTGTTTCGGTTCAAGAAAAATTTCGTTTAAAGTAAAATACAAAGTTACCTTTTAGGTTTCCTCTTTGCACTGAATTCAATATCCTCGTCATTTTCTTGTTTTTTCAATTTCCTCAATTCTTTTTTCTTTTTCTTTGCTTCTTCTGCCTTATTCATGTTTTTTAATCTCTTATGTAACGTCGCATTAGAAGCTGGAATCAGGCCAGAAATTGTTTCCATTCCATATTTTCTTATTAACTTTACTAGAATATCTCGTACTTTTTGTCTGAAATGCCTATGGCAGTCATCGTTCATTGCACATAAAGCGTCTATCTGCAAATTTATTAATTCGTTTTTTCATCGAGCTATATGGGATTTTGTTACTAAACTTTTATTGTTATTAATTGAACGCCTTTGTTACTAACCAACAATTTTAAATTCGAAGCAGCAATATGAGATGGCATCACAGTAATATAGACTTTGATATATGCTAATGCGGCTTCTGCAATTTCTCTCGTCGGACTTGTAACAAAAATACAAGCTTGTCCTAAGATTTCTTTAACTGTTTCTATACCTAAAGAACCTGTTGTGATATTTTTAATATGCTATTACTTATTTTTATACGAAATATTTATTTTAACCTTAGTTTGAAATAAACTGTACCATTGTAATGATAAGTGATAGAGGAAAGTGCCAGCAAGGATGCGGTACAATACTTTTGTATATTTTCTGTCGCACCACTCAAACCAACCATGAGCATATTAACATAATCTTTAAGATGTGTAGGATTTCCTAAAAATTTCTCGGCAATAGTGTTTAAAAGTTGATGTGCAGAAGTTCGACATTTCACATTTAAATCTTTTAAATAGATTACTGCTTCGGGCACAATGGCTTCTAAGAATTTAGTTTTCTCAAGTTGTGGATGAATTTTGATCAGATGAATTAAGCATCTTAATCGTGCCTAATTAAAAAAAAAAAAAAAAAAAATGAGTAAGGCTTATTTGTTAAAATTTTCATAAGAAATTGATATTATAGAACAACGTTTATAAGTTAGCACTTACTCCTCTGCTTGGTTTTGCGACTTCAGTAGCCGAGGATATTAATAATTTTTGTATCTCGCGTCTGTATTGAACTACAAACTCTTTACATGTATCCTTCTCACTGCCACATATCTCTTCTAAAAACCTGAAAGATCATACAAGTAAAAAATAATTATCGTTTTTGCAGAAAAGATAATTAAAACATTTAATTCCAAATATATTAAAAAGTTACCTATAAGCTTTCTTCTGTTCCTTGGTTTTAGAAATTTCTTTAAGAAGTGGTACACACATATCGTAAAACGTCTTTAATCTATCAGTGTCAGTATAATTGATAAATAATCTTATGATATCGTGAATACTTTCTTTGAAAAAATCGTCGATATCAGGTTCTTTCAACTTAAATAACGCACGATCGAATAATTCGTGTACCAATTCCTTATCCGTAATTGTAAGATATACCTGTAATTGTACAAAATATTAGTTAATCTCTTTAAAGAAAATTACTCCTTCTATTCACAAATTACTCTTATTGTATCATATGTAGCAAAGCGTTGTCCTTCTTCGTCAGTTCCAACTGGCTTAGTGGTGTATAGATTTAAAAACAATGGTAAATAATTCTTTGCGAATTTAGCTAGTTCGTGTATATCTTCTTTTTTGTCGTCTTCGACTGCTTTCGTTATTAATCTTCGTAAGGCAGACATTATCGACATCCTTAAATTCTTCTTCTCATTTAAATTTGTTCCTAGTAGTCTAGCTATATTCTAAACAAGATAAAAGTTATCTCATGGATACTTGATACTATATCTTTTATATTTATCTTTGATCAATACCTTGAAATTATTTTTTACATCAGTAGCGTTGTTGCATATACTTGGTAAAATAGCCCAGACTTGGCAAACGAGAAATTCGTAAGTTTTCCCGCCTATAGGTTCGGTTGCTTTTTTTCTAAAATTGAATATAATTATCATTAAAAATATCAATATAAAACAATTTATACGCTTATAATAAAGATAGATTAAAGTACTTACTCACACAATGCAACGATAGGTAGTAATATTTCCGTGAAGAAAGTAAACGAGCCACCTTGCACGCAATCTTTCAATAATGGTAGTAGCCAAGTTCTTTTTAAATTAATCGCATTGTCCGATACCTATAGAATAGAGATTAATATTACTGTAAGTTTTTCTTTCTTAGCATAACCCGGTTCATATAGAATTACTTGCTTTCAATGGAATCAAATTTAATACTGTCTCCGGTCCTAGCACTCTTATCGCAGCCCCAATAGCGTACTCAGCGTCATTTTTCGATGCAAAATTGTAAGAATCACGTAACTCAGCTAGACTTTTTAATATCTCTATTAATTGCGGACTTTTCGCTTTACCAGTTACCTGTAATAAAAGGGAACATTGAATTGTACAACATTGACAAAAGGGTAAGAAGCAAAAAATCGATATTACCTGAAACAGTAGGGCTATTAAATGAAGAATATGATACCAAGCTTCCAAATACTGATAGCCTAATGCTTGATGGATCATAAAAGTTATCTGATTGATAGTGTCCTTATATCTAAAAGTATGATATAAATGCTGAAATATAAATTATAGATACGAAGAATAATAATTAAATCTAATCTTACGTTTTCATTAATTCTTCGGTTTCACATATTTTACCGACACAGTCTTGTAATAAAATTTTTATCGTGTGTGAAGAACCTGATATAACTTCCGATTTGTCCGAAAGCCACAATTGCATGCATCTGTCTAAAATTCTTGGTAAAAGAACTGCACATAGATTTAATGAATTGCTATAAAGGAAAAATACATTCAGCAATTATTATCTCTTCAATGAAATTGGATATAAGGAGCTTAAATATAAAAGTTTGTTTACCAGGCTAAATTTAAATACGCTTCTTGCATTACAGTTAGCCATGCTAAAGTTGGTTGTGTATCAGTTGCTGGAGGTTGATAATCATACAAGGCAGTAATGATCTGCCCATTCCTTTGCACTGGTAGAATAGCTTCTGATGGTCGAGAAACGAACAAACCATGAAAGGTTTGTAGACAACATGAAGTTACTAACACATTTTTCATAGTCATAAGCTTCAATAAAGATTCACTGATAGTCTGGAAAAAAAAAGTTCGTAATTATATAATATAAATAGATGTATTTCCCTAACAAACGTTAACAAATACCTTCACATGAATCTTTGGTAAATGATGGAAAATGTCTTTTAGTAGTGTAAGGACATGGAGAACATTTGTAATACCATCGGACTCGGAGTCAAGTTGACCAATGCAGAATTTTGCGATGTATGGAGTAGCTGGATGATATTGCGGTGGATTTTCACCTTTCATGATATCACTTCCTATAATTATTAACATTGTAATATTAAAGTTTATAAAAAATTGTCCAATTTATTCGAATAATTTCTTTATTCAAATTTGCGCTACCATTTAATATAGCACATATTCCATGTTGTGCTGATTTTCTTAATTTTGCTTTATAGTGTATAGTAAATGACAAAATAACATCCAACACTTGCATCGTAGATGAACTAGACCATATGATTGCTTCTTGCGCTCGAAGGAGTACAGATAAACAATGAATACACTGTGAAAAATGAAAAATATAGATAGTATACCTTGGTGTAATGTTTAAAATCATCATATAAAGAAATAGAATGAAAAACGATTTACATGTCGAAGTATTAGGTACTCTTCCGACGATGCATATTTAACAAGGATACGTAAGAAAATTCCACTTGCAGCTCCAAATTGGATATTTAAAACATTTTTTGGGACAGTTTTTAGGCCCATGCCTAATAACGAGAGCGTGGCTGCGATTGACGTATCCGATTCGATCGCTTCCAAGGTGCTCATCTAAAATATTAATATTTATAATTAGTTTGTCCATAACTTTCTTAACCCTTTGCGGACGAGTATCGGCATATAGCCGCCGGAATCTGATCACAGTTCGGGGTACTTATTTTGAGATGTCTGACTAAATAGTATGCTACTTTACTAAATAGTAAACTAAACAGTACTAGGTTTTTGATGGAAGAAAATTATAGATGTTTGGAAATCTTATCTTCCGTTTAACGTAAACTCTCGCGATGTAGGATGATGGCCGAGTGAGAACGAATTTCAGTCTTTCAGTCTTTCAATGGCATTACCAGACGAATCAGCAAGCTTTTTATAAATTTTATATATTTTTTATAATACCTTATATGTACACGATGCCTAGAAGATTCAGAAAATGTTTGATAGTGACGACGAATGTTATTTTGAACCTGACAAGATAAAAGACGACAATAGTGCTTCAGACAGTGGAAATGAACTTGGTTCAATAAGAATATAGCTCAGAAATTTCAATATATCTACTGATAGGGATAAAAAGGGATAAAAAGTGTTTTGTAATACATACCAATGCAGCAAAATATTCCGTGTTAGATTCATTACCACCATGCTGTTTTATAATCTCTGTTACAGCAGACAACACGGCTAACATTTCCTTATGCAACAGTGATTTCGATTGAAAATGATTTAAAAACCTGTAAAATTATTATCCAATAATATTCAATTAATTGCTCGTTTTAACACTTAATAATATCTTTGAATACATATTGCCGATATATGAAACTAAGTTTGATTTAAGTACGATCATGTACTAACCTACTAAACGATATATTTGAACAATTACTATAATTGGTTGCAAAGGTATCAGCAGTGTTTTCTGTACACGTTTCCCAAGAGTTACCTTCGCTATCAGGTGATTCTACCCGTGGTTCAATCCCTTGAATAGTATCGTGTTTCTTTAAATCTTCCTGCGTTATACCAGGCTTCGCAGAGGCTAAGAAAATTACAAAATTTAATATAATATCAAACACAAGAACTAAATCATAAAAAATTCTAATCATTGATATTTGTAAGTTTATACCTGTTGAATGTTTAAAGAACATCCGTGATGCCTGTTCCCGATGCTTTTTAGTTTGTGGATTACAACTGGAGCTCTGACCCTTCGGCCAACGTTTCGCCTTTTTCCGGCTACTTAACCGCGGTCCCAATTTACCCATCTTCTCTTACCTAATTTTTGAGTAATATATACTTGAAAGGTACGAAATTTATCAAGATAGATATTTCTTTCTTTTATCCACAACGATAGAAAGAGGTTAAATGCATATTACACGTGCTGCAAGTATTGTCACGGTGCTATTAATGGCGTTGTATGGTAAAATGCTACGATATGACTAATGTCTACTGTAAAGTCAAAAGATGGCAGCATGTATCCATCATCGTATAGCTTAAATGCGAGTGGGAGTCGTCATATTCTATGAATGTACTTTTGAACTTTTGACAGATGTCATAGTAGACCAGTCAAATTAGCTTTCAAGGCAGAAAGACATCCAAGTTTCAAATTTCCAAAACCGTAAGCTTTTATGTTTTATTTTCTCAAAATTGAAAATTTTCAAGTTCTCAAGTTCCGAAATTTGTCAAGTTTCGAATCTATCTATCTAAGTTTGTCAAGTTTGTAGATCTATCAATAATAAAAATAACTTTGTCTACGAATCAAAGGAGACTCGATCTTGGAAAGCAAATCGAGAATCAAGAATCTAAACGTCCATTGCCCGGAATGATTATTCACGTTATGATCTTTATTGTAACTATCGATCTGATCGAGCGTGTAATTAGGACGGCAGACGGTCATAGTTTAGGCGATTTGCAAAGTAATCGATCGAATACTGTTCTTCCTCGAGGCGAAGTGAAAATTTTCAAATTTATTGTAAACCGTATATAACTTCTGAGTCCAGGCGAATCAACAGTCACGTTCTCGTTTGATGGAGATACATATGTTATTCGATCGTGAAAGAAACGTTTGCCAGATGGAATCATTAACAGGTACTAAAGAATAGATCCTCCTTGTATGAGGCCATGACCATCGTGGATGAATTGTCCGTTTCAAGAAGCGTTTGGTATAGTATGTATTATTGTATTATCATTAATTATATTAAATATATCGTAATTATTTTAGATATATGTAAATAGTATATTGTACGTGATGGAAGAATAGAATGCGAATACTGGTATGTACCGATTTATGTCCTGGAACGTGTTGAATTGATTAAATCGCTGATTTTTATGCAAATTCGTATTCTTGACTTCATCTACTATATTTTGAATTTCGTATATTTGCTGCTTTGCTTTTACGGCAGGGCAACTCAAAAACTTTCGCATTTGCTTTTATTGCATACAAAGTTTACAGTATTTTTTTACCAGCATGTTTTATCACGTGAGGCAGCATATTTATAATGCTTCACGTCAGAGGGCAAAATTATTGCATATATCGTTATCAATTTGGCCTTAGTTTTACAGCTATACGATAACATACGATAGTATGGCTATGGTTCAGGAAAATGTCTTCATAAATTTCAAAACACTTCATCTTTAAAGTTTATATTTTTTGAGTTGTGGCATTATTAAAACAAAGCAGAGATACGAGGAGTACAGGCGAAAGATACACAGCGTAAAATACAAAAAACTCTACTTTCTTAAAGAGCGTAAAAATAACGTAGACCTGTTGCTCGTTATGCCATATCTCGGTTTCACGTGTCGAGCGATCAAAGATCCTCTCGATCTTTTTTCCAACAATCCAGACCATCCATCTTCCAAACAGTGTGATCGATCAAACGATCTGCTAGCGACAAGTGCTCGAAATTTTTCCAAAGAAGAATTTCCTGGAAGAGTCACATTTCCTTTTCAACTACGAAACTAAGAAACCTTTTTCTCACCAGAGATCCACGAATGAATAGAGTGAAATTAAGGAAGAAGGGTGCGATCTTGCTTGCCGTGGTAGTTGAACGCGTTTTGCCAGTTGCAAACGACGCCGTGCACTTGGCAAATTGCATTAGAAGAACAAGTTCGACCCACGACGACACGGTACCCTCGTTTCCAGTAATTGAACACGGACAAGAAGCGATGGTGTCATTGGTGACGTAGGTGGTGGGCTGAGACTGGATGGCGTATTGATTCCGTGACGTCACGAAAACACGTCCCACGCAATAAGCGTGCCGCCGAATTCATGAGATTCCTCCTCGTTCCTAGCTAGCTTCCGGTTATCCAACCTTATCCAGGAATTAACGTTACTCGTAATTAAGGAATGGCTTTTTCGAACATTTTCGATCGATATTTGGTGGACGGGTCAGCTATTTTTTCGTCTCTCTTGTTTTTCAGATGTGTATTTTCGAAAGTTTATATTATCTCCTAGAGTTAAGATACCAATATGGCTATGCTAATATTCAGGATACCTAGTGTTATATCTCTAATAATAGTAATAGCACAAGTTACATGCTAAATAAATAACATTTATAAAAGTCACGAATCCTAATGCTATCCTCGTCGTATTTAATTTGAAGATCGTTCTGATAAAAATAGAAGGATACAAGTCGATAGAATAATTGAAAAATTTATAGCGTTACAAAAATTCCCCTTAGCGAAGAACGTTAAATTTTTTAAATAACTTTCAATTTAGATCTGCGATGTTAAAATATTCCGTAGGTCACGAGTTTCAAGTTAGAACTGATACTAGTGCTGTATATTTAATAACACCAGTTAGTCGTATCGACTATAGCTACCGTAATGAGAAAAACAATCTTTCTTTTTCTAAGCAAGCAGACACAATTTTTACCTAGCAACGCGAACGAACAAGCTAAAAACATGTTTCACATAATCACATCGAGGGCAGTGATAAAATGCATCTTGCGTCGATCTTTCAATCATGCGCTGTAATGATCCGAGCGACTATCGTACGAGTAATGCGTTATCGTTTATTACACCTTGGGATGCAAATCCTTCTTAATGTCAGAGGATTCTGTCGAACGAGGCCCGTTCCATATATTGCTACCAACAACGTACGTACGCACGACTAACGTAACGTTTGTCATAAATGCCAATTACATTTTTGCATCGTTAAGCCCACGTCTGCGGCGCGGAATTTCCAAATTCGGAAGCGAACTTGAAAAATTAATCGATCGATATTTCACGACGAAAATTGCGTCACGCGGTATAGTTAATTCACGGTTTTACCAAGGGGACATGGTGACAGGACTACAAAAAATGCATCTGGTCCGACCTGGAACGGAGTTTCTATTCCAGACGATCTTGCACCCCTTTAAGCGAGGTTCTTACCCCTTTGTCTAGTTTCTGAAGTCCTTAGAACAGATCCAGCTGCTCGATCTTTTATGCCTCGACGAGTTTTCGCGTTCTAACTGGACACGTGCCACCTCGGGTTTCGTTTCATTTTTTTGTTCTTTTTCATTGCTTCGTCGGAACTTGCGCGTTTTGAGGCGTTGCCTGTAGTACCGGGCTTAACGATGACTTCTTCGAAGATTAGTCTTTTTAGACATAGATTTAATTTTTTTTTTAAATTTCCTTCCGAATCTTTTTACAGGAATTTTATAAGAATCGAAGTTGAAAGTTTTATATGGAAGTATTTTTACAATTCTCAAGTGCTCTATTGTATAATTGGTACGTTCTATTATCATGATTGCATCGCCATTATTATTCTATTGATTTGCGCTTGTCAGAAATAATAATTTTTATCTTCTATTCTTTTTTCAAGAATTAAAACCTACTAATTTGTGTTTAATTATAATCAAACAGTGTTCGTCGTTTCGAGTTTTCTCGTAGTTACAAAGTTATAAACCCAAAGTTTATTCCTTTCCATTTCCCAAAGTTATAAGCTACCGTTTATAAACAGAAGATAAGGGGTCGAAGGTGCGGCCGGGCAACCAATACTGGCGCATACTCCGTGAAATACGCCGTGTCCTACCGGCAATTTTTCGCGAATATCTCGTAGCGCGATTCTTACGTGCATATGAAAAAGTTGTTCAAAATATCGATTTCTGTAATATATCCAACGATCAGCGAAATCGGAGAGCGGGCAGCGTTTCTACAGTTTCGTCGATTTCATTTTGACATGTATCCCATATTTTACGCGATAAGATGTACGGATAGTTAAGGGTTATTGTATACATCGATAAAAATTGTAGCTATCCCATTGTTAGAAATTTGTATATTAAACATCATTTGCACGATAATGGATTATACATATAATATCATGCTTCAAATTATATAACGTGGAAAACTATTTTGATATAAGCTGTCTTGATATTTCTTTTATATCCAAGTCATTTTGTACAATTTTATTTACACGGAGGATTCGATTCGAAATTAGCGATTAATAATACTGAAATTTCTGCGATTAACTTTAATCGAGCGAGATTCCCAGGAATAATGGAGGAAAATTTAGAAATAAAAGGAATCCGAGTTCGTAAGAAAAGTCTTAGGAAAGCACGTACCGTTCCATAATGACGTCGCGTCGGGTATTCCCCTCTCCTTATCAAGAGACTACATGCTATCGTTATCCTAGATTGCGTTCATTCCGTTTCTACTACTACTACTACTACTACTACTACTACTACTACTACTACTACTACTACTACTACTACTATTTTCGAATCTTTAAATATCGAAATATTCAAAGTTTTCAAACATCTAAATTATCAAAGTTTGAAATTTTGTCAGACATTTGAGTTTTCAAATTCTCAATTTTATACATCCTGAAATTTGAAAATTTTGATCAAACAAGATATTTTCATTGCGTTAATATCGCTTCGGTAACTGCCTCCTCTCTCCGTCTTACGTTCTAGGTAAACGAAATCGACGTCACGAATCGTCACGATTCTGAAAATATCGCGTGCTCGTAAAGCCATTCATAAAAGTCGTGGCACGATCTTGTTTCGTCATTTTCATTGTTTCATGCCACGCGTGCAAGGAATATCTCGATCAGGATCTTGATCAAGAAACTACGGATCATGATGAAAGCACGATGAAATCCTGATCATAGATGCGGTTTTTAACGAGGGACGTCGAAAGTTGATTATCGAAATTTTATCAAACCGACGTGACGCGTCCACCGACACAGTTTAATTACACGACAAGCGGAAACAGGATCGTTCGGCCACGACAAAGCGTAATACGATTACTAGTTGCTGGACGGAACGTTGATGGCGTTGGTCGATGCAATTTGCAGCGAAATCGAGCGATCCAGCTTCGATTTTTCATCCCAGAAACAATGCAATTTTCCAAAATCTGTTATCAATTAGTTTACTGATTTGAGAAGATCTGACAAATCGAAGAGAATAAAATGGGACATTGTTAGAGTGTTTATATCAAAATCCACTATACCGGAAGTAGGCTCAATTTATAATAATTTATCAAATTAATCCGCCACTACTCATAAAAGCTAAAGAACCGAGAAGAACGTACACGAAATAATTAAATAAGAATTCAAACGTTATCAGAACGATCGTTTATTCGCTATCGATATATTCAGTACGAATCTAGCACTGCTACGAGATCTAAGGAATCGAGAATAAAAGACAGACAGCGTTAACCAAGAATTGAAAAGTTTCAAGAGCATTTACTATTCGAAATTTAGTATAACGGAAATGAAGTTTGCGATATTGTTGATTATCGGATCGAAGGAAACGTCGTATGAAAATGGTAATTAATTACAGTAGGCGCATTAATAGGCTGCATTATTACTTCCAAGTTATTTCATATTGTACTCGTCGTATCACGATGTAAACATACTTTACGAGAGGTTGAGAATGTAAATTTGCTACCTGCTAGTATGCGAGCGTGCGCCGCGATTGATAGTCGATAAAGCGGTCGATACGGATTGACTGACATGGATCGTGCAGGTGCGCCACTCTATATCGACGTGCGATCTCTATATCTCAGTGTTTTTTTCATTTTACCGATGTACGGACAATGTATCGATGGCACGCGATATTATTATAATTGTTCCACGAAGATCCATGCGGATAGTAGCCAAGTATTTGTATTTATCGGCGAAAAACTCGAAATCCAATTGTTACATTCTTCCGTAATGTTAATCGTTAATTTGCAATCGTCGCTGTTTCATAAGAAATTTACGATTACTACTATTCCATAAGATTCAAGAATTTAAGAAAGTTCGTTTCGAAAGAGCATCCTTGTGTAAATGAAATTTAAACGAGTAATATTTAACAATGACTTTCAATACATTATGATAACAAATATCGTTTGGATATTAGTTTACATATGTAAAGGAAATTTGCAGCATACATATTGCAGTGGACTTTGAACTCTTGCTATGAATTCTTATCATAATCCTTATCAAGAAAGAAGTTATGTTAATTCGTTAACATTGAAGCTTACTGAAAGTAAATGAATTATGAACAGTTTGATACCAGGGTAGCCGAGCATGTAGACGCTAGATTCTTCTACTCGAGTGTACTGTAAGTACTTAAGTGTCGTCTTAATGTAAGTCTCCAGGAATCTCAAGGCCGGCATCAAGGTTTACGTATATTTCGGTATTCTTCATAGTTTTCCCAATAAACGAAGAACATACATAATATGCCTCTCTATACATTTTTAACTCGATAACTTGTACAATTTTCTTTCTCGTTATTTTAATTTATTTGCCTATGGTTGTCAACAAGTTATTTCATATTTTCTCTGCTTCGTTTCTTCGATGCTCGTGAAGTTTTCGATATAAGCCATATTTCAAGACTGGAGCCAAGAATACATTTCAATTATTATTTCTACGCACCTCTGATTCTAAGGAACTTACGCAATTTTCCTTTTCTGGAACTTTAATCGTACTAACTCGAAAATACTAACTCGACTAACTGAATTTTACGTAGTTACATAACGTTTGCTTTACACCTCCAGCAAAGGATCCAGCGAAAGCAGTATCCCATTTGCAAACGTACAACCAGCGATCATAGGATCCCCTAAATTCCAGCCTGGAGCGGCGTTCAATCACACTCCAACGTTCGTAGATCGTGCATCTGAAACATAAAAGAGGACGACTAACTGAATGCAAAATCGCTACCGAGAACGGCCGAGATAATAATAATTGGTAGAAAGGAACGACCGATAGATAGACCGGTCGATAAAGCTCTAGGGTGGCATAGCGTGGTTCGTACTCCGCGGCCATGTACACGTACCGTGATGCACGCGCGCATAAAGGCTTCATAGGCCCGCCAGAGAAAAGACAGAAAAGAGAGAAAGAGACAGAAAATGTGGTGAGAGAAAGGGAGAGGAGAGGGACGACATGCGCCGGCACTCGTTGCCGCACGTTATAATGCTCGAAGCCCACGAACGGAACGAACGTTCGACGACAGTCATTCAGAGCTCGACCAGTGTGCCGCACGTTTCGTGGCTTCTCTAATCCTCGTGCCACATCGTGCTGGATCACATCCGCCCTCGGCAGTTGCTGGTGTCGACGATCGGACCACCCGAACCAACCGGAACAGGAACTAAGGATACGGAGAGGAAGAACGATGCTTTGAGTACGTCGCGTGTATACCGGACATCGTATCCCGGTGAATTTTCTCTGTGACGCGTCGATCGTCGATAGAGGCTGTCCTCTGTCTATACGCACCAGTGACCAGTGACATTTGACAAGAGAACTACATAGAATCTCCAAAGGTTGAGCATCGCGTTTCCTCCGAATATCGATTATTCGGTGAGTAATTTTCAATGGACCTATCTTTTTGCCGTTTGTTTGGCGTTTGATGAACGTGCAGGGTTGTATAAGCGAGGGAAATATTGAATGAAAGTTCGATGGATATTCGCGCGAATTACCGTAAATAGCTAAAGGATGGAACATTGAGTAATCTCGTAAGATCGTGTCGGTAATGTTATTATGCAAGTTACGTTACGAATAACGACGCCGGTCGTATGACAGGGCTAAGCGAATTATCACTCTCCTGAGAGAACCAGAGAAATTAGAAACGAGAAATCGATCGACTTTAAACGTTATTAGCGTATATTCGAAGAATCGTATCTATTGATATTTCTTCGACCGAATATTATTGCGATGCCTATGACTGAGATACGAACGAGAGCCACGATGCACATTTGGGGATACGGTGGTTAATGAAATCAACCCTTCTCGTAGAGATGTCGCCAGCTCCCTTTGGCAATCATCTTTACTTTCTTCCGCCGAATCGCGAAATTCTTTGCCGGACGTCAGATTATCCGGCATGATAACGTAGGACGAAAACTAGGTTCGGAAAACCCGGTCGGCGACCCACGTGGTCTATTGATTTTTTCGCCCGTCATGCCGCTACGTTCACGCTGGTGGAAACTAGCCTTTTCTTCCATCGGTTAGCAGAACGGGTTAGCACACCCTGTGAATATCGCGTTAAGCACGTCTGTCTTTCCACCCTGAAATATTACACGCAAATCTTTTATGAACACGGAACGTTCGATGTGCCAAGTCGTGAATCGATCTTAGTAAAAGGAGCTAGACGTTAAAGTTGTAACTATGTTGAGATTCAGCTGTGCTTCGGTCGTGATTCAGTCGAATTTATAACGAAACTCTGACACTCGACGAGAGTTTCTCCTCGTACTGTTCGATATTCTGTTTACAAGTACACACACCACGTACACGAGCGTCGACTAGACATTTCTATTTAATTATGAAACTATCCGTCTGCTTCTCGATGTATCTGTAAAATTGACCCTTTACCAAAGTAACTTTCAACAACGATGCGACTTCAACTTCTTTACATTTAGCCATCCTTCGGCTCCTAATATTAGCCATGTACTTCCGATCTTGTATTCAAACTTCTACCCAACTGTAAACCAAGAGTACGCGGTAGTCGTACTCGATCCCCTTTTCGACCCCCGTTTCGACCCTCGTTTCGACCCTCGTCGGAATGAAAAAAAGATCAGAAAAAAAATCAATAGTGACAGAAATACGAATTCCTATCTCAATTCGGCTGTCCTGTTTCAAAGAACGTTTTAAATCTATAGTACAAATTTCTAAATCATTCTAATTCTGTACCACTCTGAATACACACAGTTTTCGTTTCGTTTCATTTTGACAGTAACTTAATGATACACGTAAAACGTAGTAGTACACATAATGTACTAATATACTATACATGATATATATATAATGTGTAGAACGACATGGCAGATAGTAATACAAAAATATATTAACATAGTATATGGCAATATAGTAGTTGATATTATATCTAATTATTGTGATAACTGGGCATTACTCTTTGTTACTCTGTTAGTAGTACAAGTTATTGGGGTTTGTACGCTCCATTTTATTTTCGTAATAGTATCGTTCCAAATATATTGGTCCTTTATTCGGAGCTTTCTATTCACAATCTTAAATGACGATATAGCACACGTGATTGCGATAAACGCTTTTTTAATATTGTTAACGAATTGTAGAAAATTAGATGTTCCAATTGGATTTGTTATCGTGCGATCGTGCGGTGGTGCTGCATTACAAAATACACTTCGTCCCTTATCACAACAATCGACTGCAAACGGATCGATAATATATCCCCAGCATGATTTGAACAGGTTTAGTTACCATTTCTGACAGGTATTTAGGGTCGCTAGCGCATCTCTGGTAAACATAATGTGTGATATCTACGGACAAGTATCTCTTAAGCATTTATAAATATCGTCTAACAAAAATTTGGATTCGGAAAGAAATATGAAATGGCAATATTATAAATCACTGAACATTTTTAATAACAATATTAAAGTTTAGGTTATTTAGTTATTAAAGGAAAGAAGAAGTTTTCTAAATATGTCGAATTATTCGATAAATCGATAAATTGGTGTAATTATTGAAAGAAATAATAAATTGTAAAGTTGATAAACTAGCGAGATTCGTAATTCGTATAGGCGTTTGAAATTTGACATCTCGTGAACTTTTTACAACGTTTAAAAGTTCCAAGTTGACGTTGGTCGTGATCGTCGAGCGACACGAAGGGGACAAGATTTTTTTAAATAATAATTTCCGTTAGTCCGTGTCGCATGAAGGGACCGATGTCGCGTGGCTATCTTTTACGGGTGTCTTAAGTACAGGTTACGTTCCCGTTACACGGCGAATAAACCGACGTTGGCGGTGTAAGATCAATGAGAACTGACGTAATGTTCCACGAAAGTTTCGGGATCCTTCAAACCCATCGGAATTCCTGTTTAGTTTTCAGTGCATATGTATAAAACCAGATTTAACCATCATATTTTTAATTCCTCAGTTTAAAAACCACTTTCACAGTTCTCGGTATATACATATGTATATGTTGATTCACAAATAATTACATGGACAGGAGAGATACGATATTTTTTTACCAATCTTTAAATTCAATCTTAAGGTAAACACGAAAGTAACGATAAGATGCATATTACACAATGGCAACCTTTCAGAAATTGTTACTCTCATCGTGATTCGAAGTAGAAAATACATTGTTGTATTGTGTCATCCAAGATGAAAGTGTCAGCGAAGATGAAACCCATAGACTAGAAATGGGTTCTTAGATCGACTATATGCAAGTTCAGAACAAAGTTGCACAAAGCTCAAAGTACACAAATGACTAGATGGAAGGAGTAGTACAGTAGCGCGTTCGTATATGTTTTTCGATACGTGTGCATACTGTAGAAGTAGTTCGAGGAACAGGCTTGAAGCAGTACGACTGCCAGACTCGACGTATTAGGAGATCGCATTAAAGGGGGTTGCTTGTTAAACGTTTCTTCTTGTTGGAAGATCGCTAGTAAAATTCTTCTCTTAGTGTAATTTTCCACGATCGATACTTTATTGCACGCAGAAACGATGGATTACGTTTTCTGACAAAAAGAAAAAGATCCTTCGTTTTCACATTTCGTTAGATCGATTATCATCATCTTCTACTTTAAAGCGTAAGATTATAGGATCGAAGTAACATATAATCACACAATTATTTCGAAATTTTCGAAACATCGTGCGATAATACCCTCTCTTTCTCAATCCCAATTTTATAAGCATCTCTCTTTGTTTCATTTCTTATCGCTATACACAGAGGAAATTTACAATTGTGAAAGCAATTACCAGATGATTGAAACAATATGCTATCTCTGAACGCAAGATGCAAAGATATTCGATAATGCACGACTATAGGACGCGCGAGATGAAATATGGCACCGTGCGATTATCAACACCAGTTGTAAGCTTCACGTGGCGTTGTTTGTTGAAGCGACTTGTTTCTCGAGTGTAGATTCTAAGGAGTGCCGATTGCGCTATAACTTTACAATTTAACAAGTAATTATCAGCACGAACTGTCTCTCTCAATATTTACGGTATACAGATTGACAGATAAGCTAGTAAAAGTAGAGAGGAGAAGAGTAAATACGGGGAGAAAGTTCAGGGTTTGATGGTATTCTCGAGATTTTTTCTAAATTTTGTGTAACACTCTAAGTAACATTGATCATAAAAATGGAATTGTATCTATATTTTTAAGGCGGTAGACTCGATCATAAAAACAGGGTTTTATATCTATGTATATCATACTACAGTTGACTATTTGACAACATAACCTACGCAAACAAGGTTACTGTTCTCCATTATTACGGTTTCAGATCGCTACTAATCGAAATTTAATCGTACAGGATACAAGTTACGTGTAATTTACAAGCCACGTTCACTTACTTGTTTAATGGTATGTAACTTAATATTTGGTTCAAGTTGTTACTAATGCAATATCGTCGTAGTAAAAGTCTTCAATCGGTTTAAACACATTATAGACGAAACGAACATGTCAGGATAAAGAATAAGATCGATGAATGTAGTAAATACGATGTATGTACTCACATACTTGCTTAAACTGTATCCTTTCTACCTCTCTTCTTCGATAGTTCCTTTGGATTTAGGAAAAATGTGAAAAGCGTAGATTTACCAGTACTCTCTGTATTGTAGCCATTCTTAACTATACAAATATATCGGTGTATGCGGATGAACACACGTTCATTGATCACAGTATCCAAACATATTTTCATACTTTTCATCTTTTTAATAACAAATCATTTCTTCGAGATTAAAACTGGACAAAATGGCGACGATTACACTGAATATACTGCTTTCATCTCTGACACGCAATTTGTACGTGCTTTAATATCGACGATTAGCCTGATTATTTCCAAAACGGTGCCTCAAACTTATCGATTACGCAAACAGTTTGACACTTGAGTACAGAGACGTTCGACCTTCGATATGAACGATATCAATGTGATAGACTTGGGTTGAAAAAACGACAATGAAAAAATTAAGTGACAGAAGCGTGCGACGAGTTAACGAATTTTGATTCTTCTAAAAGATTAATAAATATATTACGATGAGTCGATATAGGAAAATTCGACGGAAACTCACACCTTGTGCCAGGTAGCGAATTACGTCTTGCGGTTGGATGCAATTACACCTTATTTTTCAATCAACTGTGTAAATGCACGAGAAGATCGACCATCGATCGTTATCGTTTCCCTTTCGATAGTACCTACGGTGATTTCGCGTGGACGTCGTCGTTTTATTCTTCGTTTCTTTTAATACGCATTCTAACAACGATTTACGTTGATCCTACTCGTTTCGTATATCCCTTGTTTATCGACACATCGCGCCGTTTAAGCATAAAGGACGGTTTCCATCGGCTTGATGATCCGCATATCCAATAAGCAAGGATTTTGTGGCTCAACGAGATGCGACACACGTATGGAACCTTTGGTATGTAGAGAGAGGAAGAATAAAGTTTATCGATACTTTCCTTTCTTACCGGTAATATAGAAACTTGGTAAATAAAATGATGGACTATCAGAGGTTATGTTTGAATAGTCATTAGTATAATCCTAGAACGATATTGTGGGTCAAGTTTACGAAATTTTAAACTTATATATATATATATATATATACAGAGGTGTAAATGAACTTTAGATTATGTATCATAACTTCGTTTTCATTCCTAATTTCTGTGTGTGTGTGTGTGTGTGTGTTTAATGTATGGAATAAATTTTTATTAATTTTATAAAGATTGTCGGTTACTCTACCGTGTCTTTAATGTAATGTAAATAAATTATATATTAGTTGCGATTTTGTTTTCTTTAAATTTATGAATAGTTATTTTAAAAATATTGCTATGTGAAAATATTAAACGATAATGATGATAAAATAATTACTTTACAATGTACAGAAAAATACATACTTATAATAAATCTAGAAGTAGAAATTGCAAAGTGATGATGTTCTTTTGGGCTATCGTAATATGTACTAGAAAAGAAAAGGAGTTAAACGTACATCAGAGAATTAATAAAAATATATTACCATCGGTTACTTTCTACGATAATGGTTGAAAGTTTGCGTGTCGTTTTCTATAGCTGCTCGTTGATAGTGGAAAGATGAATGACTTTGTTGTGATCGACTTGCGCCGCTGTCAACCAAAGAATTAACATAAAATATACGCCAGTAAATCTGGATTAGAGTGCAGATATTACGATTATTTATGTACAATGACTGGCTTTCGAGGTTTTCCTCCTTCGTCCTTATTCCCCCTTTTTTTTTTTTTTTAGCGATTTTCATATAAGAGTATATATATAATTAATGTTATGTACACAAATAGTTCGTTTTAATATGCTTTGAAATATACCAAATCGGTTCAGAATCATTAAATTTGTTGTACATATACCATACGTCTTATTTAATATAATAAGTAAAATTTCGAGTATCTAAGGGAAAGTCGCGGAAAGATTATTCGAATACCTCTATTTCTGAAGTGTGTGCTTGCAATAAATATTTTGTAATTTCTATACAGATATGTTCTCATATTTCTATCGAACATCATGGTATATCATATCGTATTGAAAAGAAGTTTCTATAAGCGTTCAAATATACTTTCATGAGCCACATATACGTAAGTAGATATATCTGTTTAGCACCGCGACATAGTTTGACGTGTATAGGCATTGACGAATAACATTTTTTCAGGGAAGAGTTCTTTTACGATTCTTTTAGTTTTTTTTTTTTTTTGTTTTTACAATTCGATACGCTTACAGCGAAAAATTAACATCAATCGCTTTGAAAAATCGGCCCGAATGGATTGTCAAGTGCATTATGTGAAACATATGTATGTATGTAGGTATAATGGAAGAATGGAAAGGCGAAGTAAAGGTTAGGTAAAGGCCAGTCGCCTTCTATCTGACACAGTAGCTCACAGACTCGATTGGTTATGAATTTATGAAGCAATTAGGGAATTCGAGGTACGATTAAATTGCCAGTTTAAAAACGTGGCGGAACGCATTAAGAACTGGTTTTGCACCTTCGAATGTATTCGTCGTACAGGTGGTAGAAAGGCGTGTATCGTCGTTCGTGGATGTGATTGGTCGATCGGTATCGATTCGAGAATAAAATCGATACGAGAGATGACAGTTTTTGCAGATTAGTCTGGATACGCGTGTGGTTGAATGAAACTGTTGGCCGAAAAATGTGTTTTCCTCGATGCTTAAGACGATCTTGGATATATGGATATGACTTTGTTTCAAGAAATTTTCGTTCTGTAGTTTATCGATTATCTAAAGGGGTAATATTCAGTTTCAATGAATTCATTTCATTATCGTTCGGCAAACAATGTGCAAGGTTAAACTTAATGTAAATATCTTAAACGCTCGTTGAGTAAGAGGATTTTAGTTACCTCCGTGAGACACGAGGAAATTATTAATGTTTAAATATAGTGCGTTCGATTCTGGAATAAGTTTATATAATAGTTTGATAAGTTTATGGCACTCTGATGCAAATTATTTTACAGCTAGGACAGATCACGTTGTAATTTTGTAGCTTCGCAGACAGTAGCACTTGGTTTGATTCAGTGGTATGAAAATCATTGTAGCGACGTACGTGACTGAGTTTGCCTTGGGTTTTAAATATAGAGGAGGAAGGGATTGATATCCTTAGCAAAGGGCGTAGGAAAACTTTTATGAAGGCATGCCTACGGTAATCCTACGATTAATGATTATAATTAAAATTGTCGACTAAATTATAAAGTATGTCCTTGTATTATGTTTGTAAACAAAGTAGTATTAGATCAAAGAGAAAAATTCATCTTTACTGTCGATTCATTGCTACTGAATCATTAGAATGAGCAGACAAATTCATAAAACGTAATACTCGCTGTAATTCTAGAAAAGTTTAATTAGAATGCTTATCCTTCTAAATGATGAAATACACTAAAATACCTATTTTATACAACTGTATTTCGAAAATTTCTGGAATCCGGCAGATAAACGACGTTATAAAGACCGACCAGGCGATAGAAAGGTGTGTATCGACGTTTGTGCACACCATTGGCTAATACCGCGGCTGCGAAGGAGGGTATTTTCACTCGAAAAAAAATCACAATGACGCGATCAGCTTGCAAAAGTTACGTTTTAAATGTTGCTCGTGCAGAAAACAATCTCGTCTGACGACATTCGGAGCTTGGCGGATAATAATCGATTTACTATGCAAACTACACGCCAATTTTAATAAATTCTATCTAAAAGCATAATTTTCTATGGGAATTCTGCTTGTCTCGAAACTCGAAGGGGATTGGAAATTTTTTGGTAGATTTTACTTGAGATTGCTATGCGTATTTTGAGATGGAAGTGTTTCAACGTTTTCATTTTTTACTTTTTAATTTGCATTTATCGCCAATTTTACAGTATGTGTAACAGTAGAGGAGAGATAACAAATCGAAGGATTATCGGTTCTTTTTCTTTGTAAAAACATTATTGGTGATTATATTCCTTATTTCAATATTTATAATACCTGGAACGTTATTTACCGATTCGGTAATTTTCAAGGACAAGACACAGAAGACGACGACACTTTTGTAGAAAAAACTTTATCTACCTTAATGACTTTACATTAATTTCATTATCAGCTGAATGCCAGAGGCACACGCACACACACGCGCGCTATCCTTTCGATGTTTTCCAAATAATCGCAAGAGTAAAAATTACTAAAATTTCATGGACTTGACTTATTCAATTTATCGATTAAGGTTAAGAAATTCTTTCTCAGTTTGGCAATGAAAGTGATGAAATTTTGTTATATTAAAAAACCATTAACACGCAAGTATTTCAGATAGTATAAGATATCGTGGTTTTCGGACTTATAAAGATCAACGATTAAAATAGTTCTCTGAAAGAGAGCGTTTTAAGCGGTTAAAGGTTCAAAGCTGCATTTCATTTGCTCAGAGAAAAAAATTTATTTGGTTTCTTACTAACCAGTTTGTATCTTCTTAGGTGAAAAGTCGAGAGATGAATTGGTACATTCTGGCCACGAAGTAAATGTTACACCGTATCGTTTCTTACTGAGATGAATTATTCAGAGACAAGAAACGAAACGATGGAAATTCCATTGGTAAAAGTGGAGCGGACTGGGTGCGATAAGCTGATTTACTGACTGTATTCTTCAGAATGGCGCTTTTTGTCTAATGAATCGAACGTACGAGGATAAAAAATTGCGCGGTGGTTTCCATGTTCCTTGCGATGCTTATTTCATGCCGTTCTTGATCGAGCTCGATCAACAGGTGGTGTTTTCTATTTTTCTTTCTAGATATTTGATGAAAAATGGAAAAGCTACCGCTTTTCTTTAAAAGTATTCAGAAGAATTGAGAAGAATTTTTACTCCGATCGTATTTATCTTATTTAGGATATAACTCGAATGTGTTAAATCCCAAAGAATCTGTATCCTAGTGACCATAATATATATTTACGTGCAGCAAGTACGATAAATATTAGAAATAATATATCAAATATTAAAAATATGAATAAAAAGGGTCGATTACATATTTTATGAACAAAGTGGTAAATCTGAGTACGTCGATTCTTCTTATAGAGAGATAAAAGAAACTCACCTTTATTGGTTCGGGTACAGGGAGGATGTCGAAGTCAGGAAGCATCAAAGATGACGAGAAGGGGCCGTATGACCCGGTTCCGATCGCCGACAAAGCCAACGACGAGATCAAACTAGAGGCGAAGATGTCCCTATTGAATGGAATTACCGTGATCGTTGGCTCCATTATTGGTTCTGGCATATTCGTTAGCCCGACCGGCGTTCTCAAGTATACAGGAAGCGTGAACGCGAGCCTTCTGGTATGGACAGCCTCCGGTATCTTCTCCACGGTGCGTACGCCATTATTTCATTTTTTCCTTCTTAGAGCCAGAGGCAGTTTTGTACTCTTTAAAATCGTTCATTCCATAAAAACGTTCATTCCATATGTATTCGCAAAATTGAGATTTTCTTAACAATTACATACACGTGTAAGAAAGTTTCAATCTATTAGAGAAGTTGGAGATTTTGAAATGTGAAGTAGAATTGGGAGAGTATTGGTGGAATTTGATACTTAGAGTTTAGACGGCTTATACGCTCAAGTTTCTGACATTATACGGTATGCCGAAGTGCGTCTCGCGCGATCGACCGATCACTTAGGATCGTTGACTACGTTCTCTCATCTATGTGATTCGCGAAGAAATTAGCCTGGTAGCCATTAGAAATATATAAAACGGCGAAAGGAGAAAGTTGATCGCTCGTAATTACGAACATTGAATTACATGGATGTTATACGTACGGTCTCACGTGAATACGTATTTTATCCGTTTAACGAACTCGAATAAAAAATTAATTACAGCCGCGAGAAAGTTAAAAACTTGATTAAATCCTTTTGTTAACTAGGAAACAACATACCAATTCGTCGTACAGATTTATTGAAACATTTTGCGCCCAACAATTCGTTTTTCAATGCATCATAGTATTTTCTATCGTCTAATACGCTTCGATACATTACGCTTAATTTTATTTTATACTTAAATTTATTTAAATTAAAATTGGTTTTTACACGCTTTTAACGATGCTTTGAACAGATCCACCTAAGACTCCAAGAAATACATCAACTGCAAAAATATCTAAGATATTATTATTAACGGTCTGTATTTTAAATGGTTTGTTGGTTTCGTTGAACGACAGGTAGGTGCGTACTGTTACGCGGAACTAGGTTGCATGATCAGAAAGTCGGGAGCCGATTACGCGTATATCATGGAGACCTTCGGACCCTTTCTGGCGTTCATCAGGCTCTGGGTTGAGTGCATGATAGTCCGGCCTTGCAGCCAGGCCATCGTTGCCTTGACTTTTAGCGTTTACGTGCTGAAGCCAGTGTTTCCGGACTGTGCACCGCCGGACGATGTCACGAGGATATTGGCAGCGTGCTGCATCTGTGAGTTAATCGATCTTTTATACAACTATGTTTGCTTTCTGCAAACAATAACGCATAAAACCAACAATTTTTAATGATAATTATTTTCTTCTCTGTTACTTATCTTTTTATTTCCTTTTATGTATATTGATCTTTGGTTATACAACACAATGAAAGACGATCGAGCGTTGGAATTAAAGGATTTGTTTAATTTTTATTAATCGTTAGATCAAGAAAGTGACTTACGGATTAAGGCAGATTTTGACTTAAAGCTCCAGTTTTTTTATTGTTTCACCGAAGTAGATGTAGATATACATATACGAGCCGTTTTAATGCCACGTAATATCTATTTCGAGGCCTAACATCCATTAGAACTTGACAACTGTCAAAGGAGTGACTCGACCGTTTAACAAATTTCCTTTGACAATTTAAATACAAAACGTGATCATGATCGTTGATTTAAAAGAAATTCCATTACCAATCTCTATAAAAAAGAGATAGAATGTCAGCCAGTAACGTCAGCACTGAAATATCACTGTTAGAAGAGGCGAAAGAAGTTAAATCCGGTGGAAGAAATTAGGTTTGTTTATTCTCACGGAAATTAAGCTCTCGAACGAGCGTCGTTTAATCGATGCGACGACGTGATTTGTTCTATCGGAGGACCCCCCTCGGCACGGTTGTTAATCGAACCGCCGGATTTTCTGGTCGTTCCAAGAACGCCGTAGCACTGTCCCTCGCAATTGAATGCTTGTTCCACCGTCATTCACTAGTACCAATTTCGACTAATCGAATTACTTTCTTCGCCTCACCGTTATTCATCTTTCTAGCTGGCTTTTGATACCGGCCCCTCTTTACCGGACTATACCGGATCGTAGATAAATATTAATTTCAATGGTTCGATCGTTGACGCGCCGCAAAACATCATACACTGAATTTATCTTTAAGAAATATTCTTATAATCTCGCCTATTTTATCAGCAATTATACTAATACCAAAAATACTGATACCAACGCTATCAAAGATCTTTCGAAAATATTTTAATCCCTAGAAAATACTTAACAAGTACGACAAGAAGCTTGGTCGTTAAAAAGTACTTCAAACCAATTGCTTGTTCCAGAGACGTTCTCCGGAGATCCTCTTAGAATCCCTTTATTTAGAAAGATCGGCGATATTCTAATGGTCCGTGGAATTACATCCTCGGTTTGCCTTGGTCATTTTTTTTCTCGAGAGAAAAGCGGACGACTCGTTCTCCATTGTCCGTGCGTCCTTCGGGGAGCTTTCGAAGTTAATGCTGCTTCTCATTAGGCGAACAATTTGTAATTCCTCCAATAATCTTAGTCTTTGAGTCGCCTTGCTCTATGTTTTTCTCTGAAATAGTCGAGGATGTTCCTTGGAGACCTGGTAAACGCTGTTCTCCCGATTTAACGAATACTCGGGAGGAATCATGACTTTGTTCCTCGATCTCAAACCGATGAAAAGTCAAATCCGATTGTTTCGAATTGAAGCTATGACCTTTCTTATAGATTCTTCTTCGAGCAAAGGTTTCCTTCGATTGACAACTTGGTCGTAACGTTCTTTCTTCGGAATGGAAATTTTTCAAAATCGTTTCAATATGAAAATATCAAGTTATCTACACTCGCGGTACAAAATATACCACTTGTCTCTTAAATGTCCGTCATAATATTGAAGCTGTAACTAACTTGGTCGAATACATGTAAATGCTAATAGAGAATCGTAAAAGGAGGAGTCAATAGATGATGAATTTTTCTCTCATTTTGTTGGAAATCTGCCATATTTTTTTATCTTATCATTACCAAAGGATAGATAATTTACGTTATTGCTCTAATCCATTCTACATCATCTAAAAGATCACCTAGACGTATGTCCACTATAATTGCTTTAATAACTCCAACGTTTACTATAAGGTATGACGATGAAATTCTGCCGCTAAAATCAGTCGGGATGAATCTAACGATCATCGCGAGAGGGTTGACTCCTCTTGATCGATTGGTCATGTTGTGAGAAGACATCGGTCTGCGCCGCGCCGGTTCTAGAAATTCGCGACGATCGTAATCGCAGCCTTCGAGTTATTTCCTTTGTAATAACGAGCAACCATAGCGTGAGTAATAACGAAATAAAACGTTGCATGCCGATATCGACGACCGTGCGAGAGCATTCCGTAAACACCTCACCTAGTTTTTCTCGAATCACATTCACGTAGGAATCGTTTCGAGGGATCTTCAGAACAGATCGCTTCCTAGAATCATGGTAGACGGAATATCCAATGTCGTAACGTTCCGTGATTTCCGGCGATCCGTTATAGGAAATAATTTTATGCTTCGTGTAGTCAAATTTTACGAATCATGCAACGAAATTATGTCTCGTACTTTTATGTATCATGACAATATCTATAGGATATTAGTTGATTAAATTTGTATCGTTCGTTTACCATTTTCCTTTCGTACGATAAAATAACCAACTACCAATCAACATTCATCCATTTTTTGTGCTACGAACAAACTAAAGAAACAGCGTTTCTCCTCGACGAATCCCGCAGGAATACCAATACCAGAGAGAAGATATCGAGTTCCTGTGGTCGCTGGTATCGTTCTGCATCTACCGTATTGCGTATATCGTTTTATGAAACGACGAACGCAACGCGTACCCGCAGAAATATTCTGTTCTTTTTCTCACCTTTTATTCTCTTTCTTCGTTTCTGTGGACAAAGCAAGATCCGAAAAAATTGCATCGAGTTGCAGTTGCGGAGAAAATATACCTAGTTTTGTTGGCGTAACGCGCTTTGTACTTCTCGCAGAGCGAAAGGCATGCGGATCGAGTCCGATTCGATCGTCGACGTTTCGTAATGTTTCCTTATCTTTTGGAATAAGTAGTCGTTGAGTTTTTGTGTTTTGTGTTTTGTGTTCTGTGTAATACGATCGTTCGCGAGGCACGTTTAATTATGGTGGAATTTTAATCGATAGAATAGTTTTGATCTTGCAGGGGGCTTTCGATTCTGGTATTTAAGCTTTTCGTTTGGTTTTCGCGTTTCGTAGATGGAATTATTTTCTATATTAATAATCGTAGTACGTTGCAGAACATATTCATCGTATTTTTCTACATAGATATTTATATATAGAATATTTACTTATACATATACACATATATTTTATTAGTATTTTATCTGCTGACTAGAAAATGAGATTGAGATACATTATAAAATATTTATGTATGTTATTTTCTCCACTATGGTACTAAATCTAAATCCAACTTAAGGTTATTGAGACGACAGACATCTTTAAAGGAATGAATAGAGTGTTCAGTGTGTTATCCAGAAAAAGTGACTCATTAGTATGTATAGAATATACACGTTGCAGTTCTATATCGCTATTCATACCACATAAATGGTATTTTTGTATCATAATATTTAACTAACTTGAAATTGCGCTAGCTTTGAAATTCTTTTATCGACACCGATATTTCTAGATATAATAAAGCTTTATAGCTGTGTCTTTGAAACGATCAACGTCAAATCACACGATCGCCAGCTACCAGCTGGTTGACGATACAATAGTTTAGTCCTATTCGGAACGCGATCTTCTTACGCTTTACCCTGCTGAGCGATCGACAAGTATCGTTAATTAGAAATGCAAGAGCGAACGATAATTTCCTGACGACCGCAAGCGGCATACACCGCGTTTGTCCTACGATGGACGTAATAACCCGTTAAATGTCGTAGAACTGGAACGGCGAGCAGGATTTTCCGATAGCGCGAGAAAGCTTCAGGTACGTTTGCGAAGGAAATGAGTTCCGTTCAATTTCCGAGAACCGAATAAAAACGAAAATGGCGGCTTCTGATGCAGGGTTCGCGATGGACGGAGCCCGGAACGCAACCTTTGTGGTTCTTGAGCGTTTCTTCTCTTCTTTTCTAAAGATTTTTTCCTTCGAAATTGATTTTTACCCTTTTCGCGTCCTTCCTTTGTACCTTTTGCCCTTCTGCCCTGTTTCTGTAGCGCAAATCGCGCGATTATGGCAATTTTATCTCGATAATGAAAAAAAACTTTCGTTCTTTCTTTCTGTCGATTTTCTTTTCGTTTCAATTTTCCGAACGCGATAGCTCGTATAACCTCGGAAGGAAAGAACATAAAATTTAGATAACGGGAAAACATATAGATTTATTTATACGTACATATAACATGTATATATAATAAATATAAGGTACAATATTAACCATTAAATCGATATTTCAAAGCGATTCTAATTGGAATGTAAATTTGCCTTATAAGTATATGTTTATAAAGAGAGCTTGTTCGAGTGGTTAAAATATTTTATCGTGATAATCAGCTTCGTTTTCATTACTGTTTCATCGAGGTTACACCAGATCGTATGTTAATTATCAGAGGCGTATGTACCAGTGCAGGGAAAAATTAGTTCCTAGAACGAGCCGGCAGTGATGAAGATCAATAATTAAGTCCAAGGGAAATCTAACCGGCCTGACGTACAATTACTCGTACGAACATTTCCTCGTACGTTGCGCGCTTGACCGACACTCTTCGAACGAACGAAATTCCGCAACTCTTGATCTTGCGTTCGCTCGAGTGTTTAAGGCGTTTAAAAGAAACGTTAAGTTGCAAACGGTAAAGCAAAGTTGTAACATATCGAACAATTAGGTACAAACGATTACATACTTCTAGTAAGAAAAAATCGTTTCTTTTAAAATTGTGATCATTGGAATTTCTACGACTAGTGGTAGGACTACGACTATATCGTAATAAAGAACGGAACAGAAAGAATAATCGTAACTTCTCTTTACTCCTAAATCTCGTTTTTTCCTCGACACGTACGTCTCTTCCGCCACTCGATGATTTAAAGTAGACAAAATGAAAATAAAAGCGAAAAAATTCTTTACGACTAGCGCAAGTAATTACTTGAGAAAATAAGATATTTCTACCGAGGCTGCTGTCATTAAAGTCTGTCTTGGTTGTTTATTTCTACGATGTATAAAATTGCAACAAATTAGCGCTCTTTACGCTGCTGGAACGAACTCAATTTTCTGTGGCGTGCGTAATATTCGGAAAAGTAGAAAATACAACGCGAAGAAGTTAACGGCACCGTGAAACGGAGGCATTGACACCGGCCTCGAGGAGGATCGATATGTCGGCCAGTGGATTCGATCGGGCTGGCGTCGTCCTCAAGACGAGACGGTGGCGATATCGAGTGAAAAGGCTGCGCCAGCAATCACGTCTCGTTGCGACTAAACGTAATCTTCTAATAACGTGTCAACTGGCAGCCGCAACAGCATAATTCGCCGAAAGGGGTTCCCGGGAGGAACGAAGAAGAAGCTCCAGGCCGAGAAACGAAGAGGAGGGACAGACGAAACAACAAGTGGAAGCCAGTGATGTCTACAGAGAAGAAGATTCCAGGATATACTTTACTTGTCCTTTACACGTTCTTGTTTTGGTGGGAATTAGTATGGTTGCAGATAAATTTCATTCGATTCTGCTAATTTTCGAGCCGGTTGTATTTTTCTAACGTTAAAACGTATTTCTTTTTTATTTTATGGGTACGCATGATATCTCGCTCCGGTCTTACTTCGGTTTGGGTTAAACACATCGTTAGAAGGTCAAAAATTCATTTTGTCTGCTAAGACGAGACCAAGATCGAAATACGATAGTTTAAGAATCTAAGTAGGAGAGGATCGACGCTCTTTGGACGAATTGGGTCGTTGATAAGTCGAGCGTTATGTTATATTTAATAGGTCGAGAGGAATTCGTAATAAATATCACACGAGGGTCTGAAATGACGGAGGACAGCACTGGCGAAGACGCTAGAAAGAAGGAAGAGTGGTGGGAAGGGAAAGAGGGCGGAAAGTCTCGCGATATTCTTCGAGATGTTGCGTCAGTCGACATTTCTTACTTTTCTTCGCTAACGAATCCGTCAAGGACGAGGGAACCAGTCGCACGTTCGCTAGGTGGAATCTTTTTCACGGTCGTACATGCACGTCGTTGCACGTGCATTCCCATTACGATCGGTGAACCTTCTTCCCACGCCATTTTCAGCGATACTACCTGTATCCTAGTCCACTGACTCACCTCGAAATCGAAAGTCTAAATGACCTTGATCGTACTTATGCAAAAAGAATTCTCGCTCGAAATCGGTGAAGTTGAACGCTCGCTGGAGAGTCATTCGATCGTTTCTTTTGCCCATTGACAATCTAATACTGCTGGTTTGCAATTAGAATGCGATTAGGATCAAAAAACGATAGGATGACGTTTAACGGTCGTTGGAAGAAAAATATCTGTAATCAGATATCTGCCAAGTTACGTTATTCGCTATTAGGTAATTAGATTATAACATATACTATAACTGTACACGTTGAAAATGCAAAATCTCCAATTGATTGCGTCAGAATTTCGACCATGACATTGCAAATGCATCGACTATTGCATAACAATAAGTATCGTTGCATTATCGCGTCCCTTTGATCTCTATTATTAAATCGACAAACAATTTCCATCAATTATCGTATTATCTTGCATATTATCGTATATCTTCTATCTTTGAATATTCCGAGTGTCGGTCGTATCGAGATGAGCTGCGCCAAGTTAAAATCGGCTAAATTTATAATATATCGTATATTACGCAAAAACGCAATTTTCCAATTCCCACGTTCTAAACGAGATGTGCTTTTTCAAGAGGACTGAATCTTTTCATTTTCGTAAATTTGATATATATTTTCTGAAATAGAATTTAGTTTTATCTTCCGAAAGCATGCGGTTTGCTCAACAAAACCCGGAAACCCGGAAACCTGGATTTTAATAGAAACGCATCTGGTTTGAAAAATGGCACATCCTGATAATATATATCTGGCCGGTTGAACTGACATCGAGTGAACTCGTTTTCTTATTCATCTAGGGAGTAGGTCGATAACCATCGACGGCCGATTCCACCCCTGACGTCGTCATGGTCGGTTGGACTGGTGCCAGTTGGTCTGCAGCGTTAGGCTCACGTACGCAACCGGTTCCATAAAATTAAATAAAAATAAAATACCTCTTTATTCCATTGTCCATCGACTTGACGTAGTTTCAACTAAACAAACGAACGATTCACCAGCCGCGTAACTACGCGACAGAGGCAATGATCGAACAGATGCGAAAGAAACGTCGTTTGCGAATCTTGAGTACCATAAAGTTGCCGTTACCCTTTCTATCCGATAGGCTGGAATAAGTAGCGGCGCTACGTTATCATCGACGTATTTGTTCCTTTTCCTTGAGGAACGGAAAATTATTTTGAATTATCGAGGAATGATTTAACGAACAAGGATAGGTATATCGAGGAGAGAATTAACAGAACAAGGTATATCGAGGAAAGAGGCGATAAAAAGATGAAATTTGCGGCATTACGGGCTTCGTAACATAGAACACGCAATTGCCATAACAACAAGATTTTACTCGTAAAAATGTTTTCTTTTTATGGCGAAAATATTTTAATTAGCAGCCAGTGTTGCTGCATGCAAAAGAATGTTACTACGCAGTTCGATCGTCGAGGATCCGACCCAATAACCTGTAAAAGCGGGTATCCCAACTTTTTTTCTTATTTTTACACGAGGAATCGCGTCGTATTGCTTTTACACGTTGTTCTTGGACGAAAAAAAGCTTTGCCGATCGATTCCATCGGAAATTTTCAAACGTGAAGTAAAGTCGATCGGTCCGAGTTCTGCTGTACCACCGTACTCCAAATACCTCGTAACACGCTCGGGACTAACGCTATTGCGAACGTTTGCACGCTAAGGTAATAAATATTCCATTGCGATAGTACGATCGCGATCACGATCACGATCTCGATATCCCCGATCACCGAGAAACGGGACCAACTACACGCGTTTCTCGCGTAATCACGCGTTCATTAACATTAGGTCACCTTTCCGCTCGTATCACGGTGAATGTGAAAAGTTTCACCGGTGCGATAGTTGGATGGACACGTGTCATCGTCGCGTGTCCCCGTGTCTAAGAATCCGATCGCGTTGACAGGCTTCTTCCGTTAGTTCCATCCACCGATGAATCTAATTAACCAACGTACAAGCAGAAACCGATGGCTAGATTCGCGGATTCGCGTTGTCACCGTGCTACGGCGAGATTTTCTCTAATGTTCGTCGATCTGCCTATTCTCTAAAATTAAAAAATTCCAGCTCTCGATATTCGATCGCTAGTTCTAACGTAATATACATTTATGTATAACTACGTACGATACTTACGTAGGTACGTATGTACATGCTATGATATCGATATTAACCGTTCCTGAATCGTTAATTTTCCAGGCATCTTGGCGTTCATTAACTGCTGGGACGTAAAATGGGCGACCAGGGTGCAAGACATTTTCACATACGCAAAATTACTCGCTCTCTTCATCATCATCTTCGCAGGAGCTTATCAACTCTTCACTGGTAAGTTTCGTACAAACGGAATCTCTATAATGCGAGGCAGGTTCGTTCGAGCAAAGTTGAACGACAACCATAGTTTTCTACGAAGATGTATGTACTGTACGTACATAATAAATTGTACTCGTCGAAAGGAAAGAAGTTTGTCGAATGTTAATATACTCGGTTGTAATTATCGTACTAAACGGCATATGTGTATTTATTTGTAAAAGTTATTTTGTTATTTATTTTATTAATTCTTGTACAATAACGTCTCGCTGATTCGGACGATCATCTCGTTATTACATTAAAGACTAACGGCGTCTCGTAACATACCTGAAACGCAACAAGTTTGGTTGTTTCGCGCGATCTTCAAGATGGAATTTCAAGACGATAAACCACTTTTCATGATTTTATCTACTATTTGAAATCCACTTTCGTATTTTAAAGGCATTATGCGGTTATAAGAAAATCGAAGGTCGTTCTCCTTTTTGCAACACGTGGTTGTTGCCCAATCCGGTGTTTCGGGTACGAATAGGCGGCGGCGCAAGAAACAATCGACGCTATTGTCCCACTTTCTCCGCGTAAATAAAGTTTCTTTTGTGGTCTGTCGATCGTAGGAATCTATGTTCGATTTTTGTTCCGTCATTCCTCATAATCTCGACAAGAAAGCATTCCCCCGGGCGAACTGTTCGAAAGTAGACTTGATTTTTCGCGGACTCTCGGCATTGGAAACGTTGTTTAGGAAAAAAAGTGGATTAGCGTGAGGTTTCGTGAGTGATTGATTGGATTTTCTTCGAAACAATTTTCCACGGTACGACTTTACCGAGATTAGTTAATGTAAAAAGAAATTGCTGGATTTTTATGCAACAATTTTTTTCTATGGAGAAATCGATGGATGGAGAGTCTTGTGCGTACGATTACGAAGCTGTAAACATCGCGATCGTTTTTACCTTTTTTCATTTAAATTTCAGTTTATCGCAGTCTTCGTTGTTGTATCGTCGTATTGTTGAAAAATATTAAAAAAGAGGAAGTTATAAGGCAATTTCTGTATCGTGTGTCCAATTGTTTGCTCGGTGTTAAATTCAATAAAGCGCTGGCAATTTCTTGGGCAAGAACGAGGAAGCTCGCGTTAATGTTACACCACCCACGCCTCCCTTCAGACTCGGTGTATAAGACTGTTAGGCGTCCTTTCACTTACCGGACGAGACAATTTGCCCAATCAAAAAGGTGGGTTAAAGACGCGGACGATTCGAGGTGCACGTATGTGCGTGCAAGGATTCGCTTAAATTGATCTATTCACTGCGTTCAAATGGGCCCCCGTAGCATTGAATTATCGACGTGAGAACTTTTCTTTCTCGATTTTAACGAGTCGTGCCGAACGATCGAGTGGAGGAAGTTTATCGTTCAACGACGAAAAACAGAGTATGAGACAAGATTAAGATACATCGTGTGCCTGATGCATAAAAAAAACGTTAAAATATGTAGTCGTTATTATCGTCAATGCTTGTACCATTCTTCCGTGTAAGAGAGGAGAGACCACGCGAAAAGAGCTAGGGATATATATCGTTCCTTGGTATGGAAGCTACGCGTGGCTGATCGATGAACGTTATGTATATTTCACAGGACACACGCAGTATTTCACGTTCGACAACACAAACACAGAAGTGACGTCGATAGCACTCAGCTTTTATTCGGGACTGTTCGCTTACAACGGCTGGAACTACTTGAATTTCATCATCGAGGAACTGAAGGACCCCGTCAAGTAAGCGACGATAAGTCATTTTGCTAAACGCTTGAAAAAAAAAAAAAAAAAAAACCGACTAACGTTGGTTTATTCGTATGTAGATCGGAAAGGTATAAAAACCGATTAGTTCGATTAAAGTTACCTTTTTAGATGGTATTTCTAAATATCTTAATTGCCTCTTGCCAAGCCAGAGGAGAACAGAGAAACGTTTCGTAAGGGAAAGTTTAAAAGGAAAATGGAGACACTAGCTTGGAAATCTTCAAAATTGTCATTACTCTCTTTCTCTTGGAACTCTGCGATCGGTCGACGCGAATATTTTTCACTTTCCGTTTCGAATCGTTTATTTTCAAAGAGAATCTCGGTTTACTTTGGCGATTGAAAACTGTTTGGACATGAACGAGCACGAGCGAAGTCGTTGAAACAATCGTGCGGAGCAAAACATTTAAGAGACTCGCAGTAGCCTCGTGCAACGATTAATAGCGATTGCAACAGCCGGTCTCGTGTATCTATTAATTAAAACAGGGAGCCGTAAAGCCCGCCTTCGTCAACTTGGACACGAGGTTAAGCGAGGGCTTCTACTTCGTATTCTATACTATTCAATGTCGAATATTTTCGATTCGCAAGACGTTAATCGAAGACCATTTCTATCCTTCTTATTCGCTCCTGCTCCTTGGAAATATTTTGATCGATCTTTAAATTGCGTATTAAACCTTCAAAGCTTTCAAACCCTTCGGATTCTTAAATTGCTTTTAATCGTAGTAAAAATTATATCTTCGGTTGTATATGTCTATCGAATATATGATCCTCTTCATCTTTTTCACCCTCTTTTCTGTTTAGGAATTTGCCAAAGGCTATTGCTATCTCGTGCGTCCTTGTTACAACTGTCTACGTTTTCGCAAACATGGCATTTTACACAACGCTGAGTCCAGTGGAAGTTCTCGGCAGTGAGGCTGTAGCAGTCGTAAGTTAATTTTTATAACTAAAAGAATCTCGGATTTCTACGTTTCTTTGGTATTGAAAATTCCTTGCTGTTATTTTTTTTATAAATCCGAGTCCACGATCTTCCATTACATTGTAAAAGAAGAAAAAAGAATAGCTTTATCTTACACTTCACCTATGCATTCGTACTTAATACACGTATTTCCTCTTAAAGCTTCTGTTACCTTATAATTTAATAATTGCAAGGAATTTTTCCATTTTACTTGAAACTTGTTGCCGTTTAGTCCACGTTTATGGTATTTGTAAGATATTAATTTGCAGCTTTTACGAATTAAAGCTGAGACAAAAATTTAGAAAAGAGAACGATAACTGTACTCGTTGTCGCTTTGACAAAGAGTGTATTTAATATATTTACGTTAGCAATTAACTTTGTATCGGACAAAGAACTTGTCATCAAAAGAATATTCTTTATCGCAAACCAACAAAGGGCAGAAAACTAAAATTTCTTTTTACAAAGAAGATAATGGTTTGATTTTCTGTCTTATTTCTTTTTTCAGACGTTTGCGAATCGTTTGTTCGGTATGTTCGCATGGATGATACCAGTATTCGTCGCCCTTTCCACATTCGGCGCTGTAAATGGAATTCTTCTGACATCCTCCAGGCTCTTCTACGCTGGCGCCTGCGAGGGTCAAATGCCTGAAATATTAACGATGATCCAAATTTCGAGGCTCACCCCTACGCCAGCTGTCCTCTGCATGGTACCTTACTATTTCCATCATTTTTCAAGTATAAACAATATTATCGGGTATAATTTTTAACCTTCCTAGTTTTTTAATACCTCCAGAGATGGTAAAAAGTCATTGCGTGAAAAGTCATTTGTTCAATTTTCCGATTGAATCGCGTTTATTTGCCGAGAGAAACGATGTTTCCTTGGAAAGAAAGTGACTATTGTGCAGGATGATTGAAAACTTGTTTAATCTGTTGCAGACCATGTTGTCCATGTTGTATCTCTGCTCTTCCGACATCTTCGCCCTCATCAATTACGTTGGTTTTGCTACTTGGGTACGTAGCAGTTAGTTTAAGAAATTAAAAAACATTCGTACTACAGTCACCGAGAAGTAAATCTTTTTACTCTTTTATTTATTATTTTAATTTTTATCTAAAAATTACAGAATTACAGAAAAGCTACAATTTTTTTTTTTGTTTTTTTTTTTTCTTACTAAATTCTACTAGAAATATTTGCTCGCAATATACATATATTCTTTTCGGTTTCTCCATTCATACGATAAATATAATAACAAAGAACGAATTAACATTTTCCAAACGTTTACCTAAAACTCTTCTTTGCCCCTCGTTTTGTACACTACTAATCACAGAATCTAACTTCATACGGGTAAAGGAAAAAAGAGAAACGCCATTGCATCAAGGGGAAATCGTTAGAATATTTCCAAGAAACTTATAACGTTGATTATTTGGTCAGCCATTGGAACAATAATACGGAGCCGTTTACACAGTTCGACACAATGCGAATGAAATCGTGTAATTGCCCCTCGTTATGTTCCAAGAGACGCATTGAACGTCGTTGTACGTACGCACACGTCACATTTAGAACATTAGCGGTTATACCTGGCTCGCCGCGAATTATTAGCACAATCGGACGAGTGACAATTTTCTAATTGTGGTTCATGCTGGTTCGTATAATTGACGGTATTGTCCGACTTTATAGCCGGGCATAAACGCGTCCATCTTCGCTCGACTCTCGTTTGCGACCATAAACACGCATATATTTCTTCTTCGTTTTTTTACTTTACTCTTTGTCCACGCTAAAGAATAGAATACAGAGAAATGGATGGATAAGCGGAGGCTCGAAGAAGTCGAAAAGAACAAAGTAGAAAGAGAAAACTAGTAAGAAGAAAGTAACAGAGTAAATTCGACGAATTGTAACGTTACAAGAAATATACAGTTATAAGAGTGTACAAATTTTTCTATCTTTCGTTGTAGTTGAGCATAGGAGTTTCCGTCCTCTGTCTACCGTGGCTCAGATGGACACAACCAAAGCTGCTCAGGCCCATCAAAGTGAACCTCTTCTTCCCCGTAATCTACATTCTTGCCACCCTCTTTGTAACTATTGTGCCCATGTATGCCAGTCCTGTGGAAACAGGTATGTATCTTCGTTGACTGGTATAATAGACAACTTCTTACAGTATCTTCTACATTCTATCATTTAATAAATGATAATTTCTAGTTTAATAAAAAATAAATCCAATTTTTCCAGGATATGGTTGCCTGATGATCCTCTCATCCATACCCGTATATTTTGTGTTCGTCGCGTGGAAAAACAAACCCAAGTTGTTCCAGAAAGGAGTCGGTAAGTATAAACCACGAACGTTTCTCAGGAGGAACGGTTCTATCAACAGGGAAAAAGATATTTAATTGGTTATTTGGAGGGATTATTTGAGTTTGAGAGAATAGTTAAGTTTTTATGATTCTCCCTCGGTTATCCTTGTTTTTATCGACGAAGATAGGATCTTTTTGTTCCGTTTCTCTTTAATTGCCTAAATCTGTTCCCGCAGGCGCCGTTACCAAAACATTGCAGAAGATGATGGTAGTCGTCGGACCAAAGACTAAGGTTCAAAGAAGAAAAGATACACTCTGATATAATCTTACTCTCTTCATGTCACGCATGTTTAGCATCTATTGATTTCTGTTATCGATTCGTCCAAGCTTATCGCTTTTCGATCATCGTGCATGCTAATCATTTTGACAAATCTGAATCTTCACGAGCATTGTATTATTTGTATATTTTTGATTATCTGTTCCGTCACCTTGGGTAGTTTTCGCTGTATTATAATTCTTATATTCGCATTACTAGTCAGAATTTATTAATCGTTTAAATATTTTATTAATTTTTTGCATATTATCGTCCATATATTTTGGTTAATATTTTCGTGATACAAAGTTTCGTAATATTATTTCTACATATACTAGTCATGTAGTTTTATATCGGTTTTAGAGAGTTTCATAAGTATTGGTTGATTCGCCTTTAAGTTTGCTCAAACATTATTCAAATTTACGTTTGCATGTTGCACTCACATACTCAGCACCACGCTGACACTAACTCGTACATGCTCTTACATGGTGCACCAGTACAAATTACGATTAATGTACTAACATGTAATTCTGAAATTGAAGTCCGACTGTTGATTTCTCTAATTTTTATTCCTCGATCGTGCTGTCGTCTGTTAATAATTAATTAGATCATTCTCTCGAATAGACGTTACTCATAATTTTTCTAATATTTGAGAATTTAGAAAAATGTAGTACAATTTTAAAAAAGTATAAATTATTATTATTATAATAATTATAAATATAATTCGATTGTTGGATTAAGCAGACGAAAACTTAAAAATAGAGATGGAACGAAGATTAAAATCTAGGGCTACTTTTTGAAAAATTATCTTACATAATGAAATAATTAAACTATAAGCGTTGTTTCATTTTATAGAAAAAAGATAATTTCTATTTTTAGAGCTTGACGACTTTACATCGAGGTTGAAACTCTAGCTAATCATATCTCTCTCTCTCTCTCTCTCTCTCTCTCTTTCTCGAACACGTTTTATAAAATAAATCAAATTGCTAAATCCCTTTAATCGTTGTTTGCAGTAAGCGTCACGAAGTTCCTGCAGAAGATAATGCTGGTCGTCGGCAAGTCGAAACCCGCTCAGGTTTAACCGCAGTTACAATGGATCCTTTCGACAACGATGACTTCCGGTTCCAAGAGAACTAGACGCTATTCAGAATGCTCAGGGGGAATTTCGTTTTCTTTAAAAAAATTTATTTCATATTTATCTACGTGGCAAATTTGAAAAGTCTGTGCAAACTTCAAAATGTCGGATTTAAAAATCTAATTCAATTGGAACGACATTCGTTCTCTGAGCATAAAGGGCGTCCTTATTAGAGGCAGCCATATCAAATCAGGACGCCTACCGGTAGACAACAATGAAAATCTGGTTCTCTTGTCTAGTCGCCATCTGTGTTAAACTGGTTTCGAGATTTTTGCGGTAATTTATCATTCACACGTTTCTTCCAACGGAGGTGTAACATCATAGACAACAATGACCACAAAGAACTGCTGTATTTTAACATAAAGAAGCATCGACATGTAACTACTGTCAAAAGGAAACATGATTTGCCCCTCCACTGGACACGTGGATACGACTCGAAAGAGACATTCTATCGTTATTATACCGTTTCATTGCACATTGTATCATTTTCATTCCCGTGATTCGACCCTTCGTTTCAAACTTTGCATTACCAGATCGTGCATAGAAACGATAGTTCGTAGATACTTTGACGGTAATTAATTTATTATTCCTTCTTCTTTTAATCTTCGAACGAAGTTAATCCTTCGTGATCCAAATAATATTCAACGAATAATTGCAAATGGTTGTTACTCAATTTTTTATTGTAGTTGCTTTCAAGAGCGGTATACGCTTTATAAATTAATATAATCTTAATGCAATATGTATTAAGAATTAACAACTATGGTTTTAAATATTAAAAGTGGAAAAGGGATTACGAAGGATTAATTGTATAGTTTTACATGGTTACAACCGTAGATAGTTTTTCGATTAGTTATTAAGATAAAAAGAAAAAGAAAAAAGACAGAATAAAAAGCGAAGAAACGAAGGGTGAGAATATTATAACGCGCTGACACCCGATCGCATAATATGTACAACACTCGCGTTTTACTGCCACTGTTGTTGGCGCGTGCACCATATAGGTACACTATAGGTACACCATAGAATCACGAAGCTCCAGATTGCGAGCAAAACTTTGTAAGAGGACGGACAGCCACTCGAGTAACTCTGGCTATTCGTGTATACACCTTGTTCCTCTCTTTTAACTTTCTTTTTATTAGATTTTGAACGCGCGTTTAACAGGAAAATTTAATTTCACGTCTGTGTAACGCAGAGCAAACTTACGAGCGTACGAGTTTTCATAGTTTTTATACTTTTTAAAGCGTGATCTAAGATCTTAAAAACGATTTTAGTCGATTTCTTAGCGTTTGTATCATTTTTAATCGTTCCTTCTCTCGGCCTTTTTTTTCTTTGGCGAAGAACGACGAATGCGTGCAGCGTGAATGTAAATATAGAAGATGTTGAAGGATTAGTGACCGAAAAATTGTACCGAGTATGGCGTGAGTTTAAATTTCAAGAAAATTTCAAAAAAGAAATAGTAAATTAAATTGTTATGAAAAACTAAAGAAACCTTTGTGTCTACTAGTCGACGATTGTGAATTCTGCTTTAAGTTTATCCGTTAGTGGAAATCCAAATGTTGCGAGGCTTTACTTTATTCTTGATGAAACACCAGAGGAAAGTGAAAGGAGAAAAATACGATGCAGCTCGTAAGATTGTCCTGTTCGTTCGACGAATTTAATTTGGTCGAACGATAATACATACTGCGAACCTCTTAAGACTTAACCCATTATCTCATCTCCTATCATTCACGGATACCATAGTTTACACGCTGTGATTCTTACTTTATCTTAGAGATGCATTTTTTTTTTTTTTTGTTGTTGTTGTTGTAAATATCGATTTTCGCAAACGATTGCCGACGCACGGACCTTTTTGGACGGAAATTTTGAAAGATTTTCCTTTTCTCACGGGTGCGATAGAATTGGTAAACTGTGAGATTCAAGACGATGGACATTTTTTGGTAGCGATCGTGCGACTTGTTTGAACGTCTTAACATATCTAAAAAGTATCACACGTTTTTAATACAAATTGTTTATAAACTGACATTTTACTAGCCAGAAAAAGTTTCAAGTCGCAGCAATTTCTTTGTTCTTTAAATGTTTCGCGTCACAATTTTCAATGTTTTCTTCGGGTATAGCGAAGAAAATGCGAAATACGTGATTTTATTTGAAATTATTTTGGTAAACCGAAAAACTTGTGAAAGCATTCGTATTTCGAGATTTTTTAACAGACAAGAAACTATCAAAATTTCTAATCTGAATGATTATCTGTAAGAAACAAAGGCGAAAAAGTTGTTCTACCAAAGAGAATAGAAAAGAAACTAGAAAATTCGAGCATATCTGTAGCAAAATTATTCTAGGACCAAGATTTTTCTAAAGAGTGTTCTCTCGGTGCCAAATCTTGTCTAATTAAAGAGACGTTCTGGTGCGTCCATGCGTAAAATCCTAAAGTAATTGAATTAATTTTACCGAAGCTCACCGCCAGCCTGCATGATTCGCACGATCCAAATTTGTTTTGGAACAAAATATGTTTGGTGGTCAGAAAATTGAAATAAGAATAAATAGTAATATAATTTTTTAACATATCGAGAAATGAATCTATGAAACGGGACGTTCTTTTCATATCGAAAGATTGAAACGAATCGGTTAGATATTAGTCAGGTATTTTGAAAATTCCTTCAGAACCACTTGTTTCGAAATTTGCAGATTTTTTAAACTCTCTGTCTTCTTATTATTACTTTTTTTTATGCATTCAATGGTTGAAACGCAATTTCACAAACAGGGGTTTTCCCCACAAATTTTCTTTAATATTGCAAACAATCACCGATCAAAAATTCAAACCAAACAATAAGACCAAACAAATTAGGAATTTAAGAAGTCGCTAGATGCTCAATGTGTACGTATTTCTTTCCAACTAGCGATTTATAGAGTCAGACAATATCTTTTTCTTAATTTATATATAATTTTCCCATTGGAGAGTATTAAGCGTTAAATAAGAAAGAAGGGAAGACGAATCGTCGATGCTTGGAATTACGATTAATATCTAAGTTTTCCACGGTTTAGCTGTTTTCGAGGGACACGTTTGGACGATCGTCGCCAACTCCCATGGAAAACAACTGACCTGACAGAGTGTCCATCGATGCACGACCTAGTCGATCATCGACGATTCAGTATTTCGTCTAGATAATTATACAAGCGCCAGGTTGATCTCTTTCAAAAGAAAAGATACACCTAAAAGATCCGAAATATTAATCATGATTTATCATCGATAACGTCATTGATATTAATATTGATCGATAATTATGCTCGAAGCGTTTATAAACGTTTACGAAACTTACCCATAGCCTTAAACCAATTCCATAATTGAATTACTGTAATTTAAATATTAATTGCACGCACAAGTACTGATTGAATAATACGAATTCTATAGTGTTTAGAAAAAAAGATAGAAAGAGTGAAGCAACGGCGAATGGACAGACGCTAGCGATAGCGATTCTATAAATAAATTGTAGCAAAACGAGGAGGAATCGCATATTTTTGACAATGAAAGCGTCGATGGCCACTCTGACACATGTGACAATAAACGTCTGTTAATTAATTAGTCGGGTGTAAGTAAGATAAACGATAACAAAGAAGAAAAATCTACGAACAGTTGGAATGTTTGTCAGAATTCGATTTTTGTATTATTTTTTTATGTTACGAAATACCAGCGTGTACTTGAAACGGCTTGCGAGGGAAAGAAGAAACGTTTGTCTCGACGCTTTACTCCACGGTGGTTGCATCATTTTTATTTCAACTTCTGGAGTCTCTCGATGAATCGTAAGTAGCAAGGGAAGGTTGTATTATTTTTATATTGTGCATATAATAATAATATAACGATGTAAGATGTACGCGGAGTCGCGAAAAGATGGAAGAACCGGAAGTTGAGAATCTTAGGCGAGTGTGATTGAAGTCGCATTCGCGAGTGTTCGAACGAATTTTCAGAGTTAATGGATGGAAAAAGGCGACTTTGAAGGATAAAAGTGCTGCAACCACGTTTGCGAGCATTTAAAAGCGCGTAAAATGTACGAATTCGTGTTGAAACGCGTAATAATTAAGAGGAAACGGTGCGGCAGTAGCTTAGAATCTAGACGAAGAAAAGAAGGAAATTGGGATCGAGCAAACTGTGACAATATATTGTATTATATAACACGCACGTTACTTCCACCAATCCCTTTCAGCCTGTAACGCAACCCCTTGCCCGACTGAATATCAGCTTTCGTGGAAAGAAAAGGCAGAAAAGAGAATATCGTTGATAATACAATTGGCGTGGAAGAATTGTTCGAACGATTGGCAAATGCAAATATAATATAAAAGCATTGAAAAAGATATCGGTCATTGTTTTTGAAAATGTGAAAAAGATCTTTCGGCTCGTATCTGTATGACGAAACGAGAAGGTACACGGACGTGTACGTTGAAGTATTCCTTTCAACAGGTTGTATTTAAGAGCAATAGTAATTAAATGGAAAAATTCTTGGCTATACGCGCGTCTATATTTATATGTATAAACGTACAAGTTATAAATACATAACGCTCACATATTTATAACTTATACATACAGAAAAAAAATATATATTTATAATTTGTAAACATTGTCCACAGGATCGTGTACAACATACGGAGATTACAAAAAGGAAAGAAATTTCATTTGGCTCGGTCAGCGCGTCAGGAACTGATTCGTCTCTTCTCGTCCCGATAGATCATCTCTGATATATTTATCGAAGATCACGAGACGAGAAGAGAAAAGTATCGACGGAATAAAAAGTGAACGTTGCAGGACGATCTGGTTTAATACTTTTAGCGTAATATGTTTATTAAAACAGAGTCGCGATTCCTTCGTATCGCTTTTATCGTAATTAGTCGCGTAAGAGGACGCAAAAGTTGCGTAAGAATTGTGACTAAAATTTTGATAAACCCGGTAGAAAAATTACAATAATGTAAAACGTAAGATAGTTTCAAGAAAGGTAGTGCCATTATTTTAAGTAGTGCCGTTTTAATATTTTATTCGTTAGAAATGCCATCAAACATCGAATTTAGTCTTGGAGACTAAGGAGATCCGTACAGTTCTACGATAAAACCACGATCTGTTCTTTTTTTCTTTTTTTCCAAATAATTTCAATGGTTTCATAGCAAAAGACGTAGCAAAGTCATAGTAAAGGAAACGATATTTTTGAGCGACATACATATGGTTCGTCCGAAAAGAGAGATCCGTGAAATTAGGCCAAGGATATCGTGGCTGAGACGCGCGGATTAAAAGTACGGGAAATTCAATCGGTGATTACCGCACGATCTACGGTAGCTGAGTTGCCTTTTAGAATTAGCCTCGATACATCGAGAATTCGCGTAATTCTCGGCACAAATAGTATTTGTAATAAAGTATAAATTCGTTTAAACGATCCCTTTAAACAAATCACATTCTCCGATAACGGTTCTTTCCGTATCTAGTAAATAAAAAGCTTATTATATTTAAAAATAATTCGTAATCGTTGCCGTAAAAATAATATTAAAAGACAATTTTAAATTGATTTATTTCAAATACTATTTGATCGCTCGTCAAACGTGCTTACGTTTACGCGCATCGTTCCATGGCATTTTAGTCTTTTGTTTTACGCAGTTGCACGTGGTAGCGGGTAAAAAGAAGCATGGAAGAAGGTATACGATATAAATACAGTGATAATCTCACGCGGGTATTCCTGCCGTCTCACGAAAAAGTATTTTTTTTTCTTTTTTTTTCTTTTTTTTTTTTGCTACCGCTTGTATCCTTTCTTGCACCTATACAAACACGCATATCTACGCTTAATTTATTCATTTATTCGCTTCCTGTTCGTATAGAATTATATAGCTATCGTTTAATATCATCGTTATCATCGTAAATATTATGTACAAAGGAGAACTTTCACGTGCTTGCATGGAGATTCTGCTCTGCCGATGGTTTTCTCGCGATTATCGAGATTCCTCCTCGGGGAAATACCAATTAGTTGCAGAGGAATAACAATCGACCATTTGCACATTAGTAATTTTTATTCTTAATAATGTAAGAAACTATTAGTCCAATATTCGAAAGAAACACACCGAGAGATATATTTTCATCGATGGAAGAAATTTTAACGCAAGTAAGGAGGAACGTTGATTTCGTCGATAAATCGTTGTACGGAAAAAGAAACACAACGATAACAAAAAGGAATAGAGAGCTATAAAATGACGAAGTATTAGTTATTCCAATGCAATTTGGTAACCACAAACGCCTCTCGGCGTTTCCAACTTGGACATTGCGCATAAATTATCGCGAGCAGAAAGTGAAACAGTTACCACACGAATACTTGCACGAAAAAGTGGAATGATTTAGTATTCGCGCCAGCCCACGGCGATTCATCTCGCTCTTCGAGTCGTAAGAAAGAAAGACACTCGTTCCTTCTTCTACATGAAACGACGTACTGTACAAAAATGTTCGGGAAAAAAAAGAAAAAAAAAAGGAGGAAAGAGGAAGAACGTTAAAGCCTTACATAATTTATACATGATGTAAAAAAAACGAAAATAAACTAGCGAATGAACGAAGACACGATTAGAGTAACGAAACGCGATCTGTAGTGATGAGCTCTGAAACGTTTCGAATCGCATCGAATATGTACACCTAACGAAAAGTTCAAACTGTTTCGATATGGTTCGATACTCAAAAGTTTTGATAGATTCGATAAATTCTGAATCTTTGATATATCGGAGAGTCTTAAGAAGATTCGCAAACTTACCGAGACTACCTTAAGCCTTAGTAGATATCGAATCTTTAAAGCTTCAAAGAGCCTCGAAGAGAGTAAAAGATCCTAAATGGCGATTCATATTGAAAGTGATCCGAATTTTCACGCTATCGTAAGATTTCGAATTGCTTCGAAATTGAGATTCAAATGTCCATCACTACTGACAGGCTACTGAACGAGATTCCGCAACACTTGTCCGCCAGAATTTGAGGTACTTATATACGAGAATACATATTTCTTTGTCTCTTTTGAGCAAAAGACACGCATCAGCATCGTCGGCTTTCCGGGTCGGACACGATCCGCCGTTACGTTCGATCGGTATTTTCCTCCAACATGCTCGGTAGCTCGCGGAAAAGTATCAATAAATTAAATAAACGGAGCTGCAACTCGTCAGACAAAATCACAGTCGAAGAGCACTGAGAGATTTCTTTCGTAATCGGAAGCATCTGGACGATTACACTGACTTGGTGACGTCGCGCGAACGTACAACGAACTACCGGCATTTCCACTTACGCGATGATATCGTTTCTCCTCCGTCGGTAATTACTTGCTTACACGCTAACTTATCATATTAGGAGTAATACAAAATTGCGTCACTGATTTAAAACCGTCTCAACGACTCGAGAATTAATCCAAAATAATTTATCGCTATAATCGCTGCATTCTTGGGAAATTTGGAATTCCAAAAACTTACAGAATGAGTGTAACGTGTAAAAGATATATAAAATATTTAAACTAGAATACTTATTATAGTGTTTAAGGTAGCATTCCTTCACCTACGTTCAGAACAATATAAAAACGCGTAATCGTAGTTCTGGAGATCTTGTTATTTTCGTTAATTCTTGGACGTCGATATTTTCCTTAATTGATTTCGACGAACAATAGACGATATGACTGGAGAATTCATTAAAGATATTTTTCGATCAACCGATCGAATAAATTTCAAAACTGATACTCCAAGACTGATAATTTCTCGAGATCGTCGTCGATGGTTAAACAGTGAGAGTTCTACCGCAATTTGTACGAATGACAAGGACTTGTACCGTGAGCGATTAAAAACCCGAGATTCAATCGATAAACCTTCGAAATAATGTCTCTCGAAACGTGAAATTCTTCCGGAAGATCGTTTATCGTTTGAATCGAGTTTAATGATAGATATGATCAATAGGAGGTCGCACCGTTATTCGTAGATTAATTAATAATACGTTTTCCTTCGTTTTAAATTACTAGATCGGTATCGCTTATAGAGACATACACGTCCGTTTACTTTAAATACGCGATAGTACATAAATATTACTACCGAATGGGCTGCCAAGCAAAAATACGCCTCCGAACAAAGACAATTTATTCGGAAAAATCGTGTATAATCTATAATTATCTAAAATAATCGTATCAAATTGAAATTGAAATTGAAATTAATCGCTTGCCAACCCATTCCATAACGTACGATTCGATTTTTCTCGGCATGACGCGTAAAACAATCTTGGAAAAAGGATAAAAAGAGAAAAATGTGGCGAGAATCGAAGACTAATAAAACGAGCCACGTAACGGCAACACGATTCATCGATATTAAAAAAGGGATTACTACTTTCGGTTTCGCTATCAGCCTCGTATTCTCATCTACTTGTCGCCAATCCTCTATCGATTCTCGTTAGCGTAAAAAATTCCTCTCAACGTTATCGTATAGATGAATTTCAGCGTGTATTTGTGCCTGATGATACTTGTACGCTTCGTCACCTGTGCGATTCATCGAGTTCTTTTTTATTTTCCTTTTTCTTCTCGAAATAGCCTCGCGAAAACGTTCCATCAAATATACTATATTCAAACTGAATCATTCGGTAGAGAAAAGAATGAATCGTATACCGATTTGTGCGTATCTCAGGACGGGTTTCTCTTCGTATTCGTACTTAAAAGGAAGAATTATGTATATATACACGCAAACATCCGTCAAAAAGTAAAAGTATTATCAAAACACAGACTTTCAACGTTTCCTAAATGCATATGTTCCGCTCGAGTCCCGTTTGAGAAGAAACTTGAACAAATTAGGCAGACGATGATCAATAATTACACTGCTCAAAATAATTAGGAGACCTCGTTCCTCGACGTAATCATGTAATTTATATAATTTATATCGTGGAGTTTTCGAGATGTAAATTTGAGTTTAAAATTCATCGACAACTTTGAGCAATGCGATATATATTCCAAAACGAAATTGGAAGATAGCCGCTAAACAAAGAACACATTGACTGCAAATAAACTTCGATTCGATCTTACACCTTATCTTTTCACATTGCCAGAAACAACCAGAGGATTATATACGTGGAAAACAAACGAATCGAGTATCAAGAATGAAAGATATTGAGAGTATCTTTCAAAATATTAATCGGATTGTACGAACATAAATAACCCTGTGATTATTTTGAGCGTATCGAATTGATTCGAGTTAGAAGACCGATCGAAGGACTTGAATGTCTCTGAAATTTGCTGCAAGAAACGAAAGAGAAATGTTCGATCCAATCAGAGCAGCGTTCCTTTCCCAACGAATCTTCGTTATATCGGAATTTCTACGCGTACATTTTCCTTACTTAATAATGCTCTTACTTTCATTATCGCGTGTGCACGCGCCCGTCGACTGCTCCAAGTACACATACAAAATTACGCGTACGCGATCCCAATTACCGACGTGAAATTGCACCGTTTACAAATGTATCTACGCGTACGAGCACTGCATATATACTTAACGCGTGAACGTTGGAAAAATCGTGCTTTGCATTCGTGTACGTCGATGGTGTAAATGTACTTAAACACACAGACGCACCGATCGAATAAGGAACAGCGTTCGATAATGGTTATAAGAGAAAATGAGGATTCTAGGTGCGAACGAACCTTTCTCGATACTACACATTCGCTATTATATTTTTTGCATTAGATGAAAAGGCAATACGAGGCGCTGCACACGTAACAATGACTATGTTTTATAATGAATTTCGTATGCAGAGGATCGCATATTTCGATGTAATAACTACGTTTAATGGTTGCACTTCTTTTCATCTGCAACGTTTCTCTTGCATATTGAAGGTTAGGATACGCGAGTATCAACGGTTCGTCTCTCTCTCTCTCTCTCTCTCTCTCTCTCTCTCTTTACTCCCAGAAACCTGAGAAAACATACGTCAGTGTGCTTTTAGCGCTGAAAGTCAGCGCCTCCTCTCGGCGTACCATTCTTACAGACGAGGGCGAATCTTTACGGGACTTGCAGACGAAAAATCGGCGTCAAAATCACGGAGCAGTTCCTTTCTTGCTCTGTTTCCTGTTTTAAAGCAGCTTCGGGCAGCACCTGAGCGCCCGTCGGCGTCGTCCGCAACGACGACGTCGCACGGACGACGACGTCGATTGATTCACGCTACTCGTGTTCATTTTGGATCAGCTGGCTGGCATCTCCGAGTTTTGGCTCTGCGACAGCTCCAGCAGATGGCACTCCGATAACGGTATCTGTCTTGTGCGGGCACTCTGCTTTTTCTATAGTTAAAAAGAGAAAATCGTTATGATAAAAATTGCAAACTGTATTATACGATCTTGTCAAATAGGAAAGAATAAACTCGTAGAACAGCGTAGAAGCAGTCTTATTTCGTTTGAAAGCAAGCTCGGTCCTGAGAGCTGTTTGAGTGGAGACCGACTCCGCCATTTTTACTACGTATCTTAAAAACGGTGGCTAAGATTAGCGATAGAAAGGAGCAGTATCCTTAAGTCGATCGAATATCTAGAATTGCAAATCGCGAATATCGCTTTATAGAATAAACTATATTGGTTATTAATGAATCCTTTTTCCATAATTTCCTTCTATAGTCTATATTTAACATATGTAGTTTAAACACGGGTAGAAATAGAAGAAAAAGATCCACCTGTCTTCGGAATGGGAAACAGCCTCTGTTCTCGTTATTCGGCGGCGGATGGTTGATCAACAGATCAGGAGTAGGTGTGTTGTTAGGACCTAGCACGTTCAGTTCCTTAAAACACTCAGTCTCTATCATCTGGAATAAAGAGGGCCTGTTTCACTGTGCAGAAAATAGAATCTCTTTGATCGAACGGAGCATAAATCTTTATGATAAACGAAACTGCAGTCGATCAGCATGTAAATCGCTTTGAATGCTAAAATGGGTTCGTTGGGACGATAGCAGACTGTCTATGACGTGCCAAGGAATGCTTTTGGAACGCCATATTTTTCGATGTAAGTGGTGGAACGGCACGCGTTTTACTTGTTCACGGCACGGCGTCGAGACGCTCGCTATCTCTCTGTAGTGCTGGATATAAACACCGAAGGAACGTTAAAAGGCTTACCTCGTTCTGCCACGGGATCGACACGCTGCCAGTATTGAATTTACTGTAAAAGGTGTCGTCGGTCGCGTCCAAATTCACACCTTTTACCGTGGAAAACTGTTCGATGTCCAACACGTCTTTAGCGTACACCGCGTGAGGCTGTAAGCAGAATCGATCAACGATAAGGATTTCCATATAAAAAAAAAAAAAAAAAAAAAAAAAACACGCGATAATAGTCATCTTTAATATATATATATATAGTAATCTCGGTAGAATACTAAATCTTTGAACACAACCATATACAAAGTATCGTATAGTATTTTGATATTTTATTTAATCTATAACTACTCGTGTTAACGACTGTATATGATAAAAGAAGGGTTTAACAGACTTTTGTAAATAATTAGCACAGAGGAAATTAACGAAGAATAATCCACGCTAGCCAGGCTAAGCTTCGGAAGGATCTGGAGGATTTTTCTTAGCACAGGAATATAAAAGAAATGCCAGTTTTCTTAAACGAAGGAAGACTATATAGAGAGAAAGAAAAGGCAACGACGACAAAGTAGAATCGGTTTGAACGACACCTACTCACATCCGGCACAAACGGCGGTTCCCACATACCGACCTCGACCCTTTTCCAGTTCAAGCACTGAAAGAAGCTATGCAACTTTACTTCCTTAGCACCGTGTCTGTCGCACTTGCAGCCTAACCTGTTCTTCGGGCTCTTCTTCAATAATTGCTGACACAGACTCTTTGCTTCTTCGGTAAACTTTGTGGAATATCTTTCTTGATCTTCTTTCACCCTCCTATCCACCTCTTCCCTCTTCACCTTCTCCTTCCTGGCACGAAAGGGAGCTTGACCTTCGATCATCTCGTATAAAAGACATCCAAAACTGAACCAGTCCGGCGAAAAGGTATATTTCTCATTGTCGATCACCTCTGGCGCCATATATCCAACCGTTCCGACTCTTCCTGTGACCATGTCGCCTTCTGTGATTTCCACAGCCAGACCAAGATCAGATATCCTTACATGACCATGATCGTCTAACAAAATGTTTTCTGGCTTACAATCTCTGTAGACGATTCCTTGCAAATGCAAGTGTTCCAGGCCACAGACTACTTCGGCTGCGTAAAACCTAGCACGGTTAATGTCGAAGCCAGGTTCTCCGCCCATGTTGTAAATATGAAATTTCAAATCTCCTCCATTCATAATCGTCAGGACTAGACACAATGCATCCTTGGTTTCATAGGCATAGGCTAGGGATACGACGAATTTTGAGTTGATTTTTTGCAAGATGTTCTTCTCTATCAGTACCATGGCTTCGCCCTTGCGCTTTTTAATTCGTTTCTTCTCCAGTTTCTTGCAGGCGTACATTTTGCCTGTTGCTCGTACCTGACAAGCGCATACTTCGCCAAATCCACCCTTTCCTAGCACCCTGTACATACGGAACGTCTTGTACGTGACTGGCTGCGCCTCTAGCCACTTCCATTGAAGATACCTGGCAGAGGAGGGCGATCGTTAGAATCGATATGAAATATCTACTGATAAGAGGTTAGACGATGCTGCCATAGACAAATATTTGACGATTAATGGGCTCTTAATGGGACGCTTTGTCGGGAAGGTGCAGATAAGAACCATTGACAGGTTTCGTTGAAAATTCGTTGGAAAGTCATTGGAAATTCATTGAAAAGGATCAAACGGTTATTTTCGGTGGTAAATATTTCACACCTTATTAAATCCAAAACGTAATTAAAGCTATTCGTTAGTAACCAACTATTATATTCCGCCATAATTTTTGCCTCTACTAAGATTTATCCGAGTACCGTCATCCTTCGCCATGTAAAATTCATCAAATGTCAAAAATACCTTTGCTCTATCGTTTAATCTCCAAGCAGAAACATCGTTTGAAATTTTACTAAATTCCAAATCGCCGGAATTTATTCGCGATCGCGAGAGTGTGACAAAGATAAATAGGTGTAACACCCCGAGGAAAAGATCCCAACGTCGAATTGACTAGGTGGAAAAAAAAAATGAAGTTTAAATAAATTACCTATAGAAATAAAAGCTGGTTTGGAAAGCTGAAAAAGGTTCGCCGGCCAGAAAGTTTTTCACGGTCTGCGCGATTTCAACAAAGAGCTCCTTGCCGCCAGTGCCGAGCCTCTCCTCACACTGGGCGATCAAAGAATCGTTTAGGATGTCGACGACCTCTGAGCCCTCCCTCTTCAGGTATTGCTCGAACAGGTCCTTGGCCAGCTCGGTCCGATTCTCATCCATCTCGATCTCGTACTTCTCGATGGCGTCCAGGAAAAGATTGTACCGATGGTAAGATGGCTTCTTGTCCTGGCAAAATTGCCTGAACAACAGCCTACCGATCGGTTGTTGATCCACCACATAGCTGTACCTGATGTCTGCACCAATCAAACGGACGAATGAGTAACAAAAGGTTGTTTCGACTTCTCCCACATAAACGATGGCAATTAAAAGATATATTTATTTTTTGTTGTATACAAATTTCATTCCACTCCCATCGTTCTCGCGTTCGAATTCTACCATTACGAAATGCAAATGATTTTTAACGTTCTTTTCTATCTGTTTGTTGACACGTTTAATAGAAAATGTACTTGATAATCTTCTCTTCGACATTGTATCTTTATTAGCCTATTCCACCCTGCAGTTTTCTAGCAAAGAATTCGATAGCTTCGTATTTAAATTTCCATTTAACTCTAAAACAGGTGGTTACGAACAACTTAGTGACATAAAATTCGGAATATTCTACACGTATTATTAAAAAATAAAAATAAGATAAAAACTATTTAAAGCTCTCGCTTGAAATCTTTCGCATTTCTCATCTACGCGAGCATCTATCGTGAAACGCGGTGTAGAATAAAATGGGAAGCACGCGTTTCAACGCAAAGTCTAGTCGGTTTCTCAGGCATTAATCAGTCAATCGTACGTCGTGTTAATTTCTTTACGAGCGATCGGTGGGCTGCCATCGGTTCTCAATTATTATGAAACGTCGCGTCGCATCGCGTCGAGAATCGCGTGGGATTAATCGAGTTGCACGAGGAATATTCTTGGCTCGTGTTTGCTAGGGAAACTCTGATAATCTGCGGCCATTTTCGACGTGATTTCACGATTATCGGTAGCCCTGAAATCCAGTCGGTGCTCCCAATGGATTCAACCTGCCGACCGAGGAATTAATTTCGCGAAACTCGGCGTCGCCACGCCACGTATCGATTCGCCTTTCCATCGTTGCATTTTATTATTCAATTTCACGGCGTTTCACGTTTCAATAAATATTTCATTCCGTACAACGATTAATAGAGCATTCGAACCCGCAACGCAAAATTTAATCGTAAAAATAAATTTCAGTCAACGAGTACGTATTGAACTATGTATTCGATCGATCAACAAATATCGTTGTTATTCTTTTTGAGGAAAAACTTGATTGTTTTAAATTGCGATCTTCGCAACTTAAACGTCGGTCTTTTCGATCGTTCGGATCGGTAAATGACGGATGTTAGAACGAACGAATGATGGAACGAAACGAACAGATAACCAACGAGACATGGGAATACCGAGCCAATATTTATTAATTAACGTCAATATTTTGTAACGTGCAATTGAAAAACAAAATTTCCCACGGAAAATTGAAAAAAGGAGAAATGTCTACATTACTGAAGCTTTCAGTTAAACCACTATCCATGGGATTACATGGAATCCAACGAATCCTCTGGTTCGATGAACAGGAATCTTTCTCCCTGAGATATCTGCCCCCTTCCAGCGACTATTCATCCAATTTCAATCACAAAACATCCCACGAAATTGGTTATTCGACGATCGATCGACCGTGATTCGTCGATCAGGCGCAACATTTGATCCCTAACGGGAGAATTCGAAGCGGAAGGTGGTTTAAAAACGTAGCGAAAGGAGACACTTTCCGAATCTTGGGCTCTCGTCGCTTAATGGGCTTAATTAACCGAGACAACGAAGCTACAACAGCTTCTTATCTTAATGTAGCTTTTCAGGTTTTTTTTCGTGGCCGCGTGACGTTCGATAATCCGACACAAGGTGGTCGAAGGGTGACGCGTTGATTAGCCGCGAGATTCACGGAGAAAGCCCGACTACACGAGACAGTCGTCATAGCAGATATCGTGTGCCACAATTTACCGATTATGAAAATTGTTGATTTCCGTGTCGTGAGGCGTAAATAAATATTATATTTCTATAAATTGCCAATTTACGTAGAGCGGAGAATATGGTTGGTCTAGGGATAGCGAATACGGAGGATATAGGAAAGAACAGAGGAAACACGAAGCGTTGCGTGAATGTGGGATACAGAATATGAGAAACGAAATATGAAACATGGCATGTGGAATGGAAAGATGAACTATGAGAAGTGAGATGAAAGATATGGAATAACGGGATAGTTGTGGGATATAGGATATAAGATAAGGTATAGGAAGTACGAAATGTGGGGTGGAAATGTGAACTGTGCAACGGGCTTGGTAGAATAGATATAGCATAGTTGATATTAAATGTTGGATATAGGATATACGTACATAAAATATGTGAATAATGTGAAAAGTGGGACAGAGAATGTAAAGTGAAATATGCGACTTTCGATGTACGAAGTACGGAAAATAGGCAATTTGTTGTGGTATAGGTGATAATAGGATGTGAGACGCGAGATGTAAATTATAAGATGCTTATAGGGTTTCAGATGCGCGATCTAAGTAACGACGAATAGAGGACGAATTTATTACTGGATCAAATTTCATTTCAATGAGCAGAATTCGAGCAAATACGATTCTACTGCACAACGCGCGTGCGAAAACTTACCCAGCTTATCTTTTAGGCCGATGCATTGGGAAATGTGCGGAAACTGGAGTATCTTTCGCCATTTTTTACTCTTACCCTTGTTGCTGTCACCACCGCCTGCAAAACAACGATAGTACGATTAAGATCGATAAATTGGAATTAAAAGAAAAACCAAAGAAACACGTTTTATAAATATCGAACAATTGGTAGTCTGTCGATTTATCAACGATACTAGCGTTATAAAGAGGAAAATAAATTGACGAGGGAACGGCGATTTCCCTGGCTCGAAGCGTTTCGATTACGCAACAATTCTCGTCTTGCAAAACTCAGGCTAATTAAAACTACAATAGAGGAGTCGTTTCTGCGATTTCGACGTTGCGAAGCGGCGCGTTCGTAATTGAAATTGTATGGCAGTTGATAATTTATGTAAGGTAAAAACATATTTGATTCGAGATCGTGATACTTTAAACAATAAATACAGGTACATTTAAAAATAAGAGTAAATTGCGGGAAACGCGATATTTATTTTTCATATAATTTCATTCTTCTTCTTACATAGGAAATTAATCCGTTTCTTTTCTCTTCCTCTTTTAAATAATTCGTTACGTTCGTAAAAAGATTCGATAAAATATTCTCAAATTCTCCCCTAACGAAATATTGCGAGTAATAACTTGCACAGCCCATCGACCTTTTTTCCCTGTCGCGTCCACCTTATTTCGAGCAGTCCTTTTTTTCCGCCGATATATTCGATCATACGTGTCTAGTATAACGTCGGATTCAATTTGCTGTTATATATAATGAATACGGGAGAGCACAGCTACAGAATTCGAGGTAGTTTTCGACTTGCAGGAAGTAGTTGAAGCAGCCGATAATTAATAGTTTCCAAAGTATCGACAGGACGAAGAGGTTTTACCTTTTCTCTACAAAAGCCAATACGGCTGACCAATGGATCCTCATTCGGTACGCTTTGTATCTTTTCGATTGACTATGTGACAAAACTAATGCGAAATTGATGACTCGTCAGTTTTCTCTGGAATCAACGGGCTGCATATATTTATTTAATAAGAAACTTGCAAGTAACGATTATCAGGTTTCTTATCGGTTTAAAAGAATCGTTTTTATCTAACTCGTTTTTATCCCATTAATCGACAGTGAAACTAGAAAAATTATTCGGCGCAATTAAAAGCTTGTCAAAGAAAAAAAGAGAAATAAGTGGAGAAGAGAGAGAGAGAGAGAGAGAGAGAGAAATATAATTTTATCGTAGAAGATCAAGGAAATATCATCGAGTAAGAGCTGTAAGACCAACAGCAACGCAAGTTGAAGATTATTCTTTAATGAAAGAAGGACAAAAGAATTCTGACATTATGAAACTGGATCGTCGTCGAGTATACGATAATGCAAAAAGTTAATAAATTAATTTTTGTTGACAAAATGTGAATTGAAACTTGTCCAAGCCACTTTCTTCCTTCGCTGGCAAAAATATCGCTTAACTCGATTTAAACCGTTTCTATGATAAAACAACGATCGAAGAAAGGAAGAAAAGAGGATTTTATCATTAACAAAACCAAAGAAATATCGAAAATATCATAAACTGAAAAAATCTCCAAAACCCGAGTTATAAAAGAAATACAAGTAGAAAATTAAAGCTAAAAATTAGCCTTTCTTGACTTAGAATTCGAGAGTGGTATCGTCCGTCCAATCGGCTTTCGAGTTTCAAAAGGGATCTGCCCTATTTCGGTGTAGATAGGAACCGTATAGTACGAGAAGAAAGGGCAATGGTGGAAATTCGGTCGGGACGACATCGATCGTCGTGGAAAAGACGAGATGGAACCGACGATGAGGTAGATCGATAGACATCCAGGGTAGATTTTGCGCGAACAACCGATCGCGTTTCCGCGAGCGTGCACTCGAAGGTTACGGAGGCGGAAAAGAGGAGTCGAATCGCGTGGCTAGATCAGAGAACGTTGTACGTGGTGCGTTCTCGTGATAAATCAGCGACGACTATTACCTACTCGACGGAGGACTTTCCTGCTCTTCTTTCTTTCGCTTCCGTCTCTTTTTCCTCTAATCGTTTTCGTTGATCGAGCATCAAGATCAAAGACAGTCCGACTTTTGGCTTTTTAGATTCTTGGTTTTTCGAATCTCTTAATTAAAGACACAACGATCCGAGAACAATGAATTTATATTTAAAACGTACCGACTAAAAATTTCGAATTATAAATTTCAAATGCATATACGTATTAGATATGTGAATTTTCAATTACACCTATACTAATAATTATATTAATTAATTCATTACTGTAATATATTATTGTATTATCGCTATTTTCTGGTTTTTTTTATACGTGAAACAGCTTCGATCGATTTCCGAGATTCCTTTGTCGTATTTTTTTCATTACTACTTCCTATTTATAACGCAAGAATATGTGCATATGTGTAGTAATATAAGAAAATATAATTCTTATTCTTATTCTTAATATTATTCTTACTTTTCATTAATTAATTTCATTTATAGACGCGATATATGGTTGTTAATGTAATCATGTACAATATACTCTATCACGTTAGTCGGCAAACAAACAAACTGACAATATGAAATATTAACTGGTTTCGTCTTTGTTTTGCTTCAGTCACTATCTCTATATGTATTATCATTGCCACAGAATTGTTATTGTATTTGCCCCGTTATGGACTTTAAATAAAACAGCGATAAGCGAGTCTTCCTTCTATGCACGTCTCAAAGAGCTTCGATCAACACGCTATTGTTGTTAAATATATTCAGCGGAGAAACCGAAAAATTCCATTCGCGAAACCATTAAAACAAACGAAACGATCGACATACGATGAAAATAGACAGAGAGAAATAAAAGCGAACAATCGAAAGGCACAAATGAGCAACTGGAAGAAATAAACGACTAATTCGAGAATCAAAGCGAACGATCTAAAAATGTAGAAAAGCAGTTGCACAAAGTAAGCAGACAAATCCAGAACGTAAATAAACAAACCTAGAATGTAAATAAATAGTAAGAAGATTTTCCAAAAAGATAATACCCGTAAGAAATTTTTACTCTTGTGTTTTTATTCGCCCAATTATTTTTTATTTCTATCTTTACCGCTATGCTTTCTTTATTGCGGTTATTTTCTGTCTTCTCTTTTTTACTTTTATATTTTCTTTACTTCGATTATTATATCTTCCTTCTCTTATTCGGCGAGACATCGACGTCTAATTTTAACTAATTTTAACAAGAACGATGCAACCAGTTACGAAGCAAGGGAAGCACATTTTAGAAAATAATGCACATAACGCAAGATGCAATGGTTCGTTCGTCTCGCAACGAATTTTTGCTATTTGCACTTAATAACGTACAATGGAAGCGGAATAAATTTGCAAATTAATGGAACGGGTGTAAATTCTGGGTGTACGTGCGAATAGAAAGCGAGGAATTCGTGGCTCGAGTGCTCGTGATGAAATCGTTTTGTAGACCATCGTTATGATTAACGACCGTGCTGATTTTAAAGAGTCTCTAAGAGATTCGACTTTTTGTACGACGAATTTCAGTAACAAAACCCAGTGAATGGAAATATCGACGATTCCAAACGCATAACGATGATAATTGGAGGAAAAACATTCTATCGTATAAGTTTCCCCTTCGTTAGGGTTTCTACTATTGTGTAATATTTCTGCTACGATGAATTTTAGAATATCAAGTTTTGTATTTCGAATTCGACAATTGGTAAAATTAATAATTGCAATATACGGTATTGTAGCTAGAGATATATTGTAAATGAATAAAGAAGACACAACGGTACCGAATAGTAGCGAACGGTATGCGTAGATTTTTCGATTTAATATTTCTTATACGACCCGATGTGCGTCAAGAGAAACGTGACGTTTCAAAATAGTCGGTGCCCCTTTCCGGAATTGCAAATGCAATCAGATCACGTTTGCAACTACCGGTACACAGAAATTTATTATATCCATTTCTGATGGTTTTAGTAAAAAAAAATAAAAATAAAAAATAAAAAGAAAAGAAAAGAAAAGATAGGAAGCTAAACAATATCGTAGAATAAAGAAGTCGCAACGACAAACTCGTCAAACCTTCTAGGAAATTAATTTTTCGGCTGTGAGAATAATTTTATTTTGATATATACATATAAAAATATTATCTTATAGACCGTGGATGTTTATGCACGTTCGTGTCCTTAGAAATACGACGAAAGAGGTGTAATTTAGGAATGAGACGGTTTTATAATATACCTTTATAAATATAACAAACGGCAAATTAATCTTTGTCTACTCGTTAAATTTTCCACTTATAAAACCTTTGGAAAGCATTTCTCAAAGATTAAGATAATGCTCGTGTTAGAAAATCATTGCTCGCCGAATGTAACAATCTGCTGCAGTTTCTAGTCCTGTTTTCCAATCTTCCTCCGCGAGCAATTATTGCCAAATTCTACGTTTATCGATATTACTCGATAATTACTCGATAATTACTCGATAATTAATCGAGCAACTATGTAATCGATTTCAGTTCTGATAATATAAAGATTCTACCGTATGTGTACGTTTGTAAAGTTCAACGAGACGCGGACGATGCGATTATAAACTCATTGACGTCGTTGGCGCATCACGCGAGCCCATTTACCTACTTCTGCCATTGCCACGCAACACGCTCTCTTTTTTTCTTTCTTTCGATCTCTCTGTTCGTCGATGCTTTCTCGCCATAGGATACGAAGAGAATGGCTTGCCACTACGCTAATTAAAATTCGCTACTTCTTCGAGCCAAACAGCCGCGCAACACGCCCATTCCTCGCGAACGAATCGATGGAATCTTCGCTATTCCTTGCCTATGATTTATCGCGTTTCAATCGGATGAAAGGTGGACCACTTCCCCTTCGCGAAGATTCCTTCACGCTAGAAGAGCTTCGATAACATTGGATCGAGGTTCCACGAGTTTAACGGAGATTCTGGTGGGGGTTTTAACGGGGATCGTGGTCCGAAGAGGTTGTTTCGTTGAATCTGGAGAATGTAATCCTTTCTGTTCAGGAATTCTCTCTTTTATGGAACCTTTCTTTCTTTCTTTCTTTCTGTTTATCAGAGCTTTCTTTGTTCTTATCTGTTTGTGGTGGCGATTTAAGAAAATCAGAACGGTATGTTTATTTCTATACAGGTACCTGCGAGGTATCAGACGCAATACGAGAATATCAGATTAAGAGTATATAAAGCAGAATAAACTTATTGAGAATGGAAGAGTCCTACGTATTATTAAGTTATTAATACAATATCATCTTATTGTTTCCTGCGTGTAATTGAATATTCTACTGTTGCACCGGCCATTCCATCGCGCAAATACGAGGATATAACTAGTTTTCTAGCCAGTGATATCGTTTTACACGCTTACAAATCATTCATGTCAAGATATAAGTTTATGTTTATGAAGTTCTACATTAATTTTTAAACTTGCTTCAATAAAATTCTGCGGTAATTTATTTCTCCGCCTATTAAAAAACTGCCCGGTACGCACGTTAGCAACTCGACAAACATTATTTATTATAAATTTCTAGCACGCGCGTATAAAAAGGCTCGCCACCACTGAATCCCAACCATTCTCGTCGCCATGCTTCATTGATAACCATCAGAAACGCATCTGTCCTTGTTTAAAGGCTCCCCCGATTCAACACGGACGTAGAATCGACTCGAGGCGGTTTCACAAAACATGCATATAAATACATAAATATATATATGAGAGAAGGGGAGAGAGAGAGAGAGAGAGAGAGAGAGAGAGAGAGAAGAGCTCTGTAATCAGTTCGTACGGCCGTGTTAGAAGTTAGTCTAATTAGTATTCCGCTTGGCGCGGCGGTACCGCGGGACGCTTTAGGTAAAGCAAAGTTTAGCTTCCTTAACGACGCCGCCTTTGGACTTGGCATGAAATCTGCAATTACCGGCGGTGCGCGGGCGCGAGCACGCTTGCGAGCGCGTGTCAATCCTCGCTGCACTTTATTGCACGCGATACAAAGAGCAAGAACGTAACGTAAAGTATGCAGTTTAATTAGGATCCTGTGCCGGCGCAGGTTCCCATTAAGCCATTTGCATGTAAACCGTTGGCGCAGAGTGGCCTGGACCAGGGGCCGTTACTGCAGCCTCTCTAATGGCAACGTAATTTCGTATACGGTGAATAAATATTCGTGGGAATATCGAGACGACTGTTGGTCACGAGTAGAACGAGTATCGTGCAAAGTTTTACTATATTTTTCCTTCGTTTTCCTACGCTTGTATATGTCCACGTTCGACGTTTCAGAGATTTAAAATATTCTTTCGCAAATTGGACTGAAAGTGGAACGATTCGTAATTTGTATTAAATTTTTTTATCAACGAATTATTTGACCGAATTATTTAACGAGTCAAATTTGAAGTAACGGTCTTTTAAATATACAATTTTGAAAGATCTTACGAACATTATGAAAAAGAAGGTGCAACAACTCCTATTCTTGTTAACTTTTTTTCTTTAGGAAAAATTGAAGATCGATCCGATATTAAATTTCGAATCTTCTATCGATTAAATTTGAAATAAAAAGGTCCTAAATATAAGAAATGTTTCGAAAATGATCGCTATTTCTATTAAAGTTTTTATCTATGAGTTAACATTTATATGAATAAGTTCGCAATTAATTCGCAATTTAAATCTGGATTTTATATAAATTGCCGGATATTCTTAATCAATTACCAGTGTAACATGAGAAATTTTAGAATTTGGATAATGAAACGCGTGATTAGCAGCGGTCGAGAACTTGCAAAACAGTTCGGAAAATCGCCAGGATACCACGAAGCCATTTAATTATCGTAGAAACGTTTCTGCCGCAAAGACAATTTAGAACGTGCTTTATGAAAACTTGCGATCCGTCCGCGCGTGAAATTTACCGGTGGATGGAACCGGCGCGTTTCAACGGTGTAATAGTAAACGTTTCATGGAATTCACTTCGATCGGAACGAAATGTCGTTTCAGTAATTACCGTATACCGTCTACCATTGAGTTTTGACAATTTCTACATTGACAAGACTTTATACGACTCCAACGAAGAAACGTTCAAAATGTCTCTCCAACACTGTTATACGCATAAGCTCTTCGACATTTCGTTAATGGTTTGCGTTAAAAAAATATTTCTCTTTGAACCAGTTACTGTCTATCTACTTTGCGTTCGCGTACGATGGTTGTTCGCTATCTCAATAATGGACACAAGACGTATTACGGTGTTTAGTATAACTAGGAACACGTGGTGTACGAGGGAATAGCGTCGTATCGCAACAACGTAACAAAACAATTACATAAGACGGTATGGAACGAGTTAGATACGGTGCAAGAACCGGAAATTTAATGTCAGTGCTGATGATACGGAACGTGGGATTCGTCGTATCATGAAACCGTATCTACATATATATATATATATATAGATATAAAACTCTCGATACTTGGCATAACATTTTTCCTCTCTTTTACATAGCTGTGCAGAGATTCTCAGTCTAGAATTTAGCGATTTCCTAGATATCTATGATCGATAAAGCGATAAAAATCGATAAAAATCGATACGACAATAAGGAACGTTTCGGTTGAACAAATATTATGACTTCTGCCTTTATGTCTAGTAAAGAGGAAACATACGAGACTTCGCTTTTATCGACTCGCATTCGCAAAAGCTAACTTCTAAGAGGGACTAAAGATTAGATATTGAGAATAATAGAACGTTCGTACGAATCGCTTCCTGAAAACGCCAGACGGCTATAAATAAATATAAGCTCGTCTACGAGCAAACAAACACGCCTAACTCGACGAAAGAACCTCGACTAAAAAGATAGCACGCAAATATGTGGTAGTTCCGGTGACAACAAAGCTGTTGGTCAAATGATACAGGTGTCATCCACTTGGCGTAAAGGTAGATTAATATTCGCTCCATGGGAAAAGAGAAACATGGCAAAAGACAGAGCCGAATAACATTTCTACAGATACACGACCCTCTACACAGCAAATAATCGAGCAATGTAAGAAGAATATAAATCGCATGCTAAGAAAAGGAAGAGAACGTAAGTGTTAGAGTAATTTATTTTATGTTAAAGATATCCACTCCAAATTGTAAGAACCAAGTTCAAATCGATACTTTTAAGTACTGATAGTAGTAGTAGTAGTAGTAGGTAAGAACTAAGAGTCATGTATATGAAATTAAAAACCTACTTCTCTGGGTCATTTACTTTATTTAAGCCTTTAGATAATAACTCGTGACTCACCTTCTCTCGCTTTGAGGTACACAGTGTTTGCTACGATGTTCTCCAACTCCATCAATTCCAGCTTGATCGAGTTTACGCGGCCGAATCGATGGAGAGAAGCCTGGTGGGCGACAAACGAGAGGAAGAGCGTAGGCCTCGAGCGGAAGTCCGGTCGGCTGGTATAGTTTTCCGGGGTTGGTCACCCTGTCGGGCTCCAGCAGACCAGCTCCCATCTGCGGCCCCAGGACACCACCAGGGCCGAGCAGTCCCCCTTCACCGAGGACCAAGGACAACAGGAAGGACGTCGACAAGCTGTTGGACGGCTTGGTCGAGTCGAGTCGAGTTCGAGGTTCGAGGTCGTCCGGCGTAGGTCCCGCCGTTTCTGGTGCTGACACCGCGGGGCAACCACCTATCGAGTGTCGACCCGAGTTCGTTGGCCCCCTCTGCCGGTCAAAAACCGACGTTTCCCGCCACAAAGTACGCGTATACGTATATATCGAGCAAAGCATGCACGACGTCAAACGGGTTACACGAAACCGGACTTTTCACTTGTCACACCGTATCGCGTTGGTTTCCTTGATTCACGGTGTACGATCCCAGGGTCAAGGAGCGGCTTTCTTGCGTAACGTTTGTACCAGCAGCGAGCTTCTTCCGTATCGATCGTGGATTTAGGCATTTACAGCGACGCGTGTTCGCACCGTGACCTTTTCCTATTCGCGAAAAACAGACACGCCGGACAGCCACGCAAGTTTCGTGGGGATGAGGCGCGATCGGTAAGCCGTCACGGAATCGAGCATTCGGAACGCGCGGGTTTCTTCTTTCACAGGCTGCGTAACCCCTCCCCCTCTTTATCGCTCTTCCACCCCGTGACCGAGGACGAAGCTGGATCGCAGCGCGCGTTCACATTACAAAAGAAACTACAGTGTCGTGTGATCACGTGCGACGATCCGTCGTTGTCTCTCTGTCTCTCTTTCTCTCTTTGGTATAGTACGTGTCGCTTGCGTCTCCTTTAAATATCAACAGAGATCGTGCACGAGACACACCGCTAACGATCCCCTCGAATAATCGTTACAACAGCGAATCCTAGTGGCGCGTTAGCATGCCATCGTAAAAATGTCACGTGTGTTCCGCGGATTCGCGTACGGACACGACACTCGTAGGCACGTAGCAGCAGTGCCTTTCACTTTAACGACGGTGCGAGAGATGCCTCCGCATATGCTAGATGCTAGATGCTAGATCCTTCTTCTTCGGCTTTGGATCGGGGCTTCGATCGTCGATTCGCGAATGTCGACAGACTCGACACACCCACGGAGATTCGTTTCTTCCTTTCCCTCGATATTAGAGCTGCAACAGGCAGTCAGAGAACCATTGTAACCTCGCGTACTGGAACCACCACCAATTTGATCTTCGGCCTACCAAAGAAATCGAGACTTTGCGTTTCAGTGTATAAGCGCTTTTGTCGTATGCGACGAAGATTCTTTCTATTTCTAAATTTCCAATCTCCTTTCGTGCGGATGTCGCTTCGTCGAGCGTTTAACGTATTCCTCTTCGCATCGATCTCTGATGTACGTTCTGGAATAAGATTTCAGATTGTTCGTGTTATTAGTGTGAAAGGATTCGCGAACGTCCACAGTGGCGTAGCCAACCGTTTCATCCGAAATCTCTGCCGACACCACTTTGCTGAACATCGTGAACGAGAATTTTCATCGCTTTGGTCGCACGAATGTCAAAGTCAAAAATGTCGAATGCAATTTTTTTCGTGACGCTTTGCTTTCGAGAAAATTGAGTTTCAAACTTTCTCGCGTATGCTTAAACTTAACTGATCGCGAACTAGGTACGCGTAAGCGATCTACTCGCTTTACACGCGAAAAAAAGTAACGACCGTGTTTAGTTAGAAGTTGATCTGGTACACGCACGAGATACATTTTCAAATTCATTTTCCTCGATAAATCTCTACATTTTTTATTTATTTTCAAACGTAGAACGACTTGCTATCGATTATCTACTATTGTTTAGTTTAGAATAAACCAAGTTCAAGAATACTTGGCAAGTTTTCAAACTTGATTTTTTCGAAAACGGAGCCTCATATGGAAACATTTTATTCTACGTTTTCGACTTCCTCTCCATTTCGCTTGTACCGCCGGTTCGGCGATGTATGCGTACGTACGTGCGTCTCAAAGAGATACGGCTGATAGTAAATACGCAAGTACACAGTCAAAGGACCATTGCCGTATAAAGTGTTCGCTACGCCACTGGTCGTTTGGGTCGGGAACGAGAGGATATCTCGATCGTCTGCGTCGGTCGTGCGTTTCTCCGTGTGGCGTGAGTGAATTTTAAAAATCATCATGCTCCTCGCACCTCCGCCGTGCTGGTTTATCTGCCGCGCGCAACAGACGCACGCACTTATCGTCGCGCGTTCTGCATGCGAAACTACAACCGCGCACATGTGCGTGAACACTGGACGCAGCAGGTGCGCTACGGGGATAAAGATAACGACGCGACTAAGCGCACCGTCGGCGTAATATCCGACGTGGTAATCTAATAACTTTTTCCAGAACTCGATTCCCACCGATCGTCTCTCTTATTCTCTCTCTCTCTCTCTCTCTCCCCCTTTCTCTTTTCAGGTATTTCTTTTACATGTGCAACGTGGTGGCGGAAATCATTCTACGCGATATAGAACGGGAAAATTTTATCTGCGAATATAAATCGAGAACATGATATATTTACATTTTTCTTGCGAGATAGATAACGCGAATAGTTGAGTATTTAACTATAGCGCAACGCTGTTCCATTTCCCGAGCGTTTCTAATTACAAAATTAGGCGGTTGATTTAAAATATTATCAAATTTCCGAAACGTTTATTTCTAATTTTGGATACACTTAGTAATTATAGCATACTTTTTGTTTAAAGAGTGGAAATCCAAATTTACAAATTATTCTCTGATGTATGCTAAAGAGCTGCAATTTGTTTAACACACTTTATGTCTTTGTAATTCTTTCATGGATATTCTAATCGGCAGAAATACTCAAGATTTTATCACCGTATCCTCTATATCCCTATGCCTCTATCACGGCCCTATCTATGAATATAGCCGTCGAATCGACTTCCAGCGGAATTAGATTCAAACTAGATGGATTCTCGTCAAAGTGGCTCTTACGACTTGCTGCATTACACCGGTAAATCCTATTAAACTGCGACGGCTAACGAATGGGTAACCCGACACGGGCTCTAAATTAAGTAACAGGCGAAAAAAGGAGGAAGTGGAGGGAGGGGGGGAGGTTAGGCAGGAGGTTGGCAGGCGGAAGAGGAACGACGAAGATCGTTAAAGGTTTTAAATGCTTTTTCTCGATGACGCAATTCCAGTACCGTGGAACCGGATTAGGAAGCGGTGAGCAACGATGATAACGAAGAGGAAAAAAACCAATGACAATAAAAACACGACCGCAAAGGAAATAACGATAGCCGGTATTTTCCCCTGACTGATTAAAATTGTTTCTTAAAAAATCACCTATGTCATATTTGATATTTGAAATATATCTTGTGTAACCACCGTCGTTTTCGATCCACCTTGTGTTTCATTTTTAAGCGTCGAATGGACAATTCGATCACTCGGGCCAGAGGTAATATAATATCCCTTTCAGCGTAAGCGATTCTGTACTAGACAACCGTTTCACTGCAGGTGTCTAGAGTAAAACGTCGATCATATTAATCACCGGGCAGACTGAATGGCTGCGTTCTGTTCGTTTAAACGAGAGAAAACGAAAACGTCACCGATACGGTGGTATCGGGTTAACCGGTTAAGATTTTGATTCGTTATCAATGAACATCGCTTCTTAATGTAATTCTCGCTGCAAAAAATTGGTTCCACGAATTGTTGGGACGGTAACAAGGGTTACTTAACGAAGTGTTTAAGTGCTTCTTGATTTGCGGAGTTGACGAATGAGTGGATCGATGTAGCTCCTGGATGGTACAAATGTGAAATAAGTTCTTTCTATCTCGTTTAATCCCCTCTCTCCTTTACCAACCGATGAAACAATCGCGTCGAGAGGAAATAAAATGCTCGGTGCCACGTACGGTTAGAAGAACGATTTCGAATACATACACAATACGGGAAACAGTGCTACCGAGGAGTATTTGCTTCCTATCGACTGACTCGCGGCGGATTATGAACGGAAATAGAACCAATAATCGATCGATCATGGTGGTGGTGGTGGTCGTTGCACGTATCTATCGTATATACGTACATAATATTATATACGTGAAAAGATTGATATCCATTGAAAGTATCTACGATATATCAGTCGATAATGTGTTCCACACATAATAAACGGTATATACACTCTAGAATACTTGTTAGTTTCGTACAAAATATTATTTTACACAGTCGGAAGAGAAATATGATGAATATAAATTAAGGATCATAAATATTATACACATAGATACATAATTTCCTGACATCGTTCGTTAGAAAAATGTTACACGAATTAATGTAAAACTGAAAAATATTTATATTTTAAATCTCAACTGAAATTTGGAACTGAAGATTAAATAACGTAAGTACCAGGATTGATCGAAGCGATGATTTGTAAGTCTCAGTGAATGTAAACGAAAACCGATTTAGTCATTATACACAGAAATAAGATTTTTCTTGTAACATTGAACATATCTACGTATTGTTTGTTTATTTTAAGATTGCACAATCTGTTTTGCATAAATTTCAAAGTAGATGATGATTGTTAAACGGTAGTGTACATATATCATATATAGCTGGTGTAGGCAGAAAATTAAGAAAGGGTAAATGATAAGAGATCATAAAATACTAAAAGAAAGAGTGAATAAGAAATTTATTGAGAAGAATTATATATATACAGAGAGAGAGAGAGAGAGAGAGAGAGAGAGAGAGAAAGGGAAGAGATATATAGAAAGCGAGAGAAATTAGTTCTTCCGTATCAACGTGAATAGCTCTGTGTCGGACAGGAAGAAGCTATCGACAACGCGACAAGAAGCGACAATAAAAGTACCGACGGCACGCGCGCAGGAAATACGCAACTCGGTAACACGGGAACGAAGATCCTTTCAAATGTAAATCTAAGCTTCTATCATGGATACATCTCATACGGAATACTTAAAAGTGGTCGACAGCGGGAAATACTATGAATGTTACGCTGATCAGAAAATCAGAACGTCCGTATTAAATTGTATTGTATTGTAGGAAGTAATTTTTAACTTGCTTCTAAATACATATACAATTGTAGAAACATTCATATAAATCGGAATGTTAATACTCGTTAAACTAGTCGCATGAATATAAATTAATTCGAATAATTTGCTAAACAAGAAGATTGTATTTTAGACTCGACGCGAAACAGAAACTCATATTTTCACGCTAATACATCGATAGAATATGATCAGTCGTAAAATGCTTAGATGCAGTTCTAGTTATATTAGATACGTTAAATATTTCTATGCTTAATAGGTTAAATTCAAAGATTGCCACATGATTAGCATGTAATTACAATAACACTGCTTTTACCTTGGTATACTTGTATTAAATTAAATTTTGATGCAAAACAATTGACGCCATCTATATACTAAAAGCGAAAGAAATACTATATCGAGTTTGGATGCATGTTTAACGTAGAATCGGAAAGAAATGCCGAAAATTCTAATCTTGTATGTAAATAATTAGAAAAAGAAAATTGATTCCCGACTGTCGTAAAGATCCGTCAAAAATCCATCGTATATCTGATAAACGTTATAAACACTGCTTATTCTACTATGTACTTATATACGAATTGCTATGAATACGTGCTATTACTAGCATTTACATTTACAGTTCTCCTGTCGCGCTCAGATTGATGGAAAATTTCAACCATGAATTATCAAGATGTAAATTGTTTACGTATATTTGCCGGGTGAATTTAGACGTCAGAGAATTTGTAGAAATAAATATCGAATAATGTAACATCATTGATGCAGCGCTGCCGTTCAAGATAAGAATTTTATACCTGGTCGTCGAAGAAAGCGTGTAAAACGACGATAAGTTGTGACTACGTTTTCTCCGGGAGCAAAAGCAAATTTTCAAGGTAATGTTACGGACCCCTCCATTAGAAAATAGGAATCGGTATCCCTGGGAGCAAACTACGGCGAAAAAGCACGCGGCCTGCCGATTAGATATGACACTCATAAATATCGATTATCGATAAGTTAGATAACAACGAACTATCGATGATTATCGATTATTCCCGATACTTATCGTATGATAATATCACGGACTATTTTATTCGACGAAGTTTACAATAAAATTGTTAATTAAAGATTGTAAAAGCTTGTAGAGTTCTATTCTAGTTACCTGATCATTGTACCATGAAGTTGTCGTACTACTGCAACTCTGGATTTCGTTTTTAAGAAACGATATTCATAGCGAATAAGAATAAAGAAATTGGTACGATAAATACCAAAAACTATTCTGTAGTACAATAAGGTTCTAAAGCAAAATTATAATTTTCTTAAAATTAAAATAAATAATTAAGATAAAAGTTACCAAAAATAATCGACATGCCATTGATATTTTTCCATCTCTATCCTCGGCGCGATGTACGTTTTTATTTTATTATATTCCGCTATATTGTTTTCATAGAAACTTACTTATTCGATCGATTATATAATTCCCATTACTCTCTATTACTTTCTCCGTTTCTCTCAACATTTTTCAAGCTTTTCAATCGCGTTTTTATGATGAGAATTCTTATGATTTGGGCGAGAAATAATCTTGGAGAACATTTTCTAACCTCTTTATATGTATATCATATTTTTGGAATCCTCGCCCATCCTTAAAATAATATTACGACAATCTGAATATATTGTGTTTCATAGTTTGTCAATTAATAAGCATCTATCAAATAGTTTCTTTTTTAATTACGTTACTCACATAGAGCGTAGAGTGTTATCTTGATGATACGGTCTTCCTAATTTGACTTCTTCAAACGTTGAAAGCAAGTAATATAGTAAGACTAACAAAAGTTATATCATTGGTTAAATAACTAGTTAAATAATTTTGTAAAAGTGGAATATAATAATATAAGAATACATGAATATTTTGCGTCGAGCCGAATATAACAACGCGAGCAGACGCGGAAACCGCACCAATGAAAGGGGCGATTGAATGAGAGACAATGAACGCCGATGCGATGGCAGCGCGGGCGAGTTCATTGAGAGGGAGAAGAAACTTTTGCCCGCGAATCGAGACGCATTGTGGAATGGCAGACGTTTATTTCCCTTGTGTACAACATGCCTCTTGTACACGTGCGTCAAATTAAAGAATCAAATAGGGGGAACTAGCGCGGACTGTTTTGCCATTTTTATCAATGCAGATTGGAAACGCTTTCCGTCGCCGCATTTTGAGCGAACAACTTAACTTGACACTGTCGGTACGTATTGCCGCTGTATATATTCTTCATTCCCCTCCTTCTCTATTCCCCTCTATTTATGTCATTACACTAGCGAGAATAACAATGACAGAACTGTGAAAATTTGATAATATCAATGAACTGAATCATATTTTTATTCTGATATAATTAGAGAAATTGAAGCCAATTATGAGTACTTGGATCTTTCATATTTTAGAAGGAAGATAAGTTTCAAGCCGATATTTTAATAAAAACCATCGAACCTTCGTTGATAATCTTAATTATCTCGTGGCATGGAACGCGTTGATTTCCCACACACGTGCAAACGTCCGTAATTTAGCAGTCTCCGAGGAAATAAAGAACATCTATCTATCTTCCATGAACATAGAAACATTTAAACAATACGAAATTTCCTTAGAGGTGACACCCGAAAGAAGCCCGCCTAAATATTCTCGTGATGGAAACGTGACTTTGCGACAACCGATCACGAGACGCCGCACCGCGCCGGCTCTTGAAATCTGTCACACAAGCAACACGCACAACCCATTATACGCGACACTAAAATAACCACCAAACCCATAACAAGAATATCACAGAATGTGAATATAGCTTATCTAAGGTATACGATTCTAAGCTCGGAAGGAAAAGGGAGAAAGTAAAGAATTCGAAAGATGAAAAGGGGAGAAAGACGCCGCGTTACCGACGGAGCGTGTCGTGTCTCGCACGTCATGGGCACGAGTCAGTACGACATCGTTTTGTGAAACACGAGACGGGCGTAAACGATCTCAGAATGATTTCTATGGGGGTACAGGCCGGTCGAATTGGAGAAGGGAGGACACGTTATGGCATTCAGTACATCTAGTATAATGTAACACACACCGATAGCAGAGCACCGCGCGGTCGTAACGGCGACACGAAGAAAGCGCAATGGCCGACCACTGCACCTCCGCTGGTTGCTTCGATCCTTCCTAGCCACGAGGATATTTCACACACTTGCTCTATCTCGTTCGAGGATCGGCACACGCGCACGACACGCTTTGTCCGAGACTTTCAGATAAATAGGAGCCCCGGATGTTTTTATTCCGTGTAACGAATGCAGCTAGGGACGGTTCGTACTGTCCGATCGTATGAACCCGCTGCCACTCGCACCAGACCGTTACGCACCGTCCCGTCCGCTGGATAGAAACCGACTGACTGACATGCTCCTTCTTGAGCCGCGATGCACCGCCACGGATGAAGAGGTTAGGTGGAGGGGACATGTTGGGATCCGAGAACGACGCGACGCCTCCATCCGATCAAGGTACGACAGAGACACAGATAGACGCGCGGACGACTCCGATTGGGCGTGGTAGAGTCCCTAGACTCGTCTTCGAATACCGACCGAGGGTGCGATCTTCTTTAATCGACCGTTCGCGCGCCATATATGAACGCGCTATCTGAGTTTTAGATGTATCGGGTAATTTAAAAAAAGATATTAATACTACTTGACAAATGTTGCTTTTAAATAAACGTCGAAAACATTTCTTACACAGAAGAATGTGGAAATGAACGGTAGAAAGTGCTATTTTTCGATGATAAATGGATAAAAATTATTCGATATCCGTCAAGACTTTATTTACAACGATTATAAAGCAACACAACATATAGCAAAAAGTTGTAGGAAGATACGATGTATACATATGGATCTAAAGATTTGGTAATTGTATAAAGATACAATACCTCCAAATTTGTCCCACATTTAATTTCACCGATTCAAACTTTTCCAATATGTCGACGTTAATGAAATTTTCAAACATTTTATATAAAACACACAATATACGCATAAAGATATTCTATCGTAAGAGTTCAAATACTTTCATGAGATAATACATGAACGTCGAAAATATCAATAGACTTCGTAAAAGAAAATTATCACATAGAAGGCACTATCTAGTAACAAAAACTGTATAAGGAAGTTATCGACACGTGCAAATTAGCAAAGGTAATAGAGAAGATTGCACCTATATCGTCAAACTCTATGAGAACGTACAAATAATCAACGAATAACTTTCATAACTGACACGGTAAAAATTTAAAAAGAAGTATAAAATGAGAAAAGAACGTTATTTTAACATTCCTGTAGCAATATATTTGTTATATTGAATATTACTCTATAACGGATAAAAATAGAAAATTGGAATGGCAGAATGGAGGACGGTAAAGCAATCTCGCGTGGAAAGTATCGAGTCATTACAATTTTCTAGCACTATTCTAGTCTCCTCAGAAGCGATTTCTCGAGAGAACAATCACGATCAAGACACGATTCGAAAAAGAAATAACAAGGATGATCAAAGGGTAATACGCCAGCGTAATGCATTGGGTTTCCGTTGAAATCTCCAACGTGCGATGACAAGGCGCGTACTGGGTTCGAGAGATGTCTGGTACAGTCGAATCTTGGTAACTCGAATGTTAAAGGGATTTACTTGTTGCTTATACGTTCCGACTACGAATAATCGTCATAAACGTTCCCAATTTCTTTGGTATTTTTTTTTCTTTTTTTTTTTTTTTGGATATTTCGACTTATAGAGACTTTTACAGGGAAACAAAGAGTATGAACAAAATTGCAGACTCTTACGAATAGTTTTCGAGTTATAGAGGTTCGACTGTATTTTTCACGCCTTTGCGGGCCGACTCTAATTTCGATTCTTTCAGACCCTCGAAAATTACTCCTTTGCCAGGCCAACAGAGAGAAAAGAAACAATACTGAAACGAGCAACCTGGCTGGGACGACGCTTCCAACAATGTATCTAGAGTATCAATCACGTGTGTCATTAATGGTTGCGGTTGCGGTTACAAGCCATCGTGGACTATAATTCAGTTGGGTCGCTGTATCCGCGATACAGCGCATTACGCTGTGCAACGCGATTTACGACGTCCATTGTCGCGATGTCTATACAATCAAAAAGCCGGATCCATTTTTGTACCAACGGAATACGTTGGTTTTCGTTCTTCTGTAATTTTACACTATATCACAGCGAGAAAAAAATGTTTGGTTGTATGTTAATAAAATAGCGTCCCTAGGATTCTCTTACGTAATTGAAGCATGAATCTATTTGTTACGTCGCGTAAGACGGTCCGTGCGACGTCCCTCGTGATCTGGCCGCCGAGGCCCACACACCGTTACACTGACCCGCAATAAACCTAAGGAACCACCATAAACCGAATCTTTTTAGCTTAATTTCTATTCATATAAGTATTTTCGGTTTATGGATGGTCCTTAAAACAGTCCTTAGGTTTATCGTACGCTCTTATAACTTACGGAGAAAGCGGATGTTCGTCTAGCGAAATAGCAGGTTTTTCCCATGAACAAGGACACCCACGAGCCACATCTGCAGGAGACTTTCTCCTCATATTTTCATTTATTAACATTGGCTGTAACCAATGGGTATCGCGGATCGTTATCCTCGCTTTTCTACCGAAAAGTGTGGACAGCGAATCCACGCTCTTAGTTCGGAAAGGCACATCCACACCGAGCTTTCCTCCGTAATAGTACGAGACGGATCTTCTATTCTTCCAATCCTCGTGTAGCCAACTCAAGTGTCTTAAACTTAGATCAGTCAACTCTACTGTTTTTTCATTCTCGACGCAGTCGTCTACTATTGCTAGACATTTAGATCGGTCAAATCTATTGTTCTTTCAATCGCGACGTAGTCGTCTATTATTTTGGTTCAAACTTGATCCTCACTACGATCTACGTGACATTACATTAATCTACTCTCTATTAATACGACTCATCTATCAAGTACACAACTATTAATAAGTAACTTACTATTAGTAAGTTGTTGAAAATATAAATATTATAGAATTGTAGATTACAGTTTTATTGCACAACAAACACCCCTATTATCCCACAAGAAATAGGGAGATCGACCTATTCGTGGTGTCGATCGTTATAATCGTAACGGGAATTTACGACTCCCGTTGACGCGCTTCAACGCGATCGCGTCTCCCCGCGACTGGACGAAAATACACTACCGACATCATTAATTTTGTAGAGTTATAGATTGCAAATTATCGAGCTGTTATTGACCGTTAGCGTTATTAATCATTATCGATTTCTGTTTAAAGATTTTTGTGCGTGTCGTTTCGTTTCTGTTAAGAATAAATCGTATCGTATTTACATCTGTAAGGACCGAAATCGAACTAGACGAGGTTGATTTGATTTCTTTAAGCTTATTTCGTAATTATAGAAAAGAAATTTCTTCGTGAGACGCGTAGCTCGAAGCGGAAAGTTTCGGAGTGTGTCGAATTTTCGTCAGTCTCCATCCCGTAAAGCGGATGGTAGTTCATATCGGAAGTATGTCAAGAATTTAGCCATGGGCTGTTTTCACTAATAGCTCGCGATAATTGCTCAGCCGCGTTTGCCACGGTTACGCCACGAAATGAACCGTGTTAAAAGCGGCCTGTTATTCGAATTATGCCATTTTTTGCTTGAGTCCTCGCATCAGCAGCAGTCAGGTCACGATCAAGTGGAGAACAACGAGAAACAGCCGCGATAGAGACGTTCAGAGATGTTTCTGTGTTAACGTTTCTCGTTTCTTCGTCGTGCATGAAAATTTCTGAATTTGTTTTTACAATTTATTAAGATTCGTATTGCTCGAGGCGTTTGAGACTGTATAAAGAAAATTGTTAATATGTTACTTATTCGGTTCTTTGGGCTCTATTATACCATCCATCTACAATATTTATTGCAACATTGATAGAAAAAGTATTCAAAATTTCCTGACGTTAGGAAATACTGCTCTAGACTTTCTACCTTTCGCAGTATCGTATACGCAATGGAATCGAAACTCCGATACCTGCCGTTAAGCAGCATCTTACGAAGCAACGATCGTTAAATCGCCTCGTGTACAATTTCTACCGAGATTTTTCGGTCGTGGGATATAAACGATCAGATTTGGATTATTGCGCAACTGGTAACGATACAAGACCGGTGTATCGAGTAACGAGAGCCACGTTTCGCTAGCCGCAGAGGCTTTCTAAGCTGAAGATCTTTTTCTCTTCGGATCGAATTGCCACTGGTCGCGACCGAGACCGACGACAAACGAGCTCTATTCGCGTTTATCCTTCGGAAAAGGCTCGTGCATATTTGTAACGATTTTTCAAACCGATAACAAATCCCCGGAGTTACGTTCTATCGATGGAATTTGAAAAATCTTGCAAAAATGATCGAAATGCCGCCACTATATCGTCATTACAAGAATTATGCTTATAGATCGATTCGGTACACTTGAGACGTTATCTCGTTTAACTTGCAAGAATTACAAGTATGAATTTTCAATTACGTATTTTAGATAATTAATTCTATCCTAGCCCGAATACTGGGCCGAATTAATAGAAATTGTGGAAAAAATTGGAAAGAAGCTTTTTCCTTTTTCTTAACTGTAACAGCAGCTGAGATGGGATTCGATACGATCGTTGGATAAAAGGAATTCCAATCGTAGTTAAATTTTGTTTTAAATATTCCGTAATTTTGTTTGTGAAACTCGGATATCTAGCAACAGGACAAAGTAGCGTTTTGCAAGGATATATATGTTTATAAGAGGGGGGTGGCGAATATCTGAATATTAAGAATAAGAACGATACTGGCTATCGATTGAATACTATCCGAAACACGCTGCTTCTAATTTTTTAAATTGCTCGCGTATCAACTTGAAAAAGAGAAAAACGGCATCTGACTAGTGACGAACGATTCGTGACAGGAGGGCAGTCCATACGAAGATATATATACATTTTTGTTCTTTACGTTTTATCATACCTATCGGATATATTAACAATCGGGACGTACCGAGACTTTTATCAGCGACCACGCCGATTTTGTCGAGAATTCTTCAGAAAAGCTTCGGAAGGTTAAAAGAAACACGAAGAACGCCTCCGTGACAGGGTCGTCATTGATCGGAGGAAATCTGACAGTTTCATCGCTAACGGCTTGCATAGTTATCGGATGATCCAACCGTCGATCACGGATTCACGAAGCGTGGAACGAAAAGAGATAGGAGGGAGGCTAGAAAAAGCGATCCGCCATATGCAGCACTGCTTCACTGCGTAACACTCGAGAGATCGCGACGCTTGTCTTGCAACTGGAGCAAATATATTACATAGCGCGATCATAGGCATGTATCAGTAGCCTGTGGTACGGTAAACGAAATACACGTGCGGTGATTTTACTGCGAACATAGTTATTCCCGCAGAAAGATTCAGTTGCAAAGATCTGTGTTCATTTTCTTGGTTGTGATAGAAAAGAATGCCATATCATATAAATAGTTATATTTCCTTCTTAAATTCATTTTGGTGTTTAAACAAGTAAACCTGAATGAAACTTATTTAAATTAATCCAAACGATTCTAATGATCCTAAACGATCCTAGATAATTCTAAATCCAGATAGATTAACCTAAATTAATCTCGATTCGTATAAAAAATATTTACATATTTTGAAAAAATGGGAAGAATGAATTATTGCTAGGACGATAAATTTGTCGTTTCGTTGTAATAGTACGAATAAAAGTTTAACGTGATTTGAGTATGGTTAGAGAGAGAAATTGATAGTAAGAGTTGAAGAATGAGATCGAGAATGAATTGGAAGTTTTTAGTGGTTGGATTCTTGATAACGTTGGCGTTGGTGGACGTCTGTGTAGGGAACAACGGTACCTGGGATAAAGTTCGCGAGAAGAAGGCGCGGTTAGTGAAGAAACTGAAGAAGGATATCCGGAAGTTGAAAAAGCAAGAGGGAGCGGTTAAGTTGGTGGGTGGAGAGAACGGTGGACACGAAGGTAACGAGTGTTTCGAATTCCAAACTTTCGTCTGGCATTCCCTTGTTTGCGAGTAAATTAGAAATAAAGTGGTACTCTTTCGAGGATAATAGAAAACTTTCGAATTAAACGCGGTTTTCCGTTCAAAAAAGAGGGATGGAAATTAAGAGATATAAATTTAAGAATGTCGAGATTTGAATGTATTAAAATGTAATTCAATACCGACGTGTAGTACGTATGATAAAGATTTAGACTCGAATTTTTAGTAATTCGATGTAAATATAACAGCGATTGAAATAATCTGCAGAAATCTCAAAGGACTACGATCGTGAACTGGAAGATGAACTTTGTAGTTACATTCGATTCGGTTCCAAATACGAGTACATGTATATCGACGAAAAGATTAACCGTTTTCCACGGAAAATAAAGAGAGAACGTTCGACATGGAAGCAAAATCGACGTAACAGAGAAGAAGAAATATAGTAGGTTGGAGTGTAATATCCAATGGAGGGTAATAAAAATTGACACGCCAATGTCTGGGACGGATTGTATCCTGTTTTATGGTCCAATTTGACGATGGCTATCCTATCTTGTAGCTCGCGATTCTGTGCCTATGCGACGTTTACCACGCTGACACATAGTCGTTGACATAAATCATCCTCGAGTTGACCCCTTTTTAATCGTCATTGCGTAACTTACGCGAGAAAATGCTGATAAAACCGCGACGTTTCACGTAAGATCCGTTTTTACACCAAACGTTCTTGTCAATCTGCCCCCTTCTGATTAGCAAGCTGCTATTTTAATCCAGAAATGTCGATGATGAATACGACGGAGTGTCGAGGGATCGCAAATTTTTTATTTCGTTGCGAATCGGATCGGATTCTCTGCTTGACAAGGAACAAGCAGAAAATTAAAATTGTCGGATTTTCAAATTTCGACAGAGACTGTTTCTATGGTAAATCGATTGGCAAATATTATAAAAATCGAGGCTTCCAAGCGTGCGGTTCTTACTCCTGAAATTCCTAATTCGCAAGAATCTTGCAAATTATCTTCGAAAACTTCCTACGCTCGACTGTTCTCGCACGATTTAACTAACATTATCGATGACATTTTTCCAAATTACAAGTTACAAGTTATCGATATCAACGAACACCCTTTTACACAAACGGTAACAAGTTTGTCGATAAAACAAACGAAAGTTTAAGTTACTTGAACGTCTTATTTGACAACAAATTAGAAAACTATCGTCGTATAAGAGAGAACTCTGTCTGTAACCTAGACTTTGTAATTTGTTAATTTACCAATATCATTAATTGGTAAGTTAGCGTACAAGGGAGCGTGTACGTTACGAGGGAAACATATATTTTCGCTAATGAAATGTCGCGAACAAATTGTAGAAATTGAAAAATTACAGTAGCAAAGTATTTAGAAAACCTGCAACGTATGGATGATTGGGTGAAAGCCGTAAGTATGTATCTAAAAACAAGTTGTCAGGCGCAAAAGAATCTTCCCTTTGCGCACGCTTATACAGTCTGTCACACAAGAGCGTGTCTGCGATATTTCTGTAAATATTTATATATTTGTAAAAAAATTTATATGAATTGAATCTACATCTAAAACACTAATACGCTATTCCAGTAGGGTGTCCAATCTCCTCCATTAGCGATTATAGCTTGACATCGTTTCGGCATACTCTCGACTAATTTTTGAGCGTAGGATTCTGGTAACGACCTCCATATCTTTCGAATGTGATGTACAAGTGTTCTTATTTTTGTGATACGTCTTCCTCTCAGCTTGCCTAATAGGACACCATGCCCAAAACGAAGATTCATCAGTGAATATTATATTACTCCAATCACGATCTCTGTTTTCATTCGCCCATGCCAGACGATTTTCGACGTTTCGCGTACGCGGCACTCATATTAAAAAGCTCTGTTCCTTTCACTGTTTCAAATGAAACTGAAAGGTATTCAGCAACGCGTATTAGAGAAGTTTTCGTTTGTTTACATTCTTTTTATCTCATTCTGATTAGGTGTCAGGTTTCGCAGATATCGCAGACACGCTCTTGTGTGACAGACTGTACCGTGCGGAATGACATCAAAGTAAAAAACAGAACGAAGCTAACGAGCAATTGACATTCGAGAAGAGACGAACCGTTTAATCGAGCAATTATCGCGGCAACCCCATAAACTCTGTCGTTAGCCAGACACGCGGTGGAACCGGAAAACCAGCAAGTACAAGCTCTGTAATTCGATTGGTTACGCAGGAAACGTGGAAATACTTCACGATGGGAAATGGGGCAGCGTATGCGACGACGAATGGGATTACTTGGAGGCCAATGTGGTTTGCAGGCAATTAGGCTTCGGCGGTGCAATTAAACCGACGTCGAACGGTCACTTTGGTCAGGCCAGAAGTGAGATAATATTGTCTCTTCGTTTCAAGTCAATACTTCTTTCCCTCCTCTCTCAGAATCCACGCGAACGCGAAATTTTCAATCGCAGCGTATGGAACGTCCGTCTCTTTGTATATTCGGGAAACGAAATTGAAAATTCTATTTTTACTTGCGTCTTTCGTAATATGGAATTTTAATTCCTTGCCGTGCGAGTTTTTGGTGAAAAGCGAAAGCATATTTACGATAATCGAAGAAAACGAGAATTTCGTACGTTACTATTACGTAAATAGGATCTTTGTCGAAAGGACCGAGGTGATCAAGTAGGATTATTTTGGAATTGTATAAAGCATCGAAAAAGGACGTCGCTGTCGACCCTCGTCGGACTATCCTCGTTCGCGTTTGCGATGGAAAGAGATTGATCTTTTGCGGTCCCATGTACCTACACGATTAATCAACTCTCTTTGCCTCTTTTCGTCGTATCTTCGTACTTTCTTTGTACTCTTTACGTTCGATTAATTAACAAGACACCAGGTTGATTCGCATGCGGGTCGTGTTTTCGCATAGTTTACGTATGAAACGTTGCACCGAGACGCAAAACACTCGAAATAACGTGTTAGTCGATAAGTCAATGAAGTGTTAACGCAGTGCACTCGTATATATCCGTCCAGATAAGGCGTATCTCTCACCTGTTCCTTTTAGTCGAAGTCAAATCGACCCCATCCTGCTGCTTACGCGAAAACCGTTCCACCCTGGTGACCAGGGCGCTACAACGGCGAACGCTTCTTCCGCTCTTTCCTCGCATATTCCTCGATTCAGTGAACATCTTAAAAACTATTAAAAAAGCTAAATTATCTGCTAAAAAAAGTCACGTAATAATAAAGTTACTATCAAGCAGATTCAATATGATTTTTCTTTCTAAATAAAAGAAAACAATCCACCATCGGTATCTGCCATTCATCGCGCTGTATTCCCCGATCGATTCTACCAGAAACCTCTTACACCACGCTATTCCCCCATAGATTTCTCTCGGATGAAAGTAACGTTTCGTTTCGGGCATTCATCGCTAGTAGACCAGAGCGAAAAGAACCAGTTTGCATCCCGAGGAACTCGTAGTTTTTCCAATAGCTCGTGCTTGGGACCGCAAAAGGTTGCAGAGGATTACCGGTAGAAGGCTTAAAAAACTGTATAGGAGGAAAAAAGAAAAGAAAACATTCCAGGAAGATATTGGATGGACAACGTGTATTGCGACGGGAGCGAGAACGAACTGTCGAAATGCCGCTTCGAAGGATGGGGTGCTTCCGACTGCGAGGGCGACGAAGCTGCCGGTGTAATTTGCGCTCGCGAACAGCAGGACGAGGAGGATGAAGGGACGGTGAAGGGAAAGCCTAAAAGGAAGTCAGGAAAACGGAGAATCAAGGATATCCATCAGCAGGGAGTGGCGATAAGGTTGGCCGGCGGCCGTGTCCATAACGAAGGCAGAGTGGAGATCAAACTAGGAAATTCAGGTATCGTTAAATCCGCCGCGCAACGTGACCTTTACGTTAAAAGCCGTCACTGGTTTTACTCCAGTATTTTTCTCTTCTTTTTGCTTTAATTTTAACGTCGAAAGATCGATAAAAATCGACTTATTTCGTAATTCCGTAATCTCCGATTGAAATGAAAAATTGGAGAAAAAACTGAAATGAGAAAACGAAAATTCGAGAAAATTTCATTTTTATCTTCGTTGCTTTATCGTTCGATCGAAAAAGGAAGATATGATAACGACGTATAACATGCTGATAACAAAGAAAGGGCAGAAAACACAGATGACTCGAGATTGTCGGAAAAGGAAGAAGATACAAGGTAAAGGGATAGCACCGAAGCAATTTTATTTCAGATTGGGGTGTAGCCTGTGGTGATAGTTGGTCCCTGTTCGAAGCCGCGGTGGTTTGCCGGCAATTGGGCCTAGGTTACGCCTCCGACGCCATCCAGACCAACTTTTTCAGCGGCGAGAAAATACCTATGACCATCAGTGGCGTAAAGTGTCACGGAGACGAGAACAATCTGATCGACTGTCTGCACGACAAGCTACTCGATTGTCCAGGTAATAGAAACGCTGCTGAAACAAACCTGCATTTCCTCGTTCCCCTTGTTTCGTTGGAAAGGGAATAATAATAATATTCAAAACAATAAATATTCTAAACGTTGAGATTTTCGCTTTTCTTAGTATTTTAAGTCGCTTGGTTCGTCGAGATGCTCGTGCATCCGGGGATGTCAATTACTCCGTAACTGCGTCGTACGCGTTACAGGTCCGATAGAGAACGTGGCCAGCGTGGTATGTCTTCGAGAGATGCCAGATCTGGTATTCGATCACATAGAACTCATGCGAACGGCGCATCTCGAGGATAGACAACTGTACTGGTTACAATGTGCTATGGAGGAGAATTGTGTTGCTTCTCAGGCTTACAAGGTACAAAAGGAATCGGAGAGTTGGCACCTAGAGACGAGGAGACTTTTAAGATTCACTGCGAGGATTTTAAACGCTGGAATCGCGGATTTTCGACCATCAGTGCCGAAACACCTTTGGGAATGGCATATGTGTCATATGTGAGTAATTAGATCGACAAAAGAAAATTAAGATCGATTATTATAATCGATAAACTGTATTTAAAGTGAATTCGTCGTAGTCGGTTTTTTGGATTATCAATCGGAACGATGGGTTCCCATTGGCCAGCCAAAGGCATCGCTTTGACCTTAAAGAGAGTTGACACAACCCGAAACACTTAGTTTTAGGATAGTCCCGAACAGATGTACTGCAACGTTCGCGAAACGTCGGAATAATAAATGGAAAACTATTACTATAATTTGGAAAATTATCGGTGATACGTTAAATCGGCCGTACTTGAAGGGAACGAAGAATAAGATGTCAATTTTTAGTGGCCACAAAATTTCACTAATGATATTAGTACAATGAAATTGAAAACGCTACAAATACTTTTAGTCTGAAAGGAAGTTTGAAGCTCTAGCTTAGAAACAAAGCGAACAAATTGAACAACGATACACGATCCGACATACGAGATACATGATATCTTCGGAAAGTTCAAAAGCTCCAAACCATTTATTTTCGACAAATCCCATTTCTCGACCTATTTTAGTCGATTGAAAACGATTTCGACTATACGAATAATATATTAGAAGTTCGATAAGAACTTACGGTTCGTTCCGGATTCATCGAGAAATATCCAAACCGTGTTTCACCGACAAAATCTCTTTTCGTCGATTGAAATCGATCTCGATTACTCGAATAATATCGTATATATATTACGAGGTCGTAATACATTACAAATCGTTTATGCCAGAGAAATTTCGTCCGATCGAAATTGGTTTCAAGCGTTCGAACGACGTATTAAAAGTTAGATTATACCATCGAACCATTCTGAATTAATAAATTTCTTTCGATCGACCGATATCGATACGAGACACTTGTATAACTTTTACCGAAGGACCTTCCATATCGAACCTCTTTCGATGGACTGAAATTCCATCGAGAAATACGATAAAATCTCATAAGCCATCAACGTGCACACGAAAAGCTGGAAAATGCATCTCTCTAACGCTAATAACCCGTACCATAGAAACCTGTTTCGCTCTCCTAAAATCGATTCGTAGGCGCTGGACGTGGCCCGAAGCCGCTTTTCACCGTACAGCCACTCGTCTTATCTGCGATCGGTGATTTCGATACGGCCGATCAAAGTGGCTCGTTGCTCGATCATTAATTCCGCGTTATTCGGTTGTTAACGACAGGCATTACCACTCGATGGAGGTGTTCGCGACGTTCGACGTGTTGGACTTGAACGGGACACGGTTGGCAGAGGGTCACAAAGCGTCCTTTTGCTTGGAGGACAATCAATGCTTGCCTGGAGTGGAGCCGAGGTAAACGCAATTAGCAGACTCGTTAGCGAAAACGATCGGTTCCTAGCAGGGCCACGCAGTTGCTCGACGAACGAAAAATTATTTTTCGTGTTGATGGCGACGATGGACGACGTCTAATTGGCGAACCAATTAAGCAGCGACGCCTGCATGATTTCAGATACAAATGCGCCAATTACGGTGACCAAGGTATTTCCGTGAATTGTAGCGACATTTACAAGCACAACATCGATTGCCAGTGGGTGGATATAACGGAACTTCCAACCGGAGAGTATATTTTCAAGGTAATTCTAATTTGGAGCGTGATTCGCTTAATTTAATCCGCTTGATTAATTTAATTCGCGTAGAATTTTCATCTCTGTGTTGTTGTTTGTCGTGAAACAGGTACCGACTATTGGATACTAAAAATTGACAAATACGATCTATTTTACGGAAATAGGTAGTCGCGTGTAAATACCACTGCTACTATCTCTGTGTACGGTTCCGTTTAAATCTATCTCTGCGTATATTTCCAAAACTGTTCGTAACGTCGGAAAATGTTTCCAGCCAAAGTTAAATGGTCTCGAGGGGGGAGGGGGCATAATTTAACGTTAATGGTTATTTCTATAGGTAGAACCGTAGAAGAAACACGAAGGTTTACTTCAACTTTATCGTTTTTAACGAGACTATTGAACGAACGTTTTACAAAATAAATGTTCAAACATTTCCTACAATCTAACGGGGTCTCGACGTAAATAGCTTTCAGCTTGATGATCTTTTACAGAGAATGCCGAGACGATTCGAATCGATCAATGCACTAAAAACATACGCGATTCTATCGAAAAGAAATAACGTCCCACATCCCAAAAAAAAATACAACGAAGAATCCACGACTTGCGATCCTTGAAACGATATTACGAAAATAGGGATCGAAATATCGATTACGTAACGTAAACGTCCACGAGCTACGTATAGCACCCTGTCTGTCCTTTTCTTGCGCGAATCAAATAGCCTGTAGAGAGAATCTGGTCCATAAAGGCCGGTGGAGAAACCGGACAATCGCGATACCGTAGGAGAGAGAACGTAATCAAACCGATATTTACGATTTACGTTTTCAGGTGGCGGTGAATCCGGAGTTCAAAGTGGGCGAGATGTCGTTCGACAATAACGCGGCAATTTGTCGTTTACTCTACACGGAATCGTTCGCCACTGTGCATAGTTGCGTCATGGGTCGGCCTTCATCTACGAACCTTTAGAATCACGATTCCACCATCTGCGCAAAGGACTCGCGAGACTTGCGAGAATCGCGATTCCACGATACGTACAGAGAAGATTACGATAATCGCTAGATCGCTCGTTTTTATGTGTTCGTAGGAAATTCAAAGGTGTAAAACCGCAGGAAATTATAGAAAATATCTAAACTATAACGCTTCTTACGATAATTAATGGCTGAAACTTTGAATCTTCGCTTGGACTTTGTTTCTCTAGATCGTATTCGTCAAATTCTGAATTTGCATAAATATTCGAATTCAATGGAAGAGAAGGAACATGGTTGAAATTAAAGCTACCACGGCAGTTGTGTTGATTACGATGCTATTAAATAATAAAGAGAGCCTCTTGCTGGTAATAGTCTTTAATCGAATCGATCGCCTGTTTATCGGTATTACGAATGGTTTCGCAGGTAAACGGGATTTGGCAGATGGACCGAGCAAACTCCTATATTGTAGTTCCACGACGACGACTGTTTCATCTTCTTTCGGCAGAAGGGATTTCTATAGAGAGAAAAGTACTTGGAACTTCGAAATAGGCTTACGCGAAAATATGACACACTCGAGGGGTAAACTAGTTAATAAGGGAATGGAAATTATTCGATACGAAAGTAATTTTTCGAACAATTGTTTTTCACGAGAACGTCGAAGCTTAGTAGATCAACGTCGAGATTATTGTCTTATTATTTAAACGTGACATATATTTAAATATGCACGCTGTATACTGATCTAATGATAGTAAAAATATTTTCTGTTCTCGAAGAAATAATTCGTCAAAAATATATAATGAACATATAAATACAAATATCATTTTACATTTTATTAAAATTGGAAATATTGACAATGCCGTTCGACAGAATAAAGTCTGTATTGTAAGGAAAGGAACGGGGAACAGTTTAGTTACAAAGTGCTTCAAAAGAAACGGGAAGTCGGATATTTTTTAAGTAGGTCGTAGTTCTTTTTTCAGGTGAAGAACCTTGTACCCTGTCACCTTCGATTACGATTGGTCGTAATCGGATAATTAGCAACGGATTAGACCACGTCGTTTCACCTACTTTTTCTCGCACGGAACAGGGACCTTGGTTGTCGATTAAGGTGCTTGTTTGTTCACGAATTTTAAATAGACGCGCTGTTCCATTTCTACGTGCCAAATAGAATTCCTTCTAATGTTCTGAGGGAAATCTAGATCGATTCCGACATTACGTTAATAGGTATTACGGATATTTACGATATATTTGTGTTGCTAAAATGCCAAACATAGGAGATATGAAAAAATAGGACGTAAAAAGAATATTAAAAGTAACAAATTTTGCGTTTCTTTTCTCCCGAATCTCGTCTCTCGTAATTGTAAGATCGAATCCACGTTTAACGCAAAGAATCCTATTCCCTGTCCAAAACATGAGAATAAAAATTCGTACATTGTATCCCTTGCAAATCCCATTTTCTTCTTAACCGAATCCTTGAGGCAAAACAATTGCTGTTCTTCGCGCCAAAGCTAAAGCAAAAATTCGTACCCTAAAGAGCAGCTTAATACAATATTAATCATCGACAGCAGATTACAATCGGATACACCAAGCGGTCACGCGATAAGAACAACCTGTACCTCGAGAACTAGAAAGTATGACTCAAGAACGCGTAACCGTCAACGAGGACGTCGACACGGATTTCCAGAACTGGGTTACCTTTTCGTCCGGCTAAAGAATCATTCGCTGTCGTCTTTGATCATCTACGAAAAGGGGCACCTCCCCTTGTCTCTGTTTCTCTCTCTCTCTCTCTTTCGTCGAGAAACAAGAGACCCCGGACTGTCAATTAAACCATACGTGCGCCGCTTAAATGGCTGCAGACCTCAACGCGACTGAACGTGTAATACGTTTAGAAGGGGGAGGGCCCGAAGTATGGCTTCCGTGGTGGTCACTGTCGTGTGCAGTACGCGTCAGCTGCTCCCCAAAGCGCACCGGTCACGAAACTCCCATAGCCACCGAAAATAAGCGGCTCAGTCAGCCTTTTCGACTTCGCTTAAAAACTTTCTGCGGATATGCGATTGCCTTTCGTAGCGGGTACGTGAATGTAACAGTGGTGGAGATAGTTTGGTGAGAGATGAGTCGAGAGTAAGTTGCTTGGGGAGATTCGATAGGTTGATTTTTGACAAGTGAAAGAGGAGGGTCCCACCAAGCGCAAGAACGATCGATGGAAAGATTTTAAAGAATTAAATATGAGCTTGATGTCAAGAAGATTGGTAAACTGATTGTGCTTTCGTAAAGTCTGTGCTTATTTTTTAGATTTGTTTATTACGATCCGTATACTGGAAAAAGGAAACACTGAGAGTACTGTGAGTAGATTCAACACAACGAACGGGTATTCCAATGAAAGTCCAGTGAATATTTCCGATTGTAAGTAGTAAGTAAACAGTTTTATGAGAAATTTGCGATCGTAACAAAGATTTTGTTAAATCTAGAGCGATGGTGTAACCCTACAAGTAACGATAAGCCGATAGCAGAGGATAGATCGCTATCGGACCTATCACGAGAGAAAGCATTATTTTCACTTTGCATATTAATAAAATCTCAAGTTTGAACTCCAAGGGACAAGGAAGAAACGAAAAGCGCTATAATTACAAAGGAAATAATTACAGAAGTAAACATAAATTTTCAAGATCAAAGATAGGAGATCCATATAAAAGTTTTCATGAATCTGATAAATGTCATCCTTATGACGGAAGCCGGTAAACCTTCCAATGTGTATATGAACTTCGAGAAAAAGAAGCAACGGAGACTATAATTAAATTAAATTCCAAAGATCAAAGAGAAAAGAAGAACATCCATAATTTATTCCGATAAGAATTTTAATCGACATTAAATTCTTCAAACTTCGGGGACCAACAAATCTCCAAGTTTCAACTTCAAGCTATAAGAATTGAAAAACCAGGAAGAAACACCCAAGAAATATTCTATCGACAATGTTTTATCACCTGGAGTATCTACAGCAAAAAGCGACTCACCTCCTGGACTCGTTGAAATAGAAAAAGAAACGTTGAGTGGTTCGCGAAATAGGAAAAAAAAAAATCAATTTATATCAGAGGGGAAGGTGTACGAGGCCGAGTTATTCCGAAATGCTGATGACGATAATCGTAAAGAGACGTGTTCCACGGCGATTGCTATCCTCGGAGTGGCGCTTATCACGCGATTTGATGGATCCGATCATGGAAAGACCTCATCGCGATAAGTAACACGTGCTGCGTGTCCCGTCGCCATTTTCATCGGGGATCCCCCTGTTGGACACTTTTCGAAGACTCCTCGGGGAATCCAAGCGAAATCATGAGTGGAACATCTCGATAATCGGGAAAAAAGAGAAAGAAAAGAAAAAGGGCAGAAGAGAAGGAAAGGCTACAAAGCGATCGAACGATTCTAGTCATCGATGGTATTTCTTGTTTGTAGAAGCGACTGAAAGGAACTCGACTTCTCTTTCGACTCCGAAATCCGACTCCTTTGACCAAATTTTTGACCTTTTAAAAAAATTCTTTCGAAGAGAAAAGCGTAATTACGTGACTCGGTTTATCGTCGCTAAAATCGGGAGAAAAGAATTCGACTGACCCTTTGAGCGACGAGTAGACTACGATAACGGAATACTGTTCCCTTTAGAAAATTTTCCGAATATTCCCTTTCGCAGGGACATCGATTCTATTAACGACTTTACGAATGTTCTGAAAAGTTCTCTCGAAGAAAGAAGCGTAATTCGATAATTTAATTTATCATGGTAGAATCGAGCGAAGAGAACGGAACATCCCCTCTGAATGAACTATCGATTAAACAGGTTACGATGACGGAAACCTGTTCCCTTTGGAATCTTTATGTCACGATATTCTTTTAAAAAAGGAAGAGCGATCGAATAACTTCACCCAGTTTGGTATTTTTAAGAAGAAAGATGTTGTCCAACGTTCTGATGATTTTCTTGAGCATTGCGCAGACGATTTTAGGGATGGAGGATCAAAATATATGTCCGAAGAATAGAAGTTTGTTCGAGATTCCTGGCGACGCAGTACTGTCTGGTAAGCGAAGTTTGTACCGCGCGCTTTGTATTTGCGTTACAGTTGTGTCGTGTCGTGTTTGAGTTCGTTGATGAAAACTGGTCTCTCCTGGTTTGTTCAGTGTTCTTAAATATTAATCACGGACCATACTGTAACGCTACGAGCAGCACCGGTCTCCAGGAAGTCTTCACCGCTTCGTACGTAGTGCAGCTTTTGAATAAATACGAATCTATTCCTGGGCTTTCGTTAGGTAAGTAAAGTATTAATAATTTATTCGATTTGTAGATTAAAATTTTATTCGTCTTGCTCTAGATCAGTTTTAAATAAAAATTTGTCGATTCGATTTTACAAAGGTCCTCTTTATCATATTCTAGGTCTAAAAATCTTCGACACCTGCAACGACGAAACGACAGTGTATAAACAAGCGCTGCAAACAACCGTGGATACAGAGTGCACGAACCATTATGAAATGGGAATACTATTACCATCGGAATACGCGACGACGTTAGAACCACTTCGTAATTACAGCGTGTTGCCTATCAGCACGTACAACGAGCAGAATTTGACAAGGCCCTTGATCAATCTAATGGTCCATTACCTTAGCACTAGATTCGAAACGATCGACGCGCTTCTCGCTAATCACGATTTCGCGTTAAATTTATTTCTCGATACGACGAAGGAGGCTGGAATTTGCGTGGAAAGTTATGGAGACACTTTGGAATTGGAGGAAAGTGAAAGAGAAGCTGTGATCGCTGTGATCGGCCAGAGAAACGATATTCGACAATGGATCGAAAGAGGAGAAAAGATGCAAGGATCCAGAAAAACGTGGATCGCGTTGCCGCTCGATGGATCGAACGTCGACGGTGAGAATGTTATTTATCATCCATGGAAAGTATTCTAATTTATCATTTTTCGTTTTGTTATTTGTGCGACACTTTGTTCGAAGAATCCAAGAGAAACAGATCAAAAAATAGAAGCATCCTCGTTATCGTATCGTAATTTACCCTTATTATTCTGCCAAACTATCGCTCGCTTCCCCAAATTTCTAGTAACACGGAATTGGAAATAATACAATTTACCAAATACGCTTTTCAGACCTAATCCCTTCAGGTTCGTACGTCTTACGAACTTCGCCCTTTAACCTGGACTTACTGCAGGAAATCTCCTCGTCGGATTTATTTGTCGAAGCAGCGAGCAATCCTGTTATTCATTCGCCACATTTGCTTGGTATCGGCAAAGCTATTGCCGAGCTGGCTCAATTACTGCAAGATCTTCAGAAACGAAATTGTCCTCGAGGGATAGAGTCGTGCGCGATGCCGCGTTTCAATCCGAATTCGAAACAGGAAATGCGAAACGTCGATGTGTACAACGCACTCCGCATAGTGCCGAAGTCGCACTCAATCAAGTATATCGTGGCAATGAAGAGCCAGCAAGAGATGGTCGATATGGCTGCGTATAGGATAGAGCCAGCGAATTCGAAATTCAGAATCGCGCCAGAGTCGAGGGTGCCGAAGATGCCGAGGCTTTGTTTGAAGAAGTACGCGAAGAATTGCGCGAGTTGCGCAAATTTCAAGATGAAACTTGGTCCTCGTGGTGTGGCCAAAGGTTTGTTGATCAGGATTTTCAATACCGTTAACACGTTCACTCTTACGCTGATTATCAACAACGAAATCTTTTTAAACGATTAAAAAGAGAAAGGATTTCATCGAACAAAAAACGTTCGACAATGTGATCGAGTTGGATATAGCATTGCCAGATAAAGAGTGTGCGAATACGATATAATATTTTGCAACAATTAAGCTTAATGTATATTTCGATGTATCGCGGCCACCAGAACGAAACATATAAAAAATAGTTTAAAAATTATCGATTATAAGGATTTTTAATCAAAGATCTACAGAAGCGCGATCATGGAAACGTGTCCTTGGAAAAATGTCGAATTACATAAATCACTCCGATTCATCAACGTTGCCGATTCTCGACCAACACCCTTAACGTATAAAACTTGTAATAAAACTTCGCTAGCACTGGAACACAATGGTGCAGCTAACGTTACTGGTTTGTTGCAGATACACTCGACAGGGGTTTATTAAAGACAGGCAACTGGATACCAATTTTCCTGACGGTGGTTGTGTGTGGTACGTTCGCCTGCGGCGTGATTGCCGTCTTCATTATCTACCGCTTCATCGTCGAGGACGTTCTCGATGGCAATCCAGCATTAACGATCGTTCTAATACTGGCTAACGTGTTCACGCTGCAAACGGTCCTTCTGTTCTGCATCAACGACGATTATTTAGGCGCTGAGCACCTTAACTCTAGGAAAATCCTCGTAACCAGCCTCGCATTTGGATTGGATTTCTCCGTTATGCTTACCAGAGCATTTTTCTTACTTTTTTCCAAGGGTGGCGTATTTACCGCTCATATTAATGGATATCTTCAAGGACTGATGGTATTCTTTATGTTCTGCGTGCAACTCGCGATATCCATTATGTTCTTCGCTTTTAGCACCGATGATCCGGCCGTCGTTATGAGAAGCTTGTTCTTCGTCGCTCTTTTAGGTAAATTACCATCGTTTTACCTTCTTTTCTTTTTAGTTTTTATATTTTATCTCTTTTGCTAGTTAGTGACCGTTATCTTTTCGTTTTAGAAAAGAAGATCCGTAGATATTGGTTTTTGAAAGGAAGTATGTTTATATTTTGTTTCCAGCATTGGAGAATTTGTATTGTATGCTCTGTTTCTAGTAGAAATGAATAAATAACGAGTATCGTGAAATAAATAATATAGTGTGTAAATAATAAGAAAGAAACGACCCTTCGCTTCGCGTTCTCAATGAAACCCACACCAACACCATCTATCTATGTATGTGTATCTATACCTATCCTTCTAGAAACGCGCAATTTCCACAGAGTGTCCTTTATAGTGTCTCCTGTAACGCTCCAGGAGTAATTACACAAAATCCAACTAATAAAAACCGATTTCAGGCTACGATATATTTCTGCTGATCATCCTGTTCATGGTGTGCTTCTTCATCTTTCAACTGCCGCGTAATTATCGCGAAGGAAAGTGTTTCTTCGGCACTTCTATCGGGCTTTTGATCGTCTGGGCTATCTGGCTCACCTGTTTTATCCTCGTCGAACCAGAATGTCGTGACACTGTCGTGTCATTTGGAATTATTTCGACGGCGTACCTGATCATTATCGGTGTTCTGATACCGAGGACCTATTACATGGTCACGCATTTGGCCAGAGGGAAGAAATTCGGACAGAGATTTGGATCGACCGATCTAGCACCCGATCCCAGGATCAATACGATCGTCAAGCAGGTCAGGACAATGAAACATGATGTTATTATGTATGATGGATTGCTTGTCGGTATTATGTTCGACACTCGTGTAGTTTGAATATCACTTTTATTTTCTGTTAGACTTTGCGTATTTTTTACATCTTTAAGACGTTAGAAAGCTAAGATTTGTATCAGATGTTTCGAAAAAATTATATTCTTTGTAAATTTTTAATTTTAATTCTTTTTAAATAACCTAAACCTTAATTAAAAGAAACCTTAATCAAGATCATTTAATACGCGTTTCTAAAGGTAAACGTTTGCTTTGTAAATCTGTTGTTCTATTTTCTCTGATAATTTCTATCGTTTCCTGCTATTAAAGAGTTGAAAAGTTGGAAATGTTACGAAAATACGCGTTTTTACCTTTTTACATACTGTATCGAATAAAGAATTCGTTGTTTGCAATCGTCGCTCCATTTTCTTTTTCTTTGGCTTTCCTCTTACAGTAAAAACTTTTTACACAGCAAAAAATCCACATGAAAAAACATTTTATTCACGCAGAGTCGACCATTTTACGATTACGTGCATTCTGGCGGAGGAAGTATGACAAATTTGCAGGTGACATCCGCGTATCCAAACTATTATGGAAGCTCAAGTCCAAATCGGAAGTATCTAGGCCAGACTAGAAGTCCCGATACTCAAAGAATTCCCGGATACAACAATTACGGCTACCATTCGGAGATGCGAGAAGTGAATAATTCTTACACAGTACCCCAAGTCTGCATCGAGGATGCGGACGTGAGATTTTTTCTATTTTCTGTAGATATTTTTCGTTGCATCTTTCGTCTAGACTAGCGAATCTCTCGATGCAAAAATTAATACCGTGATATTATGTATCTTGTATGAGATACACGTTTTACTATGCAATATCGTATCATAGACAAAGTTTGCAAAGATTTACAACTAAGATGATGATACAAACACCAGAGTAGGATGCTATTTAGATTATCGAAAATGATAGAGTATAGAGTATAGAGCATAGAGATACAGATATAGTATTTATAATAAGCGTATACGAAAAAAGTAATAGAGTTTCCGAAAAATCGAAAACTAACCAACTACGTATCCTCGTACTAAAGAAAGAAGCTTCTGAATTTCGTTCTTGGAAATAGATTCAACGAAATTAGATTTAGTTTCGCTTGTCAATGGCTTGTACGATATTTCTATTACTTATAGTAGAATAATTATTTGAAATAACGATGTAATACTTTTTCGATGTAGGATAATGTAGTAACTTATTTATATAGTTAGAGCGGAATTATCAAATCAAAATATTTCTACTAGTCTTCTTGTACGAGATGCTTTTCGATAGAATCGTAGACAAAATAATTCGTTAAGAATTAAGGAAATTACATTTGCAGTCAAGAATGAGCCCCGTGGATCGGAGCAACGCGAATACGACATACGCGCGGCCAAAGTGTCAGCGGAAGCGGAAGCCCAAGGACGACAAAGACTGCATCGAGACCGACGTGTTCGTCGAGGGTAGCGTTTCCACCAGCCGTAAATCCCACGATGAGATCTATCCTGCTCGACCCAGCAGCCCTAGGTTAACTCAAACCGAAGCAACCATTTGTGAAGAGAACGAACACGACGAAATAACCAGAATCACACGATTTTAATACAATAATCGCATTGTAAATAGTTTAATCCTCATCCGACCTTTAATTTCGTTTAGTGTCTTTCGTTTTACGATAAAAAGCGGTAAAGGTAGTCCTTTCTACTACCTATTATATATCCAATTAAGGATTAAATATCGTACAGACGATCGTATTTCCAGTGAATTAAATCGTTTCCATTCGATTGGTCGATTTTTGTGGCTGCAGACTTCTTGAACGAGAAGATAAATTTTTTGATCAACGAGTACATTTTATCGTCATACGGAAATATAAAAATTTATAAAATACCTTTGGGTTGATCTATTGCAATATATGTATAGAGACGCGCATCGTGTGTCTGTAGTTTAGAATTTATAATAAATTCTGTGGTTAATTACTTCATTATAATCTAGTCCCGCGTTATGTACTTTAATTATTACTTATTATTGTCACTATTTGTAGTGAATTAGCAAAGAATACTTTGTATAGTTTTTAATCGCTATATGTATTAACTTTACGTTGTACGTCTGAATCGCTCGTCAATCGTCAAGAAACAAAAAGAAGAATAAGAAAGTTGTAACGACGACGCTCTCTGCGACTATACCACGAATACATAACAGTGTTTCGTTTATGACAACAACGGATACCGTGATTCAATCCTACATCAATTATGCGTCCACTCCAACGATATTAAACATTAATTAATAATCATTATTCGTTTTATTTACGTTGTTTTTATACTCTCTTCCCTTTCTTTCTCCTTTTCGAATAACAGTTTAATCGATATAATTTACTAAACAACGCTTGTTGGCAAGCGTTCGATTGACTTTCACAGTAAAGCGAAAGCTGCTCCGTCTGCCATTACCGTTATAATTAAAGTAGAAAATGAGATGTGAACGAACGGAGGCTCTTTTGCACGTAGAAAGGGGTTGCGCGTGCAAGCGAAGCAATTTCGCGTGTTCCCTGTCGAAATTGCGTTATGGACGAACGTAATTCCGCAATCGGGGCACAGGTGTACGTGCCGAAGGAATATCGATGACAGTGCCGTAACCGGAAACCAGTGGCACGTCGCGGACGTCCACTGTAACTCACGGCAAGTGTACGGACTACTCGAAACGAGTGGAAAATTTCTAACGTATAAAACTGTTTCTCTGGTTATTTAATTTTCCTTTAAATTGGAAAAAATTCTCACAGTTGATCAAATGCGAATCCACTGTCTTTAGAAATGACTCGTCCACCCTCTGATCGATCTTTGGATCCAAGGTCTGGCAAACTCTTAAATCAAATGCCTAAGCTGCAAAGTTAATGGTACGAATTTACGATCCTTTGATATTAAACCGAACCGAATCGAACCGAACCGAACTGAATCGAACCGAATCGAACCGAACCGAACCGAACCGAACCGAACTGAACAAAACCTCGCAAATAACAAAAAGAAGTCAACTAAATTCTCAAGCCAAACGAAATCTCGTAAAAGTGTTCGATCTTCTTAACGGTTTAGTTCCACGCCATGTGACGATCGGGTGAAAAATAATGAAAAGCAGGGTGGCTGGCGGTGTTCGATAAGGCGGCCGTAACAACTATAAATCGAAAAGTGCATCGGTTCGTGAAAGTCGTGTATAGGGGCCCGCGACACTCGCGTTTCAACTCGCGTATTCTGAAAAAGCTTCTGCGCAAGGACACAGCCAGGATACCTATAAAAGCATGATCGGGACTGGTTCGCTTTCCAGTCACGTATAAAACCGTGTTTCTGGTATCGAAGGAAGCGAATTCGAAGAGAAGTTGGTCCAAGTCGACGGTTAACTGGATCTCAACTTGTGTGATCTCGCGCAAAAGAGGAAAAAATTTGCCGATCGATGGGAAGGGTATGGGGTAGAATCCTTTCTACTAAGAGACTATGTCCTTGGAAGCTTCGAGTGATCGTAATCGAGTGCTTCAAGGGTTTGGTTCGTTGAGAATTCGGTTCAATGTGGGCGAAGACAACGATGGAGACAGGAAGAAACTCGAGGGCAATCGTCGTTGCTGTCGTCTACTTCAGCCTATTTCTGGACAACGTGTTGCTCACAGTTGTTGGTAAAGTGTTGTTCGAATATTAGTAATCGGTCTTCTTAAGGAGATAAAACGTGGAACAAAATATTAGAGATCCTTGGTATATTATTCGTTTGGTTCAAATATATTCGCAACTGTTCTTTTTAGATAATATAAGATAAAATAAGGGAGAAACTTTAGAAACCGTTGGTAAAACATTAATGATCGTTAAAACGTTAGAAATTGTTCTTTTTAAAGAGATTTTGAAGATTCTTTTATAGAAACATCGACTCTATTTGCGTGGACCGTCGAAACGATAAAAAATATTTCAGTGCCGATTATTCCTGACTATCTTTGCACCTTGGACGGAAACTCGACGATAAACAATGAAGACGACGAGAATGGTCGAGTGGGATTGTTGCTAAGCTCAAAGGCGCTGATGCAATTAATACTAAATCCAGCAGTGGGCATCTTTACCGCTACTTTTGGATACACCAAACCATTGCTTCTTGGAAATCTAAGTCTCCTACTAGCAGCGATGCGTAAGCTCATTTTACTTTTTTAATTATTTAAATCGGTAGTACAATACGATGCTATTTGCCTTGCCTATTAAGAGTCGTCAATTTTCCCGGAAACGTGCGAAACAATTTTTTAAATATCACAGATAATAACGCTCCGTTAATCCTCCTCGGAACAAGATCAAACGAAGCTAAAAATTGTATTTCTAAAATTTTCGACGAGACAAATTTCAAAATCTTCATCGAAGCGCGAACAAATCTTTTTCTTAATTCCTCGACAAGTTAAAAACCATTGCAATTTAACTACTAAAAGGGAAATAAACGCTTAATATCGTAACTACAAAAATCTCTATAATGGATAATGTATTAATAACCTTGAAAGAAACATTCAATTTCTGCGTAGTATTCTTTAACACAAAACTATTATTTTACTTGAATGCAACAAGTTTTCTCTTCTCCAAAACACTGCTTCACTTTATATTTAACCTGGTATTTCGCATTTTACAATACTACCAAAAGCTCGACGGAGTAAGAACAAAGACATCGTCTGAGTGCGACAACTATTACAGTGTTCGCGTTTGGCCAAACTTACGAAGTGCTGTTTCTGGCTCGAAGCATCCAGGGTATTTCCTCCGCGTGTATTGGCGTTTCCGGTATGTCGTTGGTGGCTTCACAGTACCCGGAAGAGGACAAGAGGTCCAAGATTATGGGCTTCGTTCTTGGAAGCATAGCGTTGGGTGTTCTTGTTGGATATCCGATTGGTTCTGTCCTTTACGATCTCGAAGGAAAAATGGCACCTTTTCTATTGGTGTCTTGTTTCATCGTCGTTACTATTTGTACGAACCTTTTTTACTTTTATTTCAATACCTACTTAATATTTTAGGATTCTTTTTAGAAAATTGAAGATTAGAATTTCTAAATCTTGTAAGAGATTGCAGAGTTTCATGATTCACGGTAGACAAGATTGCTTGATAAAGCATTTACACGTTAGATTTCAACGATCTCAATGGTAATTTCCTTTCAGGTCTGCAGATTTTTACATTGGACGTCAAAATGAACACCGAGGTATATAATATGTGCTATATATACACTGTAACATAGAATATCTTCTTCCAATTAAACTTGTGACGATCCTCCTACATTTGACAAGTATAGAACGGTAAAAAATTAGTTTCACGAAATTCTTCGTTGAAAATTTGTCGAATACAGTAGGACGTACAACAGGAATGCAGCATGACAGCGTTTATTACAGCGAAATGTTATTCAGTGTTCTATTATTTATTCAGTTTTACTGATTTTTATCTCATTTACAAACACGATAAACGAAATTTTTAGTCGAGCGATCGAGAAACGTCTTGGACACATCTGCTATGCGATCCGTACGTACTAATAATTTTTGGAGCTATATGGTGTTCAACGTCACCGATGGCTATCTTAGAGCCCTGCTTACCAATCTGGTTACGAACTCACATAAAACCTAAGGTTACCAAAAGTATCAACTTTACTCTTATAATATTTATCTTCCAATGATTTCGAGTCAGAAATTTGATCGATTAACGCTAGAATTATCTGAATAGCCAAGAAGATCAATCGATACGTGCCTGTCTTCCTTTTCCTATTATATCTGTTATTTCGAAACATATTTCTAGTTGTTGGTAGTTCTAGTATTAAAAATGTACATACAATAACGACAAGATATAAAAAGTACAGAAATATAGAAAAATTTCTTTTAGAAATGGCAGCTGGGAACAGTGTTCATTCCAGATAGCGTGGGCTATCTAATTGGGACCAATTTTTTCGGCATGATAGCTTACCGCTACGGACGAAGCAAAATTGCTGTTCTAGCCATGCTCTTAGTTGGTATAAGTGTCATTTTGATACCATCGTCGCAGTCAATGTCGCAACTGGCAGTTCCACACTTAGGAATGGGTTTAGGTATTGGGGTAGCGGACGCTGCTCTGGTACCATTGTTAGCTAGCTTTGTGGACCAAAATGGTAATTATGGTCCGGTTTACTCGATTCAACAAGTAGCTGTTAGTCTGGCCTATTCTCTTGGTAAGCTATTTTATTTTGCTCTGTAAAAGTATTTTCGATCGAAATATTTTTAATGGTTGAGGCGGTTGTTCGCAAAGAAATTCAATTCAGAAAATTCAATTTGACAGAAATACAGTGGCGAATAAAGGAACTTTTAGATAATATATAATATAACGAATATTCGTTCAAGGTCCCATCGTGGGTGGAGAAATGGTGAAGACGATCGGTTTCCAATGGGTTATGCGAATTATCGGCTTAATGAACGTCGGCTACTGTCCTTTGCTGATATACCTCACCTTAGAAAGAAGAAAATTATTAACTCAGCAAGATGAAAAGAAGGATTACGAGACCTTTCCGAAATCAGTGGCGAAGTACGAACGTTTTCGAGACTCTGACGACGATCTCTGATATAATTTAACGGCTTCTACCAATTACCAAGATTAACTTCTCTTTTATACATATATTGTAATTCTATAAGGATAAGTCGTAATATCTGGTTTTTGTTAAATTAATCCAATTTAAGAGGTGACAAAAAATAAAGGTAAAAACATTAAACGATCCTTAAATATTTTTCCCAGCGAATAAATCAAATGTTAAACATTAAATGGGTACACATCCTACGACATAATACTTGTAATATCCTGTACCTATCAGTGCCGATGATCGATCCAAGTATCTTTTTCTTATTCGTTAGCGAAGCAAAGAAATAGTTATAATTAGCTACGTGCATCTTATATAAAAGTTACTAAATTAATTTAAAAGTAGAAATAAAGTATTGTATTTTGTCAACATATTTTTACGAACGGTATTGCACTTATTTGCTTATAAAAAATTGAATATTATCTCATTTACCGTTACAAAGAAGTTTGATCGATTAATATTAACTATTATTAACAAAGCAGTTTTCATGGACACTCTGTTACGAATTTATGCCTCAGAAACGCTCGGAAACAACATTATCAACATCATTGTATTCCAACTCGACTATACTACGGAGAGTAGCTCAACGTCGCAAGTTATAACGAGGTAAATTAGCATCCTGGAAATTGCTAAGTAACGTCCCGCGGACATTACGCGACGACGTTCACAATTGTTTTCTAAATTTCAAGAAATTGGGCTGTTCTTTATCGAAATTATATATACGCATTTTCTATCTACGCATTTAAAATTAATTGAATAAAAGTGATAACCGAATAATTATTTCGTTGGAGAACGAGTATTGAAATGTACACATAGAATATTTAATTTGGTTCTTTTCTGAAGAACGGTGGTAATGCACAACGATTGCCAGAAATTTGTTGGTAAATCATAGTTCCTCCGATGTTCAAAATTTACTGATCAGCACCGAGCAATATAAAATGGAATAAAATATTTAAAAAATTACCACATCTCCCTGTTGTCCCTGTTGACACGGTGTATTTTTTATTTTCACTGGCGAAAATGCTACAAAAGGTCGTTTTCACGTGGAACGGAAACCGCGTCGTGTCACACAAACAAAAATCTGAGTGCACGCGGTTCTCTCAATAAACGGAACCGGTGCTCGACGCTCGATCGGCTAGTCGAACGACTAATTGCTAATTTCTAATTATTCGCTAAATTGCTCACAAGTAAATTAGCAGCGTAATTAGGTCGGCGTGCCGGTAATACAATAGCATCGAAACATTGATATTTGATAACGATCCTTTCGTATTCATCGTCAAAAGGAACAAAGAAATTATCAGGAAAAATAACACATTCGACGATATTTCATTGTGATTAAATACTAATTAAGTATCTAGATAATTGTTTCCGATTAGTAGGATATGTTAAATGTCAGAAGGTAATTTCGCGAGAAATTATTATTTAGAAATAGAAATACTCTTTGACGTCGGATATGCTAATATTAGTACATCGTCAAATAGAAATTAGCAATCTGAAAATCATAAGTTTCTTAATGTTCGCTTCAGCAAATGTGGATTAAAATATACTTCTACGACAATGTATTCTACAATAACTACCCACGCTGAAATATTTAACGAGTGAAAAACGCTTTTGCGTTGAACCTGCGACATGAAAAATATATAGGATATCGTATTTAATATCACTATCCTTTGTTTTGGTCCTTAAAATGAAGGTACCGAACTAAAGAGAACTCTATTAACACACTTTCAGCGAACTGTCCGTCCAATTATTTTTATTCCCTTGCTTTTTCGTGTTTCCAAAACGTCCGGATCTCGATCTCTTTTACTACCCTCAAGGAAGGTTTTATGAGCTATTACGTTTTTACGTTGCTTACGTTTTTTGTGTTATGCTTTCACGAAAAAAAGCCACAACATCGAATTTAACCTTGTACTGGTACCGAATGACGGGAACAAAATGAAACACTGTTTACGTTACACCTGGGAGAAAAAGTACACGAAAAACTGCTTCGAATTATACGGTATATTTACGAAATTACAGTCGCGTAAACTACCGATAGTTTCGCATGCACGCTCGATACAACCAATTAAACGCTTCTATGAATCGTAGCAAACAGAGAACGGGCATCCCGCCTTGTAACCTAAAGAATATTAAATCCTCTCTTAAAGGTGGTGGGTCGGTGGTGGGATGACGTTAACGTCGCCGTAATCCTACAATAACGTTGGTTAAATTATATTCCATAAATAGAAAATCGATGTTCGCACGGTTGCAATCCGGCTCGAAATAAAGACTATGAACAGAGGGTGAGAGTTTGGTTCGAAACGGCTATTGCCGAGGGGTTGGCCAGGTAAAGGAGTCATGAACCGGCAGAGGGGCAAGGGGTGTGTATGAAAATGGCCGTTGTATACTGGTACAAATGTAGTAGAAGCTGGAAATCGGTATTGCAGCTACAACCATTCCACGTGGAATCCAAAAGCCTCTGGGAAATTCTGCATCGCCCTTTCTTTTCCTCCGCGTTCGCACCCCCTGTTGTGAAACGTTTAATCGTTCGAAGAAATAACATCGTCCAGCTACTCGTTACTTGGTTGCTCAACTTATGTACGATGTATGGAAATTTTGTTTGACGCTGATAATTGCTCCGGGATAGGGAGTTTGATAAACGTTGAACGAAAATTGATAAAAATTGGAATTTTGATATTACAAGGAATAGAATGTGATATATATTGAAAAGGAGATTGTTTCTTTAATTCATTAGCCATTTTATTTTAGTTTGACAATTGCTTCGAGGGGAATAAAATTAACGAATATCGAATTTTCGGGTTAACTTTAAGAAGTTGAAATTTAAAGCGTAAGCTTTACACGTGTGGTGATTAGATGTTGGAAAAGAATATCGTTTCTTTAATTTGTTAGTAGACTAAATATTAGATAAGTAGACTCAGATATTTATACATTTATAAGAAATTTAAAAGTACAAAAATGTACAGAATGCGCGTAATATGCGAAAACACGTAAAATAATCCAAAGTAAAACGCATATTATGTATAATAGCTATTTAATTAAAATTAATTAAAGACGAAACAAATCTCCAACGAGGATACGTTCGTAAATTATGGACGTATGTGAATATACATTCGCTATCTGTTTAACGTCGTATTTTGCTTGATAAATATCATCGTAAGAATCGGATGAAAAATTGAAATAACCCAAGAACGGTCTCGGAACTCATAAGTAAGATAAGTTTATCCAGTTTTCTTATCGTACGTAGGAAAGATTTGAGCACGAACTACGTTAGTAACGAGGGAAACATCGGAAAGGTCGGATAAAATCAGCGGACATTCAGGATTTCGATTAGAATTTAAGAAGGGTGAGCCAGCACTTATATCCGTCCTTTGTCCTCGTTTCTCTTACGGTTCTACGTTTTCCCTTCTTCGTAGCTAACGAGCCACATTACGCTCTTACTAACGCCTCTTTCTCTAGCGATCGAGATCATCCTCTTAAAACATGCCCTTTATCCTTGTAGACGATATAGGAATAGAAAGAAATAATCGTGAACGTAAGAGACCAGAAAGATAGTTTTGGATGAATCCCAAACTATGACGTTCAACTATTCTGAAAAAATCACGAAATAATCTTTGATGACCTCTAAGTAATCTCAAATAAATTCAAGCGTCTTTCTCTGTCCTAATTGTCAAACAACTTCTAAATGGCTTCGATCCAATAACAAGATCCTCTAACAGAAATTCTATAACACGTGCAACGTAAGATTACTTAAATTCAGGTTCTATAGGGGTCAAAAGTCAAGATGTCGACTTGCAAATCGATTCAGCATTGAATATTCCATTTTAATTCTACTTTCATCGAGGTTGACCTTCTCGCGTAAACCAATCGTCTATCGACAGAAACGCCTATTTATGTTAATACCTCGACCACTGTACGTACGCTTAATACAGTTCGTGTTTTTAAATATTCACAGCATCTATCGGCTCTGGGTGCTCTTTAAAACGATACTAATTCGAACAACTTTTAAAAAAGAGCACACGAAACACTTATACCAATTGAAATGTTCGAGCTCAACAGTCACGTTTCTCTTTGTCGACTAATTTGATTTAACAATTTCTCTTTCTTCGACTTTGATTACCACTTGGGAATCTGTATATTTAATACAAAAATCAACAATAATATCTTGGTCGTATAAAGTACAAGATATAAAATAAAATTAAGTAAATCACGACATAGCGATCATCTACGAACCAACGATATCAGTCGATGAATAATATGTATTTCTTTCTTTGAACTGTTCACCGATATCGTTTGCTTATAAATAGAAGAGAACGAAAAAACTATCAAGAAACAACTGAAAATTAGGTGCATCAGAATGGTTCTATGCATACTTGAAAAGGCCAATTCAAAGAAAGCTATCTGATCACCCTCAACCTATAGAAAACTTATTAAACTCCACAAATGGTACACGCCATTTTCAATCCTCCAAGGTTAAACAATTTACAACGATGAAACAAATTCATCGGGCCCTATACCTATACTACAATATTTGCTACACCCTACAACGGGTGAAGCAATAACAATTCCCAAACCTCGAAATCTTCTATCTGTAATTTCGTGGTTCAAACTTTCGCGTACCTAATCAATGAAACCCCGAAAATCAATTTTCGAATCTAAAACGAAAAAGTCATAATCTGTTGGATCTTTATCCAGGAAGAAAAGAGCGGAAGAGTCGTGGGAAAAATCTACAAATAACACGATATTAGTACTCGTATTTGTGCGCTATTTCCTTTAAATTGCAATCTAAAAGTTTGGAATGCCATCCAGAAGATTTATACTCTTTGTCTACACAAATATTGTACTCTATTTTAGTATGTACTCTTTTATACCAATACGAAGGGCTTACGATAAAAATAAGCCTTGTCCACGTTTGTCTTCTTCTAGAGAAACAGGAAAATAATCTAGCATCTTTAATTTCTCTTCGATACTTTTCAATTCTTTTTAAGAAAAAGTCGAAAATTTGGAAAGATTTGTTTTTCTTACGAACCCTTACGAAAACTTGCATAGTGTTTCAAATGTTTGAATAAAATACTTGAATAAAAAGTAGAAAAAAGAAAAAAGCACGGTTTTAGGGAACACGCGTCAGATGATCAAGATTTACGAGGCGCGAACCTCTGTAACGGTGGCATCGATTTTTAATTCACGAGCACGCTGAGGGAACGTAAACTTGCGGTAAGACAAACGGCCGTCGAACGGGAGAAAAAGAACGATGGCGTGAGTAGCGTGGTCGGAATCGATAGCTTACCTGTGTGTCCTCGAGATATAATTTGTAGCTCGCCTTATGGGGCGAGATACGAAACACCCGGAGCGCTTAAACGGCACAGCATGAGCCAGACACGCATGCGGGCGAATAATTTATTGAAAAACGATACGCCACGCCACCTCCTGCGCTACTTTTCCTTCTTTTTCCTTATTTTTGTTTAATTGTATTAGAATTTTTAATTATACTATTTAACGTTAGAAATATCGAAGGTCCTCGAATTTATTCGCTTTAAAGTTGACACGGAGAATCCTCTTAGAGGGTCAATAAAGACGTTTGTATGTTTCGTTTAAAAAAGTGATAAGCAGTTTTATAAAATTTTGAAGTGGGTACTAAGCGTTGATAAAAATTTAACTCTCGCTAGATATGTATGAAAAAGAAGGAGAATAAAGTTAGACGCATTTGCGCACCCCAGCACGTTGAATTTCGAAACTCTGATCGACCATGTTTCCCGAACATGTTATACATACGAAGTGAACATTAATCACGTGTCTCGTAGCTATAATAGAATATATAATACCGGAGGAAAAGAAGGTTCAAGTAACATTCATGTAAAACTTATACCCTCGCGTAACAAACAATCTCTGTGTGTGTTTGTCGTGCGTTGCCAAACTTTTCTGCGTTCCTTAAGGTTTAAACAAAATTTATAAGACCTTCGTCTCCTATTCTTTCCCTTCCTTCTATCCTTTCTTCCTCTTATTTTCATTTGTTTTTTCTATTCCCAAGAGAAACTCTCCTCTTAGCTTTCCCCCGTCCCATTTTCCTTTTTTTCCGCCCCGTTTTTCGTTTCTTCGCTTCCTTGCTACTCTGCTTCCTTCCCTTTACCCATTTTGTTATCCCAGTTTCTTCCCTTCCTTCCTTTGCTATTTTACTACCCTTTCTCCCTTTTTTATATTCTACCTCCCTTCCTTCCTCCCCTTTCTCCTCTTCTTTCTTATCCCACTTTGCTTTCCTTTCTTTCCAATCTATGCTCTTATAACGCAACCCGTCCCTCTCTATTTCTTTAATTTACCCCACTCTGTCATTGATCGTATAGTAAGGAAAAAATCGCAGATAAATATTCGCAACTATTGAGCAAATTAAAAACAATGCGAACTACAACAATTTCGTCAAACGAACTTCTATCCTCCACAGCCCGCCAACCTCTAAATCAACCTCCGCCCACGACATGCCCCAACAACCTTGCTCAAAGTATGAAAATCAGTCTACCAAATCTCTATAACTAAGTATCATGGTAAAAAGAACCGAAGAAACACGAACGTGATGGAGAAGCGTCTTATAAACAAAACATCTGGGAGCAGTTAGCCGACGGAGAACGGCGTCAAATCGATGGAGCACGCCGGCTATCGGCGGCGCTCTGAGAAATTTTCGGTGGAAAATCGCGCGAGCAGACACGGGAGATGCTGCGTCCGGGACTCGTACTCCGTTATCGATCTTCCAGCTATTCCCGAGGCGGGCACACGGACGATGGATGTGTCTGTGTGCCTTGACTACGGGCGCACGCATAACCCCCGTGGAAAGTTCGCGCCTAACCTGGTCCATTGCAATTCGCGCGAGCGCGACCACGTTGCTTTCTGAATTTGGTGATGTGTGCGTATAGTTGGGAGAAGAAATATGGCGAAGTCGTACATCAAGGAATTAAGGTTTTTCGAGGAGCTAATAATATAAAAAAGAATTTAGAGCGGATGAATTGGAAGATATATATTAGATATATCTTAAACTTGCTGTTATAATTTACTAACAACGTATTGTAATATATATTAGCTTTCTCTATTAGTGTAATAAAATAATAAGCGAACGATTGAGAAGATAATTATCGCTTCATCCTCGAGATTTCCTCGTAGGAAATGACGTAGATGTAATCTCTACTACCAATTAATATAAGAAATATGTCCTTTCTATTTTTCATAAAAGACAAGTATAGGTAATTGCACTAAGTATAATAATTAAGAAGCGAAATTCATAATATTATATGGACTGTTCGGACATATCAATGTTACAAACACTTTATAAAATTTACTTATGGAAGTCATTTGTTTCTTGGGAATTGAATATTAGTCGCGTATTTACATACGTAAGTATTTGACTACGCATTTTCCTGAATCTCTCTCGAACCACATTGTAAAAAGCTTAATATCGGATCAATTTTATGACTTCGCTATATCGATTCCAGCAGCTATACGTAAATTTGGATGTGTATACGCGGGACAGACCGTGACCGTGTGGACGTGTACACGTGGATGGGAAACACGAGGATGCGCTTATGGGGCGATGCTCGGAGTGATTTGTGTTTGGCCCGTTTGGGTGGGAATACTCTACTGACTGGCGTGTTTGGGTTAAGGGATTAGAAGTTGGGGATGAACACGGATGACTTAGATCTCGTTGATATTGGTTCCTTCGATGTTCCTGGTATCATTGGTGATTGGAAAGTGGATGAGGAAAGTAAATTTTCAGGGGATATATCACAGAAGGTTTTCGTGTGTTTTTATTGTGTTAAGAAACAAGCGTAGGCTTTGATGTTGACGATAATATTGCATCAATTGAAAGCAGAAAAATCGAGGGGGAAGTTAAATTTAGGGACTGTGTAGGATTACGAGGGGAGTGAACCTGCTTTTTATTGAAAAATATATGACGATATCGAGTCTAAAAATTGTAACCTTCCTCAACGTTGTAATGTACGTTCCTAAGTATTTCAGAATTTTTAAATATTTATTTTACGAAAGTAATAAAAATTCTTACCAATATTTATGTAATCTCACATAACTGAAAGAAGAATAAACTACCGTGAAATATCGTTCAGATTTTTAGCTGTTTGAAATAGTAGTTGGTCCGATACGAAGAATTTGTTAAGTTCTTACGTTCGATCTTCTTAATTGAATTCTTTTACTTTTCCCGACTTTTTGTGTCATGAATTTTATATTAATTATGAAGTATGAATTCTTCGTTCGGTTTTGTTTGAATAAGAAATAGATATTTATAAATACCTACGAATAAAATGAATATTAACTGTATTGAAATAAAAATACTATCGTACGTACATACTTATTTATTTCTATTACGCCATTTTAACCACGACATACCCAGTCCTTTTATATTACCTAAAATAATTTAATTTTTTCTTTATTTGAAATCTAAATCAAATATATCGGACAAATTCGTGGATTACTATTAGCTAATTGTCAAAAGACATGTAAGCTACGATTATCCATACATGGTATAGTCATCCTAACATATTCCATATCGGTGTTTCTACTCTTAAATACAACAATATCAAGTAGCCAAGGTCTCGCGCCACGTCTGACCCAAGCCGGATACATTCTACTTAGCCGAGCAGATCCAATGATGTAACTCTCTTCGATACGTGGCTCCACGCAAAGACAACCAAAACTATACGTAGATTTCCAATTGTCACCTGTCACACACGATACATCCTACCCCGTGCATACCCATTCCCATCCCCTTCCTCGGAATCAAGCAAAAGACGTCACTGTATCATCCCCATACAAACACACGCAAACACAATAATTCCTACTCTATCCATACACGCATCATGGCAAACAAACTCGTACACATAACGCTCCTACAAAAAGAAAATACACAGCTATAGACGTAACATCCATGACACGAGACCTACATACTCTCACACAAAGACACGAGCTAACGTTTCCCAGCTTGATACACGATTACACTCGGAAGCCAGTGAAAAGGCGATCACCGACGAATCTGTACGCACGTACACACTCAACAACGTACATACTCTCACTGACACATCGCTAATACAGAAACAACGATCGATGTGTGAGTTATTCAAACACAAAGGCGGAGAGAAACGCGACTCGTCATGGACAGAGACTTCCACGGTGGAAGATCGGAGCTGGCGCACCAGTTTCCGCGTTCCAGCGGCGCACAAGCGCACATACGAGCACACAGACACAGCAGAAGATACACGCCCACGCGTACATCCACCACGAACACGAAGAAAGGCTCGTGTTTCACCAACACCTCGTCGGCTAGCCTGGCTTCAGTAAGCTCGGAGCTTTCGACCGGTCCAGTCGCCTTTCCCTTCGATATTCACGGTTGTCTCCTGCGTTATCTAGTCGATCGTACATACTATCGACGACATGTGCGTGACCAGCCCATGATTCACCGTACGATTATCGTCGATAAGAGTGGAAAAATACGCGGCTATTTTCTACCGAGATTCTTCGCCATGTGAAAAGCCACCGATAAGAGACGATTATAGAGAATTCTAGGGATGGACTAGCCTAACGCCTTCTTTAAAAGCCACGTATCTCTCCTCGTCTTTGTTATATTTGTATTTGGAATGCTTCCTTCGTGAGACATTAACGAGAAACGACTAATTTTATTGTCCAAGTCTGTTTTAACTCTTAGATGTATTTATAGGTGACACAGTGTGTGCTTTCGATTAAGAAGCTGCATTGAAAAATTGGGTGAATAAATATATTATCGATCGATGAGAGTAAATGATTAGTTTAGAACATCAGCGATCTCGATTTGACTAACGTGAAAATGTATAAATTGTTCGCTAGTGAAACGAAGATTGAATGAAAATTATAGATTATTAAGGAGATTATTCGAAGGAAATTGTTTCGAAAGGATTACATGGAAGGGTGGATCGAGCGTCGGTTACATGAGGTTAGATAAGTTTAGGTGAAGGATCGGTTGACGCAGTGCACGAACGTAGTCGAGGCTGGTGACACTGTTCCGGGAGCACCGGCAGCGGGATCATGAAGAGCAGGACGGACAGCATGCACGATGCAACGAGGACCGCCTCGAGATCGATTCGAAGACCATGGGATCAGCTAGATTACTATAACGGAAAGCGGATAGTGACGTGGATGCCTGTCGCACGATTTGCTCGGGCTTGATTTCTATCTGGCTTTAGTTTAAATCGGAAAACAATTGTCTATCGAAGTTGATTGTCGCTCAATTAGAAACGCTACTATTTGGAAGCTTGGAAACGAAGATTCGAAGATTTGAGAATCAGATTGCGATTGAGTTTAAGAACGTATTAATAATTGGGAAATTAAGAAAGGAAAATAAGTCCGATTTATATTAAATTAAACGAGAGGAAAATGAACGTTGAATATAAGCTGACGATTTGGAATTAAGATTAGTCGACGATTGACTATAAACGACACTCATTACTGGAGGTTCTTGTAAGTTTAGAGCGAAGATTTTGAGAGGTGTACATGAAGTACTCTGGCAGTGCATTACGAAATCAAGAGCGAAAGAAGCGAGTTGTGATTTGAAAAAGATCATCGATGTCTGACTAAAAACGATCCTCCCTACTGAGAGATTTTCTCAAGATTACTAGTTTGAAAACTAGTCAACCAACGTCTGACTAAAAACATAATAATTATTAACATAAACATTAGAAAGTTTGAACAATCACAAGGTAGTTTCATAACTGTGCGTTACGAAGCGAAAAATGGGGGAAAGTAAACTTGATGTCTGATTTACTTCAACCAGAATTCGAAAACGGGTGTCGATAGATGCCTATTTTAAAACGATATCTCTCACAAGTTTGAAACGAAGCTTGAAAGGTTTGAGATAGTTGGGAAATATATAAGGAAGTCGAGAAATAAGCATTTTTATCTCTGATAGACTTACTCCAGCTAGAATTCAAAAATGGTTATCTATTGACGTTTAATTTAAAAATCATACTTTTTACAAGTTTGAAACAAAGTTTGGAAGATTTGACGTAGTTTGAAAACATATTACTACTACTACTAAAGAGAGGAATAAACAAGTTTAATTTCCAATTTAACTTAACGAACCTCCATCGACGTTTGACTAGAAAAGATACAATCTACCAAGTGTTTGTATAAGTTTGAAGCGAAGATCTAAAGATTTCGGCAGCCACAAGACGTCTGAGAACGAAGTAAGTTCCATTTCCAATTTGCCTAAACTACGATTCGAAAACGAGCATCGATCAGTGTCTGACTAAAAAGGGCCCCTCTACTAACGAACGTTAGAAGGTTTGAGCCGTCCACGATAAGATCTGTTACGAAACCAAGGTATAAAAGAAGTAAGTTTTCACAGAAAAATTGTGTCTAACTACGGTAGATTGAAAATTCAAGGATAAAAGCCTCAAAAAAACGTACTACTTGTAACTGCGGATAGTTGTCCAACTAGAAATGGTACTTCACAGTATCCAAGTATTTTGAATATTCGGGAGAAAGATTAAATTCCCATTGGAAAATAAAGATTATTCGTGGTCTAATCAAAAACACTACTTTACATTAAAATTTTTCATACGGAATAAAAAGTTTCATTCTACAATAACTTTTAAAATATCAAGAAGAAAGAAACGTACTTTTTAGAAGAAAGAAGCTAAAAGTAATGAAATCAAATTAAGAATCACATTATCCACTAAATTTTCTGAAAATGGATCTTAAACTTTCTACATGTTATCGTGAATTTGTCACAAAATTAAGAATTCCGGAACAAGATCGGGATCCTAAATATTAATATAAAAGTAACAATAAAAATTAAAAATCAAGCAATGTCCGATCAAAAGGGATCTTTTCTACTGAATTCTCGTTAATTCTCGTATTCTGAATATCAACGAAACTAAAGAAGAGGGAAGACATCGACTCGAAGTTAACTTTGGGAGATCGTTACGTCGATTCTTCGCTAAGTTATTATTAAGGATCGAAGAAAACGGCCGGATGCACAAACGATTAATTCTCGGCCCAATGAAGATCCAGGGATGCAGCAAAAACCAACGGTGCATACTTAAAGGACGCCGTTGAAGAGGACGAACTGTTAAAGAGTCGTCGACGTAGCCTTGTCGATCTCTTTCACAGTATAATAATAATATCAACGTACTTCAATCAAACACAACAAAAAATTAGCAATTCGACTATCTACAATAATCTTATCGAGGCTCCACGTTGATCAAACAAAGGCGCTCTTCGATGAAATCCTACCTTTAAATGTTATATAAGGAAGATATTGTATCGGAGATAGGATTTTTTTTTAACTTTCGTCGAAGGAGGATGCAAAGATTTGAGAAGAAAATTGTTGATTAAGCACCGGTGAGTTTTGGAATTTTTTTTTAAATTCTTTCAAACTTCTCTTACACAAAGAAAAAGTTAAGAATTAAATTAAAAATTGTGAATATAGGAGTAAATTTTAGAGAATTGTGTAAAAGTTCTCTCAAAAGTTGTTTAAAATTCTTTCCTCTTTTTTAAAAAATGGGGAGAATTAAGAAAAAGTGTAAATGAAAGAAATGTTGGGTTTCTTCGTTTCTCATAAGATTGTGGGAGGAGGGAGTTACAAAAGGGTAGTGTCGCGGACAAAAGTAGACGTCGATGTAACGGATGGTCGCGTCGTTCTTCGCTGCAAACGGTTATTTTCGGAAAGACGTAGCATGGGGACGACGAACGGCCCGTTGAATATCAAATCGCGCAATTTCATAATTCTGCGATTAGACGTGAATTTCCCGTGAGAGTCGTTCCGTTCGATCCTTGGGGGATGGAACGAGATAGGACGAGTCTCCAAGTTACACAAGACACGTTCGCGATGAAGGATAGCACGATCCCTTTTCATAACGCTTTTCTACGTGGGAAAGGAGATTCAGAAGATTGTTAAAAAAATTCGTAAAAATTATTAAAATGTAACAAAATTAAATTATGAAGTATGAATCGTAAAAATGATTGTATGCTGTAAATAGTCTATGCATAATTCTATATGTTTAAACAACCGTAAAAAGAATTCTACGTATAAATCATATATATATATATATATATATTAATATGTATGCACGGGCATCTTATTTCTAAATTATATCGTTAAAAATCATTAAAAAAATACAACAGAAGTATTTCCATCGAAATATTATTTTCTACAATTCTTTATACTACTCTTATTGCGAGAAAACTTATAAAAATAGTTCCGCAATAGTACCTCCCAAATTCTCGTATCATTTTCCATGTCAAAAAAAGCTCACTAACTAAAATTCATACTGATAGCGCATCAAAAAATCAAAACACAATTTTTCGAAAAATCTATTATTCTTTTCAAAAGTTGCCTCGTGCGAATAATGAAAAGCTGTTAAAAAATACCTCATCACGTACAAAGGGTTCATCACGTCTATTTACAACTTTACTTTTAATCGTCTGTCTCCCGCGAATTTCATAAGTTTCATGAATACAGAAACGGGGTGAGCAAAATACAACGGTGAATTCTGTTATCAAGAATGGAAAGGGGGCGAGGGGACGCGGGTAGCGACATTCTGAGCGAAAGGAATAACTAACTGGTTTCAGGCTTGGTGTCTCTGGGACTCGCAGCACGGTCCGAAAAGCCCGTAAAGTTTAACAAAGCGAGGGGGTTACAATGCGAAGTGTCCTCTCACCTCGTTCTTCCGAGGACTCCGCACGTTAAAGCCTTGCAGCGCAGCTATACCATCGTGCTCAATGCTAATTAATTCAGACGTAAGATGATATGGAGTCTGAAGACGAGGTGGACGAAGAGCTGCCGGAGGTGAAACACACAGAGGTACGATAATCCCACTAAAAAAGATGCAAGAAAAAGAGAAATGAAAGAAAATGAAGAAACAAAGGATGACGAGTCAAATTATTTAATAATTACTATTAATTAATTATGTTATGTTTATTAACTTATCAAGGACCAAGCAGAGAAATAACGAGTGAAAATGAAGAAAATATTATTAAAAGACATAAATACTTAAATGGTAAAAAATTTTAAATGCAGATAATTAGTGAATATACAATAGTAATCATCGATGAACAAGTTTAAAGCGAAATGACATGGTGAATAAATTACATGCTGAAAACTAAAAAGTAACTACGTATTAGGGATTCTCATAAACGGTTATTGTAAACAACTAGAAGAAGTTATAAAAATGATACTATAAAGATTGTAATATGATATTAAAAAAATCACATAGGTGGACCGGAATGATAACTTAAAGAAGTTCGAGACAATGAAAATTTCAACTAAACCAATGTCCTCGAAGACGGCAGAGCGAAGCAAGTGTCACCTGGTGTGCTCGCTGAATCCCGAGCAACTGGAACCACCCGTTGTCCCCTGCAATGATTCTAATAAGACGAAGACGCAGGAAGAATCAAAATTACCTTTAAGCACCAGCATCAAGACTGATACGAAGGACGGTGAAATTGTCCTGAAGGACAGGATATGCAGGGGCAAGAGGATCACCTGCCAAGATACGATACACGAGTACGACGAGGACGATAGTCTCACTATGGAAAAAGTTGGCAGGTAAGTAAATATTTTGTTCTTATACTTGAATATTGTTCATTATCGCTAATCTATACATTTATTTTATAAAATTTCATGTTGCTTTTGAATATTTTATTTCTTAACGTGGATCGGCATATTAATAAATATCGTAGACAGAAAGCTAAAAAAAAAGTGCATCTTTATTACGATATTTTTCCAAAAAGGTACCTCGAGGCGCATCCGGACGCGGCGGAGGCCTGGTTTCGCGAGAACGCGAGCCTCGAGCTTCGTCAACGACTTCAGGGTATAACTGTGGTTCAAACCAAATCACCACTGAAGAACATACACCAACAGGAGAACCTTCTGAGTCGAAGCAAACGGAACAGTGTCACCTCTGACCTGTTCCAGAGTTGGCTGGCCTCCAGTTCACCGGCGAAACGCAGTAGAAGTCCCAGCAGGTAACTTAACATCTTTTTAGTCTTTTCTATTTTAAAAACTTTTTAATCTTTTCGACGTTATACGTAAATATTCAAAGAAACTTGTGCCCGAGGACTATGAATATTTTTTAAATAAACAAATACGTTCTGCCTCGTTTAGGTATCTATTGTACTTAGATTACAGTTACTTATTCCCTATAATTACGTTTATAAAAATATTGCGATTTCCATAAATATCTTTAATATACTAAGAATGAAAATTTATTAAAAAAAAAATTAATTTTTACTTTAATTCGCCCTTATCATCAACGGTTTGCTAAAGAGTGAAAATGTTCATTCGTAGAACGAAGAAAAAATCAGAATACCTATAAGATATGATCGTGTATGTTAAATCCAGGACTTACACCTCGTTGGTAGGACGAAGAGAAGAGCTCAACAGGTTGGATGAGAGCGATTTGTTCATGGAGTTGATCAGGGATGTGGCGAATGAGCTGGATATCAACGTTCTTTGTCATAAGATCCTTGTGAACGTCGGCCTGCTCACGCATGCCGATCGTGGAAGCCTTTTTCTGGCTAAAGGACCTCTGGAGGATAGATATTTGGTTGCAAAATTGTTCGATGTGACGCAAGACACTGAATTGGAGGAAGCCATTCAAAGGGCGAAGAACGAAGAGATTAAGATTCCTTTTGGAGTTGGAATTGCTGGCTATGTAGCTCAAACTAAGGAAATCATCAACATCAAGGATGCTTACAAGGTACACATAAGAAAGAGATTCGATGAATCAGTCTTCGATAAAATAGTAAAGGGATTAAATTTTCAAATATAAGAAGAATTAATTAATTAATTAATAAGTAGGATGTTAAGGATAAGGATGGTTGACAATTTTAAAAGATAAAGGAAAAAATTCTGAATAAAAACATTTCTAGGACAAAAATAAATAGTTGATAAATGTTCCTTTCTAGGATCCAAGGTTCAATAGTTCCATCGATATGAGAACGGGTTACAAGACAACGTTAATTTTATCTATGCCTATCTGTAATTACGAGGGAGACGTGATTGGTGTTGCACAGATTATAAACAAGACTAATGGTAGTAACGAATTTACCGATAGAGACGTGGAGGTGTTCCAAAGGTTAGCGAACGTTGCCACTAATTAAAAGTAAAAAGCAACATTACGGGTTCTACGTTATGCCAAAGAATTACGTTAAACATTTTCTATCGCGGATACAGATTACAGACTATCAGACGATAATCTAATGGCAAATGAAACAAATAAAGACGAGACAAATAAAATAAGATGGAAAAAATACAAAATACTTATCGTTGAATATTGTAGTACAATAGCTACCTATCTTTGAAATAAATTAAAAACATCACGACATACATATTCTACGTCTGTATGAAAAAACTAATTACAGGTACCTAACATTTTGCGGAATCGGAATACAAAATGCACAACTTTTCGAGTTATCGGTGCAAGAGTACCGAAGAAATCAAATTCTGCTGAATCTTGCTAGAAACATATTCGAAGAACAGAACAATCTGGAATGTTTGGTCACGAAGATAATGACCGAAGCGAAGGAACTTCTAAAATGTGAAAGATGTGCCGTGTATCTTCTAGATCTTGACTGCGGCGAGGCAGTAAGTTCATTCGAATAATCAACCTCAACGTGTGTCTAAAGTAATTAAAGTACGATATAGATTTCTGACGAATTTCTAATTTTCTCTACTCGGTTGTTAAATAGAACATAGAATAAGTAAAGCTGTGAGAAAGGCGAGGATTTCTCGAGCCCTTTGAGAGGGTAGGCGAGGAGCGTAATAAGAGATCCTAAGTTTCGTTTCAGGGACACCTCGAAAAGATCGTCGAACGACCGGGAAAATCGACGCAAGAGTGCCGGAAACCGCTGTCGAGGAGAGAGGTGAGTGACACCGGCAACGTGTTGCTCGAGTTCGTAAGTCTGATCATCTTTTTCTTCTTTCCTGGCGGCTCAGAGTAACAACATCGAGATGGAGGATATTTTCCAACAACACGTGAGTAAATCTCTTGATCTTTGAACTTATCAATACCGTTTAATATTCTTAATTTTTCATTTTCCTTTCGCGTCGAAATTTCTCTTTTTATGCCTAGGCATTGAACGATGCAAATAAATTTACTACGATCTTCGAGATGGACAACGAGACTCAGGAAGCTAAAGTCTACAGACCTAGCGGAAGCGATCTATCGAATCCTCTGGGGCAGATCGCAAGATACGTCGCTGCTACTGGTCAGATCTTAAATATTGGAGACGTGACCACATGGCTGAAGAAGGACGTTGTTCAAGCTGGCAGTGGACCCATCAAGAGTATCCTTTGTATGCCAATAGTTAATGGACAGAGAACTGTGATTGGCGTTGCTCAATTAATCAACAAGGTTGTTCTTCATTTTCTTTTATATCAAATACATTTATACTTTTTAGTTTCCATGAGTGAGAATCTTTGATAATTAGAGTGATTATCTTCTATTTTTTATTAAAAAAGAATAGTTTTTTTTTTATTAAAATTAAATAGTTTACGATTGAAAAATCCAATATTTACGAGGCTCGCTATCGATCTACGAAATCTAAAGTAAGTTTAATTATCGATAAACTGTTCTACAGGACAACGGAACATCCTTTACGGACTCGGACGTATCGATCTTCGAGGCGTTCGCCATTTTCTGCGGCCTCGGAATCCACAATACCCAAATGTACGAGTCAGCTTGCAAGCTGATGGCTAAGCAGAAAGTAGCTCTTGAATGTCTCAGCTACCATGCGACAGCTAGCAATGACGACACGTTGAAATTAACTTCTGAAACGATACCGTCCGCGGAATGCTATAATTTGTACAGTTTCACTTTCATTGACTTCGATTTGACCGACGAAGATACCTGTAGAGCTACAATTAGAATGTTCAAGCAATGCGACCTCATCCAAAAATTTCATATCCCCTACGAGGTTCTCTGCAGATGGGTTCTCAGTGTCAAGAAAAATTATAGGTAAGAAAATTGTTAAATTAATTAAAGTATGTTACATGATACCCCAAAAGTAAATGGTTTTGGAAATATTGTCAACAGAGTCTTCCCTAATTAACTATCGAAATTATTATAAAAATTGCATTACAACTTATGAAACGCCGTAACAAGATTATGAACAATTGGATTGCAGATGTTTATGTATTTATAAAATATTTAAATATACGTATAAAAATATACATAATGCACACAACATGCGAAATATTCAAGATGAAGTACTCGTTATAATGTTTATACAGCGAATCAAATTTCTGTCTAGATCGCATTTCCTTTTATTTTATAATTTGCACAACATCCACAGTCTAATAGTAATGCCGAGACAAAAATGAATGAAAATGTATATTAAAGTAACTTGTGGAACCTGCTGTAGCATGGAAATTTCTTGACTATTTTTAGACCGGTCAAGTACCATAATTGGAGGCATGCGCTAAACGTCGCCCAGACGATGTTCGCCATGCTGAAAACCGGCAAGATGGAGCAGTTCATGACAGACCTTGAAATTCTTGGACTCCTAGTCGCTTGTTTGTGTCACGACTTAGACCATCGAGGAACCAATAACGCGTTTCAAATGAAAACAGAATCGCCATTGGCTATTCTCTATTCGACAAGTACTATGGAACATCATCATTTCGATCAATGTGTCATGATCCTGAATTCGGACAGCAATAACATCTTTCAGAGCCTGTCTATGGAAGATTATAGGAAGGTGATGAAGGTGGTTGAAAGTGCAATACTTTCTACTGATTTGGCCGTTTATTTTAAGAAGAAAAATAGATTCATGGAGCTGATCGATGAGGGAGAATTCGATTGGCAGAGTGAGGAGAAGAAAGAATGTAAGATTAATTTATCAATGATTACCGTGAAAGCTAGTAATTCACCTATATACCATTTACCTATATCCTCTGTTTCCTCTACCGTATGTATATCCTATAATATGACGAAAGATAGATCTGAAGAGTGGTTTCGGTTGATCTGTATTAATGCGATATCATAAATAGTGAAAATGAAATTTGTAGTTGAAACTTTAATAACTGGTGTTCTGTACCGACAGGGTGACATCAAATTTAATATTTTATTATTTCTTTATAATAGAGAGAAATCTAAGAAGTAAATATTACTCTATTCCCATAATGTCTCCGAATTTGACGTCTAATTATGTATGATTTTCTATACTCGTGGAAAAACTAAATCTAGAACACACCTATTCCCTTATACCCAGTATACCCAGAGGTGATATCCAGTAAAATAAATTCTAGGAGCCTTAAATCCATAGTGCGCTAAATTCAATAGACACCAATTTTCCTATATCTATAGTAAAATCAAATCTCGAAGTCGTATGTATATGTACTTGGGTATATAGTACTTCAGATTCGACATCCTACTATATTTATAATAAAATCTATCCTACTTAACAGCTAACGGTCAACCTAACTCTACATTTCTAACATTGCCTAACCCAAATTCTCATCCTTCGATTTCCACTTTCTATTTTCAGTGCTATGTGGAATGATGATGACGGCGTGCGACGTGAGCGCCATAGCAAAGCCTTGGGAAGTACAACACCGCGTGGCCAAGCTAGTCGCCGATGAATTCTTCGACCAGGGTGATCTAGAACGTCTTCAGTTAAATCAACAACCAGTGGCCATGATGGATCGTGAAAGAAAGGACGAACTTCCCCAAATGCAAGTTGGTTTCATCGACGTGATATGTCTGCCTTTATACAAGGTCCTCTCAGACACTTTTCCATGGATCATGCCTCTCTATGAAGGCACCATGGAAAATAGGCAACATTGGCAAGACCTGGCTGAAAAAGTCGAGATGGGTTTGACATGGATTGATCGTGACACCATTGACGAGCCTGTAGAAGAATTCATTTCTTATGAACCCAAGGACATAGAGTTCACTGTCACGACCTTGAACTGTGCTCACGTAGACAGAAAAGAAGTTGCAGAAAAATCCACGTTAGGAAGATTCGCTTCTTTAAGAAAAGGAGGTCGAACATTAACCAAAGGTGTCAGACATCGAATCAGTAGGTCACTTTATGCTAGAAGCACACCTGAAGATGCTGCAAGATCGAAAGCTTTGATACCTGACAGAAAGAGTCGGAACAAATTATGTTTGCTCATTTGACGGCTTACGTCCACCACTCTTGAGAGCATACCGGAATGATGAAAGAAAAATAGGAAGATTTTATGAAGAATTTAAAATTTTCTTAAAATTAGCTCTGGTGGACTTTGATAGTGTCTACTGGCTAATTTATACTAGCTTGCAACTAGTTATTTACGAAAGAATAAAGATTACCTTGAGCTCTTGATGTTCATAGAAGATTTTGAAGAATCACGGTAATCGAGATTGTTAATAGAATTATAGAGATAACAGAAGACTAATGGAGAGTAATTCATTGAGAATGAAGAACTAAATTCTAGAGCATATAATGACTGTATGTATAGTGGAGCAAGAAAGAAAAGTTCATAGAACGTTTTGGAAAATTGTAGTAATCGAAATTGTTAACGGAGCGACGAAATCATTCGTTAAATAATGGACGACGGTAAAAATGAAACTTCTAAATGACTGTATAGCGAAGATACGAAGCAATGAATGCCTTGAAAAATCAAAAACTATCAAAGTAACATGGAACTGAGATTTCCTTGAACGAAGAAAATATTTAAGATCACAGAGTGAAAGCTGAAAATGGGAGCTTGCGGATTTCATTCCAAGACTGTCGAGTCTTTAGGTGGGAAGTTAGACGAATAGTCGATGGCTAGGTAGATAAACTGGTGATGAGTTAAGCAACCTTCATCGACTTTTACCATTCAGAAAAAGAAACGTAATGTAGTCGACGATGGTACGAATTCAATTTTGACAATCTTTTTTGTATTACATCTCGATACCTTATTAGGATAATTCCAGAGATATAGAATCGATGAAAAATGGAAGAATGGACCTCGCGATTTATAAAATAGAAAAGAAAAGAATAGTTGGAAGATGGGCATTTTTATATATCAATGGAAAGCAGACGAAAAATACAGAAAAAATAATGAGAAATATGTACCCAAATGATAGGCATTTTTATATTCCAAAGAAAATGGGGAAAAATAGGGAAAATTGTAAAAGAAAAAATGAAAGCAACAGAAAATGTTGGAGTCTCGATGCATTCTCGACACATTGCATTTCGATTCCACGCGTTTCTAAGATAGCGCCGAGAATCAGTCAGCGATAAAGATATGTACAAGGCAAATTGATGCTTACGAATCGAATTAACGATTCAATTACGTCATTCAGCCACACCAAAAATTGCGTCTATGACGCAGAAAATAAATACGCGATCTCGCATTCTGCAATTCAAGGATGTGACTCGCAATCTTATTTTTGTATTTTTCTCTTTTTTTCTTCTTCTTCCTTTATACATATCTTTCCTGGTGTCAACAACTTATCATTAATCCTAGTATCTTTCCTATTTTCTGTTGTTTTAATTAATATTCAGAGGATGATAAGCCAGGAAAAAGCTCAAAAAGAATTCGATGAATCTTTTGTTTCATTAAACTATTAAGTATTTATGATTGAATCGTATGGCATCCTTGTCACAGATGGTGTTGTGCAAAATAGATATTTTCTTGATGAAACAAAAAGACACAAGCGTGATACAAGCCTGGCCGATCCGTGCTAATAATACGTACAAGTATCAATTAATTATTCAGGATCGTTCGAGTGAGGCATTAAAAAAAAAAAAAAAAATGCAAATATGTGAATACAGCGACAAGAGTGAGACTGGTTTCTAGTCTTTTGATATAGCCACTGTGTACGAACATGCCTGTCAGAGACTATCGCACACGAATAAATAAAATCTGAATGTGCTCAAAATGTTTTACGCTTCTTCTGCCTTTTCTTTATCCCCTAGAAATAAATTTATCTTAAATTAAACAATTTATAGAAATTGAAAAAAATTAAGTAAAAAGTATGAAGTATGGAAAGAATATGATAGAATCTAATATTTATATACTTGATTCTAGGAAAAATACAATAGTATTGAATTTTCGACATTCAAGGGACATCTTTTTTGATGAATGAAAACTTCACAATTTTTTATTGCGAGTCATTGATTATTTATGAAATTTTCATCTTTGGTAAATATTGTGATTCATTGATAATCCACTACGAAAATTTCACACTTGACGACTATTATAGATTATCAATAACTCGTGAAAATATTATTTATGATAAATATTAATTAATTAGTTTATCAATGCCTGAGAGAGAAATTTTTTTCGTAATTATTGTAAATCGCATAGGAATTTTCATTTTCAGCGACTATCGTGACCCACTGATGACCTATGAACAAGATTTATAAGTGACCAGCGACCCACGATAACCCCAAAAAGTTGTATTAAAATAATCTCATTTTAATTTCAAAGAGTAGTCCTTTGGCTCCGTGACTTTTACGCAGCTTTTTATTATTAAAACATTTAGAAATTACACTCGAACGATGGTGTCCTTTACACAATAACGAATCATCAAACGTTTTCTTTTTTTCTTTTGGTCCTACAATTAAATTAAGTATAACAAACGGTTTCCCCTTATCATCTTTTTTCTCTTGATACTCCGTGTGTCGACGATTTAAATTCGCTATTTACATATTTATGCAACGTTTGATTGCATAGTAAAAGAAAGAAAGAGGAGCCTGACACGCGTAACACTACGACACTGTTCGACAATTATTTTCATTTTTTTTATAAGACAAAAAATGTGTTCCTTATGTTAGAGATTTTCATTTGTTTAATCTCATTTATAATTCATTCACTTAAGAAACATAAGATAGATAGATAGATAGATAGATAGATAGATAGATAGAGAAACAGAGAGAGGAAGAGAGAGAGAGAGAGAGTATGTCGAGGCAGTGGCGCGGCTATTTGGCAAGACTCTTTCACCTTGTCGTACAATTTATGTGGAGCAGGCTCCATTTATGATCACCGTGATCAAGGACGAGACCGAGTTTTACCCTAGAAAATGAATGCTTAATCTCCTCGTGACACGGATAAGTATACATGGGCGCTAAAACAGCCATCGAAACATCTCGTAAGAAACGATATACTCGTTAGTCAATGTTATAAAGAAGAAAAGTTTCGAGGCTTGTCGATTGAGATCATATCATAACGTTCTATCGGAAAACGAATACAAAAAACCATAAAGAATCTGTGAGAAAGTCGAGCACACGGTTTGCAAGATTTAATAAGAAAAATTCATTTAAGTCTCGCGCGAGTTCGTAGAAAAATATAAAAACAAAAGAATCACGCATACAATGCGATTATAATTATGTATAACCAGCATCATCCAACTAAGTGCATGTGAGTCGCGGTTCATCCTTGATCACAATGCTCGCACCGTCACATTGATTCGGTATAATATAATCTACTTTTTAATTAATCATCTCTTTCGTAATTCACCTTTTTTTTCCGTTTTCGTCTCTTCTTTTTTCTTTTTTATCTTCTTTTTTGTACAATTTTCATTTTTAGCCAATCCAACGGAGATTTCTCTGAGCGCAAATACTTTGTGCCAGCAATTTCGATTTTTCGATCTGATTTGACTAATTAATTACTCTGTTAATAGAGAGGTGTCACATCCACGGTAAGTGAACACCTGGGCTTGTGACGTGTGTCGTGTTCACAGGTTCAATGAGTAAAACTCACGAGATATGGTCACTGAACAGAAGCATCGTGGAAGATATAACGCGAAGAATAATTAAGCTTAAACGAAGTTGAACAAAGCGTTTTAAGCTTATAATGACGAGAATAAATGTTTCTCAGTACTTGACGATGATGCTGAATCAAATTCAAAACCAAATTGAATTTGGAACCATTCAACTAAGAAATGGAACTCGAATTTGATTCACATACACTGTCTGTTAAATGCAGATGACGATAAAATTTTTAAACAAACAGTAAAAATCTTTTTAAACATTCACTCGATATACAAAGAAACTGGGCATGTGAGTAAAATCTGTGTAAATTTTTCTGGTCTTATGCATTTGATGAATAAAACACACTCCTTAGTAAATACACACCCAGATACTTTGCATCGATTGTTTACACTGGCATTGTTATATGCATAGAAAATTTAACGCCTTGGCCTTGGTACGCATCCACGATTTGTCCAAACTCAGTGCTGAACACTAGATACAATAATTTCAATTGATCAAAAACATACATGCAAAGAAAGAGTAATCGTGTTTTTGTTTTCAAGACAAACCCTGTGTAAGTGTACTTTTGGTACTGTTATTTCACGATCGAAAGTCTCACGAAGTGTCAATGAAATTCGTTACATTCCATCAAATGGAATAAACAAAGCTTTCCTTAGAACAAACTTACATTGTACTATATCAAAGAAGTCAACTTTTGTTCGTGTTATTTAACAAAAACGTTGCATGTATGTTTACAGTATCATTCACTGGAAATGTGAACCATTTTCCTTTATTCTGTGAATCTCTGTAAAATTCACATTGCATTAACTAAATTGTACGGTACGATTGGAGTTTGAACAAAATTTATGTCCAGAGACACTCATCAGCTCATATAAGTTTTGCAATCCCAACAAAGTGGCAGAAGTGCTCGGATCACATAAAGAACTCCCTGGATCGGCTAATGTGCAGTCACGATGCAGGCCTGTCCAATACTGAAATTTCTATTAGCCTAAGACCACGCATTACAGGATCTGTTAGTAACAACCCACGTGGCTTATAGACTCTGTCATTTTGTTCACTAACAAACTTTGCCACTTTTCGTAAACACTTTTCATAATGAGTCTCTGTGCATATATAAATTAGATAACCAGTGAGGCAAGCCAGGCAACCTTCGCAGTATGTGGAACAACTGGCTCGTTCAGCTTCTGCGAAGTAGTTGTTCAACTGATTGATTGTATACTCGAACGACTGTCTGTCCAGCTAAATTGAAAAATAAGATAGCAAAAACATGTTCCATAAATGTGAAATAAATTGGTTTGTTACTGCCTATGAATTCACTAAATTCACTCTTCAAAAATTAAATTAAAACAAAGCATATTATTATGTTTCTGCAACTGCTGATCCTATAGTAGATTTATATAAAAGATTTGAAAATAAAAAGCACAAGAAATTATTAAAAAAACACATACATTGTTGATAAAATAAATCTTATATAGAAGTAACAATTTTTAAAATATATAATTTAATAATTAAACAGACAATTACACAACTTAAAGATTAAACAGAGACAACCAAGAAGATAACTCAAATGGTCGACATTTTATGAATAAAACACATAAATAAAATTTTTTAAATACATACTCTGCTTTCTAATTCTGTGGGAAACTGTGTTTGGAACTTAACCATAGTGCCTTCACTGTAGTCACGTTGTATAAAAACTTTCTGACAATTCGGAGGAGGCCCCCCACCTGCTTGCCCTCGACCAGCTGACATATCCTCCAGGGGTGTAAGGGCAGCGTGATTGCCCTACAAAAAATAATCCCAATAAACATTGTACCAAACTCTTGCACAAAATCAATTTAAAACTCAAAATTTCCTCTTTTATCACTCTTCTCACCTTTACTTCTGGTTCGCATGTCGAACACATTTTCGTTTGTCTAACCACAAAACCGCACCCAAACTACTTTATCGAAAATCATTTGTAATAAATCTGAAGTCTATCGACAATCGATTAAAAACGATATCGTACGGTGTTCGATATTCAAAGTAAATGGAACATGAAAGAAAGTGACGAAAGAAACATCGTACCATACAGACCAATAGTAAAAGAAAGTAAGAAAAACCGAGACAAAATGTGGACACACTTACCAATGGCATTTTAAGCTTCGTCTTGACGATTTGATAAAACAGATTCGTTGAAAATAATCTCGACTATTTAGTCGGACGCGAAAAAGAGAACGAGGGAATAAGGATGCAACATACAACTGATCACTGAACCATGGATTTTCATTGGAAAACCACGGAGGACAGTACTCTGACTCTGACTGACCACGGTCGTATACACAGGTCTAGCAACTCCCGTAAGGGAAGTAAAGCTCTTAATGTCGTAAGGTGTGCTTCACAATCGACCGCTGACCATAGAGCGCTGCAATCGTTTTGTTAAGTGAAAAGACTTTTAGCTACATTTCCAAATACTGAAATTATTGAATTACATACAAATATTTAGTGAAATATCAAAAATGTATATATATATTATTTATTTATATAATAAAAATATACTTATTATTCAATTAATTAACAATGTAAAAAATACCAAAAATTCTTTTCAAATATGACTTGCTACACGCCAAGTGGACAGATACGTATTAGCTTCCTCTCTGATACTAAATAAATTAATGTTTAGTATTTCACTAGGAACTGCTAGAAATAATAAAAAAACAGATTATTGTATGTACATAATGTGCTTTTATTGCAGCATAATATAAAATTTACACATTAAAGCTGGTCTTAGAAGAATGAATATCCCTAATATCCCTATTTTATATTTTCCGTATTTCATAAAATTAAGAATGAAAGAATGAAAATTAAGAATGCACAGGAAGTATATTATAAAATGAAACGCTATTAGAATTAGAAAAAGATGTTTTAATTTATATACATTCTTACGGTTTCCATAATTTTAAAAGACCATCTTCGCTATATGAACATAAAAGATTCTGATGCGGATGATGCGTTAAACCTATAACATCTTTCTCATGTATCTGAAATGTGGAAATAATAAAAAATACAGTAAAAAATAAATTATTATAGTTTAAGAATAAAAATACTTACATTAAGTGTTCTTTCAAGCTTTCCTGATGATGTAGAAAAACAATAAAGCACAAGATCTTCACCAACACAGTAAATAAATTCGCCACGTGGACTTACAACAGTACATACGAAGTCACCTCCTTCTCGTTTTCCACTGGAGAATGATCTTACTATTTGCCCTTGCATATTCATAATTACAACTGTGTTTGAACGATTACACACGACGAAATGTTCTGGATTTCGTGGAAGGACATGTATGCTATTAACAGTTAAATCTGCAGCTCCTAGAGACTTATATGTACCTATACATTCTGTTGTTTTTAAACTCCAAACTTTTACAGTTCCATCTGATGATGCACTAATCAATATAAATAAAAATATTTAATAACTGCTTTACAAAAGAAAAATAATTAAGAACTAATAAAATAGGTGTTATACCTTATTACGTTATGTCCATCTGGGGCAAAAACTACTTCATTTACAAAGGAAGCATGCCCTCGAAATTCTTTTAAAGTTTTTCCAGATTTAAGTCCATGTATCCTATATTAAAGTATTATACTAAATTATAATGTTAAAAATGAATTTTTCTATAATTACTGCTTTTATATACCTTATAGTAGTATCAAATGATGCAGATAAAATTTGGCTGTTATCTCTACTGAACTGAAGGCATGTAACACCTTTTGAATGTGCTTTTTCAAATCTTCTTAAGCACTGTCCACTTTGAACTCTCCACACTTTTATTTTACCATCCTGTCCACCACCAGCTAACATTTCACTATCACGACTAAAAGCCATTGATAATACAGCTTGCTCCATCATCATAAAATTGTCTTGAGCTTGATATTTCAAATCTTTCCTGATTTTACCAGTTGTGAAATTCCATACTTCAATAAATCCATCAACAGAACCAGTAACTAAATACTGACCATCTGGTGAAAAACGTGCACATTCTACATGAGATTTTTGACCAAACTTAATCTGTTTTGAAAGTTGAGTAGGGTACTTCTCATCTTCTTGATCTCTCACAGCTGCTTTTCCTCTAAACAAATCAATCGTAGTACCAGGTGGAAGTAAACCTTGATGTTGTTGCCATTTTAATGCTTGTCCCAATAATGCAAGTAATCTACTTGATGGTACAACTGATACTTCACCAGCAAGAGCTGTAGCTATGTAAGCTCTTCGTTTTTCTTTTGTACTTCCATCAGGATATGCTTCACGTGGATCGAAATATGAACGTGCAAGTAAATTTTCTGTGCCCAAAAAAAAGATATGATATTAAAAAAATATACATAAACAAAATAAAATTGTATTTAAATATAATACTTAATTTCTGTTAAATATATTTAATATACCTAGATGTATATATCTTTCAGGTTCTTGTTGTTTCATCATAATCATAGGATCTGTTTGTCTCAATAATGATCGAGCTGCTCCTAATTCTCTTAATTCAATTAATTCTAAGACAACCTATGGAATATTATCATAAATATGAAGTTGATATTTATTAAAAATAACACAAAAAATCTTTTTAGCTTAAAGATAAACCTGTTCGTATAAGTCAATAAGCTTCTTATCTGGCAGTTTTAATGATTGTATAGCTTTTAATACTGTATCCCAATGTCCATTATTTATATCTGCTACAAAACCATCTACACTATCCACTGTATTCAATGATACACCTGTTTCTTCCTATAAACAAACAATTTTACTTTTATTTTGTACGTTTATTAACAAAATTCGTTGATATGATCCATTTGCTAAAGAGTATATTGTATAACAACGATAAATAGATACCTGTAATGTTTGTAATGTTTTGACAAGATTTGATTCTTTAAGATACTGTTGTATCAAACGAATTACACTAAAATCAAACAATAACATATAAGTATTAAAAACATAAATATTCAAATTTCATTATACATAATTAATAATATAATAATTACTCTGCAGACTCAATTTCAATTGACATCTTTTACAATACTTAAAAAAAAATGTACAAGAAAATAAATATTCCCACTTAATCACAATCAGTCAGAATTAATAAAGGACGACAGTCTCATAATCTCATGTAACGTTATGTCGTCAAACGATACAATCCTACCACTATTGAGTTATAGTTATTTTTACCATTTTTATCACTAGATGACAACAAATTAAAAAAGAACTGTCATTTTTTAGATTTATTAATTTTGATCCAGTTTTATGTAAGGAATCTTTACTACGATTTAGATATTTTTATTTAATAAGTTATTTTTAAAAGTATCGATACATATACTCTATTTTTAGAATATATATTTGATATTATATACTTGCAAATCAAAATTATTTGAATTATTATCAATTATAAATGTAATTTTTATTAATGAAATATTGATTATTATTATTTTCTTATAAATGATGATAGTTTACGCTATATCATTATGGAATAAATGTTTTACTATAGATATTCACTGCAACTTACTTCAAAACATTATACAGTAATCATAATAACAAGATTAAATAAATCTTTATTTTTGACAAGTAATTTATAAAGAAATTTAATAAGAATGGTTTTAACATATATGTTCAAATCTCGTATTTTTTACATACCAACCCACTCTTTCTTTGTTTACAGGTATGCATACATTCTTGATGAAACATTACGTAGCATATAATTCGGTCATAGTATATCCGAATGAAATTTACCAATTTGTAAAACAATGGAAAGAATATATCTATTAGTTATTATTCAATAAATTCGAAGTATATATATATATATTATCATAGTTATCTTAATCACATGTAATGCATTTTAAAATATTAGACTTCATTTTTGATGTAAAGAAATTAATCTTGTGAAGTGTATAATTCTGTATTACATTGTTCGACTCTTATTCTAACCTAATAGTGTGTTTTATCTTTTTATATATTATTCTTATTTATATGAAATATTTACATTATATTATCGATCATTAAAAAATCATATAGCATTGGGACGCATATAATAACCCGATTATTAAAAAAATAGTTTTTTAATTAATCGAGGGTAAAACAGGATTATAGAACTTGAGTATCGAAAAGAGTTACATATCATTAAGAAAAATTGTAAAACAAGATTATAAAACAAAATTGTAAGTAAAATCACTATACATTTTTATACCAGCAGTAAATTATGTAACAGTTACTCTTTCTTTACAAAAATCTTGACATTGTGTTAATTTTTATAATGGTATCATTATTTTAAAATGATAAAATCTAATACATGGTTTAATATTACCAAACAAAAATTTGTTCACATATTGACATCCTTTGTCTTTAAATTAAATTAAAAAAGGGAGGAATAAATGTTCAATTTGTCTGTTTAATGTAAAAAAATTTCATTTTTACTTAATTGTTATTTATGATCAGGTACTACTAAAAGTTGTTTTGTATTATGTATAATAATTTTTTTTATCTGTAGGTGTAAATCGTCTAGTATAAAAATATCTACATCTACCATGGTTCATCATAATCTTATAGAAAAGCGATACGATAACATAACTAAATCACCAAATGATAAAAGGGAATATAGAGGTCTATTGCTTTCTAATAAAATGAGAGTTTTACTCATTAGTGATCCCACAACAGATAAAAGTGCCGCTGCTTTGAATGTGAATATTGGTAAAATCAGATATATAGTTATACTATTATTTTTTGAGTATAATATAATTACTACCTTTATAGTTTTAAGCTATATTTAATTTAATATTATTTATCTTTATAGGTTATTTAAGTGAACCAGATGATTTACCAGGCTTAGCACATTTTTGTGAACATATGTTATTTCTGGGAACAGAAAAATATCCAGAGAAAAATGATTATAATAAATATTTGTCACAAAATGGTGGTACTTATAATGCATCAACTTATATGGATCATACACTTTATTATTTTGATGTACATGCAGAAAAATTGAAAGGTGCATTAGATCGTTTTGCACAATTTTTTATTGCACCACTCTTTACAGAAGCTTTAACTGAGTTAGAATTAAATGCTATCCATATGGAATGTAAAAAAAATTTAGCAAATGATACATGGCGCCTTGATCAATTAGATAGATCATCAGCTGATCCAAATCATCCTTTCTCAAAATTTGCTACTGGAAATAAGGAAACTTTAGATATAATCCCAAAACAAAAAGGAATAAATGTACGGGAAAAATTACTTGAATTTCATAACAAATTTTATTCCTCTAACATTATGGCATTATCTGTATTTGGTAAAGGTAAATAAAATATTTTATTTATTATTTACTTCATTAAAACATATTTAAAAAATATTATCTATTTATGCTTTTTTTTATAAAATAAGTACTATTATAAATTCTGTTCTATATTTAGAGAGTTTAGATGAACTTGAACAAATGGTAGTAGAGTTATTTTCTCAAGTGAAAAATAAAGATATTACAGTACCTACTTGGCCGGAACATCCTTTTAATTCAAAGCAACATTTTCAAAACAGGTGGTATGTTGTTCCAATAAAAGACATTAGGAACTTGTATATTATATTTCCTATACCTGACTTGCGAGAACATTATAAATCAGCGGTAATAAATATATTTATATTATTTCTTAATATATTAATTTATTGTTCTTAATTGTATAATAAAAACACATCCACTTTTCTAAATTTTTTTTAGCCTGCACATTATATTTCACATCTATTAGGACATGAAGGGGAAGGATCACTTTTATCTTTATTGAAAGCAAAAGGATGGTGCAATTCGCTTGGTTCGGGTAAACGATTAGGCGCTAGAGGTTTTAGCTTCTTTGCTGTTTTTGTTGATTTAACAGAAGAAGGCATTCAACATGTTGATGATATTGTCCTCTTAACGTTCCAATATATTAACATGCTAAACAAACATGGGCCAGTTGAGTGGATTTACAATGTAATTATTCATAAATCAATTATTATGCAATACAGATTTAAATATTAACACTTCGCCGTCGGAGAAGTTAATGTACTTATACCTTAGTTTGCAGCAGGAAAATCCAATTACATACACGAGTTACAATGTTAATTGTGATTTTTATATTTTAAAATATATATTTGCAAATTTGTGAAAACAATAGCCATAAAGTTACTGATATAAAGAGATAATAAACAACATAAAGTATTTGCTAATAAAGAAAACACTATGTATTTCGTTGGTGAAGTGTTAATCATGAATATATAAATATTTAATAAATTTAATAAAATAGCTGTTTTGTTCTGAAGGAATATAGAGACATCGCAAATATAAATTTTCGATTCAAGGAAAAAGGTTATCCTTGTGATTATGTCAGTGGTATAGCACAGATATTATATGATTACCCAATAGAAGAAATTTTAATAGCGGAACATCTTTTTCCATTGTGGAAACCAGATTTAATTAGATGGGTAATGGAATATTTGAAACCAGAAAATGTTAGAATTCATGTAGTTGCAAAGTTATATGAAAATATAGCTGACGAAACTGAAAAATGGTATGGTGTTAAATTTAAAAAAGAAAAGATACCACAAAATATAATAAGTAAATGGATTAACGCTGGTTTAAATTCGGATTTACAATTGCCACCAAAGAATGAGTTCATACCAGAAAAATTTGATATAAAACCAGCAGAAAGTACTGTGAGTAAACATTTGTGTAAACATTTCTATTTGTAAGTACATATATGTATGTATGCATACTATAACAAAACAATTTCATTTTTATTGCCTCTAGATATCCAAATTTCCAGTAATTATTGAAGACACTCCACTAATAAGATTATGGTTTAAACAAGATGATGAATTTCTTATACCCAGAGCTAATTTATTTATCGATTTCGTCAGGTAAAATATAAGTAAACTGTGTTGTCTGCTTAATTCATATTTATATTAAGGATGTCGTTATACTTAGATATGATTACATTTTGCTTACAGTCCACTAGCATACATGGATCCCCTTAGTTGTAATCTAACATATATATTTGTATTATTATTTCGTGATGCTCTAAATGAATATGCATATGCCGCCGACATTGTTGGTCTTAAATGGGAGCTTACTAATAGTAAATATGGAATGACAGTATGTAAAAGCTATTATAAGTACATAATATATATAAATTTCATTTTTAATATTATACAGTATATATTTTTAGCTGGGAATTGTTGGCTACGACGATAAACAACATGTGTTATTGAATAAAATTATTGATAAAATGATTAATTTTAAAGTTGATCCAAAAAGATTTGAGATTTGGAAAGAAAATGTATGTGTTACTTAAATTTTTATGTATACTACTATGTTATTATTAATTCTCATCTTAATTCTAGTATATTAGAAGTTTGAAAAATTATAAAGCTGAACAGCCATATCAGCATGCAGTTTATTATCTTGCTGTTTTATTATCAGAACAAATTTGGATGAAGGATGAATTACTAAATGCTACATCTCGTAAGTCTATGCAAAAAAATTAGACATTTGATTGATAAATAAATAGATAAGAAATATTCATTATAAATTTTATAATTTATTAATTATGTTTAATATAATTTGTATAATTTCATTTGTATGTAGATTTAACAGTTGAAAGAGTACAAAATTTCATCCCACAATTTTTGAACAAAATACATATGGAATGTTTAATACATGGTAATATAACCATGTCAGAAGCTATTGAAACTGCAAAGTCAATAGAATCAAAATTATCAAATGCAGTTCCTCATATAGTACCACTTCTATCTAGGCAGTTAATTTTACATCGTGAAATCAAACTAGAAGATGGTAAGTACATTTAACTTTTTATGTTAAAAGTTTTTAAATAATATTTGTAGAAAAAAGGAAAGAAAAATTAATATTTTTCCTATATATATTTTCTAGGTTGTCAATTTTTATTTGAAGTAAAAACTAAATTTCATAGTAATTCATGTACGCAAGTTTATTATCAAACTGGTTTACAATCAACAGAATCAAATATGCTTCTAGAACTTTTAGCACAGATTTTATCAGAACCTTGTTTTACTACGTTAAGAACTAAAGAACAATTGGGATATATAGTGTTTAGTGGAGTTCGAAGAACAAATGGTGCACAAGGTTTAAGAATTATAGTTCAAAGTGACAGACATCCTAAATATGTTGAACAGAGAATTAATGCGTTTTTAAATTCTATGTTGGTTAGTAATTAGAATTTAAATATTACTAGATATATTCGTTTTTAGAATTTGCATTTAAAATTAATTTATTTCAGCAATATATACCATCTATGACAAATGAAGAATTTAATGCACATAAAGAATCACTAGCAATACGACGACTTGAAAAACCTAAACAAATGACTACTTTATCTGCCATATTTTGGAGTGAAATTATATCACAACAATATAATTTCGATAGAGCAAATATTGAAGTTGCATATTTAAAAACTATAACACAGGAACAAATACTAAAGTTTTATAAAGTATGCATATAATGACTGCATCACTTAGACTAACACTAATACAAGTATATTGAATTTAAACGTTTTTCATTTGCAGGAAATATTTCAAAGTGACATTCAACGTAAATTATCAGTACATGTACTTTCTACACTAAAAGATGTAAAATTAGAAGATGAAAATGTAATGGAATCTAATGAATACATTTCATCAGACGAAACAAATAATATTGAACCGAAAAAAATTGATGATATCATATCATTTAAAATTAGTCAGTGTTTGTATCCATTATTGAAGCCATTCAGTGATATACCAAGAAAAGGTGTACACTCATCAAAATTATAAAGTGCTTAATAATAACTGTGAATATGTGTTTTAATTATGTTATTGCACCTGCAGATTGTAGTAAATATCAGGTAAATAAATGATTTTAACATACTCTGTTATATAAAAAAAGCAATGTTTAAAATATTAAATAATCATTAGAAGATATTAATTTCAAAGATATTAATTTTATAAACGCTGATAAATAGAAAAGTAAACGTAGAAAAGTAACTATAAAAAGTAGAAAGCAGTTGTAGTAAATGATAAGTAACTACATCATATATGTAATAAAATCTATATTCAAATATACTCTATCAATAGTCCATAAGCATTTAAGTGAGTACTTAATAGATTAATAAATACAAGTAGTTGTTTTATTATACGTCTTTTTATTTCTGTATACTCGTAAAATTTTGTAAAAATAAATACGTAACTACTTCGAACTACCTCAACTACAGGACCTTATACCGACTAGTAGATAAGCTAAATAAACATTTTTTTGTCTATTATTTTCACTAAGTACCCCTAGTCTCGACGCTTAAACAGTTTCTAAATCAGTGAAAAGCTAACAAATCAGAAAACAGTTGATAATTTTTAGAATGCCAAAATAGTTACAGCAATAATGGCACCATATACTTGCACAGATCTCACTTAACACAGTTAAGATCAGAGAACAAATATGATTGCTCATGCCTATTGTCCTAATTGTTCCACAGTGCAAGTGCTGCACCATGCGGTCAAATGCCAAAGGTGTTCCACGCTAGCATACTAGAACGTATTTAATTCAATCACAAGTAGAGTCTATTTCATTGTACGGTTCTATGGAAAAGCTCATACTTTTCTTTCCGAGATAGAAAGTATGAGAATAACAAAATCCTGCAATAATTAAACTTAAGTGCCGTAGAAAGTAAAATTAATTGTTTATTATATTTCTTTTTAGAAAAGAGAAGGAAATCTTTACTTTCAAACGATAATGGATCAGTGGAATGATGCAATAATTTTAATACATTCTCTATACATAACAGCATTTTAGGTTTAATATTATTATTATAAATCGCTATTTGAACACTTACTATCTACGTTTATATTTATTCCATTTACAATTCGATACAGCACAGGATCATAATATAAAAATCATGTACTTTCACCATTTATTACCTAGTGTTACTTTGAGATTGTTTTTACTACTTGATATCAGCGCCCTGTAGTGAACAATATAGGAGACTTTCTGTCCTCATATCTAGGCTTACCCCTATTACAAGAATGTCAGATCAGGATCTGTATATATATATAAGACCTAATACGACCATGATCTGTTTTACTCTAAATATCAGGACGAATGTTGGAGAAATGGCATATACCCACGTATCAGATCTACTCACCTTTGTACATATGTACATATATCCAAATATCATATCGCTTTCTTTAATAAATATATTATTTCTTAAAATAGATGTTGTTATATATTCTTTCTTACTAGATGTCGTTACAAATTCTATTTTCAGTATTATATTTTGAACAGTTTAGATGGCGTTAAAAACGCATTACGAAATGTAAATTCGAGTATCCTATCTTTTCCCTGTCAATTGTGGCTTCTCTTCAAGTTGATTCTCGTCGGTTTCGCTCATCTCAAGTACTCAAAATCCTCTTTGAGATATTTCGTATTGTCCTTATACGCCTGAAAAGGGGTAGTTCTACAGTTGTACGTGCATCTAAGTAAGTTAAGAAGTAAAAGTCATTAAAATTTACGCAATATTCGTTCGCTTTTAATATAACCTGATCTCTGTAAAAGGTTCAATTTTTTTATAAATTTCAGCCATCGTGGTTCCATCCCATGACCTTAACCTTAGGAGTAATAAACTAATTGAAAAGTAGAATTTTTTGCGTATATTTTAATGCTATTAATCTTTATTATAAAGTAATTTATAAGTAGGAATTTTTGACGTAATAGTATATATTTAATGAAAGTCGCCATTTGTCAAAGAAGTGCCAACAGATTTAAAGTCAAATGCCACCTCATTATGGTCTCATTATAGTTTTTCAATTCTCAGTCTTATTAAATTTTTGTCTTAATATACAAATAAAAGATCAAAAGATTTTAAAAATTTGTCAATAGTAATACACAACATAAGGCAAACAATACTATATATGTATATGCATATATAGGTACATATTATATACTCATATGTATATGTTATAAATATATTTTCGTTAATTTACAAAAAAGTCGAAAAATTTTGAAGCCTATTTATTGAAATTTCTACCATTTCAGAAAGGTATTGTATGAGTCAAAAAATAGAAAAACCAATATTATCAGGTCAACGCATAAAGACCAGAAAAAGAGGTATGCATCAGAAAATATAAGATTTCTTAGGTAATATATTTAATGAAAATTATAACAAAGGATTTTTTTAGATGAAAAAGAAAAATATGACCCTATGGGATTTCGAGATGCGATTTTACTTGGTTTGGAAAAGGCTGGTAACGACTTAGATGCAATTTCAAAGTACTTGGACGCAGCTGGCTCTAAATTAGATTACCGCAGATATGGAGAGGACCTCTTTGACATCTTAATAGCTGGTGGACTTTTAGTTCCAGGCGGTTCTATTGCTCAAGATGGTGATAAACCAGTAAAAACCACTGCTTGTGTTTTTGAACAACCAGAAGATATGGAATCTATGCGAAATTTTGAACAAGTGACGTATCCTGTTCTATGTATATTTAAGCTGTTTAAGCATGATAACAATGGCTTAACAATGGCTTTGAAAATAACCTTATTTATAGGTTTTCATCAAACTTATGAGACGTTATAAATACTTGGAAAAAATGTTTGAGGAAGAAATGAAAAAGGTATTGGTTTTTATGAAAGGCTTCACTCCTAAGGAAAGGACAAAATTAGCTAGAATGACAGCTCTGTGGATATCCAATGGTTCTGTTCCACCTACTGTTTTGTCAGTTTTAATTAATGAACATCTGGTTAAAGACAACTTAGCATTAGACTTTTTATTAGAAGTTTTTGTCACTTGGAGGCAGGAGAAAGGTCTGTCCAGTTTAATGACTGCTTTGAAAAAAGGAAATATTGAAGGAAGGTATGAGAAAATTCCAAACTTTATAAAGTTCATTGTTATATCTATATTAGGTTTTTTGTTTTATTCTCATTATTTTTTCTTTTTCTTTTTTTTTTTTTCTAAATATTGATCAACAGGTTAATGGAATTTGTACCGCCTAATAAACGAACTGAAGAATATTTTCGATCTGTATTTGAAGCTGTTGGTCTTGCAGACATTGTAAAATTACATAAAGCTCAAGCAAGTCAAGAAGCAAAACGGGACTTGCAACAACTGTTATTGGATGATTTGGCTGATAATCGTCCTTTGAAAGATATTATACTTGATCTCAAAGAAATGGCACAGAAGAGTGGTATTCCTGAGCATGAAGTTATTGGCCTGGTAATTATAGTTTTATGATATTATTATGTTACATTATAATTAATTATATTACATTAGAATTAAATAAAATTGTTAACTGTTGTTTGCAGATTTGGGTCGTAGTAATGGGTCAAGCTGAATGGAATAAAAAAGAAGAATTAGTGGCTGATCAAGCACTGAAGCACTTAAAAATATATACTCCACTGTTTGATGTTTTTACAACCACTGCCAGATCTGAGCTTGCACTTCTTCTCAAGGTTCAGGAATTTTGTTATGAGAATATGAACTTTATGAAAGTCTTCCAGAAAATTGTTTTACTATTTTATAAAAGTACGTTTATAATGATGACACGTACATTTATTAGTAACTTCCCTGTTTGTGTCCATTTTCTGTTTAACATATTTTATTTTAGCGGATGTAATATCAGAAGAAGTGATTTTGAAGTGGTATAAAGAAGGCCATTCTGTTAAAGGAAAAATGATGTTCTTAGATCAAATGAAAAAATTCGTTGAATGGTTACAGAATGCTGAAGAAGAATCTGAATCAGGAGAAGAAGAAGATTAAAAATACAGAAGTATGTTTAATCAAGGTTTTACAGCTTTGTTTTTGACTTTATATTATTTTTATATTTCAGAATAATATAAGCTTCATTATCAAAAAATAATATATTTGGACTACATCCAAAATTTTTAAAATGGATCAAAATATGAACTGCAATTGGACTGTATTGATAAATGGAAATTTTGATAAAATAAAGTTTGTATCATTCTGCGATACACTATATCAATAGACAAATACATACAATTTTTTAATCGTTAATGAATAAAAAAACAATACATTACCATCTGATTAGCGTGGGAGACAAAATTGTAAAATTTACAGTGTCTTTAAGTTGTATTACTTTAAGAAAAAATATTTTGTGTTACATTTTTATAACACCGCTGGAAAATATATACAGAATAACAAGTTAATGAAGAAAAGATCTTTATCCCTGTGTATGTATAATTTTCAAACCCACATTCTTTGTATGATAATATTGTACTAGTTTCTAGAAAATATATTGTCAGGTGGTGTTTAATATTAGAATTTTTTATGAATCCTGTTTAATTTCCTATAATATTAATTAATTTATATAAATAAAAGCAATTAACTAGAAACAAATAATATCTTAATATATATAATTGGGAATCATTTTTTATTTCTTTAAAAATTTTATTTTTGTATATTATAAATATAAGAATCATATAAATTATTATTACTCATTGCATTTAGGCTTATGCACGATAAAATTCTATATACATTGATAAATAGATAATTTATTTTAATATAAATTGCAAGTACATATTCCTACATATATATACTTTTACATTCATGAATGGCAAAAATAATAATAGAAAAGTAATTATTACTTGTTTTTAACTGTTTTCAGAGAAGATTAAATGTTGCATATACAGTTACAGTTACATATTAGATTTGTGATTTGTATTTATGGAGTTTCATGTTAGCAATTGGTTGTTTTTTAATCAATGTCTTTCCTGCCATATAAGGTATTAAAATTTCAGGGATTCGAATACGCGCATGTTTTGTTTGATGTGTTTCACAAAGTGCTATCAACATGCGAGGTATAGCACATGCAGTTCCATTCAAAGTATGAACATGTAAAACTTCTCCCTTTTTTGTCTTATATTTTATACGAAGCCGTCGTGACTGATAATCTGTACAATTACTACAACTAGATAATTCTCCATATAATTTTCTTCCAGGCATCCATCCTTCCATATCTACTTTCCTAAATATATAAATTGATAATGTGACATTAAGAAATTTAAAATCTAAGTAGTTCAGTATATAATGTAATATTATACTGCTGTATACCTATATGCTGGACACCCTAAATCATGAGCTGGCATATCAATTATTCGAAAATATAAATTTAATGAAGAAAATAAATCTTCTTGAATATTCAGAAGTTCTTGAAACTGATTTTCTGACTCTTCATGTTTTGAACATACAAACATTTCAACTTTTGTAAATTGATGAACCCTTACATGAATAGATAAAATTATTCATTAGAAATAATATTTGTGTAACTGTTATACTATCAATATTGAAACAATTGTTAGATATATTATTATATTAATAAAATATATGTAACATGATTTTTTTACCTGTATATACTTCTCTCATGTATAAGATTAGATATTTCAGCCCTAAAACATCTGCTTACAGCAGCCATTTTTAGTGGTAAATCTTCTGAATTAAATACAGTATTCATTACTTTATAAGCTAAGGACATTTCTGCTGTTCCAGATAAACTATAGTTCCCTCCATAAAATGGACTTAAATTATATACAAGCTGTCTTCCATTATCTGTTATCAATCCACATCTTTCTATAACTTCAGTAGGGATAATATCAGGTACAGAAACAAGTTTAAAGCCATGTTGCATTAACTTTCTGACTGTAAAATGAACTAATGCTTCTTCTAATTCTGCTAGATCTCCTAAGAAGAAGTAACCTCGTGTTCCTATTAAGGGCCCCAAATTTTTACTTTTTAATGCCTTTAAATTTCTAACTAATATTGAAAATTCTTGTGGTTCAAAATCAAATTCTGGATTATGCCCGCATTCTTTTAAAATTTGTGGTTCTTCGCCATAAGATAATACTCTTGGATCTGTTTGATTTGGTATTTTACTTAACTCATGCAAAAGAGGCTTCTTTAACTCTGGATTTTTTGAAAGTTCAAGAATTTTATCAATATCTCCAATACTTTTCCTTGCTGTTATATTATTAAAAATAATATCTCGATTACATGGATTACATAGAAAATCAATATTATATTCAGGTTCTGGAATATGTGTTATTGTGTCTACATTATATTGTGTCGACTGTGTCCTATGCTGTAAAGAATATATATGTTAATCATATAATTTAATATGCAACTGGAAAGAAAAATAAACCAAATACTTTTTACATTATATACATATGTAAACAAGGATAATAACATACCAAAGTCCTTGCATAAAACTTTGGATATTTAAGAAATCGACTAAATTGTTTCTTGAACCACATTTTAAAAGTAGAATAATATTAATTATAAAATACATATATGCATCATGTATGTACCAATATATCCCTATGTTGGTAGTTAACCTATGATACACATTTCTCTTTTTTGATGCATACGCTATTTATAAATGTTTATTAGGTTTGAAAATTACTTTAAGACACCTTGCTATATAGATGATTACGTTATTATCAACATTTATAACATTATTCAAAAAATAATTTATTTCCCATTTTCACACAACATTGTTATATATTTGCTGTTTCGTAATCCGAAAGGAGACACATCTGTTATTTTTCAAGCCTGAAAAACTGTAAGTAATGATATTATTGCGATATTTTATAATACTTTATAATTTAATCTTTTACTTCATTTATGATTAATAATAAATTATCAAAATCCGATAATCAATATCCATCATTTATAGTAATGTCAAATTTGTTTAAAATGAAACTGAAAATAAATTCTTTTATTTACTGTATTGTAAAATTTGCACACTTTATTTTAATATTTTCTGAATGATATATTCTTCAATAAAAAAGCATAACTTAACTTTCTCAGTTGCTAATTTGTTAATATGCAATTAAAAATACTCTAATTTACTAATTACAGATAACTATGATTCCACGAACATTAATAAAAAATTGGATTTCTTTACGTCATTTTTTTCATAAACATTATACAATCCAATATGAGGCCAAAAACATCAAGTACATTGGTTTTGGTATATTCACAAGTATTTTGGTTTATAGTACTTCAGGAATCACAATATTCGCAGCCCAAAATGAGTTGGATATTAAAAAATTTATGGCACAACCTATTACTGACATAAAGAAATTAAAGAAGAAGGATGATATGCAAACAAAAATGGAATTGTTAGTGATGAAAACTCAAGCAGACTTTTGTAAAGCTTTGGAATCCTTAGAAGAACCAGGCCATTCTTTTAAAGTTGACAGATGGGTTAGGAAGGAAGGTGGTGGAGGAATTACTTGTGTTTTGCAAGATGGAGTTGTTTTTGAAAAAGCTGGAGTAAATGTATCTGTCGTTAATGGTATGTTACCACCAGGTGCAGTGCAACAAATGAAAGCACGTGGGAAAAAAATGGGAGAAGGATCTGTACCATTCTTTGCAGCTGGTGTAAGTGCTGTAATTCATCCTCGAAATCCTATGGTTCCAACAATACATTTCAACTATCGTTACTTTGAAGTAGAAAATTCAGATGGTTCAATTCAGTGGTGGTTTGGAGGTGGCACAGATCTTACACCTTATTACTTAAATGAGGATGATGTAAAACATTTTCATAGTACTTTAAAAGCTGCATGTGATCAATATGATCCTTCATATTATTCAAAATACAAAAAATGGTGTGATGATTATTTTTTTATTAAACATAGAGGAGAACGTAGAGGAGTAGGTGGTATCTTTTTTGATGACATTGATACTCCTGGCCAAGAAGAAGCATTTCAATTCGTAAAATCTTGTGCAGAAGCTGTTATTCCTTCTTACATTCCATTAGTTGACAAACATAAAGATGATGGATATGGATATAGTGAAAGACAATGGCAATTATTACGTAGAGGAAGATATGTTGAATTTAACTTAATATACGATCGTGGTACAAAATTTGGTTTATATACACCTGGTGCAAGATATGAAAGTATATTAATGTCCTTGCCTTTGTCTGCAAACTGGCAATATATGCATGAACCAAAACCTGGTTCAAAAGAAGCAGAGCTTGTTGATGTATTGAGAAACCCTAAGGAATGGTTGAACTAATATAAATAATGTCCTTTAATGAAACTATCATTTCTTAACTTAAAACTGTAATTTGTAGCAATAATTTTGAATGATGCAGTTAATTATCTTTTTCCTATTTTGTTTACAAGTATTTTGTACAATTTTGTACAAGTGGAATGTTAATGAAAAAAATGCGACAAGAAAAGAGTTACATATACATATAAACTTTATATTTAAGGAATTAAATGTTGTATAAACTATAAATTATGTATAAAAATTGTATCTATTATTTTGATATACTTTATATGAAAGTAATATTCTTATACATTATAACTCTATACAGTCTAGGTGCTTATATGTGCAAGCATTATATTTTTTAATATTATTTTAAACATTGTATACCTTAAATATAATAATATGGATCTTCTCAAATTATCTTAGATGTATAAAAAGACAAATGATGACAAATTTGATGTATTCTAAAATTTATTTAGTAAAATATTCAGTCTTAGAGTATATATTATAAATTATACATATGTAATCATGAAAATAATAACAAAAATTTATTGTACAAAAAATCATTGGTAGAAATTCAATTAAATTAAATATAAAATATTCTTTAAACCTAAATGATATATGAAGGAAGCAGATTTCAATAGATGTAATGATTTCTGTTATGTAATTCTTGATCACTCTTTTTACAGAACAATATATATACAAAGCAAAAAAAGAAAGAGTATTTTAAAATTCACAAAAATATGGAGTTGTTTGTATTAATTATGTACAATTTTCTCTGAATAAATACACATCCAACAAACAATTTAATGAATGTTTCGTGTGTGTATATATATATATATATATATATATATATATATGTACACACGAATAAAAATGAATGAAAGATATTCGACACTTAAAATTAAAAAGATTAGTAGAGATGTAGAAACAGATGTAACACTTTTATAAAACATTTTTATGTATAGGAACTATGTTTTGTAGATAAATTAATAAAGCAGAGTAAGATAAGTATTTCTTTGAATATTATAAAAATGTAAATATTAGCAAAAAATTATTTTACTCTGTTAGACGAAATTCCTATATGATATAAATATGTTATGTGTTTTATATAAGCAAAACTAGATTAAACACTTGTTTCTTTTTTTACTATTTGTAGATAAGTATTCGGATTATTTAAGTGTGTTTTACTAGTTTCAATATTCTGTATATTTTGTTGTCTGTTTAAGCTCTCTACTTCATTGTTTGAATCTAAATCTTTTACAATATTACAAGAACTGTGCATAAGTGATGTCATATCAATCATAGAACTGATTAATTTTTGTTTAGATCTCAATTCATCAGTGCACACATTAGAGGCACATTCAGTATTTCTTGCAGGAGTAATATATGTAGTCTGCATTAATTTATGTAAATTATCTTTAACTGCACTATTTACTTTAGGGAAAGGTGATTCTAATTTGCTAAATGATTTTTTAGATAGGCGACTTTTATCACATAAATTTGAATTTGTAATATTTTGTAAGTCTGTAAATGATTTCAGATATTCACATTTTTTTAAACTGGTGAGGGATGTGATGTCATTTAATGAATTACAAAAATTATTTCTTAATGGTTTCACAGTCTCTATTGGAAGACAGTGCATGCTATTAGAATGAGTTAACCATTTTGAAGTGGCATTAGACCGCCGTTCTTCTACTCCATGAAATTCATTCATACTTTGACAGTCTTTTTTTAACCATTTTGGGTCCATAATGGTATCTACAGTTTCATAAACTTCTGGTAAATTATGGTCGCTTTTTTCACTAGTCATCTGAGTAATAGATTCTATTTCCGAGCTATATTCTAAACTACATTGTTGTGAAACACTTTGCAGATGTTTTTCTTCATCAGTTTTGATGTCCATGTCTGAGTCATGTAAAGTTATACTCAGTAATTCCACTTTTTGGCAATTATTCCTTGCAGAGTTTGATACTGTGTTTAAAGTATCGTGTAATCTACAGTTATTATTAATTTTTCTTACATTTCCAAAAAGACCTTCTTGACCAATAACAAATCGCACTGGAACATTTCTTTCCTCTGAGATACTACCACCGCTATCTGAGAGTATATTAACGTTTTTAATGTCATTTATCGGATTTAACTCAACATGGATATTCGTATTATTTACTTTTGCACTGCTACTTAAGATGGTTTGGTCTATATTACTATCTAATTTTGTAGTAGATCGTGGTACAGAAATGCAACTACCAGCATCACTCATAGCACCGCCATCACCTTGTTTTCGAGGACCAAGATTATTATTTTTTGTATGACGACGTTGTTTTCTAAAAAATTTTCTAGCAACTCCACTTTGATGAGGATTATAAAACATTTCAACACAAGTTGGTTCAATATATGTTGTTACAGAATTATCAGATCTGTATTGCTGTCGATGTAATACAACTAAGTTCACATTGGTCATTTTTCTACCAACAGGTGAAACTTCTTGACTGGTTATAATATCTGTAACTTTAAACGCATTATAAGTTTGCGACCTATTGGTGTATCTGGATGAACCAATGGAATTTGAATCAGATGTAACTTGAGTAGCCTGAGAATTAGACATTGGAGGTACCAAATTTTGTACTAATGATTGTGTTGCTATTACAGGATTTGCATCAGAGATACTTCTTGTTCGACAACATTGATTCTTTCGTTTTTGAAACCAGCAACCCATTTTTAACCATTGTGATCTAACATCATTTCGTGCAATCCCATAAAAAAAGAGGATGAAAATTCCAAGTGAACTAGAAAAAAGGGAATATAAAGTAGCAAATATAGTTTCATCAAACGAAATGTATGCACTTAATGGCTTTGTTATAGCTGCTGCTGCAGTAATCCATGATGTTAAATATAAAATTAAAATAATAATTTGACCCTTTAGTTGAGTTATTTGAGAATGTTCTGAGTCGTCAATATCGGATAAAACAGTCTGTGCACTGCGTGCACTATTCCTGCCTACAGAAAGATTTGTATTTGGTTCCAATAATTCTAAATCCATATTTTCCGTTGCTTGTGTACCTTCAGACAACTGAGCATTCATATCAACATTTTGAATTGAACATTTAATGAGTAAATGAAAAATAGATAAATATACAATTAGAAATCCAGCTGGAACAAACAATGCAACAAGAGCAGGAGCAGTTGTGAGGAAACAATATGAATATCCAGCGTATTCTCGTAAATTTATTGCGCCAGATATACCACAAATGATCATAGCTATACCCCAGCCAACTAGATACAGTCCTAATAATGGTTTCGGTATTGGTGGATCTTGAAGTTCATTATCTGGAATATCTTCGAGATCTGATTTAGATAATTTTTTATACATATTGCTGTAAACAAATTAACCTTTTAATATTTGTTCATTGTATAGTTTTTATAAAATGTAAAGATTGATTATATACCTTGCAAATACTGCCATCCATAATAAACAACATAAAGACAAGTAATGCAGAATAAGACCAACACCTTGACAAATTGGTATGTTTTCTGTTTGGTAAATACCAATACTATAAAAAAATGATAATAATGCCATAGCAAACCAAGTATTAATAACACAATGTTTTGCTTTTTTAGGCATAGCAATTGATGTGTAACAGATAATGTATGTAACAGACATAACAACTAAACATGTTACTGTTGCAATACTTCCAATATATATTGCTGGATTTGAATACCTAAATTTGGCGCCGCTTATGCTGAAAATAGAAGTATTACAAATTAATTCATAAATATAAAAATTTATTAAATACGTACCTGTTACCATTGTAATCAAATGTAGAAGTATCTTGTAAAAGGCCATAATATCCCAATCTATTGCAATGAAATACTATTAAGTTGTTTAATACATTTCTTAAATAGCAACCATCACTTGTCCAGCCTCCTGATTTATTTAATGTTTCATCCCAAACTACGGGTAATAATTTTTTTCCGGCGTAGTAGTACAAAGGTGCCTTTAACATAATGTATACAGGCTCAGTTAAATTTTGTATTGACTTTCCATCTGAAAAAAGATTCGTATTATTATATTATTTTTACGTTTTATATAAGTATTTTTGACGTTAGTTTTAATTACATACATAACTTGCTTCCAATAACACATGATGGAATATCCATATTATCATTGTTAATTATTTTAGGAAACAATCTACTGTTGCTATATACAGAAATCATTAATTGATGAGCAGTAACTTCTTGTGAATATTGTAATAAAGATGCAGGTAGATGTATTGATGCTTCAATTATTCTATCTTTTATATTAATCGGGGATGTTCTATTGTTTGTTGTACATTGTAAAAATCGTATTTCTGGATTATTATTGGAATACCATGTACATATTAATCCTGTAAAACTATCACGTTTCACTCTGAATTCTTCTAGTGCCATGTTTTTCTTGTAAAATTGTATAGATGGAGTAAACTGTATAATCTTTTCTACAGCTTTTATTAGTCGTGTACAAGATTTAAAGGAAATTTCAGCCTTTTTTAAAATATTCTTTGGTACATTAATCAGAGTACTAATGACATCAATTAACATAGAACCAAGTTCTTTTTCTTCAGTTACAAAATTTAAGTAATTTTCTATAGTTTGAGTTATGAAATCAACTTCAATAGGATCGGTTATTTTTATGGTATTTCCTGTATAATTTTTGAATTTCTTCGCACTTTCTAATAAACTGATCCTTGTAAGTGAAAGATTAACTTTAGAAAATTGTTCTAAACTTTTTGTTATATGTGATATGTAAGGACATAATTCTGTGTTTAAATTCTCCCAATATCCCGTAATATTACATTGATAAGAAGCTTTTAAAGGAATTTGCATTAAACCTGATAAGTGGTTGCCTTCGCATGGTAATTCTGCCCTCCATCCTACTATAGTTTTTGGCCATGTATAAATACCTTTATTATTTTTAGTTACTGTAACATAATAATTTATTAGACTTATATTCAAATTTGAAGTATACATTTTATTTTACCTGCTAGAGGACAGTAACGAGTTTCTTCAGAGATAACTATTACACTGATTGCTTTTGTTCTATTACCATTTACAGAAACTAACAAACAGTTCCATTGGCCATTGTGTTCTTCTTTAACAGGAACAATACTAAGAGAACTATAAAAATTATAATTTTACTATGCATATATATAAATGCTTTGATTTACACTACATGTATTAAATGCTAAAATACCTGTCCACAATGCCACTATCTGCAAGATATCTGTTATCCACTTTAATATTAGATAAACTTTTTTGTGGATCCAGAAATGTATTTAAATCTACAGTTTCAGAAGTAGTATTAGGATACCACAACCAACTTAGTCTTGCATTTCTATCTTCTGTAATACTAGGTGCTCTGCATTTTAAAGTTATAGAATCTCCAGCAAATACTACTTGATTATGAACTGGCCGAAGTTCAATTGTGGGAGGTAACCACTGACATTGAATATTTTCTGAATACTTCAATTTTTTCACAAATTCACCTTTGATATTTACAGGTGATACACATTTTGGGGCAGGACTGAAATATTTCAAAAGCTTATTACATTATGATACACATTATACTCTATATAATTGCTAAATCTCTATTTTTGTATTTAAAAGATATATTACTTTAATTTAATAGAACTGTTATGAATCCAATTACTAAACCAGTATAATTCACAGTCACATCTCCATGGATTGTTAGATAAATCTCTGAAATATAAATTAAAATTTGTGTAACTTTGTTCAATTTATATGAATTCATATATTATATTTAACTTACTTACAACTGTTTTAAAGATTTCAGACCATAAAAAGTACCTTCCATTAAAGTTGTTAATTTATTTTCGTTTAATTTCCTATAATATATTTTTATAGATCAGTGTTTTTTCTTTTTTTTTTTTTTAATACTCATGGCTATAATTATATGTATATATGTGCACGCACGCACGCACACACATAACCAGTAAAATAAATATAAAGAGAACAAATAAAAATTGTAACTAGAGACTCACTTACAAGCGCTCTAGAGCCAGTAAATTATGAAATAATGATGGTTTCACCACACTTATGTTGTTGCCAGACAAATCACTAATAATCAAGTAAATAATATGTAAGATAAAAGAATATACATAAAAATATACATCAATATATTTTACAAAATCTGTAAACTTACAGCCTTTTCAAATTTGGCAACTTGCTAAATGTATGAGCATCTATAGTTGAAATTTGATTTTTACTTAAATCCCTGAATAAAAATTGAATATATTTGTAGCATTAATATATTCAATAATAAATAATGTATGATTCATAATAATAACAAATATATTAATATTCTTACAATCTCTCTAAATTTCCAAGACCATCAAAAGAATTTTCACCAACAAAAGTTATATCATTTTGCGATAAGTTCAAACGTTTCAAATTTGTCAAATTCTTAAATATATTAGCTTCAATAGCATAAATATCATTCTTGCTCAAATCTCTGAAATACATTAAGTACAATAAAAATATTATAACTAAAAATAAGTATTACTCTGCGTGCTATAGAATAGTTGATAATAGTGCAATTGATATTATAATCTTACAATTGAACTAATTCCACGCTGACACTATCAAGATTGATATCCCTAATGTTCTGCAATTCATTACTGCATTTGATACGTAGCCATTCTGCTTGTGCACCAAGTTTACATGTGCAATACTTCGGACATGTCTGGATTGTTTCTCCTCTTGTTTGAATTAAAATTAAGAACAATAAAATAGCTCTCATTTTAAAGAAGGCAGATTTTTATCTAAAGAATATCAATTTTAATTAATAAGAAAATCGAAATTAGTAACTTAACAAATTAACGTTTACAAATAATTTATAAAAGCAGATATTTTAAGTATAAACATTGAAAATATATAAAACATTGAAACAATTATTATATATTTGAGCAGAATTCAAAATTTCAAGCAAAATTCTTGCAAAACTAAACATATAATTTTCATTCATAATTTACAATATTTTAATATAAAAATGAGAACACATAATAGAATGATTTTATGTAAAGTATAGACAATGAATTTATATGTAAACGTTAAATACTTACGACTATGAAAGGAATTTTATTTATCATATTGTTTTAATGTTATATGCCATATATTATGATTATTTGATAACTGTAAACATAATTATAAGAGAACAAGCTTACGGATATTTGTACACACTTCTCATAACAATAAAAGACAACCTACGAATTGTCATAGTCATAAACTATTGACTATATACATGCATATCTGTATCTAGAACTAATTATAGGCTGATTTTCACATATTACGTATATATATTAAGAAAGAATTATTTTTGTTTTATTTGTTATAATACAGCTTCAATAGATCATTTTTGAGATGTAAATTATAAGGTAGATATGTAAAATATCGCAGTAATGCTTATGTAATAACAAATATTCATAAAGATTTAAGTTGTTCTGAAAAATAACAATTTTCATAAGGATTCGTCATAATAGTTGAATCTAACCTGTAATTGCTCTTTAAATATTGTTGATGAAGTAAAGTATTTAATCATTAAATATCAAATATATATATATATATATATATATATATATATATATATATATAAATATATATGTAAAAGTCTGTAAACATCAAGCAAAAAGGTGAAAATATACAATTGGAAACATATTTTGTAAAAAATGTCTGCCTTTTTGTTTTATACTTTGTTTTATATTTTAATGTCAGGATGTATCATATATCCACCTACAGAATTTGTGTCAGCCGGTCTAACCATAAAAGATATATTTTCGAATTTGTTAGGCAGTGAAAATGAATTTTTTGTGCAATATCACATAAGAAAAAGTGTCATTACGTTACTTATATATTCTATGCTCCCGTTTGGTAAATATATTTATTTTTCTCTTATTCTAAATGTTGTACTATTTGTTAAAATAAGTTTTTCTTTTAATTAGGTTATGCGTTTGGTTTAGTTCTGTTTGGACACATAGATGCTGTCAATGTATTATTAAGTCATGTCAATTTATGGTCAATATTTGTTACTTGTTCTATATTGATACCACTATATACTTTATCTAAAATTTTAATATGGTCAATGAATAATTGGAGCAAGCATCCTATAGCAAAAAATCTTGCAGTTTACTGTAACAGCAATAACAATAATAACAGTATACCATGGACTACAGTAGCTTCTGATATTAATGTAGAATATCAAAGGTTATATATTAAACTGAGAAGATTATTCTTGTAATATATTACTCCTGAAGATGATTCAATCATTAATATTTTATTTTAGAATAGATAAGATAATACTTACTACAAATAGTATAACATGCGTAATAGCTACTGATAATTGGATAATTAAAGTTCTACCTTATACAATAATGGTTGCCCATCAGAGTGATACAGCTTTAGTAGTTAACAGAAGTGACACTCATGAAATGTCACCTGTGACAAGAGGAGAAGTTCAGTTTATTAATATTGAGGTATATTTTGTTATTCTAAATTAGCCTTTACCTTAGGAATTTTTGATTTTTTATTAGAACTTTACCTATTATTAACTGAAGTTCCATTGATGTGTAGGTAAAACCTACTAGGACAGGATCACAGCCTTTTGACATACGATTAAACGTATTTGATTTTAAAAATCTGCAAGACAAAGTCTCTCGTCCTATCACTATATTACAAAACATTACATTTCATAAAACTTTACTTGATAAATTCATTGATAATTTTAAAGAACATGTACAAGAAAATCCGCATTATGGATATGCAGAGGTATGTGTATTTTATTTATTTTTTCCACAAATTTAATATTTTATTTGGATAAATGAAACCCAATATTATACTATAAAAATGTTTGAAGGAATTAAGTCAATGTATTGGATGTATGCAAGCTTTATCAAATGTAAAATTACATAAACAATGTAGTAGTGGTATAGGAAGTGGAAATCCTGAAGACTGCATGGTATGTTACTGTCGTCCAATGTGGTGCATAGAATGTATGGCAAAATGGTTAGTATGTGATACATATACATATATATTTAATGTAAGTATATTATTAAAAATATTTATTATAGGTTTGCATCAAGGCAAGATGAAAATGCACCTGAAACATGGTTATCTTCTAAATGTACTTGTCCAGTATGCAGAGCACGATTTTGTATTTTAGATGTATGTCTTATACAGTCAATTTAAATACAAAACTAATATTTTAATACATGATTGTATTTTTAAAGTTATCTTCGTTACATAACATATTTTACCTAGTAATAACAATGAATAATAATATTAATAATATAACTATATTGGAATAAATGGATAGAAAAAGTAAGCAGTAAAACAATATAATGGCTAAATCATATCTTTTACGATTCATTGTTATATGTGATATAAGGGATATTATTTTATTTATTAAAGTTTTTATTAAGTCCATATATTGATATTTTAAACATTATGTTAGGAAATCAACAATTACGTAATCTTAAATATTTTAGCAAAGTATACAAAATTACTGACAATAAAAGGTACGTTTGATATTTATTAGAAATAGTTTGAAATTAAGTATGCCTTATATTATTACATCTTGATTAAGTGTATGGCTAATAGGGGTGTGCAAGGTTAGAAAAATTTAGGTATGATCGGTTCGAGAATTGGAGATCAAACTATTAAGCGAAGACGGAAGCGTCTGTTTACTGCCAATCCGATTCGATTTCAAATTGTCGATTTCCCCAAGTTTGCCTGAATTTTCCCGACCCATTCCGAATCGGTATTTTGAGATTTCCTATCGTCTAATACCATGGGAACATTAGGTATGTTAATATTTATGCGACCATTAATCGAGGAGCAATATTCATAGCCATAAGTTCTTGGAAAAGTAATTTTGCCGCATATGGTAGCCTAATTTGAGAAATTTGTGTTTTGTTTTTACATCCTTTGCATTCAAATGTATTATTCCTCAAATTGGCTATTGCGATTAAACCACAGAAGTTACATATATGTATCCGATATGGATCTGATACTTCGAATAAACGTTCTCTTAGAAATTGCGCAGCTCCATGGGAAATTTGACAATCACGTTCCATTTCACCAAATCGTAAACCTCCATCTCTGAACATTACATATCAACATATGAATATTAATATGAATAAATAAATATGAAGAACAAGAGAAGTATGTATAATTTACCTTGCTCTTCCTTCCATAGGCTGTCTAACTAAAATTTGTACAGGTCCCCGAGCTCTACTATGGATTTTATCATCCACCATATGTTTCAAACGTTGATAATAAGTTGGCCCTAAAAAGACTTGAGCATTTATCTTGCGACCGGTATGACCATTATACATGACTTCATTTCCTCTCAGTTGATAACCATATTCTTGTAAAAGTGTAGAAATTTTCTGCACATTTACAGCGTCGTTAAATGGAGTAGCATCGCCAATTTCACCTACAAAAAGATATATTATAATTAACTTATTGAATATACTGCTCATTTTATATAATACTTATGTTGATAAGAATAAAAGCAAATAGACACCTTTATTAGCAGACACCTTCCCCTGTATACACTCAATTAAGTGACCAATAGTCATACGCGATGGGATAGCATGAGGATTAATTATAATGTCTGGTGTGAGACCTTCACATGAAAATGGCATATCTTCTTGTCTGTACTGAATTCCGCAGGTACCTTTTTGTCCATGTCGAGAAGCAAATTTATCACCAATTTGTGGAATACGAACGCTGCGTACCCTTATTTTACAAAATTTATATCCTTCACTGTTCAAAGTTAACATTACTTGATCTACTATCCCAGTTTCACTATTACGTAAAAACGTTGATGCATCTCGTTTCGTAAAACGTTTTGTTGTACTATCTAACTGTAAATATTAATAGGATATGAGGAGATATAAATAAATTTGATTAATATAATTCCTATATGATTACATACCTCATCATCTGCTTCTGGAAGAGTAATAGTTTTACCTATAACTACATCATCTCCGGATACGCGAATTCCAGGAGCAATAATTCCATCATCATCTAATTTATCATAAATAGCATTACGCATCCCTTGACAAGTTTGGCGCGTAGGTTTTTCAAATTGCTCTTCTTGATCTCCAATTCTCTTGGATTCTGAATCTTTATAGGATCTATAGAATACAGATCTAAAGAAACCTCTCTCAACAGCACTAGCGTTTAAAATGACACTGTCTTCTTGATTATAACCAGTATAACATAATATAGCAACTATACTGTTAATTCCAGCTGGAAGTTCACGAAACCTAAGGTATTCCATAGATCTGGTAGTCACTAAAGGTTTATGAGGATAATATAGTACATGTGCCAAAGTATCCATTCGAACATGAAAGTTTGTAATATATACTCCCATAGCTTGTTTACCCATAGCACTTTGATAAGTATTTCTTGGACTTTGATTGTGATCAGGGAATGGAATAATAGAGGCACACACTCCCAGAATCATTGCTGGATGAATTTCACAATGTGTATATGTTGTACAATATGCATATTCCTTTTCTTGTCTCAAATCTTCAGGGGACATTGCAATCATAACAGTTTCCTCTTCTAAAGTATCAATATATTCAACAACTCCGCTACCAACTAATTCTTGCCAGCCATCATTATTGTAATCTCTTTCTTTTAACATGTCAATATGTCTTTTCTTTAATAGTAAGGTTTGTCCTTCAACAATTAATAAAGGCCTACTGATTCTTCCTGCATCTGTATATATTCTGATTTCACGATCTCTAATATCTCTTATCATAGATACTTCTGATACAATAATGTCCATTTGTCTTCTTAATTTACGTAAAGTAGCCATTAATTGATCTGGGTCTCTGTGAATACCAACCCAACAACCATTTACGAATATTTTTGTTGCATCAGCTATTGCACTTGGTGCAATTTCTTCTAAATTTTCCATAGACCATTCCTCTAAGAATTCAAGAATTGGTGAAGGTTGAGATCCAACGCTAATATAAGCCATCAATGCTAAATTTTTTACTAGACCAACTGCAGCACCTTCAGGGGTTTCTGCAGGACATAACATACCCCATAATGTATTATGTAATTGACGTGGCTTGGCCAATTTTCCATCTCTTCCAATTGGAGAATTCACTCTTCTTAAATGTGATAGTGTTGATGCAAATGTTAATCTGTTCAATACTTGTGATACACCAGCTCTAGCTTGATGAGCCTTTTTTTGATCTCCCCAATTTCCTGTAGCAAGTGAGTATCTTAAGCCATCAGTAATAATTTTAGTTTTTATGGCAAGTTCAAGGTTGAAATCCTTTCCCCTATCTATAAACTTCTGTGCATACAATCGTACTTCTTTCATTAAATTTTTAAATAGCCCTCTAAATAAGAATGCTAATAATGGACCAGCTAGGTCTAATCTTTTATTACCATAGTGATCTCGATCGTCTAATTCTCTTCGACCTAAAGAGGCTGATAATAAACGGTGCACCATGTACCCAAGAAAGTAAGCCTTTTTGGTTTCACAAAAATCACTTATGCCGACATGTGGAAGCATCTCCTTTTGTAAAATTTCTCTGGCATATTTAATACGCTTTTCTTTAGTTACTCCAGGTCTTGCACCTCTAGTACCAATAAAATTTAGAGCCACGTTTTGTTCTTGTATTACAAATGCCTCATCTAAGGAAGGTTTTACCATTTCCATCATTTCAGGATCATCAAAATCATATATGATATGTTCTAAAATATCGCGATCAGCTACAAATCCAAGTGCACGGAATACAATCATAATAGGAATTTCTTGTTTAATGTATGGGATAATTGCAATAATACGTTGACCTATAGCAGACTTTTTAATACTAGCTCCACTCTTTGCCATCATATTAATCCACAATGTAGATGTAGGACGTGAACTATGTTCCAAACAAGATCGAATTTCTGACTTATATGCATATTTACCGTCTTTCATACTAAAGACATAAACTGTATTTGTTGCCATTTTTTCTTGTGCAATCAGCACTTTCTCTGAGCCATTAATAATAAAATAGCCTCCAGGATCTAATGGACATTCATTCAATTCTGTTAAATCACGATCAGATAAGCCAGCAAGTAAACAATATTTTGATCTCAACATAATTGGAATCTTTCCTATAAATGTCTTTTGATGTTGAGTTTCAATGGGATCTTCTCCATCTTTTACAATTGTTTTAGTTATATCTACATACAGCGGTGCAGAATATGTCAAATTTCTTAGTCTTGCCTCATTAGGCATCATAGGAGACGGTGCTCCATCTTTTTCCCAATGTGTAGGCTTAGACAAATAAATCTGTTCAAATTTCAATAAGTGTCTAACTGGATTTTCTATTTCGCCCGAAGTATGTTGTGCTTCTGCTTGCAAATCAATTTGTGGTGAGTCTTCAACAATTCGTTGAACCGACATTTCAATAAATTCATCAAAACTGTCAAGTTGTTGTCTCACAAGACCTTTTTCATCAAAATAGGCATTAATAACAATCCAACAGGCTTCCTGCCAAAGTTTTGACGAAATTTCTTCTGCATCTTCATCATCGTATTGATCTAAAAAAAAAGATATATTTAGTCATAATTTTCAGCAGTTATTAAGATTAATAATTTCATAATTTATATAACATTGAAGCACATAAATTACGAAATGAGAAAAACAATGCACTTTCCTATAAAGAGGTGAAAATTAAAAAATGTTTATAGATTAGGTATAATGTTATATCATATTTTTGAATGTTAATACAAATATTAATAATTTCGATATTTTTACATATTAACATCAGTATAAATTCTTACCATCTTCCAGAGAATACATGTTGTGGTTATGATAATTTTATATAATATTAACAAATGCAGAGTATTATAAACTTTATACTTGTTCGGTGTTATCCGTGGTGCAATATAAATATTTTTAGACGATTGTAAACCAATCACCAACGCGGCCCCTACTGCCACGTTCTCTATTCCTCGGAGATGGTTTCACCTGTCTCCTTCGCGCCAGTTATTGTTCGCTCGGCGTCACAGTCCGTGGGAGGGAGGAAATTTTCCTTCTGCTGTGGTCCCTATATTCGTATGTCCATGATCTAATAAGACGAGGGACGAGGCAGTAAATGTAAACGAAATTTGATTGCTGCGTTTGGAACTATTGGTTGCCGACTAGTGATAATCGAGTGTCATTAATCGGGTATTTATTGCCTAGTCTCGTTGAATCACGGTTACATATACGATCATGCGTTGGACAGTTTCCAGCGATCGCTACATGTAAAGCTACCAATAGAACGTGAATATGACGTGCTCTATATCCATCGCACACTCGAGTTTACATATTTCTACATAATGTTATCAACATATCGTGTAAATAAAATGTTCATTTTATAAAATGTTTATTATATATATATATATATACAATCTTTTCGGTGTTTAAATTTATAAGATTCAATTTAATACTATATTAATTTATTAATTTAATATTATAATAATTTAGTAATAATACACGTAGCAACAATTAAAGTAAGTTTTGAACACTGTGATGAAGATATATTTGGTAGGGAAAATTTGGATCCTGAAAACGGTATAAAATTTGTTATTTTAAAAAATAAACTTGTATGCTTATTTTGTATAGAATATGTGTTATTACTTTTATCATTTGGATCTTGATTTCCACATTGGCGATAACCTAATGTTGCTTTTCGTTTTGTTGGAACATATCCTGGAATATATAAACTAGGTGTGTCTAATCGTCCAATTGATATAAGTTTATTAAAATCTTGTTCTAACGTGCTAGCAATTGGACCTAGATATGTAATTATAAAACATTATTATATATATTCAAGAAATTCCTATAAATTGTGTATTTTTTTTTATTACCCCTAAAATGCATTAAAAACTGAATGCATGCTCCACTATGTAAAATCTTTGTTTTTCTAGTATCTATGGATAACATCCAATCTGGAACACCCATAATTTTTCTTACATCTTCCAGAAATTGTGCCCTATAGTAAAAAAGTTGTAAAGATATTTGTACATGAAATTTATGATAAAACAACATGTCGCATGTGTACTTACACTACGAAGCGAGGTGGTTTTCTTATATTTGTATACTTAACAATGTCGTTATCAGGTTCAATGTTAGCACATGCAAATCTGTCAGTGCCAAAATTTTTGTCGAAAATAACGATAGATCTTCCCATTGCAGATACTGTTCCTGCTAATGGAAAATTTGAGTCTGTAAAAACTTGTCTTTGAAGTCCTATATCGATAGGACCCAATCGACCTGATATATCTCCTACGTAACATCTAAGTGGTAAATCAGGACCACATTCTTGTCTGTACAGATCATCCTGTGAAATAAAATTACTTTTATGAAAGTGAACAATGGCATGTTAAGACAGAAACTTTATATGATTCTGATTAATATTACATTTAAAGGATCTGCTAGCTGTGTAAAGTAGGGATTCCATATATATCCACCAGCTACACATCTAGTATCCTTTACTTGAACAGCTGCATCTACTCCAACAGGATTTACATATATCGCCCAATTGTGGTTTCTTGTCTACAGTAATATATTTTTATATAATTCAAAATATATTAAATCTCTTTAAATGCTTTTATTAAGCATTTTATGTACTCACAATATTACGATTGTGTTTTCCAGGATGTCGTAATTTTATTTCAATTACCGTTTCACTTTGACTACCATCATGGTGAATAAGTTGTGTCTGTAATTATTAGCGTTAAATCATATTTTATATTTTGATATGATTTAAATTTATAATACCATTCTTATATAGCCATATGCAAAACCTTGTGGATGATGAAAAGATGCAATTGCTCTTAATTCTATAGCCTCAGATGGAGAATATCCCCTTTCTATAGTTGAACAAGCCCATCTTAAAGAAAAGAAAATTTATATATATATATTTGTGTCTGCATACAATTTAAATATTAATATAGATACCTTAAATTTTTCTGCTTTTTGTGAATCACTATACTTCGACCTAGTATACTGTTTAGTCCAAATAAAGGAAGTATTGTATCATTGAAAGTTTTCATATATCTTTTTCTATTTTCTAAAGTGCCAAACTTTCCACTGAGATCACCCATTTCATACTGATCAGTTGTTCCTTCTCCTGCAGATAGCACGTTACTTACATTGATACTAAATGGATTCCAATGTCCATACAGGGATGTACTTTCACATGGAAATTCTAAATCTTGCTCAATTGGAGTCTAAAATATGTAAACTTTTATGAAAATAAATAAAAAATATGAACAAATTTTATTATATTTCTGTTACCATATGTATGTGATATCCACTCATTTTCCCATCTAGACCATCAAGATTTAGTTCTATATTTGTGATATCATATTCATTTTGTTGTAAGAATTCTAATTTTCCTCTTAGCGAAATTGTTTCTCCATTTCCAAACCAGTCTCTTGCTACTGCTTTGCGATGGTATGTTTCACTAATTCTATATAGAATAATTGATATTTTAGTCATGTTCGTAATGAAATTTATTAGAAATATTTCATATGAAGTTTCTTTTACAAAATTACATTGAACATGCTAGTCTTTCTCCTCTTGCAAGAGGTCCATGGTCATCATATATCACTAAACTTTTACCTAATATACTATGGGGACCTGACAGAGGTAACATTGTATCCGTGAAGAGTCTTCGTGTTAATAGACTCCCATAAAGCTTTTTGCCAGCAATGTCGACTGTACTATGTCTTGTTAGGTCACCCACACGACATAATGTTGCTTCTGACATTGAACAATATTCACTAGAATTCGAATTCCATTCTACCTGGTAAATTTAAGAGTAAAATATTTAGGAGAGAGAGAGAGAGAGAGAGAGAGAGAGAGCAATTGTATTATAAATAGAAAACAAGCATACTAGTGTTATTTTATTAATTACTGTACCTTGTAAGGATTATAAGGTTCACCAGTGCTTAAACATCTGCCTGTCCAGTTATAATAATCTTTGCCTGGTGGATTATCATGAACCATCCATCTAAATATTTAATATTAAATTAGACGGTATTGACACACTTATATATATATATACAATATAATGGTTTTTTCCAGGAAAAAAATTTGAAAAACATTATACCTGTGTAATTCTGAATTATTTAAAGCGTTACCATCTGCATGAACTAAATTTTCAATTATAATGGTAGTATCCATTTGAGGGTCATTTTTAGGTTGACGGAAAATTATTTTCCCAACAATGGGATATCTGTATATTACTTGTGCAGTTACCATTGGTATTTGTCCAATATTATCTGGTAGATAAAGATTCAAAGTACCGCAGATCCATGGTACGATGCTCTTATTATCAGTTTCATTATATCTGAGGAGCAACGTGTAATCGTTTTCGATAAGTAAGGATGAAAATAAAGCGGTAATTATAAGAAGTGAGAGTAAATAAGTACTTGTGAAGAACAAGGCTTCTGTGAATCACACTATGTGTTCCTGAGAGTGGAAGGTATGTATCCCAATAAATTCCATTAAGTTTGGCACTCCCTGGTAAGATATCATAATGATACGATCCTTCTTTACGACCTTGAAGTTTCCCAGAAAGATCACCAATAGCATATTGATCCTGAGTTCCAAGCCCTGAGTTACATAATTATTTAGGCATTGTTGAACGAACAGACTAGACTAAAGTAACGATTTAACTTGTTCACCTGCTGGTGGTACATCCGTTATATTGATATTACTTGGATTATACATTTTCTTAGTTGTTTCGCATACTTTGGCAAAGTTATTCGAAGCTTTCATTGGATCTGGAGGTAGTTCATGAATATTGTATGACTTTATCTTAGTAGCATAGCGTAATCTCGTTCCTAAATCATTAATTGGTGTCAATGATACGTTAACCCATGTTGGATCGAACGGAGTCACTTGAGATAGGGATACATCTCCTTTGATACCGTGAGCATTAATTAAAGTTCTAAATAGTTTAAAAATATGGGAAACGATAATTTGATAAACATGTATAAATAAAATGGATAAAAGTCTTTCGTAATAATAAGTTTCATTCACTTACTTGGCAAGGATAGGTTTCCTATGATTAATCTTACTGCAATGTAAAATGGAATCATCGTGTTTCGGATGAAATATGACTAAATATAATTGACGATGTGGTCCGAGTAAATCGGTAGAAGGTAGTAGAGACAGCTTTGAATCTTTGTATACGGTTTTATATTCGTTACGATGATCTACAGCCACTTTTATCTTGCCTAAACGTGCATCGATATCACCAATCGCTTTGCCATTGCCCGCGTTGTCAGGATCAAAGACAGTTTGTAAAATGTTGCAACTTGATTTGTCTGAATGATAAACATTAAATAAATATATTTAATGAAAGTAAATCAGTGTTTTGCAAATCCGATATACATATCTTATAAAAAAGGTTGTACCTTTACTGATGTCAAAAATGTCCGTCACATAAATTTTCCAATAATGTTCTGTGTATTTTATACCTTGCAATTTTTTGTTATTAACATGATACAAATTTACATAAATTATTGTATCGCTAACATTATCACCACCGTGACCACCAAGCCATCGAAACCATACGCTTCCCGCTATAGTTTCGAGAAAACGTGCTTCCGCAAATTTCTCTACATTCTTTTCTAGTACCTAAAAACGTTCGGAGAATTGCAATATTTTCGAAACAAACTTTACATTTTATATTTTAAAAGTTACCGTTATCGAAGCACAAATGGTTCTGGATGAATATGTGTCTTGGAATATTAGACCTTTGCCCCATAAACCCATTTCTCCGGTTAAACTTATGTCCGAAATTTCCACTGATCCTGTTTCATTTCCAGGCATATCGAGCGGTCCAACGAGTTCCGTTAAGTCGATAATGCTACATGTTTATAGTAGTGATTTTTAAATAAAACGTGTGACAGCGATATACGGAAAACAAATTTTTTCCAAACAAGAAAAACACCTCTCTCCAATATGTTGTCTACTGCATCTATCGTTTATACGTGTGTAATCAACAGGAAACTGAGTAACTGACCAAAGCCATTGTTGGTCTGGATATTGAAGAGTAGTTTGGAGTGAAAATCGAATTCTTACGGATGTTTCTGTGACCTTTTCGAATCGAATTTCTCCGTGAAGACCGCCAGAGGAAATATATGCGGCAAGACGCAGTGACAAGCCAATGGTAACTATAGAGAAATAAGCATATAATTTATTAATTTAAATCAATTAATGATAAATTATTTTATATTCCGATTATTCTGTTACTGTGATCATTTGTATGTTTTTTTTAACAGCATTAAACGCATATTTTAAAGCTTTAAGAAAGATTTAACGATGATTAACAATATTAAATGTTAAAAATACGTATTTCCTTTTTATATGGACAAGTTTCACTCACCACAATTTAGTAAAAAGATCCACCACATTTTGTTAGATCATAAGATGACACTTAAAATACGTTTTTCTTTTTTTTAGAGTAATTTAAATCTTAATACTGTTTTAACATAAATATTTGTGATCTAGACCGTACTACGACAAGCTGTTACCTTACAATGAAAACCAGTCAAGGCAAGGTTGTCTGTACTTTCTTATTTCTCCGAGCGGTTGTGGTGGGAGTGTTGTATGGTCGTGAATAAGAAAAATGGTACGTAACTTTCTTATCGAGCAAGTATACAAAGTCATAGCGATTTGTATGGATACTTCATAAAAGATTATTACAATATATACATGTTACATTATAATCATGATTAATTAATAAATTTATGTATCTATTGTATAAAATAAATGAAACAGAAAAATAGTTTTAATTCTATTATTCGTGCAGCTCAGTAGAAAGGCGATAAATATGAATTTTTTCCCAAAAATAAAATAAATATATCTAGAGGGTTTTATTATGCATTATATTGTAGTACGTGTTAGTAATGTGTGTCTGGGTATGTTCCAAAATATAATGATGGACATAATGTCAGTGACATAATTCGGCACATTGAAATAAGAGAAATAAATTCTAGGAACATATTTGTAATACGACTATGCGTCTAAGTAATAGCTGTATTTCTAGCGTATCGGTTGTTCATCAGTCTTCATAGAATGTCTTATCATATGTTGATTCGTCGTTCAAAATTGCTAGATATTTACTGTCAATCCTCTCGAACACATTGGAGTACCTGATCAGCATCTATCCTTTTGTTACAAACTAAAGATCTTAGATATCTTTACAAAATAAAAGTATAGAGCTTGGGTATAGATGTGATTAGTTGAATAATATTTTTAGGTTTAAGCTATCCTCCTTGTTGACTTGCGATGCGTCAACATTTCGTTAAATACCGAATTTGGCGGAAGCGAGCGAGCTTCGTTATACGACACTTATAGCGATCTTAAGCCAGGCTCTAATATTAAGTCGAGCCATATAAATAATTAACAATTAATTCTATCGTACTACTTTGTTATCGAAAGTACGATAGTCGTAAGTGATCTTTTGCACAGCAGATATCGATTGTTCTTAATTTCCTTTATGACAATTCAGTTTCATGACAATTGAAATAAACTAAATTCGATAAATATCAAAGATATACAGGGTTTGTCAACCATTTGAATTCCTGTAATATGTATATAAGAAAGGGGAATAATGAAATACACAGTATACCTTAGTGTTTTCTGATCTCAAATATCGGACAGTTATTTTTAGTAACCACGTGCGTTGATCATCCCGGTGCACAAACCGGAAATTCACGTTACTTCTGAAATGGATAATCCTTAAACATTTTCTCTTACTATCGTATTTCATTTATTATTGTAATTTTTCCTTGGACAATTTTCATCTCACAATTTTTACGAGCTTCATCGATACACGATAGACATATTTGCTATTATATTGCGCATAATATGAGTTAAATATAACTGAGAGCATAGAAATTTTGCAAATATTTAGCAGAACTTCTAAATATTAACACGACAATTTTCAGTTCGCGAGTTACAGATTTATCAGAAATCATATTTTCGTAAGCGTTGTATCGTATGTAATAATCGAATAGATAATAAGAGTTAAATTAGTTTAAACAATTACGATAATTTGATTTTGATTTGTGGCGATGGAATCAGGGCAGTGTACTACCGCTTTTGTACGATCGATGACCACAAAAATGGTGACAGAAGATTTCTTCGATGCTCGATGTACGCAGGGCTAATCAGGGTTACGGAAGATGCAAGGCCGGGGCACCGTCATAATCACTTTCCGAAGATCCTTGACTCACATTCTCGTTCCGTGAAGCAAATCTCGGCTGCGAAAAAGGGCTGTAAGCTGTTGGTCGTCAGTACAATCCTCGGCAAACTGTTTTAGTCGAAACATCGAAAGGGTTGCTATTTTGAGGCAGCTCGCACTAAATATGGTCAGATAGGCGTTGGCGTTATACCCGGGCAAAGCACCCCTGCTCAAGCACCAGCCATGTAGTGGGGGAGATCCACCAAAGTTACTTAGACAAGTTCACTTCTATGATTCGGACAGTTGGTTCGTTGTGACCATCTCGTACCATCCTCTTACAAACCAACTGTAGCCATGGTAAGTAAGCGCCGAGTACACCATGATACCATCGTGATTTCGGATTCAGGCGATCAGGAAATACGCGAAAAGTTCTGTTCGTTGAATTTCTTCTATACAGTGGGATATATAGAAAGAAACGGAATGCCGAATATCGTACACGTGACTAGTGGTGGAAACATGTTTGACCTGTTGTACGAGGGTAAATTTCGATGAGAGACCGATGAATTAAATAAATTGTGTCTAAATTGTACGCCTGGTGAATGAATTCGTCAAAGTGCAGAACTTGCACCAAACATCGCGTATTTGTGTCAATGAAGTGTAAACAGTGATTGATCTTCGTTAGATTTTTGGCTGTTGGCCATTCCGTATTTGGACCTTATTATTTGCTTTCCATCCTGTGTGTTCAAGTTGTTACATGTACCTTTGGATTTTAATAAATCTTTGCGATCTTCTAATCTATGAAATTCCTAATCGGATTCTTAATTTTTGGATTTCTTAGTAATTGGAATTTAATCGTGTATCTAAGTTAATGGACTTTAGATTTAATTGAATTTTGTTTATGCAAAAATCTGTACTATCGAATTTCATTTAATTTCCATGTACACCTTCGTGTACTTGTTAGGTATATTATAAAAGTAAAAATAAAGATAAAAGAATTACGTAACCAAATAGTAATTCGAGAGGCTGTACGGGATAAACGGCCTATATTTGTCCTGGCTTCTTTTCAACGATACCGTACGTGATAGAAGGATCCTATTTTTAACTCTTATGAGTAACGCCCTCCGAATTTTCTTCGATGTTATCCAAGCTAGCTTACTGCCAGCTAAATATAGTAATAACGACAATTCTTTATTTCCGCATATCTTTCGGCTTTACGGTGATTTCCACTCGATTAATTATTAGATAATAAAACCCACTCTTTTGCTTGTTTCATATTTTAAATAAATTGAAACATTCATTTTTACGAAAATAATACGACGAAAAGGACTTCTCTAAGATTTATTGCAGACTAAGCGCTTTTATTCGACATTTTAATTCGACATTTCGTTTAAAATAATTAAATATCGGAGAATACTTAATTTTTTGGTAAAATGAGTATTTTAACACTCGAGGAATCGCGAGTTACACCTGTACAGACGTTAAACGGTGCGGAAGAGTAAGCGGAAGTTTGGCTAAAATTTTTACATTTTTATATTCTCGTTTCGTTTCAATAAAAATTACGACGGATTATCGTAGGCGGATAAAGAGAAGAAGAAGAAGACGAAAAAGAAGGAGGAGGCAGCGCCTGCTCCTGCGCCAGAACCAGAACCAGCACCTGCACCAGAAGAAAAGCCACCAACTCCTACCGGTACCCCTAAAGAATCTGGTTCGACTAGAGCAAGTAGTCGGGGTAGCCGCAAAGCTAAACGCACTGGATCCAGCGTGTTTTCTATGTTTACTCAGAAACAAGTTGCCGAATTTAAAGAGGTACGTTCAAATGTAGTGAAACTCAATTATCAAATGCTTGCTGCATCAGTTACCGCAGTTTCTGCGAAGAGAAACGAGATATCTCGCTGTATATCGTTCTATGGTGAAGATAAATGAAACGTATTATTTATTAAGTTGGTCGTAACGTCGATCGAATCATTTTCGAATAAATAAAATTGAAATTAAAGCGTTGAAGAGTACGAGTTGCGATTATTATTTGGATGTACTTATGTGTATTTCATTTTGTTCCACCAGGCATTCCAGCTTATGGATCATGATAAGGATGGTGTAATTGGGAAGAACGACCTTCGTGCCACTTTTGACAATGTCGGTCGTTTGGTTACCGATAAAGAACTTGACGATATGCTGGGTGAAGCCCCTGGTCCTATCAACTTTACCCAGTTGCTCAACTTGTTCGCAACTCGCATGTCGGGATCAGGTATCAACATATAAATTTACCAGACGTTACGATTAGTCCCTCCTTGCCAGTTTGTATATGTATATTAAATTAATCGCAATTTCTTCTACTTTAGGTGCCGACGACGACGAAACCGTAGTTGCTGCGTTCAATACCTTCGACGTAAACGGAAAGATCGATGGTGAAAGGTAAGCGATAACAGTTGTTGTAAGATTATTCATTTTTCGGGAAAAAAGGATAGAGAAAGGAGTAGAAAATTTAAAAAATCCCGTAAAATATATCGAAATATCGCGTAAAAGAAGTTAACAGCTTTCTAAAATTATGAAAATTATTCGTTTTCCTTACGTCATAGATTGAGGCACGCTTTGATGACATATGGTGACAAATTCACCGCGAAGGAGGTCAATGATGCTTATGATAATATGTACATTGATGACAAGGGATTTATCGATACGCAAAGCCTTATCGCAATGTTAACTGGTGCGGGAGACGAAGACGAGGAGTAACTTTAAGCAATCTTCAGCATTGAAAATGTCTGTTAAAAACTCTGTTCATTGAAAACAAAGTCTCGTATTAGCGTTAGGTTTGTTTCATCCATTTCCAAGCGACGAAATTTGATTGAAAAGCGAACACGAATTACTTACTTTTCATTGTTTCTTGACGATATAGCTTTTCAAAGGAGATACCTTTAAAGATGCAAGTTGCAAAGATCATGAGAAATGGCAGATTAGGTTTTTGGAAGTGGAAACAGCCCTTCTGCCGAAAAACGAGGCTTTGACTCTCCATATTATTGTTCATATAATAAAATTACTTTAAAACTTTACAATGATCTTCCTAATTTTGATCCGTCATAAATATCAACAGCAGGAATAGGTAAAGATAATAGAAATTTGCAATATCATTTGTTTGTTAAACATTATAAATCTTTTTCTTCCAAAGGTTTTCAAAGATTTTAAGCAATTTTAAACGAAAAGCGATTTTATATAACTCATCGAATTAGAGAATAATTCTAAGATCTATATATCAAGTATTATTGCGTTCTTTGCATTTTGTATACTTGTAAAAAGAATAAAATGATGTTTATTAGCAACATATATTGAATAAGATGTAATTATTCATAACTCTGCACATAAAAATATGTCATATTAAATTGTAAATTTTGTTTTATATTGCCTAAATATTATAATTCCACCAGATGAAATTGTGAGTTGTGCAACGTCGTGATTTGGTCCAAAATTAATTGTTTTATCTTAAAGAAGATAATGGTCTCGTTCGTACGATGTTCTTCTGCTTTAAGTTTGGCACTGTATCAAATTCCATGCGTGCCGATGACGATGTAGCGAACTAAATTTAACTTATAAACACGTTCGCAATTATATCGAATAGAAGGAATGGAATCTATCGTTGTATAATTCGCAATGAATAATCTATTGTAGTATCGTTGTTCAATTTGAAATTCCATGATTACAGAGAGTTTCGGTGATTCGAAAATTTCCGCGGTTTATTAAAACTACTCATACTTGTTCTTTCTATTTAACTTTATTACTATCTTGTTACAAATCCTATGGACGCATTATAATTTACGTATTTTATATAATCGAATTTCTTCTAACCATTTATTTTAATATTTTATAGGTTTCATAGGTTTGTGATAATAACATTTTTAAATCAAAACGAACAAATTGTTTCGCTTTCAACATTACTTAAACGTGTACGTGTATAAAATGAAAACTGGAGGAATTATTCTATTGTATCCACGGTTCGCTGTTTTAGTATAGTGAAATATGACATTGCGGAGCTCATAATCTGTGGCACGAAGAAAATATGCTGTTACAAATTAATATAGAAAACGACGAGGATCGTTAATAAATACCTTGGTGAAAGTTTCCAGGGATATAGGAAAGAAGCCACAGGCGGTGAGGTAACAGGCTCGTCTCGACCTCATGAGTACGAATTGCAAATCCTTTCGTGCCATTTCTCCAAACTTGTCCATTGGTAAATATATCCATGGTGTGGCGTACGCAGCATTAGCAATGTTCATGCTTTCTTGTGCTAGGGCATTACAACTGTACGTGAAGATCCATAGTTGACATATGTTAGTCGTTAAGAAAGATACGAGAGAAATGCGCCATGAAAGTGACAGCTTCACCTGTGCATCATGATGCATTACGAGCGTAAATTTTACAGCAACGACGACGAGATATCTAATTTGTTCAAATTGAATAATCTCGTTTCAAACGAGAAGCATAAAACCACTAACGCTGAATTTGTAATATACTAACCAGAAGCGCTTGATATCCGACGAAACAAATCAATATGCTAAACGTTAACACTTGTCCAAGTGTAATTACTGTAAATATCTCTTCGAGCGAGGTACAGAATCCAATGAGAGCTTGATGCTGTTGAATGCATTTTCTAAATATGGCGTAAAATTCACCCGAAGAATCCAGATTTGTATCTTGATCATATTTAACTTTGTCTTTCAGGCTTAGCACATTGGCCATTCTGTATTGTAATATGCGAAACTGACTAGCTACGTGTAAGCACATAATGCAAAATATATTGTCGACGCAAAGATAACATACGCCGACCTGATACAAAGTCAAAGCCTGTACGCACATAATAATTACAATATTATTTACAAATACATGAAATCGCCTAAGATTTTTATGTAAAATAGAAATAATATTGTACCTGTATCAAATACGTCATTTCATAGTATGGCGAGACATTCAATGGTAGGTCCAAGTACATATGAAATATAGGTACCCTATCTGACTCGTTCTTCCCGATATTTGCTAAAATCAGATTGTCGATGAATTAATTTTTTTCTTAGAAATAAACCCATTTAGACCAGGAAATTGATAGACTGACATATTAGTGGCCTGAAGATGTAACTAAAGATAGTAGATTGAGAGAGAAATGAGAAGAGGCAGACGAAGTAGACGCACATTCGTTTCGCATCTGCTAGGACCGATTTTTCATATTGATTGTAGTTGAAATGCCAGAAATTCTTCTGCATATACACGATTAAATAAAGAAACTTTTTCTTATGTATAAATATAATTAACAATTTAAATAGATCCATGAATAGTCCCAAACTGTTGCACGCGATATAAGTGCTGACCTGAAACATTAAAATCAAGAAAGTTACAAGCGTTATGTAAAACTCTCGATACACTTACGCTAAAATCTCCCCAAGAGAAATAAAGACCCCTCAATTGCATCCACATACTAAAGATAATTGCGAGAACAGTATACGTTACTAAGGCATTTCTGAACCATTTCTCAACGAGGCTAGTGCTTAACCACAAGCCGACGATCTTTAGATAGAAAACTGCTACGGTGAAAGAAACGTCTTTATGATATTTCGAGCTCATAGTGGATTTCAAACGATCAGGCACACCGATTCGGAATTTATAGGGGAGTCAGTCTATTAATTATCGAAAAGTTTCGAAAGCAATTGCATCGATATATCGTGCCTTTGATCTTCCAATCGTCCTCTATCCTCGTTCGTACGGTTTATATTTTACGTAATGCATGCGATCAACCAGTTATGCATGATTTAAAACTCACCGTGGGGCTGAGTGGTGGGTGGCAGTTGGATGTGGCGACAGGGAAGTAGAAGATTAATATATGTATGTAGTCTGACGAAAAACGTTGACGTCTTGTGTGCTGTTTTAAGAAAAGAAGATTTGATTTTGAAAGAGTTCATTAATATTTGGTGATAGTGAAAAATCTGTGAATATTTTTATTGCTAATTGTGGGATACGAATGCGTATACAAACACATATGGGTCAATAGATAATTGATACTCTTATTTATTCATTGAAAATTCACGTGTGATGTACAGCAACGAATTGCTGTATCTACCTACCTTCTATACACTGTTTTAGCAACGTAAAGTACGATGCTGCGATACTTAAAACCTGTAACGAACAAAATGGATAATTTGTTTTGTTCTACGATATTTTGACTCGCTTCGTAATAGTAGAAGTATCCTTATGTCTTCTTTACTCTGTATCGTGCTAGATGCGTTTGCCTACGAATGTCAAAAATAATATAAGTCTACCTATCTGAGAACCAACATACGTATATATGTGCTATTATAATATATTTTATTATCCTTTTAAATCTATCGAGCAGCTTATTCGTCTTATTTCTCTAAAACTTTTGGTTAAAAAGTTCGCGCCCGTTTACTTGTACGTTTCTATGTTTCTTTCACACGTTCTTTTCTTTTATATATTTAATAGTTAACGTTGGCATACTATCATACGTAGTGCATATACATAATACGCAGTACATGAACAGGATTGATGAATTATGCATGATTCCCGGATTAAGGGACCCTCTGTGAAATCGAACCACTGTCAACAGCTGTGCTGCTTTGGGAAAGGGAAACTTTGCATGTTAAACGTAGCATGTAAGGCAAGGTAAGTGTAATTTTCGTCAAATTTTTAGGAAGGCAGAGAATAAGATCTACAGCGAAGGAGCAGTGATCTTTTGATATATTAGAAACGCAGCGTACCAATTGAGAACGAAGGAAATGGGGATCGACTTGTGCCGTGATCTCTGTTTGTGATACGATCAATGTTAAATTCAATTACTTTGTCGATTAACGAGATAAATTCCTGAAATTTATCCGAAGAATCCGGATTTGAATCTTGGCCGAGTTTATCCTTGTCTTCTAAAGTTGATTATTCTGTAGTGTAGTATACGAAATTGGGTAGCCACATGCAGGCATATAGTGCGAAATAAGTTATCAAGGCAAAAATAACATATGCCTTCGTGATATAAACATAGAGCCTGCGTAAATGCAACGAAAACATGCATATCACCATATCAGTATTGCATTGTTTTAAAAAATTTTATATGCATACTTACATTTCGAAATGCGTACACTTTAATACAATAGTATAATTGTTAAAACGAAATGAATTTTCAGTCAAGAACTTGTTTCGTTTTCTCTTTCTTTATATTGTGACGCAATTGTAAGATATCGCAATATAACTAGAGGTATTCTTTTATGTGCAAGAAAAACATTTAATACGTTTTGATACGGTCAGATCATGTACATGTAATATATCTAATGGAAGCTGATAGGTAATATTGATATTTGATTAATTTTTATTGTTACAGAATTCCAGTCCCTTTCAATCAATTTAATTTATAATTTATAGGGACGAACACTGATCTCTATACAAGGCTATATACGGCACTATTTACACTATGTACACTGTCACGATTAACATATGTCACGGAGTTTCACGCTGTCTCAGCAGTGTAAAATATGATGCGGCTGTACTTAGTACCTGCAAAAAACGAAATGCACGAGTGATTTTAATTTCACGATATTCTTCATAGAAAATGGAGCACGAGCGATGTATTCAAGAAATTCAATCGTGTTTTAATCTTTAAAGCGCAGTCGTTGCGGCCATACGTATACCGATAGATATAGTTTTATTTAAGTTTTCAGCCTTACAGTGTTACTTACGTTAGTGTATGTTTCTAGAGATACGACGAAGAAACCTTTGCCTGTTAAGCAACAAGGTATGTGCGATCGCAGGATGATCAGAGTCAAATCTTTTCGCATCGTTCTTCCGCTTGTGGTCATTGGCAATACCAGCCAAGGTCCTTTGTAAGCCGCGGTGGCTATGCTCGCACTTTCTCGTATGATACAGTCACAGCTGTAAGTGAACATCAACAATTGGCATAGGCATGCCATTATATGACAAATGAAAATCACGCGTATCGAGGTGGATGCGTCTGCCTGTAAAAAGATATTATAATACATTCGTAGATTATTGTAATAACGTTATTCGTAAACATAAGTAATAATGATAACTGTAAATGATGCTGATAGTACGTAGTATTGTAGTCAGTAACAATATTAGAAATTCAAAACTCATTACCTCGGATTTTTGTATTGATCGTAGAAATCTTCTATCTAAAAGATATAAATGCATATAAAAATTAGTCATTCGTATTAACGCGCTATACTAACCATAAGCACCTGATATCCATCGAGGCAAATTAACAAGCTGAACATCAATACTTGCTCCAGAATAATCAAACTGAATACTTCCTCTAATTTCCCGCAATACGCTATAAGCGCCTGATGTTGCCGTATATATTTTTTGAAAATGCTATAACATTCATTCGCAAGGCACGATGATCCCGTATTTAATATTTTATCTCTACTTTGTTTCACTTTGTCCATTAAATCTGGCATGTTTGCGATTCTATACTGCAATACTCGAAATTGACCAGCCACGTGTAAATTCATGATGCATAAGAAATTATCGAAACAAAAGTAACTTATTCCAATATGATATAAAGATAAAACCTACGAGTTTCGATCAAAGTAATATTGTTCAATACGATGGGAAATTTTTGAAGTTAAGATTATACGATAATACAATATATCGATAACATGACAATACCTGTAGAACGAATATTATTTCATAGTATGGTGTTACGGTGAGTGGCAAGTCAATCCACATGTTGAATGGAAGCACCCTGTCTGACTCGTTTCTTCCAATATTTGCTGAAAAAGATGTTTAAGTAACTTGATTCTTAATATACATATGCATATACGCATATACGCATATACGTGTATAATAACGGTAAAATTTCCAGTAACTTTGTACGAGTTTAAACGTGTAGAATAACGTAAATTTTTATTTAACGTAATCGTACAGACACTTGGTATTTTAATAAGAATAAGGATTTTCAAGTTAGATTATATTTTTATCCGTCTTGATTAGTCGACTTACCGATAAGTGGGTTAATAATGTAAGAGGCAACAGTGGCCAGAGTGAAAAGTGTAAAGAAACAAATGAAAAATGTACATTTTCGTTTACAACTGATTACAATTTTTCTTTCGTGATCGTTGTAGTTTCCATGCAAAAATTTTCGTTGCAGGTAAAATATCAAACGAAAAAAATCTTCTTTATGCGCAAGCAAAACGAGTATCTTGATAAACGGCATCGTTAACGACAATATATTGCATGCAGCGAAAAGGCAGGCCTATGAAAAGTCGATGTAAGATGTTAGAAATAGGATCGCTTAAAGATAGAAGCGCCTATTATTTCTAGCGAGTATATTTGTTTGCTACAGTAAATAATGCATGCATCTACTACGGTAACGTAATCACGAAAGCTTTCAGATTATACTGTATTTATATTATACAATGCAATTTAAATGTACTTACAGCGATACATAATTTATTTATATAAAAGAAATGGTATTAGTTTATTATCGATACACTTACGCTAAAATCGCCCCACGAGTAATACATATCCGTGGTTTGCAACCACATGGCGAAGATGATCGCGACCAACGTGTAACACACCGTAATATCCCTAATGCGTTGCTCGGATCGTTCGGTCGCCATCCATAATCCTACGAGCTTCATAAAAATCGACGTCAATCTGACAGATATATCGTCAGTCTTGATAAAACTCATCGTATCCCTAATAACCGGCTGCTATTGTACGTTCGGATATTGAACTCGTGCACTCGTACACACTCTGCATTGATCGTTCCAATGTATCGGGGACGATCAATCGCTTTGATCTAGTCGCGTCTTTATTAAGCGATTGCTCGCTTCATATTTATTTCATATTACCATCCATAGCCGATAATTTGGTAGAATGATAATGAACAAAGAAAAATAGGAAGAGAAGAGAGGAAAAAGAAAGGGAGTAGAAGATATCGATGATACACGAGACGAATAACGTATGGATTGGACTGATGCGTTATGCATGATTACGAGAACCGTTCGGCATACAGCTGCGTCGCTTTACAAAAGGAAAATTTAACGATAGCTTGGTAAATTATAGCATGCTATTTAAGAAAATTGCAATTTACTTTGACTTTGTCGAAAGGTGGAGGATATAGCGAAAGGAGAATAACTCTTTTGTGAATTGAAGTTACATTAGTTATAGATTGGTCTGTGATGTGATAAAACGAATCGAAGAATGATTTTTCTTGTATTTTTCGATACTTTGCAAACGAATGAAATTTTACGATCACATTACAAGGTATTTAGTAATTGTACGCCTGAGATTCTGTACATGAAAAGATAATCTTTATTTCTGTCTTCTTTCTTAAAAAAACCTATACGTACGATTTCCTATAATCATCCAGACAATCTAAGCGCTCTGTGTCCACCGAATTAATTGGAAACGTTTGTTATTAATTATGTTTCATTTTTGGTTACGTTGTTACTTAACAATGTAAAATACGACATTGCGGTACTTAAAATCTGTAAAACGTACACATGCATTTTAAACATCGTGGATCGTTTTCACACGCGTATAGTTCTCGTTACCAATCGTAAGAAAGAGAAAAGAGGAAGAAAAGATTGACGTTGGGTAATCGAGGAAGACCATAACGTACTGTGTTTGTTATAGGTATTGTACCGACCTTAGTATAAGTTTCCAGCGACACAGGAAAAAATCCATTTGCGGTCAAACAACAGACTCGCCTGGAACGCTCTATTGTCAATATCAAATCGTTTCGAAGCATCCTCCCATGTTTGTTCATTGGCATAATCGTCCACAGCGCAGAATATGCTCCTATAGCAACGTTATCACTGTGTTCTATTACATCATCGCAGCTATAGGTGAACATAAACAGTAAGGACAACGCGCCGATTAGGAGAAAGACGAAAATGGAACGTCTTGCAGAGTTAGTATTAGCCTAAGAAAAGTAACATTTGAAAGAGAAAATATGCTTTTATCGGAACATTGAAATTCTTTTCTGCGAGGAATTCTATCTACGATAGAACTCTTTTATATATATAGGTTATGATTATTTTTATATTTTGTAATAATGATAATAAAGATGAATCGGTGAAAGTTCATTTCTGAATTATGTACAATGCATTCACAATGAACGCGTTTTAAACGCGTGAAATACTAACCAATAACACTTGATAACCGAACAGGCAAATTAACACGCTAAATACCAGCACCTGTATAAGTATAATCACCGTGTACACGTTTTCTAGCGTATTGTAATAACTGATCAGTGCTTGATGTTGTTGAACGTACTTTCTAAATGTCTCGTAAGTTCTGTGTACATGGTTCGTCAGTATCGACATTTTATCTTGCTCGCTTATCTGATATTTTATGTTACACAGTTCTGAAAATCTATATCGAAGTATGCGAAATTGACCGCCTAAGTGTATGGCCATGACGCAGAAAACATTATCAAAGCAGAAGTAGCAGATTCCTATATAAGATAGACTCATAATCTGCAAGAAAGAAAAATCATTTCCTTTTATGTAAGAGAAATTGTTGTAGAAATTTAGCGCTGCTTATCATGAATATTCAGTAATTTCAATGTATGTATTTATATCGTAGTAACGAGATGAATCCCATTGCTGTCTATTTTGTTTCTTTTTTTTTTTTTTTTTCGTATTTGGTCGTAAATATATCAAACTGTTAGAGATTTATTTCGGTAGGAATAAAATTTATTATATAGCGAATAAGTACAAACACAAAGACAAGCGATTAAATTACTAGTTACTAGGAAAATGCGAAAACTTAAAATACCTGTGCAAAAAATATTAGTTCATAGTAAGGAGATAGTGACAAAAGATCTATCCACATATTAAATGGAAGTTCCCTTGTAGATTCATTGTTTCCAATTTGTACTGCAATAAACGGACGAATGATTCTTTGCTTTCGTATGCGTTATACGTTTTAAACATCGTGTACACTTTAAATAAAAAGGTTTTTGATTCTAGCATATTTTAACCTACCAATAAACGGCGTGGTTATATAAGATAGTATAGCACATAATCCAATGGTGGTAACGCCAGAGATGAAAAGGGCGCAAATCTTTTTGCAATTATTCAAAATTTCTTTCTCGTGAAAATCGTATTTAACGGCCAAAAAATGTTGCTTCATGTACACGACGAGATTCATAAATTCCTTTTTGTGCATCACTATAACGCATACCTTGACTAGTGTCAGTATCAAACTCATAGTATTGGCAAGAGCATAAAGCGTATCCTGGAATTAATAATTTGAAGTAATAAGATATAGCGAAAAGTATCGTTGATCGAATGAATAATTAAGCAGTTAATCTACAGAAAAATGGAATCACAATATTAGTCTATAAAAAATGATAATTATTTTAAAGTAAATATTAACTATGGATCGGTGATTAAAATATTGATTAATTAAACTTGTATTCTAGCATATTATTTCCCTACGAATTCTCATCGTTAAATTCTTGGAATACTGCCATTGTCTGTAGAATCAATCGATCGATTATACAATAAATGTGAAACGACCGAATATACTCACGCCATTGTAGAACCAAGTAAAATACAAATCTCTGCTCAAGACGATCATGCCAAATATCAAATTCCAAATTGTGTAGGTGAATATAATTTTCATCCGGCGTTCATCCGCGGAATCATTAGCTATCCATAGGCCAATGTGCCTTAAGAAGAAAGCCGACAATCTCATCGATATGTCCAACTCTCGTTCCGTTTGCATGTTCCTTCCGTTTGATCGTCAACCGTGTAAAGTTGTCACTTACGAGTCACACGACACTCTGTAACAATAGTTGCTTCGCGTTCTTACTTTCCTGTTGTTTGTTTATTCTCTCTTCTTATTTTTTCCTTTTAATCTATTTATCAGAGAAGTGTTACGAATGACGGGAAATACAGGGACGATCACAATCTTTTACTGGTGATTGAAAAGAAGAAAATAACAGGTTCACCATGTATTTGATTGACGATGGACGTCTGTTGCATTATTTATGGGTGCTGGTGCGTATTATGGATCATTACTTCCTGGACTGAAGAAGGCGCAAGCGAGGTATCATACATAATATAATGCGGGGCTAGACGTCGTTCGCTTTTTATGAAGTTAGTGGTGAAATGGGAAATGCTTTGTTTTTTTGTTTTGTTGTTACAAAAAAGGAAGGAATTATTTGATGTTATCGCACCTGTGGTAATTATGAAAAATTGTTTTTTTTTTTTTTTCTTTGTGTTACCTATGAGCTATACGGTTGTGTAATATGTGTGTAAGGTTGCGTAAAGTCTTGTGTGTAATACAAAATACTTACCTCAATTTCGGACGATTACAATACGAAACGTTATTAACTACAATATGTACAGTAATGTACATTGTACAATACATATTTAGATATATTTGGTAATGAAATATCTCTTTAATTTTATTCTCTATTTTAACAAAAACATACGTAACTATTGTCTGAAATTAAGTTCTCCCGCATACATTTTATGCGTATCGGAAATTGTCGTCAGTAGTTACCTATCGCCCGCGTGATTTCTCAATAACGTAAAGTATGACATCGCAGAACTCAGAATCTGTAAAAACAAAAGGAACTATCAATATATCGTTGTATCTTTTTAATAAAATCTGATATAATAATAATTGTATTTTCATGTGGAAAAAATCAGCTGTTATTTACGAACCTCGTCATTAGATAATTTATACACGTATGCAGACTATTTCCTCGAATATATGCTGCAGCGTATCCCATATTCTTGCTCTGCATATATAGAAAAAATTGATATCTTACAAAGAACTACTATGGGGTTTTGTGATTAATCGTTGTTTTAAAAGTTTACTTACTTTAGGGATAACGCGATTTATTTGGAAGAATAAAAGGCCACGTTGGATATTCCCGTCTTTACTTCAGTAAATTAATTTTTTTGTATCGTTTTTTAGAAATTGACCTGTAATATGCATGAACTGCAGCGGTTCCTTTTCGTAACGTCTCAATAAGGGAGAGCACGATACCGCGATGCTCAAAATCTATAAGGAGAACAAGTAACGTTAATTTTGTCGAACATCGTAACTATCTCGGGGGGAGGAATTTCCTGGAAATAAAATCATTCGGTGGAAAGCATAACGATCGTTATTATTATATCAGATTTGGGAATTTACATTTCACGCTACTTTCATTCGTCACACCATTTCCGAAATGTATTAGTCTAATTATTGTACAACAGAAATTAATTGATTTCATTCAAAAACAACATATACATATGTATTTTCTCTAATATAGAATAATTCCTATTCATGTATGTTACATCGTTATTAACGAAATAAAGCACCTAAATGTTTATAGGATACTCTAACAATACATCTAGACGAATAACGTTTTCCTTTCGAGGTTTCCGCGACAAAAGGACTAAATCGGTAGCTATAGGATGTACACAACATTGCTTACTCCTGTATATGTTTCCAGCGATACAGGAAAGAATCCACAGGCAGTCAAGCAACAGGGTGCTCTGGATCTCATCATGACGAACATTAAATCTTTGCGTAACATTTTTCCATATTTGTCCATCGGTAGTAGCGACCATGAACTCGTGTAAGTAGCGTTCATCACGTGTTCGCTGTCTTGTATCAAGCAATTACAACTGTACGTGAACATTAATAATTGACACATACAACCCATTACGTGAAATATGAAAGTAAGACGTTTTATTCGAGCAATCCCTTCCTGCAGAAGAGATAGTTAAATTAAAATAACGAATAAAGAAAAAGCTGTTATTAGTATAATTTCTCTTCTTTTCGTAAGAATTTTGTTAAATTTTTTAAGAAGTGAAAAGATAATTATAATATGTTATGTTGCGATAGAAGGGACGAAATTAATATGAACAATCTAATAAAAGTAAATGGAATACGACGACGAAACGCGATTGCTACTAACCATAAATATCAAATATCCATCGAGGCAAATTAGTAAGCTGAAGAGCGTCACCTGCACGAGTGCTATTACACTGAACACATTCTCCAGTTTATTACAATATTCAATGAGCATTTGATGTTGTTTGACGTAAGTTTTAAACGTTGAATATTTCTCTACAGTGTACGATGATCTTTCCGAAGTTGTATAACGTTCGCGGTCATTTATATCGCACATATTTGAAAATCTATATTGCAAAATACGAAATTGACTAGCAGTGTGCAGATTTATAACGAATAAAAAATTGTCGAAGCAATGGTAGCACGTACCAACTAGGCACGCGCTAAAAATCTGTAAAAACCAGCATAATGATTAAACGATCCAAAATATCGTACGATTTCTAGATTAAAATACAATAGTTAAAAAGTATGTTTTACAATGATCTTATATGAATAATTTTTTTTTTTTACCTGTATTACGAAGACCATTTCAAAATACGGTGACAACATTAATGAATCGTCGAACCACATATTAAACGGATGTATTCTATCTGATTCGTTCTTACCATAGTTTACTGAAAAACATATCGACACGTTTCTTTGTTAGTTGTTATAATTCCAATTAGATATAATAACAATGTCGACAAAATAATTCCATAAGAATATGTTTTGCGTCAGCGTTTTAATTTGTACTGGAAAATTTTCATATTTTCCGCAGATCGATTAGGTAAATGTCTCACCTAAAATAGGTCTTAATATGAAGCTGGCGACTGTTCCCTGAGCAAAAAAGGCGAAGGAGCAAACGAGAAAAGTACACACACGTTTAGAGGTATTTATAATCATTTGCTCGTGGGAGTCATAATTCGAATGCCAAAAGTTTGTTTTCGCGTAATTAATTAAATAAAGCAGTTCGTCGTTATGTATGAATATGAAAAAGGTCTTGAGTAGAACCAAAATGATAGTTACAACGTTGCACGCGGTGTAAATAGTATCCTGTAATAAAGGTATTCAGCAATCAAACTTAGAAGCCATTCTTTTACGGTATTGTTAGTTGAAAATTTGCTTTAGCCCATATTTGTTTCATTACTCACTTCGAAATTTCCCCAAGTAAAGTATAAATCCCTCAACTCGGTCGTGATGGCAACGAAGATAAAAAATATTGTATTCGACATGGCGATGTTCCTCCAACGTTTATCGACATAATTATTCGCCAGCCAAAAGCCAACGAATTTCATGTAGAAACTTGTCACGGTGATAGACAGATCTTTCACTTCCTTCGAGCTCATCCCGAGTCTTCGACGATGGAGTACTCATTCTTCGATTCTATCGAAAGCCTTTAATTTGCTTATCATCGATATCTGTAGCGACCGATACAATAATACAGTAAATATTACTTTGATCCCTCGATCGCCTTTGACTTGATCGTCTGGCTCAGTTTTGCATATTATACTTCGTGGACAACTAGTTATTCCGAACGTCATTGCAATTGCCGTTCCATCGTGCGAAAAAGAAAAGCAGCGTCGGATCGATAAATTGTGTATTATTCCACGGAGATGTTCAAACGCGAGGATAACGTGTATCACTATACACGTGCGACTGTTTAGGTGATTCATTTCATGGAAACTTTTGAAGAACGTTGTGTAATCGAGTTCCACCTCTTGAATTCGTTTTTGAGCGCAAGAACTCGGCATTTTTATCCTTATTTGTATTTTAGTGATTTAGTTATGTTAATTGTAAATGATATACGACAGTGTCTTCAAGCTTATAACGCATGTTTTCCTTCATCAGCAAAATTACTTGGCAAGTACTTTCTTTTTTTCATTTTTTAACCAATTAATTAATTATATATTCTTAGTGTAACACGTTTAAATAACAACTGTGCTACAGATTAGTACTTGCGGAAGTTACGCGAAGACATATTTATGAAATGAAACAGAGAATGGTAGAGGTAATATCAATCGTATTATCATATTATCATATTAAATAAAAGTATTTTTAAAATCCTTCCGTTTATTGCTATATTTCTATATTCCAGAGAAGTAGTCTGTTATTTATTATCAAAATGTATAGAATAGCATTGTAGTTAGGATTTGTCGCTAGTATTGCAAATTCGCGCGAAAGAAACGATCTTCTTTTAAAATAGACAAAACGATTAAGTTGTTCCGGTTAAAATGTAAATGTAAAATCGTTTGTCATTGATAGTTTTGATAAGAAAGGCTTAAGTTTTGTTTAAAGCAACTACATCGTAACACGAACGAAGAATCGAATAAACGAGATAGTCCAAGAAAAATATACAGTTGCTCCCATTAATATTCGGACACATCTTAAAATAGCATAACTTTTTAAGGAACGGATCAGACGGTTTGATACTTTTTGAGAAGTCAGAGGCAAAAAATTTGCGAGAAACTTGCGCGGAATTAATCCGAATCAAGAAGAAAAAGGTGAGATCGCTTTTTACAATATTTTTATCTGATTCTGAAAGTTTGAATCAATGAAAATTTGAACGACATATTTCGAAGATTTATGTCTATTATATATATAAGGAATTCTTCGATAACATTGTAATTGCTGAAAAAGAACCTCTCGATAATTGTACGGTCGTCATCCATATCATTTGGGGCAGGTCCTTTTCGATGCACCGGAAAGCTCCACGGACCGCCACGGTTTTCGAAGCAAAACCACGCGAGCTCGGCATTTCCGAATCTACAGAACGTGCTGTAAACGCGACTGCCTTGAATTCGCTTTTAGTATTTTCTTGCATAAGAAATTAGTGAAAAACGACCTTTATTATTTTCTCCGAGGTTCCGACCAATAACCCTCCTGACTTGAAGAAAAAGAAAAAAAAGAATTCAAATCGTTTGGCTCGATTTTAAAAAAGTTATTCTGTTCCGAAGGGTGTCCGAATATCGATCGGAGTAACCGTGTTTCCTGAAAACACAGCCTACGAATGAAGATTAAGCAAAGCAACTGATATTTTTGTATAATATCGAGTAAATAATACCTAAATGCTTTTAAACATTTACATTTCTTGGAACTTTATTCGAAAATGTTGGTGGTACTAGCGTTTAAGGCGCATCGCTTGCATGATTTCTCAACAACGTAAAGTACGATGCCGCGGTACTTAGAATCTGTAAACAGCAAAGTAACACAATAGATTAAATTTTCATCATGATTTTATAACTCGTTAAAGAGTATCCGATATAATAATAATGGGCATTGTGTTTGTCAAGATAAAGTTATTTTACAAGTACTTAAAAGAATGTTTGTTAGGGAAATAAGAACAATTATAAAATAACTGTTACTTACTAATTCCTCGTTTAATAATTTACGATGCGTCATATCCCAGTTGTAAATGTTGGAAAATATGTTCTGCGTACGTAGGAAATGTCGAGGAGAGGAGAAGGAAAGCTCTGATAATGTTGAATTCTGTTAATAACTCGTAATCTTACAATAATATTCAGGTATCGTGTATTGTGCGACAATGTGATCGACATAGTCGATGCACTTTGAAAGTAAATTTATATCACGCCAACAATCATTTTTATGAAACTTTTTAGTTATTACTTATAAATACGGGTAGAAAGTAACGTTGTCTCGAGGGTAGCATGGATATGGAACGCTGCGCTCTTTATATTCCATGGGGTACGATACTATTATATTTTTCCCTACTGCATATAAGGATAATATATGCCGTAGGTTGATTGCGGAGGAAATCTCACCTCATTCACACACGTCAGTCTCTTTGGGTAATTCTACTCTTTTGAAACGAATAAAAGCGTAACGACCGACAAGTTTCCTTCTCACAGGTCGATGTCGGTCGTGTGAATTATGAAACCATAACGAATACGTTGGATATAAGAACGAATACTATATTTGTAATTCTTGCAAGTAATATTATCTTGCATACAGTAAGAGCAATAATGAATTTACCAAGGATATTCCATTAAATACGGCCATATTGATTACAAGGGGCCAAATTTCCACATTATTGGTAGCATTGATTTTTTAGGCAAAGGTAGGTACCATCTCCTCTATTATTTCAATAAAGTAAAACGTAACATCGCCCAAAATTTACAACGAAATGATATTAAAACGACAATAAAGAAATCAATATTAGTATAACGTTATAAAGAGCGAATATCGTGAAAATAAAATAAATATTCGCTAGGAAGTGCAAGAATTAGTATTATCATATCGGATTGGATGAAAGGGTTAAATTAGTAGCTGTATTTATTTATTTCAGATTGCACGAAGAAACGGGGTCCGTTCTACACATGGTTGAACTAGTGTAGACGTACTTACTCCGGTATACGTTTCCAGTGATACGACGAAGAATCCACTGGCGGTCAGGCAACATGGTATATTAGATCTCATGATAACTAACATCAAGTCTCTCCGTAATATTTTCCCATATTTGTCCATTGGCAGAAACGACCATAAGCTTTTGTAGGCGGCATTAGCTACGTTCGTACTGTCTCGTATCAGACAATCGCAACTATAGGTGAACATCAGCAGTTGACACATGCAACCCGTTATATGAAATAGGAAGATAAGGCGTCTCGTAAGAGGAGCGTCTTCCTGTAAAAAATTGCATTGTTGTAGCTTAAACCGTCGTAACGAACTAAAAACATATTACTTTCTTCTACGAGAATTTTTTACAACTTCACCAAAAAATAAAGAAGATTGGAATCGTTGCTATGTCGCAATATAAAAAATTATTACTACTATGAACCAGACTAGAATTCTTCCAACGTCAAATTTCTATTTTTACGGAACAATTTCTTTGTTAATATAGATACTACTATGCATACCGTAAGTACTAAATATCCATCGAGGCACATTAATAAGCTGAAGAGCGATACTTGTCCAAGCACGATCAAATTAAACACTTGCTCGAGTTTTTTACAATATTCAATGAGCATTTGATGTTGCCGAATGTAAGTTTTAAGTTTCATATATTTACATATGCTGTACGACAATTTTCCGTTGTTATTTACATCGCACATATTTTCAAGTCTATATTGTAAGATACGAAACTGTCCGGCAGTATGTAGATTCATAATGCATAGAATATTGTCGAAACAAAGATAGCATACGCCAACATGATACAGGCACAAAACCTGCAGAAACGCAAGATGTAATTTTATATTTATCATATGCGTATACGTGATTTTATTCAATTTGTGTATCGCGACTTTGGAATATACATATTTGAAATTAACTTTATATTAACTAAATATAATCGTGGCGAATTAAAACATTTGTTCTTTTAATTGTTTTTAGCAACTAACAAATTCTTAGTACCTGTACGATGAACTCGATCTCAAAGTATGGTGTCATGTAGAGTATTGGTGCGTTCAACCATATGTTGAATGGAAGTATCCGATTTGTTTCGTTTCTTCCAATATTTTCTGAATAATATAAATACGTTGACAAAGCTAGTTTAATTAATTTCGTTTAATCAAGCAAGCTATTTAACAATACATATCGTTGTTTGTACGATGATTATATAAATGTCTCACCTTGAATTGGTCCTACCACGTAAGAGATAACTGTTCCTTGAGCGAAGAAAGTGAAGACGCAAACGAGAACCGTACAAGTACGTTTACACCTATCCACAATCATTCGTTCGTGTGAATCGTAATTCGAATGCCAAAAATTCGTTTTCGCGTATCGTATCAAACTAAGCAACTCCTTTTTGTATACAAAACAAACCAAAATTTTGAACAAAACTAGAATAATAGTTACGAGGTTGCACACGATGTATACAGTACCCTATAATCAAATAACAGTACACGTACACGATGTATATTCTCCAAACTACCGCGAGAGCGAAAACTGCTTTGATCCAATAGATCTTTCGAACAGTGTTCAAATCCGTAAAATTGTTAATTCGAAAAATTATTCCCCATGTTACTGTAACAAAATTGAATTTTTCACTTACGCTAAAATCTCCCCAAGTGAAGTACAGATCCCTCGTTTCGACCACGATGGCGACGAGAATCGCGAAAGTTGTATAAATCGTAGCAAAGATCCTCCAACGTTCTTCGACATGATTATTCGCCGACCAAAAGCCAACGATTTTCATGTAGAAGGACACGACGGTGATCGATAGATCTCTGTCTCTCTTCGAGCTCATTCTGAGTCTACCAAGTGGTGAGTGTGCACCAAGCTCCAAGAGAAGATTTACAAGAGAATCTTTAGATTTTTTATTAACCATACCTGAGTCTCCATACTTACCTCGATTATCCCGTTCGTTTTGCGTGTCCGCTATGTTTCGTGGACAGCTGGTTATTGTACACGTCACTATAATTGCTCTCTTGTGGTGTAAAACGGAAAGGGGAAGAAGCATCGGATCGATAAATTATGCAGGATTTCAGAGGGATGGAGGTATTCGGGGAAACGATAACGCATACGCGGTACATCGACAATTTTCTTGTCTCGGAACGTTCGAAGAACACAGCGGTTGTTCACCTAGCATTCTTTTATTGCTATTTGCGAATAAAGGAATAAAATTTACGAAGACTATTTGTTTCATTCACTCGCGGAGAGACGCGATCGCGAAGAAGCACGTCAACGGGAGTCGTAAATTCCCGTTACGATTAGACAATCGACGCCGTGAAATGATCGATCTCCTGTTTCGTTTAGGATAACAGGGGTAATTAATGTGAGTGTGACACGGATATAACAATATATAATTAACAGTTTATTCCAACAATCTTGTAACGAATAGTTACGCTGTTGCGTATGTACAAGTTGAGTATGTGACTGATCTAATGGTAGAAACTCGGTCAAAGGTGTTGACCGTTCGAAAGATGGAAAATCAGTGGCGTTTGGCAATGATGCGGTGGCGGAGGAAAGCTAGCGATGGGTGGGCCCGAGGACACGAGACGAGCTGATTCGTTAAGGACAAGGTTTCGTTATGAGAGAGGGAAATAGGCTTCGTTGTCAATTGGTTATTTGCTGGATTGGTAGGTGAGGAAGGGTACTAGCCACCCTCGAGACGAAGTTGCTAGTGGGAGGCCGCATACGCGAGAAGAACCAACTTTCTCGTGTCAACCCGTGGTGCACAATAAGCTTTGGAAATATAATTCGATGAAAGAACGTTTGTTCGGTATGAAGGACCTTTGGCTAGAAATTCCTGAGGTGTATGGAGGGTACTTGAGACTATCGAGGGTACGCGGTAAGCATGTGAAGACATCTGGCTGCCAGCTTGCCCGCGGCGTGTGGCCTGGTCTAGGTACAGAGTCGGCCGTAGTAACACTATTTGTCCATTGTTTCGTAAGCACCTTCATTATAATTTTTCACTTTTCAGTGTTATGTACTTTTATTGAGTATGATACACATGTGCATTTTGCAACTTGTTTTGTATGTAATAATAATGTAATAATATGTATATAATAATGCACAGGATCTGTTCTTTGTATTGAACGAAGAATAAACTCGAAGGAGGACAGGATTCAAAATATTCTTTCGGAATTAGAGTTGATCCCATCGACATTTCGACTGTGTTAACTAAAGATATATACAATTTAATTTATGAGTACAGTGAAGGTACGTACATTTTCTACGTATTAGCACATACATTTTGTAACATGAAAATACATTTCACTATTTGCATACTAATCTATATATGATTCCAAATATACGATCCGATATGTATATGACTCAAAATAATAGAGATAGCAATAAATGATATTTACTGATATTTTATACGGAAAAATTAAACGACTGTGGAGTTGTGAATTGTTAGAGTAGTGAATGAAATTCATCATTATGATACCGAATTAATTTAAGATTTACTATAAATATTAAAAAAAGTTCGTATGTTGTCAACGATTGACTGATATATTAAGATTAAGAAGTACTATAGGAAAAGCTCCACATTGATTATTCATTATATATGTGTATTAAATTATCAGTTACTTTTCTAAAATTCATTTATTTTTGTCAACAGATGTAAATATACAATTCGCCTGAATAGTACAATATATGTCTAAAGGAAATTTTCTTAGGACAAATTATTGAATCGATTGGAGATTTGTTTTTACCAATCAATTTACAATTTCGTCTTCTACACGATTTCTTAACAAAGTGAAATATGACATTGCGGTAGATAAAATCTGCAAAATATTAATAAATTACAATTTCCTAGCGTCTAAAAATGTTTCGTATGCTTTAGATTTCATAGAACGTAGAACATGTATTTATTATAGATTCCCTACTATATCTACCGTGGTATAAGTTTCCAATGATACAGGGAAAAATCTGTTCGCGGTGAGACAACAAACTCGTCTCGATCGCTCAATCACCATTATCAGATCGTTTCGAAGCATCCTCCCAGATTTGTTCATTGGCATGATCGTCCACAGCGCTGAATATGCTCCTATGGCAACTTTCTCACTGTGTTCTATCACACCGTCACAGCTATAGGTGAACATAAACAATAGAGCCATTGAGCCGACTAAGAGAAAGAGGAAGATGGAGCGTCTCGCAGGAGGAGCATCAGCCTAAGAGAGAACTGTTCGTTTAGAAATTGCCAAATACATAAAACCCATATAAAGCCAAATATATATTCATAATAAAAATGTTCATAGTCCGAAAATATTGTACTGACCAATAATCCCTGGTAAGCAAACAGGCAAATCAATACACTGAATACCAACACTTGTCCAAGTATCAACATGGTATACACGTTTTCAAGCCTGTCGCAGAAAGTGATGAGTGCTTGATGGTGTCGAATGCATGTCTTCAATTTCTCGTAAAACACATGCACATGCTTCGTTAACGCCGATTTCATATCATTTTTCTTCATCCGACGTTCCATGTCACAAAGTTTTGAAAACCTGTATCGAAGTATGCGAAACTGACCAGCCAAGTGTATGGCCAAGATGCAGAAAACATTATCGAAGCAAAAATAGCTTACGGATACGTAATACATACTTATCGTCTGGAAAAAGTAAAAATTATTTCCCCTGTTACAGTCCGCGGAAGAAATCTATCGGTTTTTGCAAAATCGCAGAAATTGATCAGTCATTGATAAGGAAGGTCATGTAAGTTTATAGAAAGTGGAGGATTCTAGGGTGAAACTTCAACTAATTGTCACAGATTGTAGTTCCGCGTAAATACAAGCACGTGATGCAATTAGCTACAATAACGATCGTTAGAAAATTGCGAGAATCTAAAATACCTGTAGAATAAATATCATTTCGTAATAAGGCGACACAGATAATGGTAAATTCAGCCACATGTTGAACGGAAATGCTCTTTCGGATTTATTTTTTCCAACATTTGCTGCAACAAACGCTAAGATGATATACTTTTTTCCCTATGAAATGGTTCGCTTATATTATTGTGCATATCGAATTTTTAGCTTATCACAGCAGGCAGATATTCGTTAGTATACGCAATTGTTAAACGTTTCAATGTTGCAGCACCGAATCAATGTTCTCTTTTCAAAGAGGATTGTTTTTAGTTATACGACATAGTATATCGATGTATATGTATTTGATGTACATGTATGGTACGATAATTTGTGAAAGGAGTATATTATTATCTATATATATCGGGTGAATATTACGTATATCCATACGAATCATTCACGGTTTGGATCAAGAAAATGCAACACACCGTAAACAAATAGAATATTTTTGACCTACCTACAAGCGGTGTTGTTAGATAAGCTAGTATAGCACATGTACCCATGATGGTGACAGAACAGACGAACAAGGTGCAAGTTTTCTTGCAATTATCCACAATTTCTTTCTCGCGAAAATCGTACTTAACGTTCCAAAAATTTTGTTGAACGTACATGATCAGTTTCATAAATTCCTCTTTATGCTTCATTATGATACATATCTTGGTTAAACCCATTGTCACGGTTAATATATTGGTAGTAACGTAAAGAATATCCTGAAATGAGTTATTACGAATTCTTTTATAACTGTAGCTGTTTGTATGTTTCATAGAGTTTTAATTGAAATACGCCTGTCATAAACTAATTTTAGTTTTTAGTAATTTTAGGTCAATAACTAATTTTCGGTATTATTGTAGATTAAATTAGAAACTGTAACGTATCCGATATAAACGAACAACAAAGATAGGTGCCGATTAAAAACAATCCCCGTAGATGGCATCGAGAAATCGATACATGCGCCTTACTTAAAATAATAATAATAATAATTTACAAATAATAATTAGAAGGATAATGAGCGTCCTTGTTACCTTGCTAAATTGTTTTCCAATCTAACGCAACTGCTCGTTCCGTTTTTCTATACATAATAATAATATACTCACGCCTTTGTACAACACAGTGAAATATAAATCTCTGGTAATAACGATAGTGGCGAATATAGAATTCCATATCGTGTAAATGATCATTATTTTCATCCGAAGTTCTCCCGCGGGATAGTCGGTTATCCATAGACCGATATTCCTCAAGAAAAACGCCGACACGACCATTGATATGTCCGAGTCTCGTTGCATTTGCATGGTGTCTGATCAGCGTCTAAAGCTGTCACTCGCGTGCCACCTTCCGCGTATACCCCAATACATATGAATCATCGTAATAACAGGTGACGCGCTTTTTTGATTTATTAATTTTTTCTGTCATTCTTGCAAGTGAAGCGACGGAAAAGTGGAAGAGACGCGAAAGGAAAGCAGAAGTGAAAGGAGAAGTGAAACTAATGTTTGATCGTTACCTTTGTACGGATAAATGAAAAAAGCTTGGAAGTAGCAGGTAATCATACATTTGTTCGTTGATTGATCCCTTTTATTGTTTCCAGAGACCCGTACGTATTAGACTACAGTCACCTTTTGATCTACGAATGTGATTTCTTAATCAGTGCTGTAACTGCGACTGAGGTTTCGAACGTTAAACGCTGCGTCCTTCGCTTTTACGAGAAATTGCTGTTAAAATTGGACCGTGCAGTGGTTGTTACGGAAATGCAAAATTTATTTGTTCTCGTGTTCGTGTTACGGAACAAGTTCTAACGAGAGTTTCCTGCCGAATAGATTTTTGGATACGGGTACGGATAAGGATTCGATCGTGGCTGTTGCGTTTAGAGAAAAGAATAGAATTCGCGAAGATTATTCGCAAACTATTTCGTAAGTATCTCTTTGTATAGCATCTCGCGTTTTAGTGGTATATATATTTATCGAGCATGATGCACGCGTGTATTTTGCAATTTATAGCGTTAGGTACCTGTTCTTGGTTTTCAAGGAGAACAAATGTCCAGTTATTCGGAATCTTTGTATTTTGCTTACAGCAACGAACGTAGAACACGAGCCCAATTAAAGCAAGCAAATTTTATAATAATATCATGTTCGATCTCACTAAAATCAGAAGAGTCTCGCCAATGTTGGCGATAATTTTATTAGCAAAAGAAGAAAACATATATATATATATATTGGATTATCGCTATATCGATGTCGATACAAGTATCGCCACGTCCGTTTGGTATAGAGCTTTCGTTTCCGACGTAAGATTTTAATTAACTTTATCTTTATTATTACCGAAACATATATTTCAAGTACATATTAAAGTATATCCATATACATATATTCAAATATTTTCATGATATAGGTACTTGTATATATATGATGGATTATTTATCCGCATTTTTCGCAGATGATTCCCTCATGAGCGTAAAGTATGACATTGTAGTACTCATCAGCTGTAACATAAAATTTTAGTGTCGTCATAGGATTCGTCCAAAAAATTTATATGTTTCTGGTAATGCGTTGTGAAAAGCGATATTTGATATTACGAGCGGGATTAAGTAAGAAACGGATTACGTACCGCGGTAGATGTTTCCAAAGATATAGGAAAAAATCCACCAGCGGTCAGATAGCATGGTCGCGTTGATTTCATCATCATCACCTTTACGTCTTCTCGTAACATTCTGCCAGTTTCGGTCATTGGCAGAATCGTCCACCAGCCTGAGTACGTTGCCAAGCTAATATTCGAACTTTCCTCTATCAAGCCGTGGCAAGTATACGTGAAGAAAATTATATGGATAAAGCTACCGACCATGTGGAACACGAAGATCAGTCGTGTACCAGCGGATACATTTGCCTGTGTACGTAATATAATACTCGTTTATTCGTATCGAAATCGTTCGGATGTAACCGGTGTTAACTGTCGAATATACATGAAACGAGCATTTCGTTTCTAGGTAAAGGGATAAGTTTATGAAATTTCGAGGAGGACGTAAAACAAAGTTAAATTAATCATGCTATTTAACGATTCTTACGTAACAGTGAAATAATGAAACTTGCGATAAATCGATATTTCGAACAAATCGTATTTAAGTAAGTAAATGGAACGTACCAAAAGTATCTCGTACGTATCGAAGCACATTAGCAAGCTAAAGACCACTACATGGCCGAAGATCGGTAACGTATTAACATATTCGAGCTTATCGCAGAATTTGATCAACGACTGATGCTGCCGAATGCATTTTTTCAACGCCATGTAGCACTTGTCGGCGTAATCGATCTTATCCGTTTGCTGGTCGATGATCTTCCATAGATTCAATAGCCTGTTATGGAGCATGCGGAATTGGCAGATCACGTGCATATTCAGTACGCATAAGAAGTTGTCGCTGCACACATACGTTACACCGATTTGTTGCACAGTCGCTAGCTGGGTAAACAGTGATCTTCCATAGTAAAATTATCGTTGTATTCGCCGAGTTCGCTATTTAAATATACTCGGAAATGGAGGAGATATACGATACCTGAATAATGAACATTATTTCGTAATACGGTGTCACGTTTAGCGGCAGATCGACCCACATTTTGAACGGAAGTACCCTATCCGATTTGTTTCTTCCGATATTCGCTGAAACACAATGGAGCATGAATCCTGAAGCTTTCGTTTCGTATGTTCTAATTAATTAGTTCGCACATATTTGTGATTTCTTGGATGGAGATTTTGCAGATTGTTCGTTAATTGTTAACTAATTTGATTAATTTGAAGGATACGGCGAAGAGGGTAAAGTATGTATTTTGATTGTTAATATCGTTTGATCGTAAAGCTATAGAATTGTTTTTATTCGAGACTGATTTATTTATTTTGTGTAGAAACGAAGATCTGTAAATATGCATGCTCACCGCAGATTGGCGTAATTATGTAAAATGCCAAGGAGGCTTGCGTGAAAGAGCATGCCGTTATGGTCCACAGCTTGCACAATTTTCGACACTTCATGAAAAGTATTTTCTCATCATGATCGTACTTGAAATGCCAAAAATTTTGTTGCGCAAATAAAATTAAATCCTTAAATTCCGTTCTGCGAAAATTTAATATCAAAAGCTTGAACATCGCCAATACGATGCATAACGTATTAGAGAGCAAGAAGATACAATGCTGAAAAAGTTAATTCATGTTATATATAGTAAACCAGTCGGAACATCGATACAATTTGTTTCTCTCTATAAATCTTTTAAACATTTTCGTAATACGATTGCCGTATTAATATATTTCTTGCAGTTTTCTATTAAATTTTATAAAAACAGCTAAGTAGATTCGGTATTCACCTTAATTATTTTCTCTGTAATTAAATTTGTAACGAATTCGTATAAAAATTTAAATCGATTTCTAAATGAAAAGTATATCTATGACTTTCGAAAGATAACAATCTTAAAACAGCGACCGGTCTTTATACTCACGCTCAAATCGTTCCACGTGTAATAAGCATCGCCGAGATTTAGATATAATCCGTAAACATGTATGACGGCAGTAAACGCCATACCGAGTCTTCTTCGACGTTCTTCGGCGTTATTCGCTGTAATCCAGACACCCGCGAGTTTTAATAGAAACTGCGACAACGTGATTGAGATATCCGTGTATCGTGTCGTATGCATGACGATCGTTTTTCTCGATCTTGATCTTTAAATCATGCGACAGCTAGAAAATTTAGCGAGGAAAGGTTCCTAGCGAAAAGGTGATTTGAAATGACATCGCTTTGATCTATCGAGACGTTCGATCGTTTGATAATAGATACGTATCTTACTTGAAGCGAACATTTCCGCGTAGAGTGGAAACGATACGGTGGGGGAAACAAATATGAAATTGACAAACATGAAAAATATATGAATTGGTGTATCACGTGTGCTTGAGAGAGGGCGTGTGCGATTATTACCCCCTATAGTGCATGTGCAACTAGCAATTTCTCGCATATTGATTACTTGGTCGCCAGAAGTGGAAATTGTGCTATAACGTATGGTTACTTAGAGAAGGAGTACAGTTGGAAAGTATAACACTACGTCGTTGTCTCTGAATGTAGAATCACGACGCGGTGTATAAAGATGACTTCCTTTGAGAACGATTAAGCTGTTATCTTGATTGCAAAATGAATATCACGTAATTCTGTAGCGATATACTATACCAGGTACGCAGTTTCATATATCCTCTGTATTAGCACGTACATTTTCTAACACGAACACACGTCTAATAGCCGATCTAGCTGAATATTTTTATCAGATATTTTAATTGTAATTCGTTGAATTTAATGTATGGAAGAGACGAGAAAAGACGCGAAGCGGTATTCTTGCGTTTACATCGTCTTTACCTTTCGTACATTAAATTGGACAAATTAAATTTAAAATATCTGCTGAATTAATGATTTTTCGGTATAAATTAGTTAATACTGTTTCGTAGAGAATGCCCAATTAATCATCTTAACGTCTCAAAAAATGTAACGCACACGTATGAGAACGTACACGTCTGAGTAGGCTGCTTAAATACCTTGCTTTAAACGTGTTTTGTTCTTCGATAATGTCGATAGATATTAATTGCTTCAGGTGGTAGTTTATAATGACTCACCTTGTATATGTATATACTTCTTTTATGAAGTAGGCGCGGAATAAGAAAGGATTTTTGGATACGGATCATAAAGGGCAAAAAATAAGGATATATTCCACGAATTGCTAGTCGGGGGACGAGATATTCGACGTACGAACTTGTCGTTAAAAATGAACAAATACCTGTTTGAGCGTTTTATGAAATTCAACATCCGAATGGTGTACAAACACAGGATAATATAAATAAATTCAAATAGGTATTGTGCCAGCAAAGTCACAAGAGAGCGACTCCAGTTGATTATACGTATGTTTAGTTATCGGTTATTTTTTATTCAATCATTTATTTTTTTTTTTTTTTTTTTTTTTAAATAGATGTACCTATATAATTCTTTTGAATAATATCATAAGTAATTTTCTACGAATATTTCACCGACTTGGTCGGAGATTTGCTTTTGTCAATCAGTTTTCAATTTCGTTTTCTAAATTATTTCTTAGTAACGTGAAATATGATGCTGCGGTAGATAAAATCTGCAAAATGTTAATAAACAAATTATTTCACGACATCGAAAATTGCAATTTCCTAGTGTTTAAAAATGTTTCCTATACATTAAATTTCATAGATCGTAACGCGTATTTGCTGTTGTAGACTTTATACTATATCTACCTTGTTATAAGTTTCCAATGATACAGGGAAAAATCTGTTCGCGGTGAGACAACAAACTCGTCTCGATCGCTCAATCACCATTATCAGATCGTTTCGAAGCATCCTCCCAGATTTGTTCATTGGCATGATCGTCCACAGCGCTGAATATGCACCTATGGCAACTTTCTCACTGTGTTCTATCACACCGTCACAGCTATAGGTGAACATAAACAATAGCGCCATTGATCCGATTAAATGAAAGATGAAAATCGAGCGTCTGGCAAAGGGGGCAGCAGCCTAAGAGCAAACTAAGCATTTACAAAGTTCCAAATAATTAACGAAATCTGATAACGGGAATGTTTATGGTATGTAAATACCAACCAATAATCCTTGATAAGCAAACAGGCAAATCAGCACACTAAATACCAACACTTGTCCAAGTATCAACATCGTATACACGTTTTCAAGCCTGTCGCAAAAGTTGATCAGTGCCTGGTGATGTCGAACGTACATCTTCAATTTTTCATAAAACGTATGCGCATAGATTGTTATCATCGATTCCATATCCTTCTCGTTTGTCTGATGCTCTACGTCGCACAGATTTGAAAACCTGTATCGAAGTATGCGAAACTGACCAGCCAAATGTATGGCCAGAATGCAGAAGATATTATCGAAGCAAAAGTAGGTGACAGCTATTTGATACATATTTATCGTCTGCAAAAAGTACAAAAATTACTTCCCCTGCTACGGTCCACCACAGAAGAAATCTATTGGTTTTTGCAAAATCGTGTCAGAGATATCGCATCATTTCTATAGTAATCATTGGATACTAGCGTCGTACTTCGACTAATTGTCACACGTTGCAGTTCCACATATGCGGATATCCCAGTTTATGTCATTGCGTCGTAAGTTTAATATAGTAAATGTAAGCATGTAATGCAACCAGCTACAATAACAATCGTTAGAAAAATGCGAGAATCTAAAATACCTGTAGAGTAAATATCATTTCGTAATAAGGCGACATAGATACTGGTAAATTTAGCCATACGTTGAATGGCAATACTCTTTCGGAATTATTTTTCCCGGCATTTGCTGCAACAAACGCTTAGATGATATACTTTTCTCTATATCGAATGTTTCGCTTATTTTTCTATTTACCAAATTTTTAGCTTTTACAGTAGAGAAATATTTAACAGTATACACAATCATTGAACATTTTAATATAATAATACCGAATCAAAGTTGTTTAAAACAAAAAAAAATTACTTGCTATGTGAGAAAATAGTATGAAAATTTCTAGGGGAAGTATCCTATTATCTATATACAGAGCGTCTCCAAAATCTTGATACAAGCGATCTGGCAGTAATTCTACAGGTAAAAATTAACCGAAAACAAGGAATAATATTTTTTCGTTTAAGGCTTCGTTTTCGATAAAAATGTGTTTGAGGATCCGTCGGATGCCCGTGTACCAATTGCAACTTTCGAGGCATCCGACTTGTCCTTCTGCTCGTGTTGACGAAAAAATGTTACTCCTCTTCTGCGACCTATTTTCGCATAAAAAATCCCGATAGCTCGTACTATGATTACGGGGACATCCTGTACATATATAGCACGCCGATATTACGTACATCCACGTAAGTCATTCGCGACTTGAATTAAAGATCTACAGCACGCTATTAACGAATAGGATAACGGAATAATAGAATAATAAAACCTACCAATAACCGGTGTTGTTAGATAAGCTACTATAGCACATGCACCCATGATGGTGACAGAACAGACGAAGAAGGTGCAAGTTTTCTTGCAATTATTCACAATTTCTTTCTCGCGAAAATCGTACTTAACGTTCCAAAAATGTTGTTGCATGTACACGATCAGATTTATAAATTCCTCTTTATGCTTCATTATGATACATATCTTGGTTAAACCCATTGTCACGGTTAATATATTGGTAGTAACGTAAAGAATATCCTGAAATGAGTTATTACGAATTCTTTTATAACTGTAGCTGTTTGTATGTTTAATAGAGTTTTAACTAAATTACTCGAATCATAAACTATTATCCAATGTTATATGTCGCGAACGATTTTAAGTATTAGATTAAATTAGCAAATATTGCGTATATCGTGACTTTTACACTTTTTATTTATTCAATATAAACGGACGATGAAGGTACGTGACAATTAGAAACAATGTATATAAATGGCATCGAGAGATCAATATGTATTTTTTGCTTATAGGATTTAATAATAAATAGAAAGATGGTCGTAACATTTGCTTAATATTATCCAGAACCTGACGCTACCACTCATTTCGTTTATATATACATATAATGAATTATTATTATTAATATAATAATAATATAGCATAAACACAATTTTATTTAACACAACTAAACCAGTTAAACATACTCACGCCTTTGTACAATACAGTGAAGTAGAAATCTCTGGTAATTTCGACTGTAGCAAATATCGAATGCCATACTGTATAGACGATCATTATTTTCATGCGACGTTCTTCTGCGGAATTTTCGGATATCCACAAGCCGATGCTCCTCAAGAAAAACTTTGATAAGACCATCGATATGTCCAAGTCTAAATCCGTTTGCATGGTGTCGGCCGGACAGTGTCTAAAGCTGTCGCTGGCGCGTGCACTAGTACATATGAATCATCGTAATAACAGGTGTTGCGTTGATTGGAAATCATTCTTTCCTCTTGTCATCCTTACACCATTCTGACACGAAAGGTGCAAAAAGGAAAAGGTTGATTGCTGCTTTTTGGTATAGACGGAAAGCATACATAAAAGATGCATTCGTCAATTACGCATTTGTTCCTTGATCAATTTTTCTTTTATTATTTACGGTTTGTACATATTACTCTGTCATTATGTCTTACTACAGCGATGCGATATTTTTAACCATTTTTAACTCTCGAAAAAATATACTATAGCTGCATTATTTGATAAGACGGTTGGTAGAAGGATAAGAAGGCAAACGGCGGACGTGACCATTCCAATCGAAATTACCGGATAGTGGTTGTTATAAAAAAAATAAGAAATTTACACAGACTCGTTCGCATGTTCGTGTTGTAGAAGAACACCGAGCGGTGATATGCGACCGAATGGATTTATACATATCGATTATTTCGATGATCGAATACGAGTGTAACTCGACTTTTAAGCGTCAACGTTTAACGAATCAAAAACTTCAGATGTAATTTTTTTCTATTTCTCACTGTAGTTTTATTTCGCTTTGCAGCAGCACCCTTTAGATATTCCATTGTCTGTTACTATTTTACATTCTATATACATTCTGTATAATTGCAAGTGAAATATGTATATTACGAATAGAGAGTCTCCTGTGTAGTTTGTCTTAACAGTGTGAAATATGATACCGCAGTACTTAATACCTGTAACAATAATATGTATAAGCAACAGATATCTATACATTTTCGTACACTGTACAGTTTTACGCAGTCAAATTTATCATTCGCTGCAATTCTCACAAATGCCACAACATTTCAATTACCCGAGTATATGTTTCTAGAGACACGACGAAGAATCCATAGGCTGTTATGCAACAAGGTACGCCGGATCTTATAGTAACGAGTATCATGTCTTTCCGCATCATCATGCCGCTTTCGGTTGCAGGCAAAAATGACCATGGCCCTTTATACACTGCCAAAGCTATGCTCGCGCTTTCCTGCATGATGCAGTCACAGCTGTAGGTGAACATCAGTAGTTGGCATAGACAGGCTATTAATTGGAAGCTGAAGATGAAACGTGTCCTGATAGGTGCCCCTGGCTGCGAAAACATGTGTCACTAGTGCGTAAAAGCTTGTCCCAAGTATGAACAGTGCTCGTAATATCTAAAATGTTCGATACAGACACTTTTCACAGAGGACGTGTGATTTTCCGTGATCGTCGTAGTAAGTACAATATATGGTCTATTACTGGACCGCAGATATTTATGTAAATTCGATATTTGCACGGATAAAAGTAAAAAGACGGAATTGGGGTACTTTAGGTAAAAAATTATTCCATTCGACTGAGTGTTACAGAGAGTGGTGTACTTTGATTATTTCGTATATTCTTGTACACGATATGTATTCTGTACATTTTTGTGCTTTGCACATACAGGGTTCGTGACACTCTCCGAGACGTAGGAAACGTAAAGACGAATAACCGATATGAATGCGTTTCACTCACCATAAGTATCTGGTACCCATCGAGACACATTACCAAGCTGAACGTCAGCACTTGCGCCAAGATAGGTAAATTGAATACCGATTCCAGTTTTCCACAATAAGCTATGAGAGCTTGATGTTGTTGAATATATTTCTTGAAGACGGTGTAACATTTATTTGCCGATGATCCCGTGAACAATCCTGCATTTGTTTCTCCCTTTTCATTGTTCGTTAAATCGGTCACGCGGGACATTTTATATTGCAGCATTTGAAATTGAGTAGCCAGGTGTAGGCTCATGACGCATAATAGATTGTCGAAACAGAAATAGCCGACTCCAATATGGTACAATGTCATGAGCTGTGGATATATAAAGATTTCCATTAAGTTTGTTACTGGTATTAAATTCGATAATACTAAATACGTTGAGCATTAGGAAAAAGAAGCTATCCGGTACCTGTAACATGAATGTTATTTCATAGTATGGGGACATTGTTAGTGGTAGATCAATCCACATATTAAATAGAAATTCTCTGGCTGACTCGTTCCTTCCAATATTTTCTGGAATAGATGCAAAATGGCATAATTCTTTGTAAATATTAAGTAGAAAATATGTGGTATTGAAGAAAGTTCAACACCAATTCAATCAACCTTCTGAATCTGCCAAAGATTACACTTGGATATTTTTATGCTCTTTCGGAAAAGAAATAAAAACATAGAAATTCCAATTTAAGATTAAGCGACTTACCAAGAATTGGACTAAGGGCGTAACAAATAAGGGTCGCTTTAGTGGTGAATATAACGAAACAGACAAAGACGGTACATTTGCGTTTGCAGTTCATATAGATCTTTTTCTCGCACTCATCGTAATTCTCGTGCCAAAATCTTCGTTGCGTATATGCGATTAAACGAAAAAGTTCTTGTTTATGCGCAAGCAATACGATCATCTTCAGAAGAGGCATTAGGACTGCCAAAATGTTGCACACGTTGTAAAGACATGTCTATAAGCAGAAAGAATGTAACGAAGAATGTAGAACTGTGGATGGATCCTATTTCACTTGTGCCTTATATAAGTCTTTTGTTAATCCAATTTAGGTACGACAAACGAGAAAACAGGACACAAGCCACGATATTACAGGTTTATGAGAAATCAACCGTTTTAGGGGAAAAAGAAATTTTTTCCGGAAATCTAGTACATTGTAATTGTCTTAAATGATAATCAAATTCTGCTACAAATTTTATACCAAATTTTAAGTTGCACAGTTCCTTTTATCACAATGTCCTGCGTTTTATTCCACCAGTAACCAATGAATTTTGCTTTGCATATTGACTTACTAACTTCTGTAACTTTAATGCTTGAAACGAGACTGAACTATTACAGAAGTTTAGTCGGCAAGTGTATCGTTCATCGCGATTTATCTCTCTTCGAATATCTCGGAAAAGATAATTGTTCGAATACTTACACTCAGATCACCGAAAGAATGATAAATATCCGTAAGCTCTAGCCATAGAGCAAAGAGAATAATGACGAACGTGTAAATCTGCGTAATAAGCCTGACGCGTCGTTCCAATTGGTTTTTCGACGTCCATAATCCAACGAGTTTCATAAAAGTTGTTGTCAAGCTGATAGATATGTCGTGGCTCTTCAGAAATCTCATATCGTACTGCTAATATTGTAGTACGTTAGGACATTGAACTGGTACACCTGTACACGGTCTACATCGACTTTTGCAACGTATTAGAGACGATCAGTCGCTTTGATGTATTTTCATCCTTTCATTCACCGATAGCGTACTTTGTGTCTATTCTATTCTTATCGTTGATGCACCGTTATTCGACGTTGCGGAAAAGAAACGGAAGAAAAGAAAGGAGCGTACGTTAGATCACGATGGCTCAGGATTACTATTCTTCGTTCCGAACGAAGAACGAGTGGATGGGATCGATCGAGTTATACATTATTCCGGGGTTGCGAGACCCTCTGTGAAATCGAAGCGCTGTTCGACAGCTGTTTCGTTTTGCCAAAGGAAAATTTATCTTGCTAAATGAGGCATACGACTTAAGAAAGTTGTCTATAATTTCCTTTTGATAGAATCTACGAGGAGAGAACGCAGATCGCTTGGCGCAGCGGCGACTCGTTAAAGTTACGAAGATGATAAATGTCTTTTTTGATTTTGTTTCTACGATTTGTGAAAGGTGCTGTGCAGATTCGGTGATATTGTAGCTATGAAACGAATAATGAAATTTCGGCAACATTTCTTCTCTTATGTCTGTGTGTGATGTCAGGTGCTTGTAGTACGCAATGGAATATTATTGTTTACCTACTTGGGTTTTTTCCCAATATATTTGATTCGGATAAAGGAGTCTTTTTTATTTGATCTTTCTATATCATACAATTATATGATTTTGATACGAAACTATGTATTTGAAATTTCTTACTTTATGAGAAATTTTCACTTGCATTTTAATTATCGTTCGACTGATTCCTTAATAATGTAAAGTACGACACCGCGGAGCTCAAAATCTGTGAACAGCGAATAAACAGTTTAGACGTGTGATGATTTGAAGCGTTGCTAATAGAATCTGATATAACTACGGTAATTATGGTGTTTGTCATTAGCGATATAACAATGACGTTAGTTACTAATTCGCCTTTACATAATTCATACACTTATCAGGAGCGCTTCGTTAAATAAGTTTTTCAGTATGAGAGAAAAAAATATCTTACCGAAACTACCGTAGGATCTCTGATTAATCGTGATTTAAATATTCACTGGCTTCGGTGATTACATTTAAGAGCTTGCAAAAAATTTCTGAAACATTACAGCGTTTAACCAAATAGGAAGCTACATATTAATACGATTATCACTTTGGCGGCAGATGATTCATTTCTATATTGTTTTCGAGAGTTTGACTTGCAATATGCATAAACTGTCACACTTTTTGTAAATAATATTTCAGAATAGAGAAAAATGCCATTGTAGTGTTCAAAACCCATAATGGAATAGATAAAGATGATTATGTTAAAGCTAAAATTAGTTACTCAGAATTGAATCCTAGGTATTTTAATGCGTGAGAGTGAGCGAGACAATGAGATAGATAGATAAATAGATAGATAGAGAGATAGAGAGAAAGAGAGAGAGAGAGAGAGAGAGGGAGTGAGTGCAATTAATATTATTATATCAGATTTGAAAAGTCATGTACGAGCATTTGTTTTAACTGTAGGAATTAATTGATTTTTTACTAAGAAAAGTACATATTTACAGGACTTCCAACCATACGTGTTACGTCTGCGCTTACCCCGGTGTAAGTTTCCAATGACACAGTGAAGAATCCACAAGCAGTCAAACAAGAGGGTGTCGCGGATCTCATGATAACCAGTATCAAGTCCTTGCGTAATATTTTTCCAAATTGGTCCATCGGTAAGCGCGACCATAAGCTTTTATACGCCGCATTAGCTACGTTCGCACTATCTCGTATCAGACAATCGCAACTATAAGTGAACATTAGCAGTTGACACATGCAACCCGTTATATGAAAGACGAAAGTAAAGCGTCTTGTGGCGGGAGCATCGTCCTACAGATAGAGAACTAGTGAAATAATCCTTTTGTAAAAATGAAAAATGGAATAGCTTAGAATTATCCTATCTGAAGTAAGAAAACGAAATACGGATACTGTACTAACCATAAGTATCAAATACCCATCGAGGCATATTAATAAGCTGAATAGCGACACCTGCCCGAGTACAATTAAGTTGAATACATCTTCGAGTTTTTTACAAAAATCAGTGAGTGCTTGGTGTTGTTGAATGTAAGTCCTAAGTTTTCCATATCGATGTATATTGTACGAAGACTTTTCCGAAACTTCATAGAATTCTGCACAGTCGTTCGTGTTGCACATATTCGTAAGTCTATATTGCAAGATACGAAACTGTGCAGCAGCGTGTAGATTTAAAATGCATAAAACATTGTCGAAACAATGGTAGCACACACCAACGTGATACGAACATACGACCTGTAAAAATATCGATCGATTAAACACTAATTTCAAAGGGTCTATTAATATCGTTTTACAGATAAAGTAATTGTTCACGAGGTATTTCTATCTTTACATTTACAAATAATTGCAACGTAGAATAATGTAAAACCTGTAGCATGAACATTAGTTCAAAATACGGTGTCATGGATAGATGACATTCGGGGAGCCACATGTTGAACGGAAGTATTCGCTCGGACTCATTTTTTCCATAGTTTACTGAAAAGTATGCCAAACGGATCTTCTATTTAATCATTGTAATCGAGCCCTTATCAAAAGCTATGAGCGATTACGATGCTGATAAAGTAATTCCAACAATTAAGTGCCGAATTGATCTTGGTGAGTAGCGTTATAAACGTTTATTTGAGTCTGCATCGATCGGCCATAGAGTCCGCTGGACCATCGTTTCACGCTACGGCGATGTGGTGAGATTTATGACACGGTATTTACTATTAAGGCAAGGGAGGCGGAAATAAAAAAGTTGAAAACACATGCTATGCGTCGAAGACATTTTAACGTCGTTAATGTTTAGTTTGAATCACGTACCATTCGAATATTGGTAGAAAAAATCTGCCTCTCAAAAATAGCAATCGTTTCTGACCGTGTCGTAAACCTCGCGTCACGTTGAATTTTTGCAGAGGTGCTTTGCCGGTAAAGCGTAAAGCTGTAAACTTACCTAGTAAAATTTATTATTTAAATTAATAAAGAACGATGGTAAGGAGTCATGATTTCTATTTATAGAGTGCCAGTTATAAAAAGATAATATTCTATGTTAGTAATTATTCTATTCTTAAATATCTCACTTAGAATTGGCCTCGCTATGAAACCGATAACCGTTCCCTGAGCGAAGAAAGTGAAGACGCAAACGAAAATGGTACACATGCGTCTGCATTTATCCACGATCATTTGCTCGTGCGAGTCGTAATTCAAGTGCCAAAAATTTATTTTCGCATAATCGATTATGTCAAGCAGCTCTTCGTTATATATTAACAAAATCAAGATTTTCACCACAACTAGAACGATAGTTATAACGTTGCATATGACGTAAATAGAGTCCTGTAAGCAAAATATCGAGTCGGTTTCTGCATGAAAATTGTTTAAAATCGCTATAAAGAAAATTGCCTATTGCTCGATTTAATTGGTCTAGTTGAAAAATTAGATTCTTCGCTTACACCAAGATCTCCCCAACTGAAGTACAAATCCCTTGCCTCGGTCGATAGGGAGAGGAGGATGGCGAATAACGTATAACTCAACGCAACGTTCCTGCGACGTTTCTCGACGTAATTATTCGCCAGCCAAAAGCCAACGAATTTCATGTAGAAACTCGTGATGATGATAGACAGATCCTTGACTTGCTTAGAGCTCATACCGAGCGTTCTATGGTAGAATGTTTCTATCTTTGATTCTATCGAATGTTTCCAGTTTGCCTGTTGTCCATCCCGAAGGACACTGACGCGATATTCCCGATTCCCTGATCTCTTTTCGCTTTATCGTCGGGCTCGTTTCTCCTTTTCTACTTCCTCGACAACTGGTTATTCTGAACGTCATTGTAATTGCGCGCGAAGAGTAAAAGCGGTGCCGGATCGATAAATTATGTATTATTCCAGGTAAACGGTGAACGTTCGGACGTGACGACAATGTATTATATATGCGACAGTTTATGGTAGGAGATTTGTTTCGTGCAAGAGTCTCTGAAGAGCGTCGTGCACTCAAATTCGATCATGGTTGCTGCTCTCGAACGCAACGATGGAATTTTCGAAGATTGTTTCGTAAGTATCCATTTGTTTCTTTTTTTCGTGTTTTAGCGGTGCATGTCAGGTGTAAATGATACGTGGCTGTATTTTGCGGATACAAATTATGCCGAATGTGTCGATAACGTACAGGCCAGTGGAAGGTGTACATCAAGCTTGTCACCGACTTAAGATACGATCGTTACAATTACCGATGTTGCGAGGTTAAAAATGGAAATAGACTATACTTGTATTAGTAGTGTTTTTAATCTTGCGTTACCTTGAAAAAGTTTGTAATATATTCAATACGCTGTGCGTAGAAAGGAGGGAAAGGGTGGACGATCGGTGAAGGAGCGTACCCAATCGTATTCGCTCTCGTGACGTACGATCAGGGGTGATAGATCGACGATCGATCGATCAAATATTAAAGTTTGTTCGCAACCATTAAAATATTTTTATTATCTAAATGTTTATACTATGAATTATTCATTCTTCATTTTCAAAGACGATTCCCTTATGAGGGTAAAGTATGACATTGTAGTACTCATCAGCTGTAACATAAAATTTTAGTGTCGTCATAGGATTCGTCCAAAAAATTTATATGTTTCTGGTAATGCGTTGTGAAAAGCGATATTTGATATTACGAGCGGGATTAAGTAAGAAACGGATTACGTACCGCGGTAGATGTTTCCAAAGATATAGGAAAAAATCCACCAGCGGTCAGATAGCATGGTCGCGTTGATTTCATCATCATCACCTTTACGTCTTCTCGTAACATTCTGCCAGTTTCGGTCATTGGCAGAATCGTCCACCAGCCTGAGTACGTTGCCAAGCTAATATTCGAACTTTCCTCTATCAAGCCGTGGCAAGTATACGTGAAGAAAATTATATGGATAAAGCTACCGACCATGTGGAACACGAAGATCAGTCGTGTACCAGCGGGTACATTTGCCTGTGTACGTAATATAAATACTCGTTTATTCGTATCGAAATCGTTCGGATGTAACCGGTGTTAACTGTCGAATATACATGAAACGAGCATTTCGTTTCTAGGTAAAGGGATAAGTTTATGAAATTTCGAGGAGGACGTAAAACAAAGTTAAATTAATCATGCTATTTAACGATTCTTACGCAACAGTGAAATAATGAAACTTGCGATAAATCGATATTTCGAACAAATCGTATTTAAGTAAGTAAATGGAACGTACCAAAAGTATCTCGTACGTATCGAAGCACATTAGCAAGCTAAAGACCACTACATGGCCGAAGATCGGTAACCTATAAACATATTCGAGCTTCTCGCAGAATTTGATCAACGACTGATGCTGCCGAATGCATTTTTTCAACTCTGTGTAGCACCTGTCGGCGTAATCGATCTTATCCGTTTGCTGGTCGATGATCTTCCATAGATTCAATAGCCTGTTATGGAGCATGCGGAATTGGCAGATCACGTGCATATTCAGTACGCATAAGAAGTTGTCGCAGGCCATATAGGCTACACAGATTTGTTGGACAGACGCTAGCTGTGTAAATAGTGATTTTCCATAGTAAAATCGTAATTGTGCTCGCTAGGTTTTCACCTTCTTCAGTGAATATTAAAGCACTATTTACTTAATTCTTAATTATCGAATACGCTCGCTAATTAGACACTGTCGCGTTTCATGAAGTTAAATGGAGATACCTGAATGACGAACATTATTTCGTAATACGGTGACACGTATATCGGCAGATCGACCCACATTGCGACCGGAAGTGTCCTCTCCGAGCTATTGCTTCTAATGTTCGCTGAAATATAGCGAAACGCGAGTTTCCGGTTTATAGTGTCTTTCTGATTGTTAGAAATGTTTGTTTTAAAATCAGCTAGAACGAGTTTAGATTTTTATCCAAACGAGACGATTATTTCTTACTTAGATCGTTAATTTATCTCTTCAGTTTCCAGAACTTGGGAACAAACAACAACTTATCGTGATTTGGGAAATTTCTTTTCTTATCGTTTTATAACTTATAGCTTGTTTTACTATATTTTGATGAGAAGTAAATGTGAAAAATGGTGTATTATTCTTCTAGTGCGAAATATTCATGTTTATTCCATTATTTCGAAAATTATTGCTTTCTTTCTGTAGAAAAGAAGCTTTTATTTAATCTTTCGATCGATGAATCGACTTACCGCAGATTGGCGCAACCGCATAGAAGGAGACAATAATTTGTATAACAAGGATTGCAAATAGCGACCACAGTTTGCAAACTTTCTTGCATTCCGCGAAAAGTATCTTCTCGTCGAGATCGTAATTCAAGTGCCAAAAATACTTTTGGGCGTATACGATTATACAAGAGAATTCCGTTTTATAAAAGTTTATTATCGAAATTTTAAATATCGCCAATATCGTGTTCAATATGTTGGCTGCCAGGAAGATACAACGCTGAAAAAGTGATTCTAATAAGTTGCAATAAATGATCGATGGAAAATGTTGTTTGACATTTAATCGTTACGACTTGCTATGTGAAGAGCAATATTATGATTTAGTAATACTTTTGCAGTTAGTAAATTTAAGTTAAAGAAATATTTAAAATAACGTTAGACAAACGCTTGTAAATGCCCCAGTCCACAATGAAAAAATGTCTTTAAAGTTCTATAACGATATTTAATTCCGTATAATATATTTCATCGAAATAACTGTACTATTGATTTACCAACACGCAGTACAAGTAACTGCCTATACGCAGTTCAACGGTAACGTAAAATTTTATACAAAAACGGGGAAAATTTTTCACGGGGGTTACCTATTTTCTTACTCACGTCCAAATCGTTCAAATTGTGACAAATATCCGCGACGTTCACGTACATGCTATAAGCGCTTGTGATCATGGTATAGAATACCCCGAATTTTCTTTGCCTATCTTCGGTTTTGTTCGCCGATTTCCAAATACCCGCGATTTTCATCAGCAACCGTGATATTTTAATGGATATATCTGTGTATCGTTCGGTATGCATGACAATCCTTTCTTCTCAATCCTGATTCTAAAATCACGCAATAGATAGTAAACTTGGCGATACCAAGTGGCATTTTGATCTCTCTAGGCACTCTATATTCCGTGGTAGATGTAGTAAGAGCATAAAAGGATAAAGAATGATAGAGCTGTCGATCAAGGCGAAACCGTTGCGCACTTACACTAAAATTTCCCCAATGGAAAGCGCTCCGACCGCGTAGATCAGCGCGAAATCTCTGCGACCTTGTTCATTTCGAATCGTCGTTAGCCACGGGTCTATGATTTGTATCAGAAAACTTGCTCAAATTACCGAGATGCCGTGATTCCGCATCATTCGCGCAGTGAACGTCGAATAATCGAAGCAACGGCGACGTAGTATCGCGTCAATTATAACCGATCGATCTTTAACGAAATGCTAGACGCAGGGTCTTTAATCAGGACGACACTCTAACGATTTGCGTGTATGCCAATCAAAAATTCGCGTAGCTGCCTGTAACGCGTTCTGTTCTCGTGTCAAATGTAGGCGATGCAACGTAATCGGAGATGCATTATTCACGATTCGAGGGTCTTTGAGTGGAACAGGTGACGGTAGAAGAAACCATGGACGATCGTGGCCGTGCATAAGATGACCTGCGATTCGTTTCACTCGTTTTAACCGATGGAAGGGTGCTTTGTCTTCTGGCTCGATGGAATTCTTACGATTGTCCAACGTAATATCGCAGATCAAGTTGCTGCAGGTGATACGAGGGGATAAAGTTAGTGCCTGAATTTATTCTGAAAATTTTTCGTTAATTTTTCGAATGCAAAGAAAATTACGTGTAGATTTAGCACGCGTAAGAAGTTGTCGGCGCGTGTAAAGCTCGCGCTAATTTGTTGTACGGCCAGTAACTGTGTATGTAAATAGCAATTTATCATGGAATTATCGATGACAAGTTATTACGATCGCTCGTAGAAGAAGCGGACAGCCTCGTACTTCCGCGACCCGCTCAACATCGCCTCCACGATCGCCGAGGGGGTCGATCTCTCGCCTATGACGTGACAGTGGTGACAGAGGGCCTCGCGTCCGATCATCATCAGGTGCTCGCCGAACACACCGTGTCCCGTAAGCACCTGGGTCATCCTGTAGGCATGGTGTTACCTGGGCAGCGTCCAAGGCTGTCTCGCTCCCGTATGCTCCTGTAGGTATGAATCATCGCAATAACAGGTGTTGCGTTGATTAATTCATTCTTTCCTATTGTTATTCGTACACCATTCTGGCACGAAGGATGCAAAGAGGAAAAGGTTGATTGCTGCTTTTTGGTATAGACGGAAAAACACGTAAAAGATGCATTCGTCAATTACGAATTTGTTCCTTGATCAATTTCATTATTTTCTACTCTACCGATGCGATGCTTTTAACCACATTTAACTCTCGAAAAAATATACTATAGCTGGATTATTTGAAAAGACGGTTGGTAGAAGGATACGAAGGCAAACGGCGGACGTGACAATTCCAATCGAAATTACCGAATAGTGGTTGTTATAAAAATAATAAAAAATTTACACAGACTCGTTCGCGTGTTCGCGTTGTAGAAGAACACCGAGCGGCGATATGCGACCGAATGGATTTATACATATCGATTATTTCGATGATCGAATACGAGCGTAACTAGACTTTTAAGCGTCAACGTTCAACGAATCAAACTTCAAATGCAATTTTTATTATTTTTCATTGTAGTTTTAATTCGCTTTGTAGCAGTACCCCTTACATACTTTCTCATCTCTTACTAATCATTCTGTATATTTGCAACTGAAATATGTATATTACGAATAGAGAGTCTCCTGTGTAGTTTGTCTTAACAGTGTGAAATATGATACCGCAGTACTTAATACCTGTAACAATAATATGTATAAGCAACAGATATCTATACATTTTCGTACACTGTACAGTTTTACGCAGTCAAACTTATCATTCGCTGCAATTCTCACAAATGCCACCACATTTCAATTACCCGAGTATATGTTTCTAGAGACACGACGAAGAATCCATAGGCTGTTATGCAACAAGGTACGCCGCATCTTATAGTAACGAGTATCATGTCTTTTCGCATCATCATGCCGCTTTCGGTTGCAGGCAAAAATAACCATGGCCCTTTATACACTGCCAAAGCTATGTTCGCGCTTTCCTACATGATGCAGTCACAGCTGTAGGTGAACATCAGTAATTGGCATAGACAGACTACTAATTGGAAGCTGAAGATGAAACGTGTCCTGATAGGTGCCCCTGGCTGCGAAAACATGTGTCACTAGTGCGTAAAAGCTTGTCCCAAGTATGAACAGTGCTCGTAATATCTAAAATGTTCGATACAGACACTTTTCACAGAGGACGTGTGATTTTCCGTGATCGTCGTAGTAAGTACAATATATGGTCTATTACTGGACCGCAGATATTTATGTAAATTCGATATTTGCACGGATAAAAGTAAAAAGACGGAATTGGGGTACTTTAGGTAAAAAATTATTCCATTCGACTAAGTGTTACAGAGAGTGGTGTACTTTGATTATTTCGTATATTCTTGTACACGATATGTATTCTGTACATTTTTGTGCTTTGCGCATACAGGGTTCGTGACACTCTCCGAGACGTAGGAAACGTAAAAACGAATAACCGATATGAATGCGTTTCACTCACCATAAGTATCTGGTACCCATCGAGACACATTACCAAGCTGAACGCCAGCACTTGCACCAAGATAGGTAAATTGAATACCGATTCCAGTTTTCCACAATAAGCTATGAGAGCTTGATGTTGTTGAATATACAGTCTGTCACACAAGAGCGTGTCTGCGATATTTCTGTAAATATTTATATATTTGTAAAAAAATTTATATGAATTGAATCTACATCTAAAACACTAATACGCTATTACAGTAGGGTGTCCAATCTCCTCCATTAGCGATTATAGCTTGACATCGTTTCGGCATACTCTCGACTAATTTTTGAGCGTAGGATTCTGGTAACGACCTCCATATCTTTCGAATGTGATGTACAAGTGTTCTTATTTTTGTGATACGTCTTCCTCTCAGCTTGCCTAATAGGACACCATGCCCAAAACGAAGATTCATCAGTGAATATTATATTACTCCAATCACGATCTCTGTTTTCATTCGCCCATGCCAGACAATTTTCGACGTTTCGCGTACGCGGCACTCATATTAAAAAGCTCTGTTCCTTTCACTGTTTCAAATGAAACTGAAAGGTATTCAGCAACGCGTATTAGAGAAGTTTTCGTTTGTTTACATTCTTTTTATCTCATTCTGATTAGGTGTCAGGTTTCGCAGATATCGCAGACACGCTCTTGTGTGACAGACTGTATTTCTTGAAGACGGTGTAATATTTATTTGCCGATGATCCCGAGAACAATCCTGCATTTGTTTCTCCCTTTTCATTGTTCGTTAAATCGGTCACGCGGGATATTTTATATTGCAGCATTTGAAATTGAGTAGCCAGGTGTAGGCTCATGACGCATAATAGATTGTCGAAACAGAAATAGCCGACTCCAACATGATACAATGACATGAGCTGCGAATGTATCAAGATTTCCGTAGTTTTGTTACTGGTATTAAATTTAACAGTACGTTAAATTTAACATACGTTGAACATTAGGGAAAGGAATTAATTCATTACCTGCACGAAAAATGTTATTTCATAGTATGGCGACGCTGTCAGTGGCAAGTCAACCCACATATTAAATGGAAGCTCCCTATCCGATTCGTTCCTTCCAATATTTTCTGGAATAGACACAGAATGGCATAATTCTTTGTAAATATTAAGTAGGAAATAGGATACGGTATTGAAGAATGTTCAACACTAATTCAATTAACCTACTGAATCTGCCAAAGATTACACTTGGATAATTTTGTGCTCTTTCGGAAAAGAAATAAAAACATAGAAATTCCAATTTAAGATTAAGCGACTTACCAAGAATTGGACTAAGGGCGTAACAAATAACGGTCGCTTTAGTGGTGAATACAACGAAACAGACAAAGACGGTACATTTGCGTTTGCAGTTCATATAGATCTTTTTCTCGCACTCATCGTAATTCTCGTGCCAAAATCTTCGTTGCGTATATGCGATTAAACGAAAAAGTTCTTGTTTATGCGCAAGCAATACGGTCATCTTCAGAAAAGGCATTAGGACTGCCAAAGTGTTGCACACGTTGTAAAGGCATGTCTATAAGCAGAAAGAATGTAACGAAGAATGTAGAACTGTGGATGGATCCTATTTCACTTGTGCCTTATATAAGTCTTTTGTTAATCCAATTTAGGTACGACAAACGAGAAAACAGGACACAAGCCACGATATTACAGGTTTATGAGAAATCAACCGTTTTAGGGGAAAAAGAAATTTTTTCCGGAAATCTAGTACATTGTAATTGTCTTAAATGATAATCAAATTCTGCTACAAATTTTATACCAAATTTTAAGTTGCACAGTTCCTTTTATCACAATGTCCTGCGTTTTATTCCACCAGTAACCAATGAATTTTGCTTTGCATATTGACTTACTAACTTCTGTAACTTTAATGCTTGAAACGAGACTGAACTATTACAGAAGTTTAGTCGGCAAGTGTATCGTTCATCGCGATTTATCTCTCTTCGAATATCTCGGTAAGGATAATTGTTCGAATACTTACACTCAGATCACCGAAAGAATGGTAAGTATCCGTAATCTCTATCCATAGAGCAAAAAGAATCATATTGAACGCGTAAATCTGCGTAATAAGCCTGACGCGTCGTTCCAATTGGTTTTTCGACGTCCATAATCCAATGAATTTCATAAAAGTCTCCGTCAAGCTGATAGATATGTCGTGGCTGTTCAGAAATCTCATATCGTACTGCCAATATTCTAGTACGTTAGGACATTGAACTGGTACACCTGTACACGGTCTACATCGACTATTGCAACGTATTAGAGACGATCAGTCGCTTTGATGTATTTGCATCCTTTCATTCACCGATAGCGTACTTTGTGTCTATTCTATTCTTATCGTTGATGCACCGTTATTCGACGTTGCGGAAAAGAAGCGGAAGAAAAGAAAGGAGCGTACGTTAGATCACGATGGCTCAGGATTACTATTCTTCGTTCCGAATGAATAACGAGTGGATGGGATCGATCGAGTTATACATTATTCCGGGGTTGCGAGACCCTCTGTGAAATCGAAGCGCTGTTCGACAGCTGTTTCGTTTTGCCAAAGGAAAATTTATCTTGCTAAATGAGGTATACGACTTAAGAAAGTTGTCTATAATTTCCTTTTGATAGAATCTACGAGGAAAGAACGCAGATCGCTTGGCGCAGCGGCGGCGCGTTAAAGTTACGAAGATGATAAATGTCTTTTTATTTTGTTTCTACGATTTGTGAAAGGTGCTGTGCAGATTCGGTGATATTGTAGCTATGAAACGAATAATGAAATTTCGACAACATTTCTTCTCTTATGTCTGTGTGTGATGTCAGGTGCATGTAGTACGTGTTATAATATTATTGTCTAGGTACTTGGGTTTCTTCTCGATAAAGAAGTCTTTTTTATACCGTTAATAGCATTCAAATGTATGACATTGTATGAAGCTATGTGTTTGAAATTCCTTACTTTGTTCGAGATTTCAATTATATTTAAATTATCGTGCGGCTGCTATCTCAAGAGTGTAAAGTCCTACGACACCACAGAGCTGAATGCTGGGCAAAGCGAATAAACAGTTTAGGTTTGCGATGATTTTAAACGTTCCTAATAAAATCTGATATAACGAAGGTAATTATAGATAAGGATTAAACTGGGAAATGAGACTTTTATCGTTAGGGTTGGAATCGGACATTCTCTTCGTATAGTGTCAAGCAAATAATTCAACACTAGTACTTCGATGTCGCCTTTCTTGCAAGAGAGGCATCTTTATTCTTGTACAAATTTAGCATTTGTTCAACCAATACCAATATTATACTATCTTTGATTTGTCACTTACTATCGCATTGGATGGTCTACGTTTATAATTTTAATTAGTGAAAGATTGTCTCATTAAAGTGAAGTATGACATCGCGGTACTCAGCACCTGTAGTAGGAACATTTATTTATTACATTTTCATATTTCATAAAGAAATTGCGACTCTTTGTAAGAATATGTTTGGATGTTTCATAAAATAACGCATCGCTTTTTTCTATATTCTTTACCGTTTGGTAATTTTAAGAAAAAAAAGACCCGATGAAACGAAACGAAACGAAAATGAATAAATTATAATCGGATTCATTGTAAGAATAATGATAATAAGAACCTTGGTACATGTTTCTAGAGAGACAGGAAAGAATCCGCTGGCAGTTAAGCAGCAAGGCTTGCTCGATCTCACGATGATCATTGTCAGATCCTTTCGTAGTAATTTCCCAATTCTGTCCATCGTTAGATGGGTCCAGGGGCCGGAATAAACTGCAGTCCCAATGTTCGTGCTTTCTCGTATCAGAGTATCGCAACTGTACGTGAACAGCAATAACTGGCTGGAACTGCCCACTATGTGGAATATGAAAATCAGTCGACGCGTAGGAGGTGAATTTGCCTGCATATACATTAACGAATTTAATCGAATGCTTTAAAGATTATAACGAAAGGGTAGTGGTAAGCGTGGAACAATAATAACAAAAATTTGCAATGAAAACGAAAAGTAAAATAGCTATTTTAGAGAGAGAGAAAGAGAGAGAGAGAGAGAGAGAGAGAGAGAGAGAGAGAGAGAGAAGTCCGTGTTTGCTAATATGAGTACGAAAAAAGGAAGCATAAACTGCCGCTTTAAAAAGCTAGGAATGGGCGATTATTCATATTTTTGATCATAACGAAAAGTACCTACCATAAGCACCTGGAAACCAACCAGACACAGTAAAAGGCTAAAGACAACTATGTGTCCAAGAACGATGTACGTAAATATATTGTTTAATTTCTGACAATAATTAATTCGCTCTTGATGTTCTCTAACGCAACACTTGAATACCGTGTGATAATTTTTCAAGTAATCTGACGGCAAGGTCGCTTCGATAGCGTACTCGTTCGGTTGCTTTTCGATCGTTTCACCCAAGTACAATAACCTGTATTGTAATATACGAAATTGAGTGGCCGCGTGCAGATTTATCAGACATAAAAGATTGTCGAAACAAATGTAACATATACCAACGTGGTACAAAGAGAGAACCTGTATAAACATAAGAGTTACGCTGTGTCGTACAGTGTTTTGCTCCACGGAAAGCGATATTTTTCACGAGCCGAGCAAATAGACGAGCGAGTAAAACGCGCGTTTACATATGTATGTACCTGAAGCACGAATACTATTTCAAAGTATGGTGTCACGCTCAATGGTAGATCGAGCCACATTCTAAATGGCAGAATTCTATCTGAATGGTTCCTTCCAATGTTTTCTAAAACGTAAACGTACAATTCTATACTTTAAAGGGACGGTGCTTTATCCTTTGTATACCTTTAATATTTATGAATCAAAGAGATTTTAGCGTCGAGTTTGGCACTTTTCATAAACAGGAAATACATCGATACTGCCAGTTGAATCGATACACGTACCTACGATAGGCGTTAGCACGTAGCCAAAGACCGTGCCTTGAGCACAAACATTGATCAACGAGATACACACGATGGAAATCTTTCTACAGTTTTGCAACAACAATAGCTCGTTGTAATTGTAATCCGTATGCCAAAAATTCTCGTGCGTGTACACAAGCAGCTCGATGAATTCCTTCTTGTGTATAAATACGACGGACAATTTTAATAATACCATAATGAGGCATAAAATATTGCAAGCCGTGTAAGCACAATCCTGCGATTAAAAAATCGTAGAAACGGAAACGCTTGAAGAATTTAAGAAACGCAAAAAAGATCGTTACTGGTAAGAAGAATATTTATATACTCACGCCAAAGTTTGGCCACGAGTAGTAAAAGTCCCTGAACTGCACCCACACGCCGAACAGGATCGCGACTATGGTGTACATCAAAGTCAACTGACGTGTACGTTCTTCTTTTTTGTTGTTCGTTAGCCAGAGACCGACGATTTTCATTAAAAAACCCGTCATCAGCAAGGCAAAATCTTTGGTGTACGACGCTTCGTTCTCTAACTTCGCACGAGCCGACGTAGGACTAATTTTCGTTCCCTTTGAATCTTTACCCATCTTGTCCCTTGTTCTTCTTCTTGACACTGACGGACAAGTATTTATTCTTTCCTTCTTATTTTCATTTCATGGCGTGGAAAGATATCGTAATTAATCGGGGCGGGTACGGAATAGGTCGACACATGCAACGTGTATGTATAATTAAAGAGAGACAGACCTGTGATCGACTGTTGGAAGAAAAGGGAGTAGACGCTGTTATATGTGTATCGAGCGTTGGCGTCTTGCACGTGACGTGACGACGGAGTCTAGGGCTACTGCGATCGACGGTAAGCTTTCTAATTGTTTTTTCTTTTTTTACAACAAGAGGTTACAATCAACGATATCACACAGCCGATGGTTATATAAGTTATTATACGTTTTTACATTGACATACAAGTCGTCCTAGTAAAAGCAACTCCTTTCGCTTTTTGATAGACATCGTACACTCGGTAGAGAAAAAGCACAGCTGTTGGTTTAACTATCTCTTACGCGCAGACAATGGCCCAGATCGTTTTAGATATAGAGAAAAGGATACTTAAAAATGTTCAAGCTATTTCCACGTTTCACTCGTAAAATTCGTAATACACACGAGGAAGAAAGAGACGGTACGCTTTGATTTAAAATCAAAATGACGTGTTTAAAGAGTAATCATAAAATGGATGACATGGTATTCGAGAAACATTTATTGCGACGTTATAGTAATATTAAAAGTATCAAACTTACTCGTAGTAAAGATACGTTTAGAAAATAACAAACCCGATACAATATATAGCACTACGTGTAAATCAGTCTTGCCATCTCACGATCAGTTACATGTGCAAAGAATCGTGGAGAAATAGAATCTTGGGAACAGTGTATTATCCCGCTTTATTTAAACACCAAGCAACAGTGCCGTTTGGTACCTTCGAATCGAACGAGCCCGGTAATTTATATTTTTCCTATTAACGACAAATGTACAACAAGTTATGAATTTGTTGCATTCAGAGATGTATTCCTTAGCAGAGTGAAATATGACATTGCCGTACTGAGAACCTGTAACGAGCGAATAATTACGATTCAACGATTACATAGAAAAATGGTAACGGAGATACAACGAGTTCGATTACCCCGGTAAACGTCTGCAGAGAGACAGGGAAAAATTTTCCAGCTGTTATACAACAAATCTTGTGCGATCGCATGATGATAATCAGCAAATTTTTTCGCACAGTGGCACCAGCTTCGTTCATTGGAAGGATCGGCCATGGTCCTGAGAACGTCGCGTTGCCCACGTTGACACTTTGTCGCATCAAATCATCGCAACTATACGTGAACATTAATAGTTGACACAGAACGCCACACAAATTCAATACTAAACTGGCCTTTTTTGAAGTAGGTGTGTCCGCCTATGGGAACACGATATAATCGATATAAAACTAACAAAACGGTTTTGGAAAGCATTTTCTTTCGCAAATTTAACATGCAGGTATGTTGGAAATCTCAATAATACCGATGGAATTCTCTACAGAAATCGATTAATTAATTCCGCTCGATCGAAATAAATTAAAAGGAAGAAAAAACTTTCTCCATTTTTTCCACAATATACATTTGACTCGACTGATTTTCTATACACGCGGGATCGGAATCTTCGGATTCGAATGAGAGGATCGTGCATGTTAGCGGATAATTATGGAGTGGTAAATATATAGTTAACGTATCCGGCTACAAAGTCCGAAGGATCTCGAACTACGTACGTAAGACTGCAACACTTACACATACCAAACAATATAAGATAATCATTGGTACAGTTATGTTATAGTTATAGTTATATTTTGCATAAGCTGCATACATTCGGCCCAAAGAGTCGCGGCTTCGGTCTCTCGCTGTGGAAGCTCGGCCGAGATGGAAGTGCGACCGATCGAAAATCGCGTGCCTGTGTCGAGCGAAGAAACGGGGAGATGCGAATCGAGACGATATACACATACGAGATTGAAAAAAAAGAAGAAAAAAAAAGGAAAGTAAAAGAAGACGTTAAGAATAAAAAGGAAAATTCAAAGGCGAATGTCAAAGCAGGATTAGCTGACAATGAGTGTGAAGAACGAAAAGAAGAGAGGATCGATCGTGGAATAGGGATATTAGCGAACGGTAATGGCACAACGATCGACAAAAATCGACTGATTCGAGTTCCGGCAGCCGTGTTCACGGTTACTGCGTACGTAATGCGAAACGTTTCCTAATAACTACGTAGAAAGATAACTTTGAACGTAAGTAACTGGAATAACTCGTAACGAGGCGACTTCTTAAAATATCTCGAAAACATAACTCACCAGGAGTAGTTGAAATCCCACGAGGCATATTACCATGGCAAGAAACATTACCTGGGCAAGCACGATCAACGTAAATATATTTTCCAACTTTTTGCAATATTCGATAAGCATTTGATGCTGTTGTACGCAATTTTTCAACTTTGCGTAACACACGTTCGAATAATACGACAATTTTGCATCCGATTCGTATTCCTCTATCTGATCCTTCGTCGCGTTGTCTATGCTTCTCAGCCTATGCTGTAATATGCGAAATTGGCTGGCCACGTGAAGATTAACGATGCATAACAAATTGTCGAAACAAATGTAACACACACCGACGTGGTACACACAGAGTATCTGCATAAATAAGCATCGGTTTCATCCAATTATATTTTAAACAAGGTTTATTTTTATTATCGTCTAGTCGATAGGCGATCGATTAGAAATACGATTACGACATCGTTATTAGAATGAAGTGCGATCTTTTAAAAAATTAGGAGGAGATACGAATTAGCGGAGATAGCTATACCTGTATAGTAAATAGTATTTCGAAGTAAGGCGACATTCCTACGGGAAAGTCGACCCACAAGTTGAACGGTAGTATTCTGTCAGATTCGTTTCTTCCTATATTCGCTGAACAGTAAAAAAGTATTTATATATAAATAAGCAGTGGATGCAAAGATATACTCTTTTACGTACCTATAAGCGGTGTTACCATGTAACCGGCACAAGTGCCTTGAGTACAAAAGATCATAAGAATAATGAAAATGTTGCATATTCGTTTGCAATCAGCTACAACTAGTATTTCTTGCGGATCGTGATACGGACGCCAGAAATTTTTCTGTGTGAACGTAATTAAATTAAAGAACTCTATTTTGTGCTTGTATATTACGCCGATCTTTAGGAAAACGATCGTCACGTATAAAATATTGCAACAGATAAAAACGCTATCCTGAAATTAGAGATATATATATATATGTACATACATACATGCGAGAATGGTAGGAAACAAGTTTGTGGATTGTACGTTTCTTCGAAATGATTCTCAAGTACTTTTTCGATTTCAATTAGCATCATCGGCTAAACGAGACGACTACGTTTAAAAGTCTGTTTCATTACTTTCGAACTAACTTAGAATTAGAAAACTTATAAATTTAAATTTAGAAAAATTACAAACTAGTTCGATACGATATTTTCTTCCAAAGGTAATAAGAGCACAGAAGGATAAAGAATAATAGAGGAATCGATGAAAGCGAAATCGTTGCGCACTTACGCTAAAATTTCCCCAAGTATGATAGATATCTCTGATCGCGATGCATATGCTGATGAAAAGCGCTCCGACCGTGTAGATAAGCGCGAAATTCCTGCGACGTTGCTCATTTCGATTCGTCGCTAGCCACAAGCCTACGACTTTCATGAGAAAACTTGCCCAAATTATCGAAACGTCGTTATTCCGCATCATTCGCGCGGTGAACGTCGAATAATCGAAGCAACGGCGATGTAGTATCGCGTCAACTATAGCCGATCGATCTTTAACGATATGTTAGACGCAGGGTCTTTAATCGCGGCGACACTCTGCCGATTTGCGTGTATGCCAATCAAAAATTCGCAAAATAGCTGCCTGTAACGCGTCCTGTTCTCGTGTCATGTGTGGGCGTTGCAACGTGATCGAAGATGCATTATTCACGATTCGAGGGGGTTTGAATGGAACAGGCGAGGATAGAAAGAACGAGGAACGATCGTGATCGTGCATAAGATGGCCTGCGATTCGTTTCACTCGTTTTAACCGATGGAAGGGTGCTTTGTCTTCTGGCTCGATGGAAATCTTACGATCGTTCAACGTAATATCGTAAATCAAGTAGCTGCAGAGGGTTTCGAGGGAATAAAGTTTACGAGTGAGTTTATTCTGAAAATCTTGCGTTAATTTTTCGAATGCAAGGAAAATTACGTCGCGCGAAAGGATCCTATTCTTTTTTAACGCGAAGACAAGGAAATTGTTCGTTCGGTGATATCATTCGATAATTCGATTCTAATTCAATTTTATTCTTGTAGTTATGTAGATATAAATACTGAAATTTATTTGCATTGTATATTTCTATTGTGCAAGTCCGTGCATTTATGATTAATTATTCCGCTGCTGCTTTTATGGACGATTCCCTCATGAGAGTGAAGTATGACATCGTCGAGCTTATAAGCTGTAACAAGAAATTTTATCGAGATGTTTCACAATTTTCCATGTATGTACATACGTATTCTATTATAATTACAGATATGTAGAAACGTGTACGCAATAAGCAGAAATGCGAGAATATGACGTAAGTAAAATTTACGTTACGCGATTTCCAAGATGACACATACGTGTTTTATATTCAAATTTTGCTTATTTAAAGACAAAAAAGAAAAAAGAAACAGTTAGATGTCGTACCGGATTGCAAAATGTGGCATTTTCAGAGTAAATGGGATTAAAAGAAAGAAATTGCTGCATACCGCGGTAGATGTTTCCAAAGTGACAGGAAAGAATCCTCCGGCGGACAGATAACACGGTCGCATGGATTTCATAATCATTATCCTCGTATCTCTCCGTATCTTTTTGCCTGTTTCGGTCATTGGCAAAATCGTCCACCATCCTGAATACGATGCTGTGCTAATATTCGTGCTCTCCTCTACTAAACCATTGCAGATATACGTGAAAAAAATGATGTGGGTAAAACTACCGAGCATGTGGAAGAAGAAAATAAGTCGTGTCCCGGGAGATACGTCCGCCTACGTACAAATTTTTTAAGTGACCACCGTAAGCGATACAGTTTCTATTTTTCATCCGGTAGGTGTCGAACGATGGTAAAACGTTCGATCGCTTTTGTTCAATTTTATTAAATTGTTAATTTGAGAAACGTGGCGTATCCGCGATAGCTTTTTAGTTAATTCGTTTTAAACCGTTCACACGTACCAGAATGACCTCGTACGTGTCGAAACACATCAGCACGCTAAAGATAACCATGTGGCTGAGGATCGGCAGTGTGTAAATGTCGTCGAGTTTGGCGCTGAATTCGATCAACGATTGATGTTTTCGGATGCATTTCTTCAACATTACGTAGCATTCGTTCGAGTACTCGACGATATCTGTTCGTTCGTCGATGCTCGACCATAGATTCACTAACGTGTTCTGCAGCATACGAAACTGGTAGACCACGTGTAGATTTAGCACGCATAAGAAGTTGTCGGGGCATATATAGCTCGCGCCAATTTGTTGTACGGCCAGTAACTGTGTATGCGAATAGCAATTTATCATGGAATTATCGATGACAAGTTATTACGATATACGCTACCTCATCCTGTTTTCAAGAGTCGTTTAAGCGTGGCAAGCAAATGTTACGCGAGTCATCTTTTTTCTTTTTGTATAAAATGAAAAGTTATTCTAACAATAAAAGTTAGTTATCGAAAGCTTGAACGCCTCGAAGTTTGCAGAGTCAGGAAATGATCGACATCTTGAGATATACATATTGAATATTTGGCATACCTCGATAGCAAACATTATTTCGTAATAAGGTGTCACGGTTAGCGGTAGATTGACCCACATTTTGAATGGAAGCAACCTCTCTGAATTATTGTTTCCAATGTTCGCTAAAACACAGTGAAACGTGAATTTTATAGGATTATCCTGATTTTTACAAACGTTTCTTTCGAAGTCGGACTCGAGTAGAACGAATTTAGGTTTTTATCCAATCGCGAGGGTTATTTCTCAGACCGATTTTTTAAATCGGCCCCCTCAATTTCCATAACTAGGATCATCTTTTTACCACGTATTTTAAAATATAGGTGCCTTGTTCCATTATTTGAAAAATTTTGTTTTTTTTTTTGTGTAAAAAAAGAAGATTTCTTTGATCTTTTCATCACTGAATCAACTTACCGGAGATTGGCGCTATTGCATAGAAAGACAAGGCGGTTTGCGTAACGAAGAATAGAAATACCGTCCACACTTTGCAAAATCTTCCGCACTCCGTGAAAAGCATCTTGTCATTGTCGTCATAATTGAAATGCCAGAAATGCTTTTGCGCGTATACGATCATATCCGAGAATTCTGTTTTATAAAAGTTTATCACCGAAAGTTTGAACATTGCCAATACTATGTTCAATGTGTTGGAAGCCAAAAAGATACAGTGCTGAAAAAATTATTCGTAACATTTTCGAAAGAACAGTTTCACGATATAATAATATTTTTACAAGTAGTAAGTTTAAGTGGCACGAATATTTCATATAACTGGACAAACACTTCTCAAACATTTCGAAATACAAGGAAAGAACGTTTCAAAGATTGCCAAACTGTTGTACATACGTATGTCGAATTCCGCAAATGTATTGTACCGTTTACCAACACACTGTGCGCGATTTAATGATAATCATAAAATTCCTATAGAAAGGGCAGAATGTTTTTCACACTCACGTCTAAATTATCCATATTGTGAGAAATATCCACTACGTTCACGTACACTCCATAAACGAGTGCAACGATGGTATAGACTATCGCCAATTTCCTTCTGGTCTCTTCGGCGTTGTTCGTCGTTCTCGAGAGACCTGTGATTTTTAACAGAAATTCTGACATTTTGATGGACATGTCCGTGTATTGTTCAGCTTGCATAGTAATATTTCCTTATCAATTCCTATTTTCTCGATTTTTAAGTCACGCGGTAACTAGTACTTGAAGACAATAGCTTTGATCTACCTAAATATGCGATACTTTGCGATGGATACGTGTCTTACATTCGCGTGTAAAAGAGAAACGGAAACAAATATGCAATTGACGAATATGAAACAAATATGAATGGATATATTATGCGCATATGTTACAAGGTGAGTGCGTGTGGTTGTTACACCATGGAACGAATGTACACCTAGTAGTTTGTCACGTATCGATTATCTTATCGCCAGAAGCAAAAATTGCGACATAACGTACACAGTCGTTTAGAGGAACAGCCCAGTTGTATGTACGCATGTAGCTGTCTTCGAATGCAGAGTCGTGACATAGCGTAGAAAGATACGTATTTGCCGCGATATTGATATTGCGTTAACACGGTTGAAGCGTCTTCTTCATCGCAAAATGAATATCAATTCTACAGCGACATACTTTAACAGGTATACTATTTTATTTATTTTATATATCGGTACGTACGTTTTGTAATATGCAAATGCGTTTGAATATGCGCTTTGTTCCGTCCAAAGGAACGAAAAAAAAAAAAAAAAAACGCGAAGATTTTCGTGGCTATTGTTGCGACGTGTTGGCAAACGCTTGGTCCAGTATTAAAAATGCAACATAATGGAAAGTGCATGGCGGAAACTTTTATCGAACGAAATTGAACAAACACACGGACGAGAAAGGAAAATGGATGAGAAGGACGAAGTGGTTGTCGCTATATCGCGTAGAATACCAGGATGCGATGCTTGTACAATAATAATACCGATGCAATGGAACGGCTTCGTTGCTACAACGATGATAATAATGACGATTTTATACGAATGGAAACAGCGAACGAAGATAAGCACAAAGTTGTACCTTCTCACGCGGAGGTGCTCCGGCGTGCGAGAAGATGATTCGATGGTTCCAAGTACAAAAACAATACGGCTCTATAGAGTTACTCGCGTTGAAAAATTATGCGGCCTAGCAACGAATATGATAGAGACGATGGATATGAACAATATGATCATAAACGTTTATGAAAATTAATCCGAATATTTGTTCGAACAATCGCAATTTTATAGCAGTTTGATAAAAGAGGAGCGATCGTTCTATTATCTAAAAATTCCAGACTTTGTCTCGTTGTTAGTTCGGATGATGCAGGCTCTGCTGTATCGTGCAATGGAATTTCATGCACCGTACGTGTACTTTCGCGTTTCGAATTAAACGAATTAATGAAATTATCACGGGTATCGCGACGCAAAGAACAAGGCATGTTTACAGTGGAAGTATTTTATTACATATCCTTTTATCATTTTCATTGAGAAAATACGTATACTTATTCGCAACTTGTTATATTTAATCTTTATGGGGTGGGTGGGGGCGGGAGGAGGGGCGCGACTCACTGTCGCGATCGCCTCTATTTCCAATTGTCCAATTGTACAACCAGAGATCGAGAGATAGTTAGGAATAGGGGAAGCAAACGAAAGTTTTATTGCTACTTCCACCGTTGAATAGGTTATTTAAAGGGTGGATGAAACGCTCTAGAGGCTGATCGACACTGAATCGTCGTCCCTCGGCAATGTCCGGACGCTATACCGAAACGTACAACAAACGAAGACTCAGCCCGCGCAAAATCTTTACGTATCGAGGGCTTCGAATCGTACAGTGTTTTAAATATCGTAATACGGTTACAGCGAATAAAACGGGGACAGAGGGGAAGGAGGGCAGTTGGGAGAAGGGCCAGGGCAACAGGCATCGACATTGGTAACGTTTCTCTGTGTTTCTCTTTTTCTCGTTTCTTTTTCGTTTTTTCTTCTTTTTTTTTTCTGTTTTTTGTCTTCTTTTTTCACTTGGTACATACACACACGTTTCGATACAATATTAAAACACTTATCAATTTCATTTGCAAACATTTCCTTATCTAGTATGTTTCTATTATTTCATTGTTATTCGGATAATGCCGCTTATCCATATAACACGCGTACCCATCAAAGCAACGATAAAACGAAACTGAAAGATTGTTCTCTCGCCTAGGTTAGTGGCTTCCCTTATTTTATTTATTTATTTATTTATGTTTTTCTTCTTTCTTCGTGGTGAAGTTTGCGCTCTTAAACCGAGGGATCTACGTTTTATCATGGTGCACGGATAAATCGTTCTATCCAACAAGTAAATTCCAGAATCGCCTATCAAAGTCGTAAAGCTGCTCGTCCTTCGACAGACTCGATCCACGTTTCCTCTGAATCGTCGTGTCGCTACGCGCGAAAATTATCGAAGGGCAATTACAGCGATGATAATCTCTTCTTTTTATGGTAACGATAACGATAGCGACAACGATGGTAATAATCATAATAACGATAATGGTAAAGATTCCGAAGGAGGTGAGGCGAGCTTGTAACTGCCATGTGCGGATTCCACCATTCTTCGTCTTTTACGAACCGATCGAGAGAAGCTGTCCGAAATCAGCTCTTAAACTTAACGTATTAACGATTATTAAGGATTTCTATCATTTGTTTCGCTCCTTTTTTATCTCTCTTTTTTTTTTTTCGTTACTATCAACGATGTGGTGTAAATCGATCGCTATTTTGCAACAAGTTATCGATTATATCGTCTAAACGTCGTATCTTTCGAGGAAACTTTCTCGCAAGCGATTCTTCGTCTATATTCGCTAGGTGTATTACGCTTCTATTAAATATACACGTGTTAAATATACACGGGAGAAGGGAACGATAGAAAACAATTTCGGGTGTAACACGGCAGCGCATAATCTACCCAGTGAAAGCTCGATTTTCATCTTCTCTACGTTAACGAGAGGCTGTTTTGAAAAAATAATCGAGCAATTATTAATCGTGCATTAAGTGGAATTTCGTTCGATCGTTTCTCGGTAGGATGTTGGCGAGAAAACTATCGGGAGAACTGTCGTTTCGAATCCCATCCTCGGATTTCGAATATTCGTTCTCGAGACGATCGTTCGCAATTCCAATCTCTTCTTTCTACGTCTATCACGGTTCGATAAGTTGTGATTTTATATTCTACAACTCGTAACGATGCGAACGGAAGGAAAACCGAAAGTATTTTCAGACAAAGGAATACATCGATAAAGTATGTCGCTATTTTTTGTTCTTGCTTGCTTGCTTGCTTTCCATAGAGAAATGTTGGAATTATCGGAATTATTTTACAAGTTGAAGGATTAGAAATATTTCATATCGAGGTGATTGTACAAACAATCGAAAGCTTAGCTTACGCCGGAGCTCGCTATCCTGTATCTATTCATCGTCGTTCCAAAACTCTTTACAACTTCGACATTTTCTCTTTTTTTGTCTTTTCTTCGATGTAAATTTATAGATAAATATCTTGTTACCTTAGTCTGTGTAAACGTTTCATGTAAATTGATAGTAAATAATGTAATAATAATATCGTAATAATAATATAATACAATACTCCTCTAAAATTCCCGTTTATTTACACACACGCCACGCACTTTTTTTTTCTTTTTTTTTTGAAAAATCTAATCAAACCCGTGTAGAAAAATATCCGATGAATCGATAGAGACTCGAGATATCTGCGGCCATCGTTCACGTTTGAAAGTTTTCGACATTTCGCGGAAAATCTCTTACACTTTGCGTCGATACGTCCTTTGTAAATCTAATTTTGTTACTCTTGTATATGTCGTAACTCGATTCTATCAAAGTGTTGGAACTTTTCCGCAAAGTGCGCACATTTGCACGCATTCGAAAATCTAGAAACCTTTCAAAAACCATACGTTTTTGGCCCCATCGCGTTGAAATTCTAAAAGAAAGGCGAAGAAAAGGAAACGCAAGAAAAGAAAAGTTTCTCTAATCATCTTACGCGACCCATAGTCTCGGCGATTATTATTGTTATTAGAGTCAGAATCAAATCCATCGATATGCAAGTATATTTCCGATTATCGGTTAAACGCGAAAGGCTATGCAGGCTTGGAAAACAATATGATCGATAAATCACCCTTCGATCACGATCGCTTTATATCATTACATTTCGTTATCGTTTCTAGTTTCCAGTTACTCGGCCAATTTACTCGCCAAGAACGGCATCGCGTAGTCGTGATAAATGAAGGTTTCACCCGGGCTCTCTCGCACGGTAATTCATCGTTAATATCGGTGAATTATCGATAGCGATTAAAATTTGATTTATTTTATCGTCAGTTATCGATCTATCCGCGGTTTCTCGATCACCGTCGAACCGCCATGCAAACCGACCAACTAATCGTAAGACACGAAATGTACAATCAGCCCTGGGATCGAGCGATTCGTCGAACGTTATGGCGCAACAGAAAAACTTTCATTCGGTAATTCTATCCGTTTTACGCGTGTATTCGCCCACCGTGAACGATAGCATAGGAACGGATCTGGAGGTTACTTTTGAGAGTCGATTCAGCCTCGTTTGCAAACGAAATCGTCGGGTACGTTTTCGTACCAGCGAGATACGGGCCTGACGATCAAACTGGCTAGGCAACACCTCCAACAGTCCAAGTACATCGACTTTGTCGTTACGAACGCTATAGCGTTTTTCTCGTGGTGTTACACGAGTTTCGTGGTTCCACGCGGTTCTTACTTCCTAAGTGGTAGACGAGAAGAATTCTAAAATAGGCGATCGAGCTTTGAGATCATAGGTTGCGTTTATGACAGCAATTACGAAAATGATTCTCTTTCGTTCTCTTGGCTCTTCGAGGCGTCGTATCGATCGCGACAGATTTTTTCCTCGAATCTACACGTAGTCGAAAAGTTCCATGTTTTACAGCGTTTTCATTGACACCGCTTTACGAACGAACGAACGTTTCTATCTTGTTGTTAGCTCGCGCGCATCATCGACCAAGTATCTTCCACGTCACGTTCGTTCTTTCGCGCGTTCTTCCAGTTACAATGTCTGCGGACCGTATAGCGTTAATTAGACGGGAAGAGCCTATCGTAGAATATATGCGTAAATGTACCAACCAAGGCAGCGCAGAAGGTTTGAAATCAGCAGGATTCTTAAAGTATGTCCAAGTACGAGATGTCGAAACAATTCTGATCGTTTTATCCACAGATAAATTAATTGCGAATATACGGACGCAGACGCGATACGATATAAAAGAGGTACTTGCGATTTCAGAAAATTGTTTGCGATATATGAAAACTTACTACATAGATCAGATTACGTTCTCTTCCAACAAAATCATAGGATTATCATACCTTTCTCCTAACATGTGTCTACATCGTGTTACGTATCAATCATTTTCAACTATATCGATTAATTTAATTACGTCGGTTACTAATTATTTTATACGATATCGTAAAATTAATCTTCAATTTCTTTTGCAGGAATATTCGTGCTATAGGCGCTACAGTCGTGTCACTTAACATTTTCATGGTATATCGCCACGGATGAGGAGCAATCACGGTCTACGAAGGAATTCCTTTCTCCTTGTAATTACAAACATGGAACGAATTTCTTATCCGGAGGATCGTCGTATGTTCTCAAAGTTCATCGCCTAATTTCGGAAGTACACTGTATATCTGTACGAAAATAAATATCGTGCAATTTCTGAAATTGCGCACGTTCCGTATAGAAGATAGGACCCGTTTTAGAAACAGCAACGCGCTAATTATTTTCGAGGGATTGCCGAACCAGTCGAGCGTCATGCAGATTTCTCGATACGTACAGTCAATTGATCGCATTCTCCTCTATTTTCGCTTCTCCGCGTTTTAAGGACGTAGCCGTTTATGATCGTCGTTATTATCAAAAATAGTATCAATAGTTGTGTACGTAAAATACGAAAACACTTGGAAATACCAACAACAATGTACAGCGTACTATCCGAGACGAATCCGAACACGTTCGAATATAGTATTTATAAGTACTAACAGTGTCATTTACGCGTGACGTTCCAAATATATCAAAATAGTTGGAATAACATTTATCAATAAAATCTGAATCCTTCGAGTAAGTTCGAAACACCGTGAACGCATGGGCGGTGCTCGAAATACAGCGATTAATATAATATGTACAATCGAAACGAACATATACACGATCGAGAGCGTTTATCGACAATTAATCGAATAATAATGGATCCAACGATAGAGATACAGAGAGTGAGAGAGAGAGCGAGAGAGAGAGAGAGAGAGAGAAAGAGGGATAGAGAGATAGATAGAGAGAGACTCCTTTTCTAGAACAGCAAAAATTCTGTCTTTCTTTGACTGTGCGTACACGAAACGTATCTCACGAGACGGTAAAACGGTGAACAAGCTCGTTCGCTCTCCGATGAGGATATTTCTCGATGAGACGAGTAAGGATTTTCTCTCTCCGATTAGAGAGCAACGAATAAGAACGAAGGTAACAGCGGTGTATATGGTAACAATATAGCAATGATATACGTTACTTATGTATGTACAGTAATATTACACGATAAGTTACATTATGTACACAAAGACAGCAGCAGATAGACGTTTAGTTTTCACGTGTACGATAAATGTATACATGTGTATATATGTATATATACACATATGCGTACATCGTATACATAAATGCTATTTATATAAATATCATGTTCTTACGATATATGTAGATTGTTAACTTACAAGATGCTTAGAGCCGCGCTTACGTAAGTATACAGTCGCTTCTCGATTATTTATAGTTACTTCCTCGAATCGTAAGTCTTTTTGTTATTTCTATATTTCTTCCTCGTTCATTTTTACAATTACTTTTTTCTTAGCTTTCGCCACTTATCCCTCGCGCCACTTATCTCTAACGGTTTCTCCGTTTTATATTTGTTACTTTTTAAGAAACGTCACGCGAGACTCGATCGGCGTCGCATCGGTTACGAGCCTACGATAGATATGAATAAAGTATTCCTCGTTTACAGCCGTCTGTACAATTATATTTCGCATACGTTTTCGTTACATCTAGATCCTGTCATCGCCACGTATAAAAACCTTACGAAAATAGTTGCTCTATCATAAAACCCCGCAGCTCTTCGTTTTAACACGTTACCATCTTACATCGGTATTACAAAGGATCGAGGTATAACGCTCGTCGGTAGCGTTAAAGCGCGCGTGAAATCCCATGCTGCCTTTTTTTCCATTTCCTTTGTCCTTTCCTTTCGTCGATCGTCGCGATTTCCATCTCGCTGTTATCGCGCGTATCGGATTCTTCGTTGAAGGAAAACGATCCACGGCTGATCGACGGAGATATCCTCCGACATGGAGGAAAGTGTGTGCGCTACGTGATCGCCCGATAAGAGTCTCGTAGAGGAACAACGAATCGTTGCAAATCGTTAAAAGGGAACGAACATTCGTGAAACATGGATATCAATAGTCTCGATTCTTTATCGATGGAGTATACACGAAATAATCAAATTACGAGTTTCGTGTTTAAACATCGAAAATGAATAATTTTGTATTTGGTGGAAATTGAGACGATCGCGAGTTCAATTTATGCGCGATTTTTTTTCAAAAATAAATTTAACAGAAAATAATGTACAGAAAGTAGTTGAAATAACGTGGAATTTGAATAGATAACGGGAAAATTACGTTTTCATAACGATTCTTTAAACTAAGCAACTGTAAGACGAATTATACGTGTTTCAACAAGTTGTTCCTCGCTGGCGAGTTACAGGGACACGTGGCTGGAAAACAAACGAGCGGAAACCACGAAGCGTTGCTGTTTTATCCAGGCTAAACTTTGTCAGTACGTTCTACGAGCACAAAGAAGAAAATGAATGTTGTACGAACAGGGTTGTTCGAAGTTTCGTATAGCAGAATGTTACAACAAAACTATAGAAAGGAAAGGAAACGATACTTTGCTCTTTCGAGGAAAGATATTATATATCGAACTGGTATTGGTTGCAGGAATCGACGATCGATTTACCGAGTTGCGATACGATCAAAATGAACTCTATCATCAAATAAAATATCGAAATAAATCCAACTTCTTTACAGCTTGTATCAGTCAGTCGTGTATCGACAGGAACGATGAACATTTTCAAACAAAGTATTAAAATTTAGCGATACTTCTGTTACCCTTTCCTTTATGTTCTATATTTTCATTACAACTTTTTAACAAAGTTTCGAACAATCCATATACGTACATACGTGTGTACTTTCTTCTTCTCCTACTTATACGATAAAGCGATAAGATCAAGCGTCGTGATTGAAATTTAACAAAAAATGTCACTATGATGTTGAAAACTATTTGCCAATAGTAATTACGTAGCTTGATCTCTGAACTGACTCGCGGCAGGAGCTGCCCTCCTGGGGCGCAAAGGGTCGTTATTGTCGCCAGTGATCGCGTTAATCCGTCGCACGCGTAATCGGTCGATATTAATTCGAGACAAAACTGTAAAGCCGGGCGCTTCCGCCTTTCTCTAGGTCGGCGTAGACACACAGAGGAACGAGTAGGTGCGACTGGGTTTGGGAGTGGAATAAGCGACGAGTTGAATTGGATCACAGGAGACGGAAGGAGGCAGGCAACTCGACAACGTGGCAAAGACGAAAGCGTTGTTAATCGTTAGAACCATCGTGCGCACTCTCTTCGCTGTCTGGTCGGTGTGTCGATTACGCGTTAACCGGTTCTTTTAAATATTTTTTACTTCCTGCACGATGATACGCGCGGCACGTATATTTATCGGTATACGTATGGCACCGTAAGAAGTCCCCAAAAAACAAAAAGAAAAAAAAAAATATCAACTAGATCGTCTAACGTTCCGATAAGAAAATATATATATTTATATATATATATATATATATGTATATACGTGTATATGTATTATACTTGTTGGAGTCGACCGTGCTACGAATAATAAGTACAAGTAGCGTATATACGTAGTAATCTGCTGTTCTCGCATGCGGAGGTAGTGTTTAATAAAAATTCTCGAATGCTCTCTCCTTCTCTCTCTCTCTCTCTCTCTCTTTTACTTTTACATTCTGTTTCAGCCTCTGTTCTAGCTTACTTTCTCTTTCGTTTTCCCGTCTTATCTCTATCTCGATAACTCACGTATATGCTATACCAATAATGTGTAAGGTAACGTTAGGTGTTATGCAATTAGTGTCACTTAAATCGCAGCATGCAATGCACGGATAAATTTCTGTATTACGTTATCCTAAGGACCTATGAGTAAATCGTCGAGACGAGTCAACGGTGCGCGCAGTTTCGTAATTTGCTAGCGACCTTTTTCGTTCAGACGACAAGTACAATTACGAATGGACCACCAGTTCCAGAAGCATCGTTATAGGAAACGGTCTGTGTCGCGCTGCCAGCCGTTCTCTCGGAATTATTAATTGTATTCGCATGTTAATCACGCCGGCGAGTATCGCGAGCAACATACACCGTGTCTTGTGGCGGCGACGTATTGAACTCGCGTACCTTTTACGGTAGAACCGCGTTTATTGGAACGAAATTTTAATCAGCGGCTAGTTGAGTCAACTAAACTCTCGTTGGCCGAACTTTTACTATTTGAACGAGAAATCGTAGATAGCGAGGCGAATCGACGTACATTTTCCACCGTGTTAAACCGTTTGTCTCTTTTGCCTCTCGAAAGGTTCAGACAAATAAAGTTGCTAATTCTGTCCTGTCCCTCTACTCCTTGCCGTCACATTTTTCGCTTGTTTCGCTCGAAGCAGACAACTCGGTCCCTTTGTTCGTGAATACCTTAAAAATCTAGAAAGGTGCTCGTAAAAAGGAGGAAAGCCTCGGAAGTATGCGAGCACCTCGACGCGATCTACGTCCTCGTTCGTCGAATTTTTTTACTCAGTTTTTTTCGTCGCAAGGTAAAAGCCCGAAAGAACGTCTCGCATCCAGTCCGGATACCTCGAGGCAAAGGAGGGATCCGTGACAACGACGCGTGGAGATGTATTTGTATAACCAGCGTGGTTACACGCTCTTATTCAATGAAATTACGACGCACGTTGCGCGAGACGATAGAAAACGACGGATTCGAGAAACCGTCGTTTCCGCGTCGACGATAGGGAACTGGAACGCGTCGCGTTACGTACGATCGCGATCAAAATCAAAAGATGTGTACGAAAACGAAGGAGCAGAAGAAACTAGCGAACGATCGGTTTCGCGGGTTAGCAACGTGCTTCCATGGTTGGGACTCCGTAATCGGCGACTTCCGATCCGAGTGACAATCGTGACGATCACGCGTGACCCAGAATCTCGGACCGGCTCACTGTTAAGCCCGTCCCGGGCAGCCAGCCTCGGAATACATCGAATCACTACGAAGTGTTTACTAATTTAGACGCCGGTGTGGTTGAATATGTACGAAACGTTGCTCTCTTGGTGCACCGGCGGCCCATGGAAGGTTCGCCTGGTCGATGAGTTGTTATTGTTGTTGTTCACGTAGTACGAAGATTTCCTCATGCTGGTCGACGAGGACATCATTGCCACCGTTTCGTAGTACCTGATCTTGCCACAGCAGCGTCCGCTCTTGAGGATCGCGATGAAACCACGACGGTATTTCTTGTTGAAGAAAGCGTACAGGATGGGATTGATGCAGGAGTTACTGGCGCCAAGCCATTGAGCGATCGGCGTGGCGATAGGCAGGATCTCGTCCTCTCTTTCGGCAACGTCTCCCCCAAGCTTGATCACCGTGAAGATCACGTAGAGCGGCAGCCACGACAGCACGAACAGAATCACTACGACGACCAGCATCTTCACCACCTTCACTTTCGATTTCTGCTGTATCCTCTCCATCTGAGCGTCCTTCGTGTCAGAGGGGATATGCCTTCGCCATACTTTTATCCAGATCAGGATGTAGCAAAGAGAGATCAAAATCGTGGGAAGAACGTAGCATAATGTTAGATTGCCGATCAGGAAGAAGAGGGTGCCGTCTTCGGGGTGCGGCCACACTTCCAGGCAGAGCCTCAGGTCTGGATCGTCGTCGTAAATCGACACCAGATCGAAGAAGAGTAACCATGGAGATGTGGTGGTGAGGGCGATGAACCAGATCACGACTATCATCATGCGAGCTCGCCTCTTTGTTATTTGGCATTTCAGGGGCCACCAGATCGCCAGGAACCTGCGGGCAGACGGGTCGATGTTAGTAATTGTTCGAAATTTTTTCTTTCAAAATTTCGTTAATTTGGAACGTGAATTTATTTGAGTTAATTTGACAATTACGTATTTTATACATTGTAGGAACCAACATATTTTCTACGTTTCCATCTATGGAATTGACATGATATATCGCGAGCGACTTTCAAACTTGGTCGATCAAAACTTTAGACATTTTACAATGCGCTAGATCGAAGAAACGGTCGTCCCTTCTAACACCGAATCGAGCATATTTTCCAAATCCCTGAAACAAGTTTAAGACAATCGAGTTTTTCAACTAAGGAGACCCATCACACGCACAAAGAAAGTGCCAAAACGAGCTGCCAGCGATCTCGCGACCGAGGCCAGCCTATGACGATCGCGAGATCGCGTAACGACGTTCGAGCACGAGCGAACGTTCTCATTGTTCATCGATCACGAAGCAATCGAGATTTTACGACGCCGGGATACGAGGCTACACCTACGCAGCCACAGAGTCGTGCTGCGGAAAACGTAACCGTTCATTTTTTATGCCTCCGTTATGGAAATCTCGATATATTCTATCGGCGATTTCGAAAGACACTCGGTTCCGTTACGCTTGGACGAGCGCACGGCTGCTGCGTAAGAATGGATATGTATAGCAATGCGCCTTTTATGCGACGCAATGGCAATTCAACATTCCTGTATCGCGGTCTATGAAACGAGTCTTGCCTAGATAAGGTATCGTTTCTTAAGAATTTGTTAAGTAATCACGTTCGAAGTCTCTATAGATCCGATAGAGAATATCATTCTAGAAATATCATCGTTGTAACAAGCAACTTCTTTCTCGGAATGTCTCGATTACTTTTCTTTTTCTATCGCTCGAAGTCGGCAAACTCCGGTCCAGTTTCCTTCGAATATACGGCAAACGTGTCTTATCACAGCAAAGGGGGCGGTTGAACGATCAAAGAGGGTCGAAAAGACCTTTCTTCCTCGCCTCCGTTAATTGACCGGTACGTGCTCATCCTTACGTGCTCCTGTTCAACTCGAATCCGTTCCAACAAGGACCTAGGCACGCCCATTAGCGAATATGGCTTGTCGTCGCTTCGCGACAGACTCCGACACGAAGGATTTCGATTTTCTCGGTATCGGATTTTAATGGGAGAGCTTCGCTCGGCGAACAGTCGCGTCCTTCGATTAAACGAACACGACCGTCCGTCGTTGTCCACGTCGAAGAGTCCTTCTATAAATCAACGTTCAGCCGATACCGATCTACCTGTCCGCGTTCTCATCTGTATTGTTATTTCCGAGTGGCGCGCGTCTCCCCGTTGCATATTTATAACGCAAAAGTGCTAACCTTCGTGCCTCCGAAGCCAGCCTCCGTGTATTCCACGGAGGGGAAGACGAACGGGGGGTTAGGAAGGACGAAAAAATCGCTCGATTCGCGGATACGGATTATCGGGAATGACGAAGGCTGCAGAGGCCATTGGGAGCGCACGAGTGGGAGCGAACAACGAAGACGACACAGCTTTCGGCGCGTGTATATAAAGAGTTCGATTTCCGTAGAGCTAACAGCAGTATCGATCCGCGTCCTTTTCGTGTTTGCCCACGGAAAAGCTGATAAAACGTTTAACATGTTCAAGCTGGCAAGTATATCCATTATACGTATACTCTATACGCGCTTGCTTACTACATGTACGGGGTAGGCGAGTATCTGTTACGACAAACGATACCGATTTTAAAAACGGTTCGCGTTAAATAATATACGAGATCGATGAATTTGATAGAATATGTCGTAAATTGTTACAACGTTCGTTTTTCGTTTCGGTCAGATCATTACGCTGAAAGTGGGTAAATCAGTTATTTTACAGAATAATACCCGTACTCGTTGTTATTTTTGCATAGCGACATTTGTTTCATTTTGTAGTAGTTCGAGCGAGATACTTTACCTTTTATTTTTCATAAAAAATTTTTAATTGCATTCAGCGTCCCGATTTGGACGACTGCACCGGATCCCTGGGGTACTTTTATAAAAATACCAATTAATTTCGTTCGTTACAACACGAGTACGCCAGCGCGAGTAGCATTTTTACAACAACTTTCGATGCACGTTATATAATCATGCGTAACAATAATAAATCGTTAAACTTTTGTAGATTTCGATTTGAAATCGTTTCTAATACGATAAACGGTAAAATAGGCCAATTCCGTTTAATATTACCAATAAATTTATATGTTTTCAAATTTATCGTTAATTCGAATAACTTCGATTGGACGCGGTAAAAAAGATCTTGTATTAAAACTATTTATTATTCGAAAGATCGAGTGAAGTATCGAGATAAGCGACGACGAAGAAGATACGAGGAAGCAAGTGAAAGTAGATCGTTTACGGTCAGACACTGTCTCAACCGATGTACGTTATTACCGGCGACAAATATTTATATCTATCACTTGTGATCTCATTTCTCTACAATTATGATAATAAATTAAATCTCAATCGATATTAATAACATTATCTATTTTTGGTTTAAATACTCGAGTTATATTTAAAACCGTATTTCGTTGCGGTATACATACTTGACGAACTAATCAAATATCGCTGTCCTACCTAGCTTTTGTTAACGAGCTCGATAATTCCATATCTTTCTCGATATGGACAGTTTTATTTACTTACTCGACTATGCTTCACACTTTCGTCGCATGGTGAACATTAAGGATGCAAATAACGGTCGGTTTAACGAGACTACTCCTACAAATCTTCTACTAATTTGACAGTTATTAATGGAATAATCGATACATACGTATCAGCGATGAAAACGGTAAGCTTTAAACGAGCTACGAACCATGCGAAAGAAATACCGTGTTGTCCGTATAAACTATCGATAACTATGTGTTTACAAAGCTATAAAGTGGCGCATATATACGAACATCGATTGTATACATAGAATAATGGATGTTTTTATAAAGCCTGTGCGATACTTTTGTCAAATAAATTGGCTACTAAACGAAAACACATAATTTATCGTTGCCTAATTTCGTAACACGTATCGTTCCGTTTAAATTTATGAGACGTAAATAAATACTTTTGCCACTTTCTAAATTTAGCCGCGTCCGTTTCGGTCCAATGTTCGGTCCAACGAAGAGAAGCGAATACTTTAAAAATAATAATTTACTAATAATACATTAGAAATGTAAATATTCGTATGTTGCTGATAATAACTTCGAAAGGATACAAAATAACATGTTCCTCTTATCGACAGATTCTTTTGCTGGCCATGACTATCTTGGCGGTATCCGCTGCACCAGCTCCAGTGCCGCCAGTAATATCACCCCCGCTGGTCTACTGGCATCCTTACGCGAAGGTACTACCTCTCCACACCGCGACTCTGCCACTGTCCTACGCTCATGGCTACAAATGGTACCACCCAGGATCTGTGTATCTCTACCGATGACGAAACCAAGCCAATTTCTTCACCTGTGCGATAATCTTTACGACTAAAGATCATACACCACAGAGGCGACAATTGCGCGACGAATAACTTCTTACCGATTAGAGATGTTTAAAGTAAAAGTTTAAAGTAAAACACGCGATAGCCGCAACGACTGCAGTAAAATCCAAAGCCATTTCCCTTTTCCGGTTAATTTCACCGTCAAACTCCTTCGTCGTCTTTTATATCGACTGTAAAATCTGCGGGACGGTTGGCAAGCGCCGCTCTACTCGAGTTCCAGGGTATCGCGAACTATGGAAACGAGAAGCGGCCGCCGATACGAGATTCGACAGCGTTGTTCGCAAGGAGGAAAATCTAAAGGGACTAAAGAGGAGAGATTGTTCGGGACAGTCGTAAAACGGAGGAAGGATCGTCGAAGGCCAGATTCATGCGAAAGCAGGGTAGAGGCGCGTACGTCGTTTACGGGGATGCGTCGTTTATATGGCCATCTGCGTGTAACGGCGCGACGGTGCGGCGTTCGTTTGCCTGCGTCTGCGACTGCAACGCGAACGCAAAGCATCTCTGCGTGTGTCTTGTTTTATCGTCGGATAAGATATACATTCTGGAAGCGGGATGAACGCTCGAGATCGTGGGTACTTTGTTCGAAACTTTACTCCGATGGAGTTGCTTCGTACCGACAAGCTTCTTTTGGTGCGTGAAATCGGAGAAGGAACATGTTGGAGCGATCGAGGGACGAGACGAAACACGGTGGAAACTAGAACGAAACACACGAATCTCATTGTTTGTTTTTTTAAATAAAATTTTATTAAAATTCCATATGACCAAAGGGAAAGGGTCCTGGATGATGGTGCAATGATAGAGATGCGAATGTCCGAATTGCGTTGATGATCTCAGGGCGGCAAATGGTCGCCGAAAGGAAAGAGACCAGCCGATTCTGACGCGATTCTTGATCTTTGGATCGCGTCGCGGATCGTGTTACCGATCGTGTCCCGAAAAAAGATGGACGTCTTCTCGATGATCAGGAGATGACCAGGAATGAAAGTATTGATTTACTAGTTTTCTCGATTGTGGCTGTTCTTCTCGCTCCATTCTCGAGCAATGATCTATCTTTCCCTTCGTGCTTTTTTCCTTCAATTTCGCTGTTTCGTTTTTTTTTTTTTTTTTTGCCTGGTTTGGAGGTGGGGACGATTTACGAGGGATTAGAAAGGTGTGTGTATGTGTGTGTATGTGTTTTCTAGGGGGGGCTGTCTCGTCGTGACTTGGTGGTAGTAAGATAGAATCAGTTGTCATCTAATGCAAGCCGTGCGCGGAAAGGAGGGGCAGGGGTGCGGCGGTCAGCACGGACTTGGTGACGATGGGAGCGGTGCGGACGATGGGGGCAACAGGCTGGGCGATCACGTGGGCAGCTGGCGCCAGAGCAGCCCCGTGCGAGACGACCAAGGGAGCCGTAATTGGGCCGGTTGCGTGGTCAGCGATGATGCCAGTGAGACCACCAGGGGCAGCGGTAGCGACGGCCAGGACGGCGGCGAGAACAGCCTGTAGGAAAACAGCGCGTGCGATTCTTAGTTTACCCCTGGCTCTTCTCTTACCAATCTAACCCCTTAGATCCTCGATCTACGTTCACCGACTTCTTATCTTCTACATAGTTAATAGTCGTAGCAAAGTGCGGTCGTGTATCTAATTCGAACGTTAATCTTCCAGCGATTATGGTTTTACGTGGAAACGAAGAGAACGCTTTAATCGCGTTAAGCCGTGTTCGAGATCCGTATTTGTTTACCGGCGTCCTTGGAAGTAAGGATGAAAAAGTAAATTGTTTCGAACGATTGGTGGTTTTTTCCGAGGGTGATAATCATGGCCCAGAGAAAAAGATTCTTAGACTTTTTGGTAGTTTGGTACACCGTAGTAGTTCGATATGCTAGTTTGAAAGCGGTATGATAGAAAAAGAATAAGCGAAATATCCAATGGCGATTAACGCTATATCGAAGATGATAAAATTAGTACGCGTCTGTTGATCGTAGAATCTCACGAAAAACCGACTGCTTGATTAAATCCATGCGGCTGGTCCGCGACGATCTTATTCCACTTCTCAATCATGTTAAACTTTTATGCAAAATCTGCTCGATGTCCGTAATAACGTCGACGCTGTCGCGTTAAAATTACATGAACCAACGGTTAAAGAAAAATTTCACAAATCGATCTGATCGAAATGTACAAAAACTTTCTAAAAATTTACGTTACGTACGAATTAATATCAGTCTTCAAACTTATATTTCTATGACACCGTCTCTAACATCGCCTTGGTGGAAAAAATGGTATGGAAACGTGCAGATCGAAATAAAACGACGCAAAGCAAGTGTCGTGGACGAGCGGCACGCGAGCAGGCGAGTGCGCGAGATCGGTTTCGAGCCGGGGAAAAAGCGAGAACGCGGTGTCCGTGGTGCGGGTCGCATTCCATTTTGTCGGACTGCGTTCGCGAGTAGAGTTGGCCAACAATGTGCATGCTTCAGTGGTTTCGCTCGCTCGCGTAGATTTTTGTGACCGGACGGAAACGCTGGTGTCCGTCCGAGTGAACGTACAACCACACCGATGTATGTGCGCGGAAAGGTCACGGCGCGATACTTGACGCGTTTGCCGCGGGAATCAAATGCTGTATCGATCAAAGAAGATCAGAGTGAACGGAGGAATTTTCCTCGCCGCGACGTTTCACGGTGATTCGATCGGACGATTAGCCAGTCCTCCGTATGAATGTGCTCGCGAATGCGGTTAATATGCAAATTAGCCGAGGAGGCCGGCCTCACCGACGAGAAATTCCGTTTTGCGTTTAGAAAAATAGGGAGAAGCTGTAGAAGTATCTCGAGAATCTAAGAATTTTCCAAAAAGAATTTCGAATAGAACGATTTTGCTGGACGTTGAACGAGAAACGTAAAGGACGTTTGAAAGTTGTCTTATGAATTCTGAATAATTATGCTATACTATAGCTAGGATTATGTACTATACGCATTTGAGAAAATATTAGTGCTTCGTCCACCAGTTACTAGCTAAGGTATCTATCAGAACGGGCGAAACCGGTATAATTTAGTTCCCCTTGTAACACATTTGGTTAAGAAGCTACAAAATTTATACAGTTTTCCAATCGATATCCCTGTCGCGAATACGTCAAAAATTCCAAGATCGAAGAAATAACCAAATGGGCGAACGAAAGCCGTAGCTTATTCGTACATGATCCATTAAAACCAAGTTGAAACCAAATGAAACTTAATATCTATCGCTGCTAAACTATCTATAGCCGTTTTGTCTTGAATGGCTCACGTATGCGGTATATCTGTCTGTTCCAAGTGAAATCGTGCTGGTTAGAACCGTTTCGTTGCTCGACTTCGACCACCCACGTAACATCGACAAAGTAAAACTCTATTTATCTGATCTAGTATAGCGATGGAAATAAGTAATATAAAATATGATATTCTTCTTACCAACTTGAACATGTTGATTGGGTTGTGGGTTGCTTGTTTACTTCTCGAAAGTAGGTAAGCTTATGCTGGATGTACCGGGCGGCGGTCCTTTTATACAAAAGTCGGTTTTAAAAAATCGCTATAAATTTGATCACGTGGTCCTCCATTCGACCGTCTGACGTTATGCATCGGCGTGTTGAGTCAGCCGATCTAAGAACGGAAGTGGGGTGCCGTTTAGCCAATCCACGTTCGGTATCGGCTCTAAACAACGCGAATCTGGCCAATCACGTGCTTTCAACCCCTCGCGATCGGTTCTCGGGAATTGGGTTAAGACACTTTGCGTGGAAACAGTTTCGTTGTCTGTGTAAACGACACGAAGGTGTGAGTCAGCCGCACAGACCCTGGTTAGGTCGGGGTAAGTGCAACAACGCCAGCTGAAAACGTAAAGCCGCACGCTCTATACGCGGATTGATTTCGTGAAAAAAATCCAGTCAAGGTCTTCTTCGGCCTCTTTGCGCCGCTCTATACACGCCAAACATATCCTTGAAGAGGAATCCTTCGGGCTTCTTTGGGATCGAGAATCGTTGCGAAGCTTAGGGTACCGATCGGATGTTACACATATGCGTGAATTAACACCTGTCGTAAGATTTTTACGTTTTTACCTTTCGGTCGATAGACGGTTGACTCTAAATAATTTTTGCTAACGTTTATGTTCAGCTCGGTATATGTTTCCTATAGGGTGTCTTAACATTAGCGATCAGCTGTGTCGTGAAAGGATTACCATGTACGTTTCTATACTTAAAAAAAATAATTTTGTGGCACGAGTTCTATGTGTAAAAGAGAGAGAGAAGGAATAGAATTCGCAAAGAACGAACTTAAGATGGATGTCGCTAATCTTTTTTCGAAAGACGCCTATCGTTGTAGATTATCGATCTCGCTCAAAAACCAATAGCAGAACAAGTATCCAAGGAAGCGGATAATACGAAAATTAGCTGAAAGCACTGGGTGTAATACAGGAAACGATACAACAACGATAGCTTCCACTGATCCACTTTCGTTTTATTCTATGGCCCATTATCAGTGGCACGAAAGAATAAATTTGCTATGAATTAAGAAGAGATTCGCGAGAAAAATACCAAATCCACGTTATCGATCGTCATGCATGATCGCGATACTCGTGGAACTTTCTTATATCGATTTAAATTCGGTAAACGTAACGTCAAAATTGTCGGAATCGTGAATTCCATATTTAAGGAAGATTCGACGCAGCTTCCGCTCTCCGTTTCGTTTCATCGTAATATTAAATGAAATTATAAGTACGCGAGGAAAATCTGACACGGCGTTGCGATCTGTATAATACGATTAGCCTTTCCCAATTATGAAATGCAGAGATACAGTCTGTCACACAAGAGCGTGTCTGCGATATTTCTGTAAATATTTATATATTTGTAAAAAAATTTATATGAATTGAATCTACATCTAAAACACTAATACGCTATTACAGTAGGGTGTCCAATCTCCTACATTAGCGATTATAGCTTGACATCGTTTCGGCATACTCTCGACTAATTTTTGAGCGTAGGATTCTGGTAACGACCTCCATATCTTTCGAATGTGATGTACAAGTGTTCTTATTTTTGTGATACGTCTTCCTCTCAGCTTGCCTAATAGGACACCATGCCCAAAACGAAGATTCATCAGTGAATATTATATTACTCCAATCACGATCTCTGTTTTCATTCGCCCATGCCAGACAATTTTCGACGTTTCGCGTACGCGGCACTCATATTAAAAAGCTCTGTTCCTTTCACTGTTTCAAATGAAACTGAAAGGTATTCAGCAACGCGTATTAGAGAAGTTTTCGTTTGTTTACATTCTTTTTATCTCATTCTGATTAGGTGTCAGGTTTCGCAGATATCGCAGACACGCTCTTGTGTGACAGACTGTATAAGCTTTCGATATTAGTACGTGCTTCGAAAATTAGATACCGTTACAAATCGGCATGTTACACTTAAATTTGTCGAAGGTGAATGGAGAAAAACTGAGGTTTCAATTTTCTTGTGCCTGGGATTCGGGATACGAGTTGCTTAATTATCAGACTGTCCACTGAAAAAACTGATCTTTCACGGTCATTTATTACCGTGAAGTCATTTAATTCGTAATATGACGTAAATTCCAATTCACACCCATTACTTCATGCAAGGTCTAATGTCGACTAAAGGAAAGTATTTCCGATCGAAACGTGTCGTACCTAAGAGTACGTTCCAATTTCCATCTTATTTTTGTTATATTTAATAGGAGTAGAGGCTTGCTTCGTTATACTAGAAAAGTGTTTCAAATTGATGGACCATCGGCGGAATCGCGCCAACTGGCATCGTCTTTTGTTACGGGACGAATCATCGCCAATTATCGATCTTCGATCGTTCGGTGATGTAATCAGGTGTAACCAAGAGCGAGTTATTCTGAAAGATCAGAATCCCTGGGCGTGTAACAAGTGTGGCGGGTGTCGTGTGTCAACCACGCGGAAGTCTGCGTTCGGCGGATACGAAATATGATCGACTTACGGTGAAACGGCCGGTTTAGTAATAAAATGGAACGAGAGCCGAGTTGCTTATCGATATCAAATGTGAAATGCGATACCGCTTAAAGGCATCCCGACGTCTATCCTATCTTCCAGACTATGTAGATTATGATATTATTATATTCTATCAAACACCATAACGAGTATCATGTAATACATTTTTGTAACTAAAGCGCGTTCGATTCATTTGTGCACGTTTCAATTTTTCCTGAATGCGTAAACAATAAACATCCGTTAATCTGGCACTACGATTCGACGAAGCAGCAATAAGGTAACCGCGTTACTCGCTAATAAATCTTCGATTACTCGTCTTTTCAAACAGTGCAGTACTTGTATATACGTAGATAATTTCTATTTCTAGTATTTTTGTTCAGCGTCCGGTGTATTTTATATTTTAAATTTTCGAATATTAAACCGATCGAAGGGATTTTTAAAGATCTTCAAGATCTTGAAAGCAGAAAAGATAGGAAGCGGTAAAAGTCGTTGACGCTTCGACGTATGAGACGCTTATAGAAATTTGTATAAGTTACGGATACTTTATAGGTTACTATAGAATAAATTGAAAGTAAAGCATGCTATACGGCTTGCCGTAGTGTATTTCTAGATGCCACAAGATGACAAACCTTTCATAAATCTTCGATTCTTTCTCTTCTTTCTCGAGCAAATAACGTACCTCTTTGATACGAGCAACGATTACATTATAGCGTAGCAACGTGTCTTACGTAACTTAGTCGCAGCATTGAAAAGACAAAGGGAGCGTTCCAAATCTATCTTAATCCCGCCGTGTATATCAAGCTGCAATAATATCGGTTGAGATTGCTCGAGACGCGAATTTGTGGGCATAGAAGGAGGAAGTTCACGATGGGTTCGTGTTAGTGGATTTACGCAGGTCGATAGGTCAGCTGCAGCTTCTGTCGAAGATGTTCGCGGGGATATGAGAACACGACTGGAAGATGTATGTATTTTCGTAGTTGGCAGTTCGTTCTATAGACGGAACAGCGGCAAGAAGCAAGAGAAAGAGGGCGAGCGAAGGTAGGGAGAGTGATGCGTCGCTGCCCGAGGGTTGATCGAAGGCTAAGACAATTCCGAGTCACCGATGCTCCCTTTTGCCAGGCAATTTCAGTAAGATCGATCGCTTCCGAGGATCGTGTAAAACTATTTCGTGATACCAGTCAAATCGTCTGACGTGAAATTGATAGAAAATCATTTATCGGGCATTTCGCTGGATCTCCGGTTGTCTCTTCCCTTGGTATTCGACGTATTCTTAATCGAATTTAAATTTCTTCTTCTTTTTTTTTTGTCTCGTTTATCGCAATTCTTTTCTTCCTTTAATTGGCCGTTCTTTGTCGTAATAATTATCATAATGAGTTGTTAGCGACTCGTGTAAGATCGTCGGTCGAGTTTCGCAATGTTTAGAGCGGTTCATTTTAAAAATTCGAGCAACTGTAATGTCTGATTTGAATTTGTTAAACTATCCCTTATAAACAAATAACTATAATAACTATAATAACTATAATAACTATAATATATCGCATATAATATCAAAGTACGATCTACCAGCTGGAAATTTTGGTAGTTAGCCCGCCTGAACTATTCGATTCAAAAGGAACGAAGTCGATATCTCTAAGGGAGCAGTTCGCGACGCTTTAAGCCGGCTTAGACCGAGCGACGTTGCAAGAACAGAGATACAAAGTTCTTTCGTCTTTCAAAGGAAGAATACATCCTACACATGTATTTTCTTGTTCTTCTAATTCCTTGTTCGGATCGTTTTGTATATGAAACCTTTCCCGATCATCGCGACGAACGAACGAGCGCCAAAGAAACTCAACCAGACAACGATTCCCTTGATCGATCGCGTGCATGAGTTAAGCGGTAGAATCGCAAAGTGCGTTCACCAAACGACGCCATCCGCGTTGCCCTCTTCGCCGTATCTAACATCTTGCGAAAAAAAATGAAACTCGTCCAGGTTATTGGCTTCGGTTAAACGTATATTATCTTTATTGCAACACTACGAGACTTATATCGGTTTGAATATCGTTAGTACAAAATGGTCGCTTCGAAACACGGCTCGCACTTTCTTCCTTCGCTTCGCTTCGCTTCGAGAAATTTCGCTCAGCGTGCTTCGCGTTTTCAAAGGAAGGAAAATTTAAACGTCGCCGAGAGACGACACGAGACCGTTGGCAAGGTTCGCGAGCGACACCAGAATTCGCGAACGATGCCAAACGTTTCGTTTTAGATGTAAAGAGGAGGCCTCGAGCGTCTAAAAAAAAATTCTATTCGCGAGACGCCTGGCGTTCCTTTTGTCTATCGCTTTGCTGCTGGCAACAGGCCATTCGGATCATGGAGAACGATAAAGGCACCGAGGTAAGAGTCGCCGATCGATTTTATTCAATTATGGACGAAGTTTACAGGATTAGAGAAAATATTTATAACGAATAATAAATCGATCGGAAATCCTTTCCTCCGCTTTACCTCTATACTATCTCAGATGTAGATATCGACGAAAGAATAAAATCAGGTATTAGTCTTTATCGTCATCTTCTAACGATTAATATTATCAATACTATTTGCTATTAACTATACCGACTAATTATAACCGACTGAAGATTTTTCATATGATAAACGTCATGCCTCTAGGTAACTTATCGGATGATCAAGTAATTGAAGATCGCAGTTAGCGAGATTATGTAAAGATCGAGTAAAAGAGGCTCGCCTTATTCTTCTTATCGATGTGTGCATGGGAATGGTTTTGTAATATACGTATCATGGAAATCTTTCTCTCCTTAGAGCTAGATCCTGTTCGTCGTCCGATTAATATTCTGTCATATCTTTCCTATACTTCCGATCCTTTTTTACTTTTACATTTTTTTATCACTTTTTTCATATCTGCATTTCGGTAATCGTTTCTTCCTGGTAAAAGTACTAGGTGTGCGGCAAAGTTCCATCGTTTCTTCGAATCATGTTTACGAGACACGGCTCTCGACTTTGACTGAAAGCTTTGGTTTGAATTCTTATTCGACCTGATTTTTCTTCTCCATGTGCATGAGGAACGTAAAAGAATCTGTGTCATTACGCTGTTCCTAAAAGTTTGATTCGACAGTAAACATATGAGTGGAAAAGACGCATTTACGGCACGTTGGATCTTTTACAAAGGCTAAAAGGACATAACGTTACCGTCACTGTAGAAAACTTCTTTATGCTCTTCTGATTATCTTCCAGTGTCGAAACGTAAAATTATTAAACCACCGAACGAAAATATCTTAATTTTCTGATTGAAATGCCGCTCTTCCAGAATTTCTGAACTGTATCATCGATTATTTTTACGACGGTGTTAAACAAAATTTGTTCGGTGGACTAAGAAGCTTACGAAATGGTGGAATAAGATTATAAAAAGCAATGGATTCGTATGAGAAATTAAACAAAAGAAATTTATGTTCTCATTCTGGAAACGAACGTTACATTTTCACCAATCCGATAATATCTTAATGTCTATAAAATATTGGTCCGAATTTTTCGTTTTTATAGACTCAAGGTTTCGCTTTCTTAAGAGACAACGATTGGCCATTCGGTGCTATATTTCTCGTCATACATTCTTATTACGATGTTAATGGAAACACCGATTACGAGCAGCTAGAATGTCATAATAACCAGGAGGTACGCGGCTCAACATACGCGTAACCTCCCGTAATCCAACCTATAATTGTTACACATGACTAAGTAAATGAGAAATAAATATGTCGGGGAAGAATATGCGTTAATGAGGTCTGTGATTTCACAACATACATACGACAATGCCATATATTCGTTCTCTATCTTGTTTTCTCTTCTAGCTGCAAGGTGTCTCGATAACAAGGTGTCTCGAACGATCGAAACCGATGATTATTTAGTTTTTCTTCTCGCGAAGAAAGAGGACATAGTCGGATGTTAGAAACGAAGGACTGCAATAAGCAATCGTTCGTTGAAACTAGTTGCTTGCCATTAAACGCATAATTCGTATTTTATATTCGAAAAACGACATCGTTATATTAAGGCCACGTTATTAAGACACGCGAATCCGATTTCCAAGAAATTTCGAGAATCACTTCGTTCTTTATATCGGATAAAAACATCCTCCTTTTTTTTTTTTTTTTATCCCATCTCTTAGCGGTTCGAGTAGCTAACAATAAGGGTTGGTCAGTAGTTGTTTCTGATTTATTACGATAGAAAGAGGGGCAGAAAAACGAATGGGAGCTATTCTATTAATTTATCGCAGTTTGTTGTGCCGGCGAGGAACCAATAGACTTTGGTTACTTCCATTTCGAAGATGAAATACAGATGAGAAATTTTATCGCTCTGACCGTCGCCGAACACAATGTACTTCTGTACTTCGTAAAAGTGTTGTCAGTCGAAAGGTTTTGAGAAAAGCATTCTATATCTTTCGATCTGCTTACTTTTTGAAGAGAGAGAGAGAGAGAGAGAGAGAGAGAGAGAGAGAGAGAGAGAGAGAGAGAGAAACAAAAGAAAGAGGAAAATGTATGGATTTCAAAGGAAACTATTTTTTACGCGAAAGAGAATTGAAGAATGTTCGAGGATAAAATGGGAAGATTAAAACGACTTTTACGGTAACCATGCGTTGTATATCGAATGTCAGGCGAGCGTCGGCGAACATGGATGAAATCATTCTTTGAAAAGTTCAATGCACATGTAGTACATACCTGTCCAAGGAAACCGCAACAAGGCTGTAGACAGAGGCCGCCACGGAAACGCCTTGTATATAAGCGACGGCTTTACACATGAACCATCCCAGGAACCATGCTGAAACACAAGTTCACCGTTTATCGTTCGAAGTCAGACGATCGAGTAAAACTGCGCTTTTCGCCGAAAATCACTTCCGTTCTTTTCGGAGAGAAAAGGAAAGAAAGCAAAGAAAAACGTATGTCGCAAAGTTGTTCTTTCTGATAAAAGCGCGAATGGACATTGTAAAACTTTGAAATAATCATAATTTGTCGTGTGAAAGTTTTCAGATATAGGAAAGAATTCCACGATTTTCGGTAAGAATTACCCTGTCCGGTATCTTTAGTTGAAATTATTCCAACTTTTCGAAAACCAATGATATATTTCGCTTTCAAAAGTATAGGATTCCTTCCTAATGGTATTAATCCTGAAACAAAGAGCTGTTTCGCAGGAAGGAGAATAATTTTAAGCGTAAATAGACCTCGTCTTATTCTTTCGTAGAGTAATTTTGCATCTTCGCGTGGTTTTGCGAAATATCGTTCTCAAAGTGGAAACACGTTTCAAAGTCTGCAGTGATTTACATGGATGTGCTGTTTGATGTTAATTGTCCGGGAAAACTGGTTTCAAAAACGTAAATGCAGAGCGGTTAAAACACTTGCATAATAACGAATAGCAGATACGCACTTACGTATGTATCCACGTGTTGGATACAGCGCAATGTCGTATAGTAATTGCATGTCGTTTTAAAGCTTCTCGCAATTCCTTCTTATTTCGTTATCATGTCGGCAAAAACAGATTACTTTCCTTCTTGTAACTTTCTTATGAAATTTTTTTTTCGTCACGCGAACTCTGTTCGTTCGCAAAGGAATCTAATTAAGAATTCTACTATCGGACGCCGCGTCTTTCCGATAGGCTTCGATTAACAGTTGTTTCCATAATTTCATCCTTTACAATAATTATCGCAATAAATTGTATAAATGGCTTTCTTCTGGAAGTCGTTTTCTTTGCGCGTGTTCTGCGTAATTAACTAATTGATAGAAAATTCATATTAAAATTAAAAGATGGTGAGTGTAGCGGGTTTATTAAAAAGCTTATACGTATATTGTGCAGAGCGTTTAACGCGGATCGAGCCAAAGCTTCAAAATGATAAAGATAGAAGAATTTCGTTAAACAAAATGAAATGGAGAGTTTCTTGGAGAGTGGAGATTAGGAAAAGGAAAATGGCAAGAGAAATTGCGCGTCTTTGGCGACGACGGAAAATACGGACGTCTGCGACTAATCGTAAGTTACATACGCGATAATTTAAAAAGCTACGCGTATTCAGAATTCCACTGTACCAACCTGGTACACTCGTGCAACGATGCCTCGTATCGAATAACATTTACCCTGTAAAAGCCAGTGTAGCATATCGCAAACTCCACTCGGAGCCATTGTATCAAGATGAATTCGAGTCACGGCGTAACGAACGCGTGCCCCTTTGATCGGATATTAATTGCAGGATGCGACAGGGTTCGATGTCTGGATCCCTGATGGGTGATATTCCCATGCCTGGTCGAGGAGCGTGAAACAAGCGAGAGATATAGGAGTAACGTTCGAATGGGAGGGCGCGAAGCGTAGGAATAGGTGTTGTTATTCCGGAGACCTGGATTTTTGACGCAGGCGGCGTGCACGATTATCAGCTGGTTACGCGTTCGATGGAATAAATAATTATCTCGCGCAACGGTTGATCTACGGCCTACGGGAAGTTCCTTTCTCATGTATAAGGCCTCGCGCTTACCCTTCACTTCGCAACACAATACTTTCGGTGCTGGACTGCCGCTAAAAGGCCACACAATCGGCATCGACGTAGCTTGAAAGGACTTGCTATTCGAACAGTTTCGACGGGAAAAAGGAACTAGCTCTTTGCACGCCGATTTCCACGCCGTGCGAATGACGTGCTGCTTCTCAGGGGAATTTCGTGTCTGCTGTCCGATGGAAGCTACGTTGACGCGTGAAAATATACGAGGAACACGAGAGAAATATGGGACTAAGAAGAAGGAGAAGAAGAATAAGGAGTTGGTATCGTAGCGACGGTTTTCTGGAAATTGATTAGGGCGAAGGTGAGGAGCTTTAAGCGGGGTATAATAAATGTACGACAATGATTCCTGCACGTTGATTAAATGCATAAATTGGGAAATAGAAAAAAGAAACGACGATATTTTCTATTCTTTATGTCACCTTCTCGTGATAAACGCACCCGTAAGATCGGTGGTGTACTTACGTATGTAATGAAATTTACCAAATATTGGAAAGAATACAAATTGCGTTCCTCGTTTTTCATTTTTCCAGAAGACGCGGGTGGACTCGTATGAAAGAAAGAAAACGCGAAGGTATACTTCGAAGAAAGAAAAAGAAGAATGGAAAATGCAGAAGTATCAGAAGAAACGCCATGTTTTACCCCTATGAAATGAAAGCCCGTTATCGACGCAGGCTTGCGTACGTATCGAAGATGTGGCAGTTGCGTGGAACGAATCTGCAATGTCACGTGCATTCGTCGCGGAATCGGGAACGAATTTGGTTTGAAAGTTTCGCGAAATCCATCGAAATTCGGGGCTCACTGGCGATCAATCGCATCCTGACAATCTGACGTGTTCCAACTTTTCCATTGAATAAATTTGCCTCTAGTATGCAAGCGCACGAAACCTAGGGCCGAATCGTATCAAACTCGAAGAACTCCGACGTATTTGTTTTCGTCTGATTCGCGAATTTCAAACGGATGCTGCCTGTTTCATGGGAGTAGAAATCGACGGGACGCAACCACCGTTTTATCGTAATTAGACAGCGGATATTTGGGCAAGTATCTCATAGTTTTATAGGTACAAAATATTGAGAAACGGCGATAAAGCAATATGATATCGAAGAGCTTATGTAATAAATAAATAAAGGTGGATCAGTTTATTCAAGCAGATACATATTTATAAATTTTACCAATTATCGGTTTAATTATCTGCTAAAAGATTGGAACGATATATTAATCGCTTCGACGCAACTCTATGATACTAAAAAAAAAAAAAAAAAAAAAAATTTAAGGCGCGCGTAAATAGAAACGTAAGAACAAAATGGAGAATAAGAGGAAAGAAATTCGTAAATTGTAAGATCGATTCAGAAGCAAACATAATTTGCAACACGAATAATTTTGTGAACATGTTCATGCGCGACGAAAAACGGGACTACTTTTTACGCATTCCTCGTGCGATTAACGCGAGATATTATCGGCTATTAACGATAAATGCTGGCTGGAGTAACGGGGCTAACTCCACAGCCACGGTCAGTTTACAAGATACAATCGGAGAGAAGGTTATTACAACACGCGTCTTAATTGCCACGCTGTTCGTTTCATATTATTATATAATAGTATCTTTTCGTTTCTACGTACACATATGCGCTTATATACCGCGATTCGGCGAATTAAAACGACCAAATGTGATATTTGAACAAGACGCCGTAAGTAAAAATCGAGAGGAAACTGGTTTCAAGGAATCGATTGGTCTGAAAAAAGATTATAATTATGTATACGTGTAATTATACGACACGTACCTACTTATATGTAAATTATATGTAAATGTTTCGTTAAACGTTTTGTTAGACGTGTATCTAGGTAGGATAATTGAAGTGGGAGGACAAACTTCTAATTCTTGTTTTAAGAATAAATCAACTACTATTTAGGATACGATAATTAAAATATCCTCAAGTAATGTTTTATGTAAAAAATTCTTTAAACCAGTCGCGGTCGCTTTCACCCCGCGATCCGTTAGTTTCTATGAAGACTCTATATAAAAATTTCGACAGGCAACAAACGGGGTAAGAAGTAGAAAGAAAGCGATTCTGGAAGAATTATGAAAGAATCGATAAATAGAGAAATCATGCGTGATACGCGAATATCTAAGAATCTCTTGTCTTTGAAGCTGGAAGTTTTGAAATAATAAAAAGCGATTGCAACTTTGAAAACAAGGTCAAATCGGACAAATGTTTACTGGAATTTGTTTCGTTACTTCTCTGCATCGTATTCATCCCCGAGTTACGTGTTCGTATTTTAAAAAGCATTTTGCTCGTACAGTCTGTCACACAAGAGCGTGTCTGCGATATTTCTGTAAATATTTATATATTTGTAAAAAAATTTATATGAATTGAATCTACATCTAAAACACTAATACGCTATTACAGTAGGGTGTCCAATCTCCTCCATTAGCGATTATAGCTTGACATCGTTTCGGCATACTCTCGACTAATTTTTGAGCGTAGGATTCTGGTAACGACCTCCATATCTTTCGAATGTGATGTACAAGTGTTCTTATTTTTGTGATACGTCTTCCTCTCAGCTTGCCTAATAGGACACCATGCCCAAAACGAAGATTCATCAGTGAATATTATATTACTCCAATCACGATCTCTGTTTTCATTCGCCCATGCCAGACGATTTTCGACGTTTCGCGTACGCGGCACTCATATTAAAAAGCTCTGTTCCTTTCACTGTTTCAAATGAAACTGAAAGGTATTCAGCAACGCGTATTAGAGAAGTTTTCGTTTGTTTACATTCTTTTTATCTCATTCTGATTAGGTGTCAGGTTTCGCAGATATCGCAGACACGCTCTTGTGTGACAGACTGTATGTTGAGATACGCGGCGCGTATCGTAGCTTATATCATAGCTGCTTTCCATTGCGACTAATTTACGATTGTAAGATTCTGTTTCCGTTTCACTTGTGTTTGCCCTATTAATTGGTATTACGATCGTTGTTTAATAGAAACGCGTTGTCATAACGATATTTCGCAAAGTATCGCTTTACCGAGCGATTTATGAAACGTTTTGCGTTGTATCAACGATCCTCTGATTCGTTCTGATAGTTTCAAATAATAAGATAATTACTATAGATTATTTCACTTTGTTTCACGCGATATTTATTACGCTCTGAGGTATCAAAGCGTTTAATTAACTCGCTATACACTTTGGAATATCAAAATCAAACATTATAAAACAAAATAAAACATTTGTTGCGTTTTTGAATATTCAAATATCGATTATGACTTAAATTAGTATGTAAAATTCTGTAGTATAGCGTGTAACGCGTTCAGCTTTATACCAACGTTTTATGAAACTGTCGATAGCCTTAACGATACTATTTTATTTTAGCCATTAAAACATTTTTAAATCGTCAAATCCTTTGCTTTCGTGCGAATTAATATTCCTTTATATATTTTCGCTATGGTTATTCGAATAGTTTCCATTCTACGCATTCGTAAGAATCGCGCAAGATCGATAAGACGATCGATCGCGAGAAAGATTGCCAATTGCAAGAAATCAAATTATTGCTCATGAATTATTAGCCAATGAAAGTACTCGTTCGAGCATTCGATTTCACTCGTTTAAGCAGCCATCCGACTGATCAATTTCGCTGCCACGTTACCTGCTCCAAGGATGGATAGACAAACGAATTAGCATTGGAACGAGCGTGCCAGTAGCAGCTTTGTTTCGCACGTTAAAAATCGGTCGAACAAGAAAGGAAAGGGAAAGAAATTTTGAGAGCAACTATTTTTCCAACGAGCATTTCCATCGGCTAAATAAAAAACTGATCGACGCTCGAAGTATATTTTTCTCTATAACGTTGTTTTGCTCCATTTAATTTGCAATCTTTTTACGATACTACGTAACCGATGATCGGTCTATTCAAATCAATCAGCGATTAACCGTTGTTATCGTAAAATGTTTAAAGGGTAATAAGTTTGATCGCATTCGATATCCGTTTTCAATTTGTAACAGTAATTAAGACCAAACGAATGCGTGAATATAAATGATAACGATCTATTAGTGTATATACTTTGATAAATATTCAAACATATCGCGCCGCGTGATCAATGGACAACACGATATTAAATATTTGATTTCTCTGTGAAAGTGAATCGACGTTTCAAATTGCGTTTCGACTAAAACAATACTTGGTCGAATCTCGATTAAAATTAAATATCACGGAAGAGAAACCGAACGATTCCCGAAGCTCGATATATTTTACTTTAATTCAAAATTCGTTCGAGTCTCGAGTAGAAGGTATTTCTATGGACACTCGCAATTCCGATTGTTCTGTCCCGGTGCTGAACGGATGGTGCCTGCTGTCTGTATATTATCGTGCTCTATCCATACTTTGTTTGCACTTCTTCACACCGTCCAAAATCTCTCCGCCCAATTACGCGAGCTACCGATCAAACGAGAAATTAAAACGATTAGAGCGTCAACCTTCGTCGGAAACAACGGAACCGGCGCCAGCAGGCGATTTGTAATTTGGCGAACGATCTCCGACCTAGAAAAATGATTAACGCGAGACCGTGTACTTTTATTAGTTGGCGATTCCGACGACTAATTACCATGCCTCGTTTCGTAGAATCGAGAAATAAAGCGCCAAAATGACTTAGTCTGGCAAATTAATCGAAGCCGAATGACTCGATTAGTGTACCGAACGGGCGTAGAAATTGCAAGGATATTTCGAGTCGAGTAAATGACAGATTCACTCTGGCAAGGGTTTCCAGTTACCTACTCGAAATCCAGTGGCCTGGATTAGCTTGTCATTCTACTTACGCGTAGCATTTCGTTCTATCTACCTTAACCTTAGCTTGGTTATTTCTTGTCACCATCACTTTATTACTTCCTTGCTTTTTACCTCGTTAGCAAAGCTTCTTCTTTTCATAAATTTTGGCAAGCCGATGGAAGATGGAAAATTGCGCGTTTAACATTATCCGCTCCGTTTCGTGTGACTTTAGCGTAAGTACGTTATGGTAGATGGGAGACGAAGGAAGAAGGCTACGAAACGCCATAGATTCCAAGGCAAGAGGTGGAACAGACCCGATCGAAAGGGCAAAGTCATGTACGCCTGTAAATTATGTAGGTAAATGTGAAAATTTCCCCATCGCCTGGAACCTTAGTTTCCTATGCGCGTGCGTTTCCACGTTTCGCGTATTTTACTTTCACCGTCTACGCTCTGGTGGACACCTCCACCGAACCTGAGTATGCACCGTTCCGCGGAGATAAAAGGAACCAGCTCGGTCAAATAAACGGGCAAACGCCGGAGAGCGAACGCGTAGGCGAAATGGACCTTTTCCCCTCGTAACTTTAACTACGAGCCTGTTGCCTGGTAATTCGGACAAATGTACTATCGATACTTTGTATTGAAATTATCGTTGTATCGAAACTTGTTGCATAGGAATAACCTTCGGAATTCTATCGCCAAGTATTTGGATGATAAATTCGATACTTGCATATTTTTACTTTGAGACATCAGTTCTTTCTTATAAACTCGCAGATAATAGCTCGAAAATGAACATTCTTTCGAAGCATTCGCGACTTTCTTCCACCTCAGTCTTTAAAAGTTGGCTTAATAAAACAACTTTTACTCTTCTTATCGATTTGTCAATCGGCTATCTTTTGTAAGATAGTAGATTGTGCAGAACCGCAAGTGGATTACACGTGAAGCGAATACGCATGCTCGTAATCTATTCACACTGATCCGATCTAATGCTTATTATTATTGCGAAATTTCCAGATACATTTAGATCGTAGATAAACGCCCGCCTAAAATTTATTTGTAGCGGATCTAATGCATTTCTTAGGTCGACTAGTTTTACTTTTTCTTTTGTTACGGGGTAGCAAGAAACGGATAAATTATTCTCTATCGTAAAAGATTTGACTGAAAAGAATATTTATCACGTGTTACATGTATGTATATGATCGATGGAGAAAAGATTGGAAGAATCCAGCTCGCTTAAAATACAAATACGGTATTAAGTTCAAGGAAACACTTACGAAAAACTCAGTCGTTCGTATTTATATTCACTTGGTTCGCACGTATATCTGTTCTGACAAACGAAATGTGTTTTCGAAACAATGCAATGTAATTTATGTTCTGAAACAGTTGTAATAAACGTACTTCCATTGCGCAAATGTTCCTGTTTAATATTCCATTGGATCGGAAAGACAAATACAGCTGTTGAATATGTGCAAACATTTATATCCCGCGACAGTGATCTTCTAATCTAAAATACACTCGTATAGTTTCGGATACGTAAATTTATATAATCGTAGGAATGAAATTTCTTGAGAATATGGAAAAAGAAAAAGAAAGATAATCGGATTGATATATTAAAATATATATAAAGAAAAAAAAAAAACATTCCAAAAAGCTCGATTAAATTCACCGAATCGATTTGAATGTATAGAATGCCAATTTTTACAACTTTTGTCTTTCACCCCCACTGATCGATCAATTATCGAATCTGATAAAAGTATATCATCAAGCACTTGCGATCGATCAATGTCTGGATATTTTCCTTATTTATTTTGCGTTATGCCAGCGACGTTATATTCTTTCCATCGATCTTCTTTCCTTCGTTCCAGATCTGTTTCCATTTTCGATCATCGTAGGTCGTCACATCGAACTTTTTTTACATATTCTAATTGTAATTCAACGTTGCACGGTACTTTGTTTTTAATTCCACCATATGTTTATTTAATTCCAACGACAGGCGTTATTATTACGCGGTCGGCTAGTCCAAAGGAGGAAGTTGAAGAGGAAGAGAGCAGCTTGATAAAGGAAGGAGCGTAACGAGAGAAAAAAGCGAAACGCGTAGAAAGTGATCGTACGACCGGTATGTCAGTTTAGAGATCTGAAACAGACACGCTACATCCTACGCAAAAATGGAAGAACGAGGCAGGAACAATTGCTCGTACGAACTCTTCTACGGAATTACGGTAACGAGAATGTGCGGTACAATTAAAAACACGCCTAACGTAATTACGAGAACGCTTTCGAAAAGATCTCCCGTTAAATGACCAGTCCTTTGAACGGCACGTAGAGTCCGCGAGATAACGTCCTGTCCTTATTTTGTAATTACTCGTTCTATTTTCGCACGCGAATGTTACATTTTCCTATTAATTTATACCGACTATCTTCTATTTAGAATATTTTTATCGAATAAATAACAATCGTTCAACGTTCACGCTCCTATCAGTTTGCACTTTGAATTTTGCCCCGGACCATTTTAACAATTCTTCGCACATTCGCTGTTCGAGTACATCGCGGAACCATTATGAAAACTCGGAGTTGTTCTACCGCTAAAACACAATCGGTATTCAAGTTTCTTGGCCAAACTCCACAGTTTCCGCACAGCCGTTCTCCTATCCACCGGAAAGTTTGCCGAAAACGACGATCATGGGGATCAAGGAAGTTCGGAAGGAGATCGTATCTACGTACCGTTTATGCTCCAGTACACAGCTTCGATTCGGTTATCCCGGCGATATAATCTTAACAAAAGCGTTCCAGAACGCGCGTTACGTGTCGTTACGTGTCGCTGGTTGTTCGATTTCACCTCGGTCCATTTCTATCGATCGTGACACTCACGCCTCGCGATTTTTCCTTAAACGCTTCGACGTGTACGCGAGTTGTATTTTACGGACAAACATCCCGCGGAGATACGCGAGATTCCCCACGTAAACAGAGATATTTCCGAAAACATAAAACGGACCAGTGTCTGTCCAGTTTGCCTATATGGAGCGGCTTTTCTCCTGGGATCTTGATTAAAATCGACGCCTTCTCGAGGTAATGATTTTAACCAAGTGAAAGAAATATCGGATAGGGAGTGGAATATTACGCGAGGATGTGAATGGGGATCGTTGGCTCATCTTCGTGTAGTTTTTTTGTTTATTACAAACGTTCAGCCTTTCACTCGTTCGTTGTTAAATAATTATAACAATGGCCTATATCTGACGCGCACGGAACAAAGTTGATTAAAAAAACTACGGATATATCGAATTACACGTCGTATGTCTTAATTTGTTCTCAACTCTAAGATTCGTTAACGGATTCAATCCTCTCCGTTGATTCCTAAACTTCAGATCCAAGTTTCATTTACGCCTCATACAATAGAATAATCATTACTGGGGGAAATAATACCCTTTCTCGAGGAAACGTGACAAATTTCGAAACTGGGCCGAATACGAGCAAAAGGAAGAACGAGGTTGTTCGGAGCGGGTGGCGGAACGGGACGGAAAAGCTTCGACGAAGTCGTTTTTCCTCCCTTGGCGAGAGAGATCGAAGACCACTCAACCGGGCCTCCTTAAGGATTCAAGCTGGCGACTAGTTTGAATTTCAATTTAACAACGAGGGAACGACGACAGTGCGCGTTCCTTTTTCTGTCCTCTCGAGGGACATTTCAATCGCCAGAGAGATCCGAGTTAATTCGATTCGTCCAATCGAACGACCGGTATTCGGTAAATATTTCATTTCAGTAAAATACGTGTTTGAAAAATGATTATTTAAACGATACTTGGCTAGATTATACGTTACTTTACTTTGATAAGCCATTGATTTCTCTTTGAATCATTATTCATATAGTTATCAAGCGAATTATTTGTTTGCTATATTTGGTATTTTATATTTGGATGAATGAAATAGGTCGAATCGACCATTATACAGATGTATGTATATATATTAATCATAATTTATTCAACCCATTCACCTAACCCTTCTTTCCCCTCGTCTATCAGGTTTCGCAACCTGTCCAATCTAAAAAGCAACGTTTTCTTTCATTCGAGCTACAGATTTAACTCGGAACGGAACAAGACTGTGAGCGGTAACGTGACTCAATTAACTGGAGTCAGTCGGTACACGCGGTCTAATTCTATTCGGAGCGAGCCGACTTATCAATTCGTGAGCGTTTCTGCGCGGCTGAACACCGAACGCGCGGCCTCGATCTATCGAGCAACGGTCGAAACGAAATCTCCGCGAACCGTGGGGCAACCGTGAAAGGCAGCCGAAAAAATCTACAAAATGAGGCAGGAGTTAGCTGCTCGCGAGTCTATTCTCCCGTTAAGACGCGAGGGTGCTTGCACGATTTCACTTTAGCTCACGCGCCATTTCATTCAGACACTAGCAATCTTTATAACGTGTTTTAATTTTAGGTATAAGAAAAAACGAATAATTCTAATAACCGTAGCACGTTTCAAGACACTTCCGAGTAGTTTTACAAACCTAAGTAAATTTCCGATATAAAGTGTTTCAAAGTGAAACTTGTAGAATAAGATATATTTTATAGCCAAACCGTGAGCTACGACGAAGAATCTAAGCGTCTGAGGTACCTGTCATATAATTCCCTGAGAAATCTGTGCTCCATGATCGAACTGTGCTCGACAGCGAAGGTTGGTGCCACGCGAAAGTCGTAAATTCGGTCCTCCCGAACCCTATAACCGGTTTCGTTTCATCGGTCGGGGGGTTGAGAAAGGAACGGAGAAGAGAAGGAAAAATAGAGTGAAATCGGTGTGCAACATCGCGTGACACCAAAGAGTTTTCGCGTCGACTGTGGAACAGTGGAACCCGTATGCAACGCTGTTTCCATCCACGTACGATATTATCGGTCTGGTCGAAAGTGCCGCTTATTCGAGCCATTCGTTTCGTGCGAAGCTCTCTCGCGTGGCCATTTCGGATCTCGCCTATCGGGCGACAGACTTACGAGATAATCGACGAACTCCTGTTTTGTCCCTTCGTGAAAATGGGCAATATGTCGGACCGCAATTTACCGTCGGGGCGAGAATGCAATTTGCAGCCGCGCCTGAATTAATATCGGCGATAAACCTAAGCTTGGTAAGCTTTCGTGTTTGTTTTGAGAGTACACTGTCAGCCAAAAGTTACGAATTTTCTATTTTAGTCCTGCGAATCTCGTAGCTCGGACGATGTGTATTTTGATTACAATGTTTGTCTATGTTTGTGCCGATATAAAACGATAGGTTTAAATTCGTTCTTCGATATTCCTATTAGAAATGGGACATCTTTTGAAAAGTCTGACTCGACGATAAAATGAACGAGCAAGGTAATAGAAGTAGCAAAATACCGTTACAGCAAAAGCTCGATATCGGTATGAAACGTGTTCGCGTAATATTCATAGATATCTATCGGTATCGCTAAATTTTTAACGCATATAGAAACTTAAATATCGTAATTTCTATGCACAAAATCAACGTTACTTCATTATACTTTACCATCGACTTAGTGCGCTCTGCGTGTACATATATGACTGTGATCCTTAGACTAAATAGCGCGCTAACAGATCGATATTTTTCCCCAAAATCAACGTGCCACGAACGAAGATTCCATCGACATATTCTACTTGCACCACGCACGGAAATCATTTACGTACTTCTTTGGCTCGATCTTCTGCGCGGAACATTCGCGATAACGGAAGGAATAAGCCTCTCGACATTGAAAATCTCAGTTGAGAGCAGTGTAAATAGCGGTCCACGTAATCAGGAGAGTGGCTGCAAATAGAGACACATCGCAGACCGGTTTCAATGTATCTGCCTACCACTAATCTGTAGTCTAGACGAAAATTCTACGAAATGTCGTGATCGGGGAAATTTACAGGGTATTGGCGTTTTGTATATTCGGTAGTAATAAAATTAATAGGATTTTTTCGGAACTATCTAAGAAAATGGGATTATTGTAAAGATATCCTTGCTCTTTGATTTATTTTTATTTCGTTTGGTTTCGATCGTAGGTTTACGCGTTCGTGAAATAACCGTTGATTTTAATTGCAATGTTTTACGTTCCTCTGCTTGGATCTCACACCCGAAAGAATGATTCCGCTCCGTAAATTAGAAAACATTCGATGCGATTTCTCGAACGTACTAACGAAACGAATCAAACGAAGAGGTCGTAGGAACGAAGACGAGAGTCTGCTCCTTTAAATATTTCATCGATAAAATATCCGTTTGCACGTTTCAATTTCGCGACAGCGCAAAAACTTATTAATCCAGTTTGAAACTCGTTATCTGAAAATCTTCGAATATTTCGCCAATTCATCGTATCCAGAGCAAAAGACTGGAATCTGGTACGGTTCTAAACGTATCATCGTAATTAATCCGTAATTGAGATCGATTTCTTGGTACACGTTTCTTCTTCCGAACAAAAGTCGTAGCCAGAGATAAGTACATAGATACATATACTCTTCGTATTACATGCAGAGGTTTCGGATAAAAACGATTCCGTCGCAGTGTTCTACTTTCGATACGCTACCGCTCGAATGAAAGCGACGAACGAAGAGGCAAATGGAAGAAAGGCGAAGACAAGTGGAGGAAACAGGCTTCAGAATCGTCCGATCCAGACACTATCACCATTATATGCACCCGGTGAATTGCATTATGACGGTCTGGAAGAAACTTTGTCAACGCTTTCGACACTCCGAACTCAAATGACATTTATATCTCGCTACCAGAATGCCATCCTGTCGGACACATGTGCATCTAACGTGTTGACAGGATTGATTTGTTAACCCTTTCGGTGATCAGATAGCGTTCACCACGTTACGGATGTGACATGTCGCAGAAATAAGTTTTTTGCAAAGCGAGCGAATTGATGTCTCTGATTGGCCGATTCGATCAGTGCGAATTGTACGTAGATATTCGTAAGGACGATCTATCGTACGTTAATACAAAAGTTCGTCACGCTGTTAGTTTATAAACATCTTTGGAGATTGAATAAAGTATCTTAACTCGTTAAAGAGCGTGAAAATCGTCAAAGATGAGTTTCTTTTTAGCCAGTAGCAATTATATTTTACATTTATCAGTTATCGATTATCGATTATTATATCGTATCGAGGTCCAAATAGGCATACGGAATATAGTTCCTGCAAAGTCGAGGGCCCATTAAAACTCCTACACAGAATCTCTCGGTTTAAACGACTAAGTTAATTCGACCACGATGGGTACTAGTTCGAGTAGAAGCTGGAAATGAACGGGGCACAGCCGTCGGCTATATGAGTCGGTCTCAGCGAGAAAAGAGAAAGTCGTGTCATAAAAAAAAAGAGCAGGATATTCTCTGCAAGTCCGACGAGCCTTTCCTTCGAGTATTTAGCTTAACCGGAATATCTGGTGTGCCTCGTACAAGAACTATGTATACAGCCATTTTCCTCGAGCCGAAGAGAACGTGCTGTGGTTGAAATCGCGACCGCTTCGTTAAGCCACGGTTTACGGAAGATTGCGATCCTCCCCCGCCGTCAGGTAAATTTATTGCCATCTCCCGCACTCTATAGGGGCTCGCTTCGATGAATTACGACCCGCTGAATCTGTTCTCCGGTTACGATTGCCTCCTTCAACCTGGTCCAAGCCTTTACTACTCGTAAAATTCTAACATGTGCCTCGCGCGTATCGAGTATCGACGATCTACAGCTTAATTTCATAGGCCATGTACGAAACCTCAATACCTTCGCTTCTCAGGGAAATAATCGTTCGTTGAGGATAGGATATTTTCGTATACAGTGAGCTTCGAGTCACATCATTCGCACGATAGCACTCTCGTTTCTTGTCACAAATAATAAAAAGTTCTGGCACAATGTAGCGCGTTAAGGTTCTCAATGGTATTTTATTTATTTAGTTAATGATATCGAGTTAATGGCTAAGTTTCAGAAACGGACATCTTTAATATGAGATTTTCGTGAATACCGATAAATTTCTTCCATTTCCTTCGAGATTAAGAAAATTGCCTAGCGAAGGAACACGATCGACTTGAAAACGATTCCAATTAAAAGTTTTACGATCGTAACAAAAATTACAATTGCTAGTAAAATCGAATTTTTACCATGAATTCTACTAAAACACCCTACATAGTTTACTACGATGTCATTGAAAAATTCGAAAGTAAGATATTCCTTCGGGTATCGGAAACTTCTACGCTTCTTTTATTCCCCTGTGATAGAACTGAAAGTTTCAAAGACAAAATACTTTCTTATGCGGTTGAGAAGCCTTCGCGTTAAAACGTCAAGAATATTTCAATGGCTTAAAACAGTCTGCATAAACAACGTATGCTACTTAAATTTGAACGTCCTTCGCCACTTTCTTATAGGATTTCTATGAAATCATTAATCAGTCGAAGGAAGGGAGGAAATATTACCGAAGTACGTTCCACTTAAAAGTCCTGCTTTTCCTCGAAAGCGGATTATTGCCTTGAAAATTTCTTTCGCAGCTCGGCCAACGTTATTAGACTCTACGAGTCTCATTTAGCCCGTGTTCCTTACCCTTGATGAACCTCCGTCCCTTTAACGAACCAAGAATTACCATTACTCACCCTGGTTCTCGATTCTCTTTCCCACCGTGCAACCTTTCTAAATTTTAGTCTAAAACATCATCCTAAGAATGTATACCTTATCGTGAAATATACTTTTAACGAAGATCAAAGTACCTCTCGTACCTCTTTTAATTAAAGTTTCAATTTATAGTAATTTTCCTTAATACCAATTCCTCGTTCATTACCATTTGTGGCCTCTTAATCCATGAAAAGTTTATCATTACGTTTCCATTTCGTTTAATACGCCGTATATATCGCGTTCTTCGAGATTTTCAGATCAGAAAAAATTAAGACTCTTTCTTGTCCGATATGCCGTAGGCGGTTGATATCTGTACAGCAAATGCACAAAAGGTATTGTTCTTCCCAACTAATCCATCAAGTGCTGTCAAAGATGCATTCTGTTACAAATGTTCATGCACATATACGTATCAAGTGTATCAAGCGTAAGAGACGACTGTGACGAGAATCTCGTAGCGAGATTTTATCTTCGACTGGAATCTACGATGTTTATAAGTATCAATGATCTATCGTTGCGATCGTTTTAAGGAGAAAATAATTTTTTTTGTGGGACAAACGTGATTTCATCTAAGGCAACTATTATACTCCGTTGAAATATATTTTCAAACCAGAAAACCACGATTTCTCAACTACTCGCACATCCTAATAAAAAACGAGAAGCTAAACTGCCAAAAAATATACGGTATATATTTCCTCGATAAGAACACATGTCCTTTTCACTGTTCGTAAATTATACGAAGCGTTCCTTCGAGTATTGCTAGCCTGGTTTACTGCCTTCCGTTTCAGTTCGATGAAAGACCCGTCCGAAATAGGAAGGAAAGGTAGAAAATATTAAAGCTCGAGGGCGAAAAGGAAGTGTAGCGTTATCGAAATTCCAAAGCTCGTAAAAATCGTGCAGACGGCGCGCGTTCGATGAAAACCCGGTGATGATATTTATCGACCCGACACAGACAATTCCCTGACGATACCGGAAGAAGACGTATCAACCAGCTACGCGCGCAAACTCACACAGAAGCTCCTTACGGTCGTTTATCGTTACGCGACCGTTTACTCTCCGCAGCTGTAGATTTACCACGCTGTGTTCTAAGGTCGATATAAACGGCTCAGATTTTCGATTGCCATCTTGCGGTGTACGATCATCGGATCTTGGAATAGGTGGCAGAGGTAATATTTTTACCTTTTAGTTCCGAGTAATGATCGATCACGGTCAACCCTCGCGTGTGAAACTTTTCACTCTTTAGAAATCGATAGAGACGCATCTTTCGAACCATCCTGTGAAATTGGATCACGCATCATCGTCCGAAGGACGGTTGAAATCAAATCTTAATCAAGCATCGCGTCCTTTCTCCGATTCTCTCAAGTCAATTTCCCCTATTCTCGTTGAAAGAGAACTTTTTTCTATATTTCCCATTAAAACTCTTTCAATGAAAATCACCGCTATTCAAGTACGATTCCATATTCTCCGAACATGGACTCCGAATATGGAATACTCTCCGTAAACACGTCCTTGGTTTCTTCCATAGAAACCTTGGGTTCGTTCCGATGAAAATCGCCCGATGCGCGAAACCTTGCAAATAAAACACCGATCTCCAACGTTCTCCACATTGAACCTGATCGTCCGGCTAAAATTCTCGTGGTACGAGATTCGAAACGTTAATGACAAAAGGTGAGAAATGCCTCGGAGGTGAATACTTGCTTCCTAGCGTTGATAGAGATTCGTAGAAAATGTGGCGGGCGTAACGAACAAGCTTACTCGAGGGAATCGAAGCAGTCGGCCTCTGTTCTAGATTCGCCCGGTGTGAACGTCGAGTTTAAAGGCGCACCAGCCCCGATCTAGGGCAACCTGGCTTCGCCTCTCGGTATACACGGTCGACGGTCCGCGACAGGGACACTGTCCCGGTTTCGAGTACCTTCAAGGTCTCGCGCCGCCACCGAGCACCCTTTTCCTGGTGCGTTGTTGCACCGGAAGCGGCGTCGCTCCTGCGAGACTTCCTTCTCCGCCTTCTTCCTTGTATCGCTTTGCATACCTCGCATCATTTCGGGTTTACGTTATATATTCGAGAACGTTTCCATCGTTTCGTCTTTGTCGCTAAAGTTTTAGAAATATCGCTTAGTGACTCGACGTCATATTAATTTTACAAAGAAAAGAAGACGAGATATTTGAATTAGAAAATGTATCGGATATGTTGAATTTCACCTGTCAGATGGTGGATTATGGAAAGATTCTTTCTGATAATCGATAAGTCATCTATCTTGCTTTTTTTTTAAACATACTTCTGTACATTCTAGGATAATATTTTACAAGCACAAAGTCGTTATCAAGAAAATCGATACATTTACTAGGTTATTAAAGTTATACTTAAAATCTGGCCACTTTATGGAAAATTCTAATCCTCGATTATATTACTCGATATTATTTTAAAAGCCCCATTTTATAAGCCCTATTTATTTTGTTATTTTTATTCGTCATATTTAAATACAGTTACTTGGTGTATTATCGCGTCATCCTTTTTAAATTCCAATCTGATATACCTAACCAAATTAATGTGCACGCTATCACCCGACTGATTTCTGCCACTAATTACAGCCCGCTTATCCTATATTATACGTTTTAATCGATGCATCAAAGATCTTACGCAACTGATCGCAGCGTATCGCCGCAAATTGACGGGAAATTTATTAATCAGGTCATACTATCTTGAAAATTCTAATTTACGCGATGTCCAGCTACCGCTCCTCGCAATTGTAAGCCGATTACCACGGATAAAGTTCGTTTCGTCCGGTTAAAAATAATACCGCGACATTTACTCGTGCAGATCGCGATAACAGGTTCCTCCGTAACATCGGAGACGTCTTCCCTTTGTTTCGACGCAACAAAATAGCAGGAAGAATTCTTTCAAGAAATTTTATTCAACGTTTATCGTCGGTTCGAAAGTCTGAATGTTCTTTTCGCTGGTGCTAGTCAACACGTTCGAAAGAACGCGCACACACGCATCGTTCGTCGTCAGTGAGTTTAACCGCGACCCAGAACCGATGGCAATCGTTGCTCTCGACGAGCAAGCCTCCCTTTGTTCGCCGGTTATAGAATAAGGAGGAAGACGAAGAAACGAAGTAAAAAACGACGATATTTTCAAGGGAAAAAGAGAAAAAGTAGAGGAGAATAACAGAGAGAGGTTGAGGGCGTAGAGAGGGGTAGAGGGAGAAGCGTAGGGGGATGAGTCGGGACGAAGGAGGGAGGTAGCGACCTAGTCTAAGTGGCCGAGATGCATGACCTGAATACCGGTGCTGTACAGGTGTGGTGTGTGTCCCACTGGCCTCTACCCTCTTCGAAGCACGAACTGCCTTCACGGATACGACGGTAACCGTCGATGGTGGCGGTGGTGGTGGTGGTGATAGCGGTAGAGAAAGAGCTATATAGTCTCGAGGGATGCACAAAACGGAAATGCCATCGATCTTTCGATATCGGTGTGTATCGAGGTCTCCCTCTCTCTCTCGTAGGCCGTTCGATGCACGAAGCACAAACACCAGCGTTAATAACAGGGCTATGTTTCAAAGGGGATTCAACGAAAGGGGTAGTTCGGTTCGTTGTCCGGCTATAAGCTAATCGGTCTGTTACGTAACCACGGGCTTCACGTAACAGCCAACTAGCTGGAAGTAGACCGATCGAAGGTGTGCTCTTTGCCTTTAGCAAATTACTTGGAAGCGACAGTAGGACGGACCACTCTGTTTGAATCGGGGTAAACGTCCCGGGCTGGGTTCTTTTAATAACACTCCCATCCATCGTCTTTCTGAACTCGTGGCTGCCGGTTTCTAAACTGCGACTTTGTTAATGTTGGAACGAGGACCATCGACTTTTCCTGGTCGCTCCGTCGTACACCGTCGTCTGATGATAACTCATTCGCTCACATTCTTAATAGACGGAACGAAACTTGGTCACGACTCGTCCCGTTGATGGATAAGCGGATCAAGTGGCCCGGTCGAGAGCAATCGTCGACGCGTTACGTAACGTTTCCCAGCTAAACGAAGAGAGATTGAAGTGGAACGTTCAGGTGATCGATTATCGGCCGTGTTGTGCTTCGCTGTTCGTGTAAAAGGGTAAAGACCTAGCTACAGCTCGAGACCAAGTTTACTTTGGACGATAACGTATGGATTTCTTTCTCTGTATATCGCAAACGCGTTCACTGTCCTCTGAATCTGTAGTGGCATTACGAGTTTGCGTACAGTCTGATAAAAGAAATAATATTGTTAAGGATTTTCACGTAGCAAATTTTCGATCATTCCTCTCGAAAACACAGATACATTTATAAAAATTGTATATCAAGGTTCCAACATATTTTCTTCTAAATTTTATTTACGTACTTGAAATAATTTCAAACGATACGATCGCAACTACCTGTTACCTACGTAAAACGCTGGAAGAGAATCAAAGAATTTGTCGTAACGTTCAAATAGCCTGAGAGAAGCACGCGATATAGACAGACCTGTTGTCAGCGAGTCTGAAAATTTAGTTTATTAGCGGCGTTCTCTGTGGAGATTCGTTCGGATTTATACGCGTCCTTGACCAAATGCTCCGCGCTTCCCGCGCTTTCCGAACAATGGCGGTTGGAACGGTGCAACCGAGACACGAGCTCAGGGCAACTGCTCGCGTTTCTGTGAAAGCCTTCAAATTGTCCAACCGAACGTCGGAACATGGAAAATTCGTTTCCGAGTTTCCTCGATTTTCTTTGCCATCTTCAAAGGAACGACCTTGAACGCCACCACGACGAACGACAGGGGCAGGTTTGACGGGAGGAAATTACATTGTGATTCGAAATAAGAGTCGAATCTGCGAAACGGCCGCAATTACCGCCTCTATAACGCGTTTTCGTCTGGCGGAAATGAAGATTCCTGTTACGACTTAATCCGTAAAAATTTCGATGGAATTGTTCCTTTACCAGCGGCCGAGACGGCGTTTAAACTTTAATAGAGGAGCTGTTAAAACGAAGCAAAAGGAGGAACGAATGCCTTGGGAAAACGATCGGGTAGCATCTTAGACGGTGTTCTAGAATATCGTAAGAATTACTTAATAATATATGTTTGCAAATATCGTAATATGAGTTTGCATTCTCTTATTTTAAGGAAGAACCCGTTACCAACTATGATTTTCCTACCTTTGTTAATGCAACTACTTCCAAGTAGTACTTCCAACTAACGCTTCGAACAGTTCTAACATCACTACTGTTTCTACCTTATTTATTATTTTCTCATACGACTCATGCGCGCAATCCTTGAACGACCCTTTTACGATTTTCCATTGCGTTTCGGTTCTCCCAACCGGAATAAGCGATATACGTACGCAGGGACACTCGACTAAAGGTAGAATGATTTCGCGTGTAAAAATGATTCGAAAGCGTCGAATAAAATTTTTTAATACGCGCATTGAACTTGAAAATACCGTGGATACGCACAAAGTTACGTAGCTTGTCGTTACCTATTTTGGATTTTGCAATATTACAATTTTTGACTCGTCGTCTCTTTGATTTCATTTTTACCGATTTAGTACCATTTTCATTTCCTTTGGTACTACTCCGTTGTAGAAAATTGCTCTGAGGCGCGTATGCAGTTAATTTTCAAGTTCAATTTCCACAAAGAGGGAGATTCGTATCAAAGAAATCTTGTTCCGTATCATCGATTCGCTTTTTTTTTTTCGTACTTGGAATCGCTCCATTCCAATTTGCATCTCTGATTCCAGCACGTTCCGTATAAATCTCAATTTTAATTACGAATCTAGGTTTGTACAGACGGTGCGCGCTCGAAGATCATGGCAAAATATTCACAGTATCAGGATTAATAGGTGAATGATAGATGCGGAGTGTATACACCGGCTTCTGCCTACTATCTGTATCACGGCCGAACCGTGCAGATATCCGCCTGTCTGACCCAAATACGTAATTATCTTTTCGCGAGGCACAACCTTGAACGGGCCAAGTCCGAACTGGGCCATGTCTCTGTCTACCAGTTTTACTTCGTTCGTCGCAGGTTACCTGCCAGGATTCAAGAACCTCTCCTTCCCTCTTTCTCTCTATCCCTCTGCTCCGCTTGAAAGGATCTCTTAAGACAGCTGTGCGACCAATCGGCTACCACTGGCAAAGCGTCATCTGGATCGGGAATAATACGTCGTAATTTCACCGTCGTGTTCTCGTTCGCGGATAATTCCATTAATCCGCTTTAACGGAGATTCGAGATACCTGTCGGCTAGTCGCTTTCTTTAACTACACGCGAACAGAGAGTCCGCTTCACCGGGATTCGATGCTGCAGCCTCGCAAAACACCGTTCCCCGGCTATCTGTTTCAAGATATTTGCATCGTGCACAGTATGGCTGAGTTTCCTCTGGCGGTTGGAGAATTTTTATCATACTATCGCGATATATTTCGTTATCTAACGCTAAGGTTTCGAAATCCGTGAAGACGAACTTTAGCGTTCTCTTCGCTTCGCAATTACTAAAAGCGTTCGATGAAATTGTTCATTATCGAAAGTACCGAAAAATTGTCCAAGAAATGCGTTTCACGTTTCGATTTAACGTTGGAAAAAAACTCGATGTCAAACAAAAATGCCTCCTATAATTCGCGAGTTACAAACGCCAGAAAGAGGGAAGAAGCGATGTTTCTAATCGAACGAATTTGGTTGAACGAAGAACAGAGATTATCTTGAAAATTTCTACGTTTACGGAGGATCTTTATGTAGGTCCGTTGATAATCGATGGCTGATATAACGGCGGATGCCTTTCAAGATGATCGTTCGATCGAAAAGCGTTATATACGTCGGCCATCGGAACGACACAGCCCTTAGGTGAACTCGTCCCGGTGACCACTCCACCCCCGCCACGATCCACGACCACCGCCAACAACTGGAACGCTGACCCAGTTAATACACCTGTAGAAACGGTGCCAACACTCCCGTGTTCACGAATGTCGGTCTGTCGAACGCACGACCCTGTACATTGTGCATATCCCACGGAACGGCTGTAATTTCGCTTTGCACGCAACACGCGAATCCCTTTTGTTAAACGACCACTTTCCAATCGTTTCTTATTGTTCTCTCATCGAGCAAGGGGACAGCTCGATTGCTCCTTGGAGAATTTCAATCGGTTAATTATTTCAAAGCTTTCGTTCCCTTGTGTTATGCGCTTTTTTACGAATTTGTATATTTCGTTGTAATTTATTCGGTTATCTTATCGATGATACGATTTTTTCTCAATATATTGCTTTAAAACAGAACTCTCTTAGTTCTCTTCCATGAGACCCCCTACCAGGCATACTTCCATTCTTGTAACCCGAAAATTTTTCTCAGAAAAATCGTATTATCTGCGAAATTCTTAGGATCAATCGTACTTTCTCTTAAGTTTTCAATTCTAATTATTCCTTCAATATCCGTTGCATGTTTGTCGATAGATAGGAACGAAGGTAACGTAGCTTCCGCAGCTAGGAACGAAGGTAATGTTTGCAGAACGTGATGATTGAGAGGGCTGCCGTGTGTCTATATAATGCTCTGTCTAACAAATTAACGCCCAGGTAGATTATTTGCACTGTGGCGTACGTATTTTAGTTCCTCCTACGAATTTTTTATAAAAAGTCAACGATACCGCACTAACTTAACCGTGTTTCAATAAAAATGTGTTCAACACCGTTGAATTTGTATTTCGAATGAAAATTATTAATAATTCTTTACGTACAGATATCGCTCGCGCATTGTTCTACTTTGTTACCAGTTTATCACGAAATATTGATTTATAAATATTTATTTATTAAATATTCATTTATCTGATAAACTGTGCATCACCAACGAAACAACGTTTATTGCAAGCGAGCAAAAATCTGTCAAATTTACCCTAGATACGAAAACCCTGGAAATGGTAAGACAGGTGTATCAAGCGAACGTTAATCGTCCTTGACTCGTCGCTGCCATCTCAGGATGTCGAGCGACCCCAAAAAACTTTGTATTCTCCTCACCCCACGTTTCCAAGAACATCCACCACCTTTCTGATCCTAACACCGTCTACAAATTACACTTCGGTCAGAATCTTCCCTCTTTCGTCTTATACGTCCCTTTGTTCTTCTCGATAATCCGCTCCGACTCGACCACCTCGATCTTTTCGAAGAACTTTCCCGTCATATCAATTAATCGAACCTGACGTCCTAATGACATCGAGAAAGACACAGCCAAACAGCAAAGGGAGCGTTTCGAAGCTAATACCAGACAACGAAGGGGAAAAACTAGAATCTAGGGGTGATCGTTGAAGGGTGCAGGTGGATAGCAGCCCACGGAGTGGAAGCCGTGGGGTAGGAGTGTGATCGGCCGATGTAGGTCAGCCGAGAGTGTTGGCCCCTTTCGCCTTGACACAAACACAGGTTATATGGATCTCGGTACGGGTCAGGTTACCGATGCGCGGAACTCTTGAAATTCTACGAGGCGAGGGCGCACGCACGCACCCAACGCTCACTCACCTGTTCTTTCTCTATTTCCACCGATGTACGTATAACGCCGCGTATTATCCCGCTCGAATTATTAATCCCATCGTTCACCGTGAAACGAGCACAAAGAACGCCGCCACGGGACGAAGCATCATCGAGAGCCGACCGACCTTCCTGGCTGTTCCAGACGACACGGCCACCACCACTACGTTCCAAACAAACGGGGACAATTAATTTAATCGATCGATCCGTTGCGCAGCGCGGCGCGCACCTGCCGCGAACAAATTTTTGTTCCACCGCTGAATTTCATTTCGAATCCCTCTCCCTCATCGGCTACCACATCTACCGCCTGTCTTTTAACGATCCACTCGGCGCGCTTGATTTTTGCCGCGACTCGTGTCAAGGTTAAATCAACACGAGCTCACCCCGCTTCGGCCGTCCGAGTTTTTGCGGCCGGCAACCGGCCAAGATATTACACCGCGTCTCACCGGTGCGTCGAATAATGTATGGATGATCGAGCGCCTCGGCTTTTCATTTCGAAGCCGGATGAATCTGTTTCGGATGAAACGGAGCGAAGGCAGAGCGAAGGATGCCGATTAATTATGTAATTCATTCGCCGAGGCAGGCAACGTGCATACCTATAATTTAAGTTTGACTTTCCAATTCTTGTAGCCATCTACGGGCATGTTACATTGGCGAATTAGCGATTTCAACGAACGAATCAACGACAACGTTGATTTAATTGTACCGATAAATTTTGTCAAACCAGTCGAGCCCTCGCCATGATCTAGATGCTTCGTTATTTCGATGCGTTTTGCATATAAATAGTACAATTATCTAAAAAAAGTTTTTTTTAGCGATAAACGATACTAATGGTGAAAAGTTGATGCATCTTTGTGAGCTGTTACATGGTGACACATACTTGGATGGACGTTGAACAAAGATACTATACAGGAAGAAGTAGAAGGTAATATTAGGACAGATGTAAGATAAATATACCAGGATGCGGTAATTGCGAGTACATAACAGGAAGAGATGATTGTGCTAACGCTGATACGATAGGACGACTTCAATGTGACTTCTTTGATTAATTATGATACTGGTGTTATCTGTGCTTTCAATAACGAGTTAGAATATGAATATAACGATGAGATTGTTCGACATTTTGAAGCATTTGAGACTTCAAAAATAAGGCTATGAAGGTACGAGGCACGAGACTTCAGCTACTAAAAAGATTTGGAACACATAAATCCTTAACGGAATCGTATCGAATTTCGTTATTTGTGGTTGCTACTATTAATATTTATGTTATAATGTGGCCCGATTTGCCGAGATAACCCGTTTTATCGTACTTTGTAACTTTTTCCGATAAACAAACGTTCTTTGATTCTAAAAAAATTTCAGATTATTAAATATATGGATATATCGTTATGGAGCTCTTGAACGTGCAATTGAATTATACCGCGTAGAAAGAATTTTAAAGTCTTCGGAAAAAATCATGTATACACAAGTGTGTAGTCAGATAAGATACGTACACGTAATAGTAAATCTTCGTAAAAGTAATCAGTACGCGACGAGGAAAACTTTGGAGCCATATTATAAATTTCGATCTCTAGAGGCAGAGCCGAGTGAAAGGAGTTTAAAAACTTGCAGCGCGTCCAAGAACACGCGCTCTGACAAGTTCGAAGAAAATTACTCAATTTATTACTAATAGATACAATTCCTCAAATAGGCTTTCCAAATTTTTTAGTAGCAAAATTTTGTCACAAATCGTTGCAGTCCGTATATATTACAGTTTTCTATAGAATTTACCTTTCGCTATAAAGAAGAATAATTCTGTCTAAGATAAGAACCGGCGTCGATGGGGTCTACCTTTCTTGAGTAGCAAAGCCTATTGTGGCCGTAACGATATTTCAATTATTCGGTCGTGTACTCGAGAACACACGCGCGTTTATTGACGCAATACGATGCCAATTGTGTATACGATTCTGGCGTTTCAGCTGAAGAAACATTTCAGCGCCATTTCGTCGTCTCGAGAGCCTCGTGCGTCGATTCCTCTTTAGTCGACGATCGAATCGATCGTTAGAACTACGGATGGCTGAATTTTACACTAGAACTATCGACGAATAACGTTTTTACCAAAGAATTCACAATGGACGGAATGCGAAAAGTTATGTAATTCAAGGAGAAAAGTAAGCTTTTGTTCGTATATTTCGTGAAAAGACATCCTCGAAACTGGAGCTTACAAAGTTTCTACGATGATTTACAAATTGATGATTTTGGCCATTCTGGTAGTTCTACCGTTAAAGCAACTGTTCGAGACAACGAAAGGAAAGAATGCTCGTTTTTATATTTTTCTAGTAGAAATATAAATAAAGAAACTCGTGGTTTGATTAATCCGCTATCGATCAAATTTTACAACATTTTACTTCGTTTTATTTCAAAATAGTTGAAATACTCGCGAGGTTAAAACACGGATCTTTTTTCACGTAGCAATGGAAAGATAATTTTATTTGATTACTTTAAAGTTGTAATCCCTGAGCTTCCAAGGTCTCGAGCACCTTTTTAACGAAGTTACTGGTTTCCTAAAAATTCAGGTTAAAAGGATGTAGAGACAAATTCAACGATGTTGCGTATAACGAATTGTTCATTGTGAAATATGTATTCAGAAGTAGCTATGTTGGACCCTATATAGAGAGAAATATATGCACATTCGTTTTTATTTAATTTTTCCAACGTATGTTGGTAATATGTAATGCAAAGAATAAGTATATGAAGAGAAATGATCTTTAGACGAATCTTTAGGTTTATTTTATCGCATTGTTTGTTCTTTTGTTTATTTTATCTTCGATTCTGCATATTTACAGTCTGCTAATCACGTTTATACGGTCTCAAAATTTTCCAAATATTAAACTCGATCAATTGCTCGTAAAAAGCACATTTATTTTACTCAAGCCGAAAATCTAAACTCGCCAACTAAGATTCCTCGTCCGGATCAAAGACAATCGGTTGCTCGTTTTCAATTGAATTGGCGAATTAGCGAACGCTAAGCGACGAGTAGCAGAGGTCGAAGATATATCGGGCAACGAGCAGTAGAAGCAGCGTTCTTGAACTGCCAGGAACAGCAATGTGCTTCCTGTTCTCGATGCATTACCGTCAGTTTCATCGGTGGAATCGGGATTATCGCGAGTGTTGCTGCACGCAAAGCGCTCGTTCGAACGGTGACACAGCTCTCCGCTGGATCCAGCCAAGGGAAAACTGAACGATACGTTCCGTGAAGCGTAATAACGTGTAATTAAGCGTACACGGAGCATGTGACGGTTAGCAACGTCATGACAAAGGCAGACTGAATAGACACGTTCGAGCGGCACACGCGTGCTCTCGGCTTGTTCGTATTTCATGCGTACGTATATACATGCGTACATAGGTACGTACGTACGTGTGATAGATGTGTACACGGAGCATGTGCGTCGCGAACCTGTTCCAACGCACCCATGACCGTGTCCGTTCGTGTGAGCTGCCACGTATTCCCCTGCGCGGACCGCGATAATATGTGTCAGGGTCGATGATTTATCACGGAATTTTGACTGGGCGGACCATGGTCCGCTGGAAAGCCTTTCTTTTCAATTTGCGAATACGAGCGTTGATGTACCGATAATTACTCGTATCGCGCTATTTAACGTCGAAACAAAACCAATTAATTACTCGAGAAAGAAAAGGGGTGAAAATAAGAAGCTTGGAAACACAAAAACCGTACGAAACCTTCCTGTGTCTTTAGTTTCGTGGAATCAGCGATTTCCAATAAACTCAGAACGCGGTGTCCAGCGAACGGTGATTAAAGTCACCGAAATGAAATTGGTTAAACTTTTTCTTCTTTTATTCTTGTTCATCGTTGAGATACAGGCGATGCGCCGGAATTATTAGCTTTCAATCAGTTTTTTAAGGGTTATCGATACGAACGATGTTCATCAGAGCCGAAAGGAGCAAAGTACGGATCGAGTTAATTGGAAATTGCTCGGTTCGTTTGAGAACAACGCGAATGACGCGAACAATGGCCTGGTAATTCGTGTGACGGCTCTTTAAGGCAGCTTTTGTTAAAGAAACGCTGTCACGGACAACGGAGGTCACTCTTTCTAACGAGTCTCTGTGTTCGTTTCGAATATCACGCGAGAGATTTGAAATCAACGAGCGTTTGTTTCGATTTACCTTCATGCAGAAACTTTCGACACAAGGACCCAGATATCCTTCGCGTCACAAGTCTCTACTACACTTCCGGTTTAACAGCCCAACTTTTAAAAACGTACAACGAATTTGGCAAAGATTCGTATAAACTTCGCGTCGTCGTTTTTTGTATATTTTATCGTAGATCGGACTATGGAGGTTTAAAGAGTTCTTGCGAAAAAGTTTTGAAGTGAAGTGAGAATTGCGATATACAGAAAATAAACGAGAGAAACGCGTAATACGAAAAGAAATACAGCTAGCCCAGAAAAGATACTAATACTATTTGTTCAGACTGATCGATTCTATCAATTCCTTTTGTTCTTAAAAATGGTATCTTGCTAAAGAAATGCCTAAGATGGTGCTATTATCATAAATCTTCTCACAAAAGAATCAATTATGCGGATAGAAAGATTTGTTCGTTAATTCAAGGCGAACTCCTTGAATTTTCATGAAAGCGTGATAAGATCGTAACACGAGTACTCGACATTCAGATGGTATTCGGTTGTTCCATGAGCGATATTTCAATATATTGCCCTATTTCTGCAAATTTTGCGAAACCACGCTACGTAGACAATCTCTACCTTTCCGATAACTTATGATATTACTTTTCCAAATATCTGTATCCAATGAACCCTTGCTTCGTTGTAATAATGAGAGCGGTTACAACTTTGAACGAAGTTTAGCCAAACATCGCATCGTAAAATGTCAAAAGATTGCTAAAATCGATTGCCCTCTGCGATCTCGTGTTTGATTAAAAAATCACACGGACGCGTCAACTATTAAAAATATCAACTTCAACTCCATGGAAGCAATACACGTAAGTGCAATTAAATGTACGATACAGCGCCGATGATAAACCGTGAATAAGTCAGTTATCCATCGTTCGGTGTAAATTAAGTAATAGAGAAATATAAGTATTATAGTTATCGATAACAATTTCCCGTGCCATCGGATAATTCCAAACAAATTCCGAATGATGTAAAGTGCAGTAAAATCGAGGCAATCGACGTTCTATCATATTGAAAGTAACTGGTGGGTAACTAGTGCGAGGGAAGCACGGGAAGCACGGGAGAGTGGCATAGTGGAACCGAGCCCCAATTTCCGAAGGAGACTCTGAGAAGTAGCGCAGGTTGGCGGGTGCAGGGACGCGGTCACCTCGGGACGTTCACCCCGTGCAGCCAGCGCACTCGATACACCCACCCCTGTCTGCGTGTGCGGGGGCGTATGTATACACGTTGAACTCGGGTGGCGTGCCGCTATCTACGACCCACGGCTTGCAGTCTGCCGTGCACGACCGCGGCTGTACGAGCTCTCCACCCCACGCTCCGTTCTTTCCACCCTCCCTCATTTAGTTATTTTACGCGTCGTGTAATATTAAGATATACACGTGTATGCATATACAGGCTCCTTTTCGAAACATCGTCTTTTTCAAATGAAACATTCATCGCATTTAGTACTTGTCACTAGTTGTAGTTGGAAATAAATAAGAAGCACGATATATTATTTGTTGAAGTTATACACTCGTGCAATAAATCACTCTGAACTATTATCTCGGATGGCACGCACGAAAATTTCACATGCATCTTACAAATGGTTCCACGGGCCATAAATTCATAAAGCACTTTCGTGGAACGCGCAAAGTAGAGTTAGAAAGTCGCGGTCTAACAAACTGGTTCCGTGGCACGGAACTATCAATGAAAATTCTAATTTCTTAAATATAAATAGCTAAATACACGCCTTCGTTACTCGCGACGCAGCAAGAGAGTAGAAATATTATTTCTTTAATTATTTTCACAATAACTAGATAAATTTATTTCCTTTACGGTCGACGCATTTCACCGTTAATCTCGATTTACGTGATTAAAATTTATTCGTATTGCTCGTGCTTTCCCTCTTCTATGTTGCGATTATATATTTTCAAAATTAAAATATCGTGATTTTATACATCTATCGCTCGGGAAACGATCAAAGGCGTGTCAATTATTTTTAATTAATCGGTTGAAACTTGAACACCTTATACATATATCCCTATGCAATCCTGTTGCCAGAACACCCATCGCATAATCATTCGCGGCTCCATTTCTCTCTGCTTGTCCGCGTTTAGCCAAATGCGCGACCTAATTATCGGTGCATCGATCCTAACGATTAATCTGACTCGTTCTTTCGCTTCCTTTCCTTTCCCCCTTCTCTCCTTCTCGTCGTTTTTGTTCCCCTTTAGCCCCGGAAACGAGCGGAGTTGGGCTCGGAAGAATATTTCTCGAAATGGGAAACATCGTTTGGCAGACGAAACAAGGAAGTTCCTCTACTTGTAACAGTTGCTCGAAACAGCCGGTGAATCCTCTATAGCCGAGCAGGATTAATGAAAAATCACAGACAGAAGAAAGACGGGATGATCAAAGACCAAAACCTTTTTTTCTTTCTAATCGTAAATAGTCGGAGACTGGATTATCGCGAAATATCTTTATATGCTTTGCTCGAAAAATTATATTAGCGGAGTGTAAATTTGAAAACTATGAAAAAATAATAGCCAACCAAAGTGTATTTAAGTACGAATAGGCAAGATGGATTACGCGTTCGAACGTTCGTGACAGAGGACCGTGGGAAATTTACACCAGACGAATTTCCGGTTTCTGTGATTTATACGGTGGTCAGCTGAGACAGAGTTTAAAAACATCCACAGAAGCACACGTGATTGCCCAAGGGAGGACCGTCCTCCTCTACAGAGCTACAAAAACGGCCTTGATCAACGATCAAATTGATTTCCGGGGAAATTTTATCCACTGTATTTTATCGAGACAATTTGTAACTCCGAAAGAGTCGTCACGATGGAGGAACGTTTCCGAAGAACATTTGCAGCTAGCCCTAATGCTTCGATTTCGCCGGATTTTTATTAAAACGCTACTCACTGTTGGAACTTTGTTTCTAGTTATTGTTAAATCGACAAGTTACCTATTACCTTCTATTACTTTCTTTTACTTCTTTTACTTTCTACTGTTACTTCTATTACCTTCTTTTATCTTTTCCCTTTCCTTCGTAGGGTGGAAGGTATCATAACGCGTTAGAAAAACGTCCTACTGCGATCCTCTATTACGAACGTTCTGATTCTTTACCTCCTACTACAGCTCCTTTTTTCCGCCTAAATCGAAAAAGTTCATCGTCACCCGCTATCGGAGCCGCTAGATCAATTACAGATAGAAATCTCACAGTGGAATGTTTAGATCCTCGATTAGGAAGACGATATTTAAATACAATCCAGGGTTTACGGATAATCTCGTAGATATCCGACATTTCTATTTGAACTTCCTAGCGGTAAGACCGGAAGATAAGCGATAATGGTCCACAAAAGTGACTTTAATTAATAAACAACAGTTGTGCTTTCAATTAGTCTCGCCGTTTCTCGCCAATTCCTTTCCGATCAAACTAAATCACGATTTAGTTTACAAAATTCGCGTCAGTGAATGAAAATATCTGTAAAATTTTGTTTACGCGAATTTGATAAATATAAATAGAACATCTTTTGATGGAAAATAATGCAAGTATTTGGCAATGGTGTGTAAATGAAACGTAGATCGAAAGATGCTAGTGCGGAGCCTAAACGAAACATAATTATAAATAAACTACGAATAGAAACTAAAACTAGGAAACATTGATCAAACATACATAGCAAACCTAATTCGTCTTTCTTGAATTCTTCACTTCCTTGGCATTTGACACGAATCTCACATCGTACGACGTGGTTCGATCGATTATAATTGATTTTAACGAGGATAAATCGTACGTAGGCGATCGCGATAGTCTCACGTTCGTGCAGCTACTTAATTGGGTTGACTCTTTGTTTGATTCTTTGAGGCGTGGACGATTAAGCTATCGAAATAGGATAATACTCGTACTCGAGCACTGCCCTGAATCGAACAAAAGAGAAGGTCATGATCTGGACAAGTGCTACTTCGATAAAATTGGGCTTGAAGCACCAGGTACCGATAAGTATACACAAATTTGAAGAGATTCGACGCTCTTCAATTTTTATCCGTCTATCGATCAGATTTTAACACGAGCGATTTTCATTATCCACGATACTATACGTTAACAAATAATTTTCATACAGTATCTGTCTCCACAGAAATATGTATCGTACAAATCTACATATTTTTCGCGGAATAGCGCGTTAAATCACGTAACACTCGGCGAAAGGAAATCGTTGAAATTGCCGATAAAGTCCTCTTAACGAATGCACGAAGATAAACGAGATCGTCTATTAAAATATTATTTATTTAGTTGTTTAAACCGAATATTACTAAAAAATCCAAAGACAAATACCACGTAACGAGTTTAAAATAAAGATATAAAATTGATACGAGTAAAACAACAGAATTAGCGATTATTTTATCATTTGTAGAGGCAGAACGTGCGAAGACGAAAGAAAAGGATAGCGTGAGAAGCGATTTTACGAGTATTCCGTCTCGATGGACGGCGTGATCGTTCAGCCTCGAAAACGGCGCGTCCGCATTTTCCACGGCTCCGGCTGAATATACGTATGTAGGTATGCAGGTACACGGGCACACCAGCGTTCGCTTTGAAATGGAAATTGGCAGCGGTCTCGGGATTCTAGACTAACGACACGGCAAATCGAATTACCTGCGCACAGAGTCGATCATCGGAACACGGCGCGGCTGATTTCGCTGTTCGGGACCGCTTAGCCGTGCATTGGCATTCCCGATGCGTCAATGTATGTGTGTTCAGAGTTCAGAGGGTCTTTTGAAGCGAACAGCCACGTTAATCGAACCGCTGGTCATGAATTAACGAAAACGTTGCCAAAGTTCTTCTTTCCAAAAATGTTCCAATATGTTGCTTTAATTTCCAATTTCCGACTTGATCGAAAACGCATCTTAAATTTCACGTAAATCCGAAAGAATCTTTTTTACTAAAATTAAAAAAGCTCGGCGATTGATTTAGAATAAAAAAAGGAAGAATTTATTCGTGTCTGTTCTATTTATCGTTCGGCTCTATCGATTCGTGTTTACAGATTCCTCGAAATATCGTTCGAACATTCCCAATATTTCAATTTCTTGCCTCCATCGGCATTTTGGTTCTATGAAACGAAATTTCTGGACCACGATGAGCGTCCTTGGATTGGGATCTTTAGAGATATCCGCGATGAGAGTTCGTCTTCGGTTATGTGTTTAGCAAATACTGTAATGTCGAAGGACGGGAGATATTGAAATACTTTTGAGCCGCATACTCCAAGCAAGATAGCTTCGCAGTATTTTAATAAAACGATGCACGCGAGTGATGTTAATCTGTTATAGCATATCGATTTTATTAGGCAGATGCTAGAATTATGGCCGTTTCTGCGTGGAAAATCTTTATCGATATTTAGGAACTCGCATAATATTGACGAATCGATAGTTCTAATATTGAACAGCAACATACAAGTATCATCTGCGTATTCATTGATTTTTTACTCAAAGTGACCATAAATACTCGACAATCGTATTTTATTTTCCGTACCTTACGGTGTTTTCCTTGCCAATAATCGTTCCGACCAACCGCGGAAATTCGTCACTCAACGAGAACTTGCTCGTTTCATAGACGAGATTCATCGCGTTATTACGCACCGATTACCAATCAAAGGCAAACAGTTGACCGATATCGCTATTAACGTAATCGTACGCGATTACACCCACCCGCCTCGTTTCCCGTTTAACCTCTAATGTTAAAAGCCGCTTTCGAATCACGGTTACAACGTAATTATAAGGAGCTTCCGCGGATTTGCATAGTTTTCTAAACCGGCAACCACGAGCTCGACCTTTGAAATTGCGTTTCGCGCACCCTTTCGCCAAGGCGTGCTTTCGAGACCAGTTACTAGAAGTTCTAGCTACCTTCTTTCGGGTGTTTGAAGAACGTTTCGAAAAACGACCGTTTGCCGACGATCGTGCTGAATTAAACGAGCTCGCTTTTATTGCCACTCTTGACTCGAATGATGAAAACTTTGTACGTCTGTTTTTTATGGGTAGACTGCGGATTTTTATGCAGCTAAAACGCGTAAAAATATTCAAATATTCAAGTACACGGGAAATATGTCATATCGCGTAAGATATATGGCAAATTACGTAAAATACACGCACACGATACATACATATAAGTAATACATACATACAGTGAGTGGCAGTAGTTTTTTCAAGGTTAGTAAATCGGTATCGTTTGTCTAATTTAGTAGCAGAAATAGATTGTTCAACGTCGCAAGATGTAATTGGGGTTTCTTCTAGTCTTCGTATGGATCTACCATACGGAATTTCTGAAATTTTCATCATATCAAATTTCTTTCTTATCAGTTTGCTAAAAGAATCGAGTATGTGCTTCATGGTTTAGGCAAATTCAATTTCTTACAGCAATAATTTTCTACATTTAGCAATGATATTCGAACAGCTGAATCGGCGTCGTTTATGTAAGACATGGAAAACATATGTAATGCGAAAAATATGTATTTGTATAAAAATCCGCAAATTTATAGGATGTTTACGAAGCCGACTTGACGAGTCTAGCCGAGTGGCTCGGAAGAATTATAAGTAATACGTATTTGTTTTCGTAAGTCGAACTTACTAACTCTTACCCTAATCCCTTATGTCACGAACTCTGAAATCGACAAACATTTTTACTAAATAAACACCATCCGTACCACAGTCGCCGACAATAAATTACAGAGCAAAGATGCAGGAGGGACAGCGCGGACAATTTCCAGCACGAAAATCATCCCGCGGGGACGAAACTTCTTCCTGCCATGGAACAATCATTTCACTTTGGGAGAAAGAGAAAGCTCTTTACCACCACCCACGGCAAAAGCACCACCTCGAACACGAGTTCAATTTCGTTATAGTCTCTAGGTTTCTTTTAGGAGAGTAAACAAAGGGATGTAGAAGAATTCGCTCATTTCGCGTAGACGATATTCTCGGAAGGAAATGATATCCTCTGATCGAACGGTGCAGCTTCTTCTTCTGCTACTTAATCGATACTTGTCGATCTCGCAATGTCGTACAAGTTTTGAAACAATTATTTAACGATTAACTGCTCTGTTTTACTTTTTAATCGAACGTTAAATTCCTACGCAAAATGAGAAGAATTCTACACGAACAAGACTGGCAACGACGATGCTCTACTTTAAATCGTACAAATAAAATTGAGCAAACGGTGTAAAAGCGATCGATAGCTAACCAAGATTGGGTCTAAGATGTATTTTCTCGAACGCTTTATCGAATTTAAAAAAAACATTTGTTTGGTCATTTATACTTGTAACTCTTGACATTGGTATCCTAATATCCACATCGTTTTCATTGGATTTTCAAAGTTTAACGTTGCAAGTGTCCCGTTCGATCCAAGAAGGGGATAAGGGGAAAAATTGAATAAAATTTAAAAGTACTTTCCTCTGATAAAAGCTGGAATGAAAATTCTTGAATTAAATCTATGTTCGAGAAGTTAGAGGCGACGTATCGCCTTGAACTCGAACGTCGAGTAAAATCGATGACTTAACTCATTTTGCATTTTACAGCGCGAAGAAAGAACCATATTATTCTATATTGCTCAAGTAAATAACTATGTTTAAAGTTGTATGTTAAATGTTGCATCGAAGCTGTTGGTGCGTACTTGGATAATGGATAAGGAAATTTGTCATACATTTGTCCGACTAAACGTTTAAATTATTAAATAAGCGCTCAGAAGGATGATTACCTAGAAAATTGACTCCAGTCGATAATATATATCTCGATGAATTTCCATTTTCGAATCTTATTTAGTGGCTGGTGAATTTATAATTAGATTACGATTATTTGTAAAATAAGGAATGATCGAAAATTGTGAATAATTTCGACATCACAAAACGACGGCAAAAGACGAGTTTACTAGATAAAATCCAGGAATTGTAGCGAAAATAGTTTACACGGTGAACAAGTCGGGTACTCCGTAGGAAACACTTGAATTCCTCGGAGAAAACAAACTGGCGAGGCATGTTGGCCGCGCGAGTGCGTGCTAATGACGTCGTTAGTCGTGCGACAATGCGACACGCTGACAATTGGCTGCTCTGGAGGCTCACGGTCGAATACCGTCTCTAACGCAATTATCGCGACCTTTGCGATTCGAGACCAGATGAACCGATCGTCGTTCCTCGAACGGAACACTTTTCTGTCAATTTACTCGCTGAAAAGCTACTGAACGAAAATAGCGAACGAAAAACGAATTATTTGATTCGGAAGCAACTGGAATCGCTAAGGAATATAGACAGTTCTTGCTTATACGGAAGGAAAAAAAAACGATTAATTTCACCTGACGATGGAAAAATACGATCGATCGAACGATGCGAAAGAACGATCGATCCTCTACCACGTTTTAATCGTTACGATCGAAAAAGCTTGAATATCTTCTGCATAATATTTGTCGTAGGATATTTTCTATCGATAAAAGGTATAATACTCAAACACGAGGAAGCGGAGGTAAAGATGACGATAAAACAAACATCTGACGAGGAAGGAATTATCGATAGCAAATACTTCGATTCGGAATAAGATATAGTCCGCTAAAACGGGAAACGACGATGATCTTATTAGGTTTCAATAACCTTTAACGCCGCCAGCGACAGCATTACGGCCCTAACGTGGATAATAAAGTGGATACAAGGCAGTAACGGTGTCCGCCCGGTGAAAACAAACGATCGATGCGAAGGATCCCTCGGTGGATCTTGGTAAATCTCGTTGGAACGCTTTATCCGTGCGCGTTCCTGCTTCGCATTCGCGACGCATACCTTCGAAGACGCGCAGAATCGTAGAGACGACCCCTTTACATCTGTGCTCGCCCTTCGATCCGGTTTAAACAACCGTAATTAGATGGACGTTACATGGGATACATGCACGTAACAATCTCCAATTAATCGGACGATCTACCCTCGACGAAATTATATTTACTGCTCGTTATCCCTTCCTTCGAATTGTCATTAGCTGACCCGTTTAATTAATCGTCGTTAAATCGATGGAGCGCGCGAGCACAAGTCTATAGAGGAATTAAGCCTTCCTTGGACATAAATTTGGCAACGATCGTGATCCAGCGAGCAAGAAATTGAAAAGATTTGGCTTTCTGCCGCGTTTATACACAAACAGCTCGACAGAGTCCCTATGTTATATTTCCACTATAACGATTTCAATGCAAAATAGTTGAAACGTTTTGAACGCAAATCGAACAAAACGTTGCATTAAATTATTGAATCGTTAAAAGTATATTTCACGCAAAAGTGCGATAAATGGATCGCTGAATCCATCGTCTACGCGAGCGCAAGCCTGCGAGAGATTAAAATTTCTTTCGAAAATAAACCCGGAGAGGATCAGAATGAAGCGCACGGGAAATTGAAAAGAATTCGCGAGCTTTTCTTCGAGCTATGGAAGGGGTAAGTTTCGCGCGATTCCATTATAGAATAATTTATTCGCAGTTACTCGAGACGAAGCTGTCGGCCCTTGTGTGAAATCAGAATCGCGATACGCTCGGTGCATCGAGCGTGAACATGGCCCGCTCGAGAGGATCACGGAGGGATCGATTCCGTACTGGCAAGGGAACCCCGCCGAGCACGCTTCCACCCCCGTGACCCCCACGAGCTCGATCCAGAGAGTGGAGGCCCTTGCAACGACAAATCGACGCCGAACGAATCGCACCTTGCCTCCCCTTTAATCGCTTTCGATCCAATTTTTACGTTTTCTCTCCCACCGCTTCGCTCGATCACGCATGATCAATACTCGAGATCGGTAGCAGAGTTTCTCCGTTCGTTATACGATATCGTTGCCCGTATTAGATTCGTGTGTACGCAATCGTACAAAGAATCGTAAATGTAACAAGAATCCGCTTTTACGTTTACGATTTACCGTTTATCGTTTAACAGAGTAGTAGGTGATGATACCGAATAACGTTCATGGAGAAAATTTTGTGCTATAATAGATAAAAAGTTGCGATTGGTCGATTTTTCGTGATATACGCTATTCGGATAATCGAATAAATTTACGTGTTTTATGAATATTAACGGATTTCGGATAAGTATGTAAGAACTTTGTGTTTCTCGCGTGTGACCATCGAATTCTTTATTAATCGATGTTTCGATAATCGATCGCTTGCTTAATCGGTGTTCCAACAGCTGAGATTCTTCCGTATATTTCGGATTTCTCAATATTAATAATCCTATGTATAGAATAGATTTTAAACGCCCTTGGAAAGCCAACGATTTCATTAGTCCAATATAATTAAGCTCTCACAACCCAAGATCTATACCAAACACCCCTTCCCCATAAAACATTTCTTCGCATTCGCGAATCATTCTACGTAAACGTTAAATTGTCGATTTAATAATTTTAAAATCTTCTCCTCAAATATGAAGCAACAGAACGACATTGCAATTTAAACGAATACTGTAACATTCTGGTACTCACGGACGAAGATGTTGCTCATCAGGGTAGCAGGCAGGCAGAAGACTATGACGAGGACATCGGCGACCGCGAGATTGACGATGAAGAAGTTCGTTACAGTCCGCATCCGCGGTGACCGATACACCACGGCTATGACGAAACTGTTCCCGATCAGACCGACGACAAAGACCAGAACGTAAGCGACACAGTAAACCGCCGACATGGCCATGCTGTGCCTGTACAGCCGATCGGGAATTTGTTCAGCGGTCGAGAGGTTCACCGTCTTGCTGGCGTTCAAAAGTCCACCCTGCTCCTCCATCGATGTCCTCGGATTGGTCGTGATAGCTTCCGCGATCAGGTTATTGAGATAATCGCCAAGATCGTTCCTCATCTGCAAGAGGGTACCCGTGGTCTGTGGAATGGCCGAAACGGTGGTAGGCGGGACGTTTCCATTGTTACTTCTACGACGCGTATCAACGTCAAACTCCTCGGAGTCCGGCAGACGTAGCGATGCCATCTCCAAGAGAGGAGACGGTGGTTGCAGCATGGGTAACTTGATCGTGAACCGTTGAGTCGACGTTGTTTCGACCATCGGCCGAGTTACGCTCTCTCGATACCGTGCTCGTTATATTTCCCTTGATATACTGCACCGACGACGTCGCGTCGCGGTGTCGACGACCTCGGCTCGCCCGAGTTCCGCCTTCACCCTCGATTACGTACACCCTGTTCACCTGATCGATCCGTGTATCTGGATCTGCGCTTCCCTTTCCCCTGTATCGTCCTCTTTCGATCGACTTTTACGATACCGTGGTTGGTGTTTCCTTACGTTCGACTTATCCGTTCGAAGAATATCGATGCTATGCGACACTGGATCATCGAGACGTCGTTGGATAGGAGACTCGCAGACTGTTTCAAGAGATTCACTGCAACCGGACGGATGTCATAACCGAAGAAAACGCGCCGAGGCGACGAATCGCGAGTATTTGAAAATATTTTGGTGAAAGAAGTAAGAGACGATCAACTAGCACGTGTACGAGAGCCTATCGAGCTTCGTTGCATCCCCTCGCGGAAAAACTGTGCGATATCGAGCGCAGCGGGAGATGTTTGTTTCTCAACTTGTTCGATGAAAACTTTGTTCTGGTAGTTGATCGACAGCCTCTGATTAGGAACGGAAGGTGAGATAAGAGAAAGATGGATGGAGGGAGAAGTTTTTACGGAGGAGATAAAGATGGTATATCGAGAGGAACGGGACACGAGATGTTCGAACGTGTGTAGCGTGATCCACGGAAAGGTGTCCCGGCCGAATGCTGAGCGACTAATGAGCTTGCTTTAGAAGACGACTGTGAACTGCCGCGAGATGCACCCGTAGCGGCGAGCTGTCTGGCGACGCGCCGTCACTGCGCAAGCGTTACCATCCACCGGCACATGCACCCGCATGCGAGCTACGCCACGATCATCGTAGTGGCGTACAGCTCGAGACCGGGAAGTAGCAAGATTCGAAGGGAATTCTACGCAAAGAACGAAGATAAGGAACAGAATTAAAGAATCTTATCTATGAATGGATCTATCGTGATCAGAAATGGGCAAGTTCTATAAGCTCGATAGTATGAGGATTTAAAAATGATAATTAAAAAAGATGTACGGACGTAAGAAGAAGGATTTTTTGGTTCAGTAACAACGATAACAGGACTACTGGTAAATAAAATATTTGAAGATCTGTTTTAGAATACGATGTACCATGAACTGATACAACATGTTTTATTTCATACGCGCTTTCATATATTCTACCCCTACACGCGTTCCTTCAACTTCGGAGAAATCACAGCCATTTAGCCACGCCGACGCCACGATGTATACTCTGTAAAACTTTGCTTTACAAACACGACGGTCGTACGAGAATCGAAAGTTCCTTCACTTCCTCCATTTCCTCCACATACTTCCCATTACGACTTTTCATTTCTATGTTCGCGATATTGGTTACGACCGTGTTATTTGAACGTAGCAGCCTTCAACGAATTTATCCAATAAGTATTGTCTTCTCTTCCTTTTTATCGATATGCAGTGGCGATGATACTTCGTGTCACCCTAATAACGAAAAATATCTATAGGAAGAGCGAAGGAAACAAACAAACTGGATTAGAAATGACCAAACTTCTTGCGATTGTCAAACGTTTTCCTCGCGAATGCCTACGATGAACTTGTATAACTCGGTTTCGAAGAAGCAACTTCTCCAGAGTTTCCGACACGACGGTAAAAGATTTCGTTCAGACGAAGACTTGGTTCTAATAATAGACACACTGTTGTCCGAAATACTTTCAGCACTGATAATGAAGCATAAATTTCGTTTTCCTAGTAGGAAAAAGTAATCAAACAACGAACATTTCTACCAAATTATGTAATTCCTAAGACTCGAACTGTAGCGGAGATTTATAAAAAAAAATTCACGCATTTTCATACAAATATTGGTAGGAATAATAGCATTAGAAATTTCTTCTCGATATTTAATTTGGATCTATGGAGTTTGTCATCGTGCTATTATGCTATTCGTGCTTCAAAACATATTTCTCTCTGTCAAAATCGATTTCCTGCAAGAAGAGAATACAAAGGAAGAATCGCGTGTCCATTTAACGTCTCAACGCTCAAAGCATAATTTTCCGCGTCTAACCGCTCGAGATCTTCTAGCCACAAAGAGAGTTATAACGAACTTCACGCTGTTGCAAATCCGCTGCAATTATCGTAAGATTTTCCTTATCGTTTTCATTGTCACTAAAAAACCAATAACTCTTTTCTTAATTTTTCCGCGATTAACCTTCATTATGAGATATTCGCTGTTCTTGCAAAAAAAAAAAAAAAAAAAAAAAAAGAAAAAGAACTATCGTCGTCAAACCATTCGATATCTCAAACAATTCTTCCTTTTCGTTAAAAATTACGATGGCGTATGATCAAAATTATATCATCTTTTTCTAACTCTTATAACTCATTCTGGAAAATTGTAAAGTTCCCAAATTTTCCAACTATCATCCAACTACCTTATCGTAGTTTCGTTAAAATACGGTAAGTCCTATGCCAAAGAGCTCGCCTAAATTCCAATAACCTTTTTTCGCGTAAATTTGAATGACTAGTCTCGCTATTTCCTTCTATTCTTTGTCAGTGTCTCGAGCATAGTGTAACGTAAACCTATTGTCAAAGATAATGATTAGATATAGAGAGAGTATGCAGGAAGTATTGTCTTTTCCATTTGTTCATGATAGATTTATTCCTCTGTCGAAGGACTCGAACGTCCTGCTCTGCGTGAATTGCAACGCGATTCTCTGATTTGAATTCAAGCAAGTATTGTACGTGTGCGATATGGCGACCGCTTAAAATTGAAACGACGCGACGTTTAAACAGTGAACAATCAAACTTTTAAATATAGAACTTTCTACTCACTGTATGAAATAACCGGAGAATATAAGCACCTCGTAAGTCTGCAGAAAGAGCTTTCAAATTTTGATAATAGTGATTAAAACACTGAAAAATTACACAACAATCAAACACGAAACGACACGTTACGCACATCACACTTCAAGTCGTTAAAACTACTCTGCGCGCGCATCACGCCTCAATAGCTGCATATTCAATAGGTGCGCATTATCGACCGGAGTATCGATCGCGAAGACGTACCGTATCAGTTCTTAAAATCATCAAAAGGAAGCAGTACCGCGAAAGTAGTGTCGTGTCGTAAACATGGCTTCTTTTCTGTTTATTTTACTGTTCCGAACAATCAAATTGTCTGTCTCTTAAACAACTACATATATACGTACTTATCTGAAACAATTTGTTGATTTAATACGGAAAATATTGGTTAGGTTACAGCGGTTTACGGTGAATTCCATACATCGTAGTTTAATTGTGGAACCGTGTTAGTGAATCGGTGGTTTAAAAAAGTACTCGTTAAAATTTGCACGCGCATAATCAGGTTAACCGACAAGTCGAACGATGCGTGGCGTATATATTCGCTGGAATAATTGATCGTCGAGCAAATTGCGTACGCAGGAAGAGTCCACGACATTGGAGAATGTCAACAACAGTCAAGATACAGAGCAATGGTCGATCACAACAAAACATTTTAAGGGGAGACGAATTATATCGACGTTTATTTACGTGTATCTACGGCGTGACTGGTGAGTTTAAAAATTTAATTTTCTTAGTTGTCCATGCTTGAGCTGTTCAGAAATCGTATCGATTAGCTCCGAATTCCATCTAAAAATTAAAAAGTACAGAAAAGTGATGCGTTTAGATTAAACTTTATTATTATGTATCTCATTTTCTTGTTATATATAAACCCATGGAAGTACGTAATTTGTTTCTTCCGATATGAACGTTAATCACGTACTTACATCGTAATGAAGTTCTAAAAATGTACTTTTTATAATTGTATCACTCTTCTAGCTACAAAAATTTACAAAAGTTTGGATTATAAAATTTCTTCTCTTCTTTCTTCTAAAATTGACATTTCAAAAAATAATTTGATAAATTAGGTATATGGTATAATATGTAGTTCAAAATTTCAAAAACAGAATATTTTTTTCTTAAAAGTGTAGAAAATTTCTCCAAAAATTCACTATATTCGAGACCAACACGATCGCTTTTTAAGAACCGTTTACAACGAGGCTCTATGCAATATATGTATTTATGTATTCGACGTTGGTCTCCCGACGCTTCCAAAAGATGAAACGTTGCCGAAGAAGTGGCGGGTGATTTCGCATCCCGATTCTTATACATTTTCGACTTTTGTCGAACTTCCGGCAAGTTCGTAATTCGTTTTGTAGAGTTCGTCGCGGAGAGCTAACTCATTTTATTTCAGTCGCAAGCTCTCAAAGATCTCACTATAGTTTGAGTGCCGATGTCCGTGAAATATTTTGGCTTCCTGTCGTTTTTCCGTGAAGCTACGTAATTTCCGGCTGAAACGCGATCTTATTCTTAGTTTCGTTCTTTTTCGTGTTTTTGATTCCTAACAAATAATTATCATTTATAACGAAACTATACTCAGATTTAGAGTATAGTTTTAGTATAGTTTTAGTATTTTATAGAGTATAGATTTAGTATTGGCTACAAGTATTACGATATATACTGAACCGTTCAATATCGAAAAATAAAACGATATAGGCAAATTTTATAATCGCTACTCAGTCCTTAATCTCACTTATGCAAACAAATACTCGTTGATGTTATTCTTACAATTAGTGATCATATTATTTTAAACTCTGAATGAGGGGGCAGGGAGTAATCTCTTACTTGAGTACTTTTTTAATACTTTTTGAATATGTACTAACTTCTCAAATTAATTTTTTATATGCATTGAAATCTACTATCAGTGTACGTAAATTTTAGCTAAAATCATTGCGTGGAAAACGGTAATTATTGCTAAATGTCTAGATAAATAGGCGAAGCTCAGTGGAAGATTAAACAACTTGTCCCATTCTAATTTCATGCTTAACCGAACCAGGATCGACACGAAAGCGCAAAGGGGAAGTTAAAGATGAACGAACGTCCCATTTATCTTACATTACAATCGGTTACGCACTCGTTTTATACGCTTTGTTACAAATATATCAGCGATCGATTGATTTTTATGGCCATAATTGTTCACATTCGTTATCTTCTTCGTTATTTGTTATTTGTAACAATTATTTCTTACGGCAAATTTAGCTGCATTAGTCATTTTACAAAGTGTTTCAGTCTTTAAAAAATTTCAATTTTTCAAACTCTTCAAGCTCGCCGATTCTATCAAAAATCTATCTAGGTTTCACACGTGTATGACAAATCCTGCTTCGCAGGGTCGAAAAAAAAAGGAATCGTCGTTTCCTAACCCAAGAAATCCCTTCAAAGTGTAACACAAACGGGTAAAATCGAAAGTAGAATAAGCTCGGAGTATCAGTAGCTCCAAAAAACTTTCGCAAACAGAGTTAAGTCACGGTTTCGGTGTTTCTCAACGCAACGTACACAACTGTTATAACTTTGCATAACACGCCCGCTCTAGGAGAAGTTGCCGCCATGATCGTAAATCAGAAATTACTTATTATCCGGCCATTTCGAGCGCGGAGACGGTATCTCGTATGTGCTCGACCGGAATGTCTCCACGTTCCCGAACTATCGCCGACGACCAATAAAAATCCTGAACGAGCGTTCGCGACGAAACACTCGAATCGAACTTGGCAACGCGCGCGGTTAATCGATCGACGCAAGATCGTCCAATCTCGAGCATCCTCCTCTTTCTTTTTTCTTAATGAAAAGCGCGGTAAGAACGATAGAGGAAGTTCCTCGGTAGGAAATTGAACTGCGTTTCACGATTGCTGAAAAACATGGGATCGATTGGAAGACACGTGTACGCGGCGCGTTCGGCCAACCGAAAGTAAAAGGCCGCAATGCGGGGAGACTACTGTACCTTTCAACGAATTCGACGGGTTGAAATAGCAAACGAACTATTTTTAGTATCTCAGTCATGGTTAAATATACTTCCCTAAATTCTGCTATATCGTACCTTTAATATTTCTATTCAAATATTATAATATTGTAAATAAAGTATCAGGTACTAAATTTAAATCAAAACGAAAGAATTTTTGTCACTGGTTGATACGATGCATCGATGCGATTATCAAACTGCAAAAATAACGCAGGTGACACAGCTATTCAAGAGAATATGAAAAATTCCTCTCGGTTCGCTAGAATCGATTGAAAATCAATTTCGCCGACAAACCTGTCAGCTTCGTAGATTTCCGAAAATTCCAGACTCAAGGGGGGAGGGAGGGAGGGATTAGGGGAAAATAGCTAAACGACGTGGAGCACGTTGGGAAAGAAGAGCTGTAAGGTGGAGAGTGATGATGCAAGGTCGAGAGCGATGATGCTAGAGCGCGAGAGAGAAAGAGAGGCGGTCAGGGTGTGAGAAACTAATCGAGATTCTAATTGAGTTGCCACGTTAATCGCATCTTCGTCGATAATTCCATACCGGATAGAATATGTCCACAATTTGCTATCTCATATCCGTTAATTAAACTGAAAACTTCCGAACGAGAGGCGATGCGAATATTCTAATCGCTTTTAGGCGATCAAGGAAAAGATTGCCAGTCGAGAACCGCGGATAAAGCGAGGGATTATAAGAGAAAAAAGGTAGAAGATAAATAGAAAAGGTCTTTTCTCTTCACTGGTGACGATGTAGAAGCGATAACGAGGAAAAGAGATGTTTACTCATCGTCTAAACGAATTTCAGTGTTCTCGATAAACGTACGATGAGATCTTCCGTGAAGGAAATAACGCGTTGATAAGTCCCGGTGTAATTTCTTCCCGATCATCGTAATAAAAATCGCCGACTCGGTTGAAATTACGGCACGAATACGAGGCATTTAACGTAGCCCCATGAAATTCAAATGGGAAGCATCGATTCAAAGGGTGGGCTAATTAATATTCAAAGGTACGACCTTTTCCTCCTCCATCTCGCGTATCTCGATCGATTTCGTTGAAATAATTAACGACTCTGGAGGATCATCTCCGCCTTCTACCTTTTACATTTCCATGTTTCGTTCTGTTCCAACGCGCCTGTAAAACGAAAAGTTAGGGGGAGCAGGAAAACAAAGAGTAATTATATAGAACAGATCATGCTCGAAATATAAAGGAAAGTATTTTTTAATATTCCGATAAGTTACATTGACGCTGCATTAAACATTTCTTCGTACAATCAACGATTTCGAATCTTCCCGTACTTCTGTCAATTTACTTTCCCCTGATACCTGAATAAACGCGTTAATTTCATTCCTGATCGATTTTACAACTTCGCTATGTCGTGGAGCTACCATAACGCTGATCTTTCGTTGTTTAATAATAGGCAGATATTCTCAGAACACACGTAAAATCTTGGTTGGTCATACGGTCTTCCTCCATCGTTCACGCCTCAGTCTCAAACACTCGGTCTATCTACGCATTTCTACCATTTGTAGTTGGCTAAAATTCAAATTTCCATACTACGTATCTAAAATGTAAATGTACGATTCGTAGTATGATTTACAGTACTTGTTTTGGTGTCGACTAACGGGAGAATTACCTTATATTATGAGTATTAAAGTTGACGAAACGTTTGTCATCCGCCATCGTAGTAACAGGAACGTTGCTATGATAACGTCTGAAAAGAACGATAGTTCCAAACGCCCGAAGCTTCCAGCGTTGTCTTACGTGTCACAGAAAAATCCAACGAAATTCTATTGTCCGTGAACCCTCGTTCGACGTTCACAGACTACCCTGTCGTTCGACGTTTCAAGGTAACGACAGCCGGCGTAAGAAACACAAGAAGTTCGATCTCGGGATCATAAATCTCCGAGTATCACGCGGCTGCACCGGCTCTCGAGTTTTCTTGCAGCTTAAACGAACTACAGGGAGTCGGATGCTTGTTTCTCGTCGATCGAGCCGCGATCACGAATATTTTTCAGTCGATAAGACGGACAATATTTCCCGTGTGATCGTGTACGGAGAATCTTGACGACTCACAGTGGTCTGAAAAACGGTATTTACGGAAAAACGGTATGATCACGATCATATACGTATATCAATATATTCGCGGCAAAGCGACCGGAAACCGAAAATGCCGAGGAAACGAATGCTAAAAGAGATCGATGGAGATGAAATGCAATGAATCGTAAGACGAAACGAAGTTAATTCCTGGAGATGTCAAGGATGCTCCAAGATCTTGGAATATTTTCTTTCCGCGGAACGTAACCCATCTTGGTTCGGGACAGAGGAAAACAAAATTAAAAGTGATCGCGATAGAAACCAGGCGCCCAGCCTCTATTGTAAATCCACCCCTCGAACGGAACAGAAACAGAGGTCAGGTTCTTGATAAGTCTTTCGATGCCCGTTAGCTAAAATCGAAGGCTGTCCGCATCGTGGCCAAGTGATTTCGTCTTGTCTCGGGGGCACTAACGTCTTGGAACATTATTCAAACGTTTCGGGTTCCTTGCAAATTGCAAGCGACGAAATAAACGGATAGACAAAACGTTCGGAGGAGAGATGGAAAATTTCCTTTATTCGTATCTGGGTATATCGATTTGCATACGAACCGGTCATATTCGCCGGTCAATTTCGCAACAATTCATCCTCGCGTTAAAGCTAGCCGTATCAAGCTATTCCTATAAACCATTCTATCGCTTTTCTTCCTCGCGGTTGATGAGAGAACAAACAAAAAGTTCCGCGGCCTGGCTACGAAATCGATGCTCGTGCTCGGTGCATGGATCGACGGAGCGGAAAAACGGGGAATCGATAAAAAATTCAGCGAGCCGTTGAGACGGCCAGTTCGTGTCGATCCCTTAAGCCAGAGGAGCAGTGCGGATATTAAGCCACGAAGGATTCTTCGAGCGGCTTTTCAGATCGAATCGAAGGTTGCAACCTTTCTTCCTTCCTTCCTTTCTTACAGTCTCTTGTCTTCTTCTTTGAAATGGCACGTGTTCGACGACATCGTCTCGGTTTGCAGGATGCCGTCTTTCCACGAGACGTTATTCGAATACTCTGGTGAAATATTAGCTACTTATTCCGTGACGGCAGCAAGGGCGAGCTTCCGACTTTCCATCGACCCCACCCCTATCGATCCTGGTTCCGTGTGTTCCAACCGTTTCCCGCCTACGTGCAACCCCTTTGCCAATATATCGGTTCCCAGGGATCCCGTGGGATCTCTCTCCCCGAGGCCAAGGTTACCCCCTTAATCGTCTTCCTTCGAAGCCAGTCGACACCTCGTCGCGATCCTGTTAAGCGTCCCGTAATTCGATTCGTTTCGATCCGATCGACCGGTTAAAACTCATTTCCTCCGAAGCATCGAGACGGGAATCGCGACGCGCGGTAAACCACGTGTCCAATGAAGAGACACCGAGACGTCTTGCGGTCAAACTTTCCATTGATATCTTGAAGCGTGAGAATGAGAATTCTCTTATACCGAGACATTAGTAACAACTGATGAGAAATTCGAAGAATGTCAGAGTAATCTGGTATGTGTGATAGCGCGTGGAAATTTGATTCTTCAAGAAGAATGTACCGATGGATACGAGGTCCTCAAGAGTGCCATATGATTCGAAAATGAAATAGTTTCGTGCGATTGATCCGCAAATTATTATCGTTGTTTCAGCTTTATTTAATATTGAAATATAACGTTATTTGTTTTATCTCTCGCGTTCCTATATACATAGGGGTACATAGGGGTAATGTAGGGTAACATGGAACATAAATCTTTTCCTTAGATAAGATTTGACTATTGTGTGATATAATATATCTTGGAAAAGAGATCATGTTCTCTTTCGTATAACAAATTCTTTATAATTTTCATGACTCGCTACGGATCCTACGTACTTTCTATAATAAAATAATTCGTCCAAAACAACCCTACGCGTGTACCAAAAATCTACGATTGATCGACATTTGCAAAAGGATATGCCAATTCCAACGATAGTCAGAATGCCAAATCTAAATCGCAAATGCGATCCTATGGAGCCAGAGAATATAGCAATCAACGCCACGAGGCGTTGTCCATCGCATAGAAGCGTTCGCACATCGATACTTGCTCCTGTGGAACACACCTAATACGCTCGAAACACGCATCCGATGCATCAGCTATGATGAGATTCGAGCTTATTGTCCGATCACGTTAATGATGTGCTTGAACCAATATCGAAGGAGCAAGGTTTCGATTGGTATTGAACACGACCATGATCAACGACGCGTGGTGTTAATCCTTGATATCTGCTCTGTGCATACCATTTTGCATTCGTTTAATTGAAATTAAATCTACTAACTAAGCCTAACGAAGAGAAAGTATTGGAATCTGATCGTTCAATAGCAGAGAATATATTTTATTTCGTTCGATTAACGCGTAGGTCAATGTTGATCCGATCAATGAAACGTAATATACTGACTGTAATTATAATTTATACGCGTAATATAATTTACCAATGCGTAAATTAACACAATCGTCAATTATGACGAATCGTGCGAATACCGTGTGAGAGTGTTGTATCTTTTTTTTAAAACGTTTGTTTCACCAGCTTGACTATGGTCATAGTGACACAGGAACTTTACGTAAAACATTTGGTAGAAATTTTCACGATCGATAGAAAAAGTGCTTAGAAATATATTACTCTTGCGTCGAAGTATTCTTTACGATTGATACAGGATGAGGCAAGAAACGATTAATCTTTGTGTCAGTTTGAAACTTTATATTCTAGTTTTTTAACCCTAGAAGGTTTGATCGTGTTCAATAAATCAAGTTACCGACAAATTTCTACGCAATTTTCACTCGAGCCGCAACATTCCACTCAGAAAGCACCGCGAGCTCTTCGTCCTCGCGTCCTTCGGGAATGATTTACGATCCGAAACAGGGTAATCCCAAAGGGGCCAGTTTTTTCCCGGCTGACTGCAAACTCGTCTCGTGACTTTTCACTTGCTTCGCAACTATCCCTTTGCTTTTTGCATGTGTTTTTTTCGTCTCCGGCGCCGGGTTAACGTATATGGGTAATTTGGTTAAAGGAACGCCGAAGGAACGCATCTCCATACGAATAAAGGTAACATTTGAACGTTCTTGACATATCTCGATCATCCAGTCCGTGATTTATGCAGTTTGCGTCTCTTTTACTTTCTGAAGCACTATTTATTCCGTGTTATATGTAGGTTACGCAGGTATGACTTTACTTCTTACGAAAATCTGGCCGAGCAAGTGTTAATACATTAGCTTCACAGGCACACCTGCCTCTAAAATCTCATCCTTGCCAATTACACTCACGATCCTCCGACAAATACCCACACAGTTTTTCCTAATTACCGGAAGAAAAAGAAAAGAAACTTCCTAAGTACGATCGTTTATCACTGCAACAATCGCGAGTATCCACTCTCTGTCTTTGAAACTCACTGCACGAACGTACAACCCCATTCTTCTCGCCAATTGTATCCAACCTAACCTGTGTACGTAATTTATTTTCCAAAAATATTGTTATTCAAATAATATCACTTGCTATTATGTTTCTCGTGTTATAAAGCAATAAAAGTTTATTTCGATAGCATTCGTTGCGCTTTAAGTAAACCACGAGTAATACGTCGAGGGTCGGTCGGTCGAATCTCGAAAAAGTTAAGTAAGAGAAAGGGTAAAATAAGTAGAAAAGACTGTACGATGGTACTGCCGAAAGTACGGGTTCTTCGAGTGCTAATTCTTAGAAAGGCTCTAACGAGGGATCGAGTAAATCATCCGCAAATGAGATAGGACCAGTTGTAATTGTTCCATCCACGCGTCGAGCCGAATCAAAGGATGTCAAGGACGATTGTCACGTGAACCGAAGGACAGCACGACCACATTGTGTAAAACAAGTGTTTCGTGCTTTCCATTACACCCGATAGGTAATCGTCGCAATTTCCATATAAGTGGCGATAATCAGAATTTGGGAATTTGCAATCGCGCGTGAGCACAATTTGCTTTGGTAACAAAGAAAATTGATTTCAATGCCACGAGTGGTTTCTCGATAGTTTGCCATTCTTTCGACTCGATCAATTTTCGATCGAAGAATCTTATATCTGTTAAGAATATTTATTTTGATCGAAACAAATATCTATCCGTAATTCTTTCAGATTCGTTCTCTTACGAAATCCACATCTGCTGCACACGATAGCAAAATAGTTCGTGAAAGCTGATCGGTTTTCGCGATTGCTCGTAGAAAGTTATAATATAATAGACGTTGGTAGGGTAACGTACGATTTCGTGGAAGATTTTTCTTTCTTCTGGTCACCGATTCGCCTTCATCCGTAGTACGACTGTACGACAGTGTCGCAAAGTCTATACCTCCTTTGCATCCTTCGCGTTCGGAAGGAGACCTAGAACGCGGCTGCGAATGAGCCGCGTTGCGATAGACTCAAGGCCCACTGAACAGCGATATATCGATGACACCGAACACCAGGAATCTACGCGTTCGACTCATTTGCCCGTAATTAAAACACCCACGCTGCTTTGATCTCGCGGTCTAAGAGATTCCTGAGGTGCCAAAGTCCTATCCTATCGCTGATTACGCTCTACCACCGTGAAGGTCACTTTCTTTGGTACGTACGTAAGAACGCGTGACAGGATCGTCACGATGAAAATTCCGCCTGGCCGATGTAAGAAGTGTCCGTGAAATTAATCGTGAGATTTTAGCCTTTCTAAGATCAACAACGTGTCCGAAGATCAGACCGCAGATATCGATGCAAAATTTGTGCAAGAAAAATCCAGAGAAAAGGAATCTCCACAGAGATTCGTTTCGTTCGGTAAATGTTATAGTTGGATATATTTCTGCGTGTTACGAACATTATCCGCATCGCTGCACCCTTACGCTTCCCATAAATACATACACATTCTCAGCCTAGCGATAACTATAGCCGGTACCATTACTTAGAACCTATTTCTAGACTGCGTCTAAAGTCGGCATTGAGAACGAAAGGGTTAACAAATGACATTTAAAGATATCGAAGGCTGTTCCTCGGTTCAGGTTGGAGGGAGGGGAGAAGACAGGACAGAATGAAAGAAAAATCGAATCGAAAATGGACGTTAGACGAAAATAATGGTATAAGAAGCAAAGGTGAAGGCAAAGGGTATGCTTTTTGTCACGAGTCATGCCCAGATAAGGCTATCTAGTACAGCCTTGTCCGAAAACCGGAGATATTAGATATTAGATGGATGGACTTTGACGAACGATACCGCTAAATAACTGAATAACATACCTGTTAGTTACGTTCGCTTACTTACTGCTTAAGCGGTACTTCTCTAAAAAATATACAGTCTGTCACACAAGAGCGTGTCTGCGATATCTGCGAAACCTGACACCTAATCAGAATGAGATAAAAAGAATGTAAACAAACGAAAACTTCTCTAATACGCGTTGCTGAATACCTTTCAGTTTCATTTGAAACAGTGAAAGAAACAGAGCTTTTTAATATGAGTGCCGCGTACGCGAAACGTCGAAAATTGTCTGGCATGGGCGAATGAAAACAGAGATCGTGATTGGAGTAATATAATATTCACTGATGAATCTTCGTTTTGGGCATGGTGTCCTATTAGGCAAGCTGAGAGGAAGACGTATCACAAAAATAAGAACACTTGTACATCGCATTCGAAAGATATGGAGGTCGTTACCAGAATCCTACGCTCAAAAATTAGTCGAGAGTATGCCGAAACGATGTCAAGCTATAATCGCTAATGGAGGAGATTGGACACCCTACTGTAATAGCGTATTAGTGTTTTAGATGTAGATTCAATTCATATAAATTTTTTTACAAATATATAAATATTTACAGAAATATCGCAGACACGCTCTTGTGTGACAGACTGTAGGCTTGCATTTTTCTTTTTACGACTGCATACGGCATAATGTAATCGAGATAAGAACGATCGATGTACCGATCTTGATCTTAACCATGACCTCACTGCGATTTGTAGTTTCATTAATATTTCAAAGCTTGCTTGCCGTGTACTTGATCGTACTACTAATAAGCGAATCGCTTAAAAACCATACTGGTCGATTCCGTAAATTAAAAAATAACGGACGTGATCGTGATCGTCGGGTGAAATGTGCAGAGCTTACATGCTAATTAACAAGGTTGAGAATTTTTGAAAAAGTTGAGCGCAAATATCAATTTCTAGTACAATTCCAATTATAAAAAAATGATTCTGTTTCTAAAAGATCCGAGTGTAAATTATCGAGAGAAACGAAACGTCTTCTTGTCGATCAACGATAAAGTCGTAGATAAATGACAATTGTAAAAAGCAGATTTCACTCGCAACACGAGAGGCTATCGATTCTGTATGAAATCCGTCTTTACGATCGGACAATCGGCCAAAGTAAAAAACTATAATTTGTGGCGGAAAACATTTCCGACGAAGGAAGATCGAAGTTCGAATATCGTTTTAATGTAATTGCCTTTATTAACGATTTATAACAGAGTTATGTTCCTTAACTTGGGCCGCGATATAAATTATACATTATTATTACATACATACATATGTTACATCTTCTTACAATCACGTTAAATATAGGGAATGCGCTTGATGATAGTAACTAACGGACGTTGGAAAGTTCGCGTATTCACAAGGCACAGCTACGTCAAAATGAGAAGCTGATTATTTGCTCGAAAAACGGAGAAACATTATGTACATATAAGAACAATTTAATTTTTCATTGAAAATTGGGGATTTGCCAGACCTAAGGGAGATTAAAGCTAGCCATAGAAATTCAGTACAAATTTCCTATTGAACGAAATTTTTTGATTATCTAATAATATTTATATCGAAAATCTGTTTTTCTCGTTTTGCTTACGAATCTATATGTACAAAATAGAAACTTTCTTTATATACATATCTAATAATAATTTTTTAAATCACCACACTTTCTTCGACTGAAATATTTTCCAAGCGTTTCTGACATAAATATTCCGCCATAAGATGGTCATGACAAAATACAATTACACACACAATCTCTTTCTAACAAGAAAGACAGCTATACAAGTTTTTGATACACGATATTCGCATTTCCAACGTAAAACATATACCGTACTGTACATAAAACATTTACATATAAAAAAAACACGATAAATAGCAGGAAGAACGTAGAAAAGATAGAAGCAAGAAACGATAATAACGATAATAACGATAATAAAGTAATAAAGGATCTCAAAGTACCGACAGAGCTTCTAGCGTATTTACATGAACGAACGATTTTCGAATCAACGACGAGTACTTTGGTAACGAGATGACACAATTTCACGCGCAAGAGAAAAGTAGCTAGCTAATTGAAAATGCTTTTTTCCTATCTAGGCGTTTCGTTAATTGGTAACTTCTTAAAGATACGACTCTTCTCAGCCGTACGAAATCCCTGTTCCGAAATAACTGCAACGCGATAGTGACAGTTAAAGGGAATTGATCTTATTGCTCGTTTAACCGGAAACACCTAACAAAACCGTGGACCAGTCACGAACAACGGTATGGACAGTAAGAAAAACTCATGGCCAGGAAGGCTATAATCTTGTTCCTCGTTGGAAGTCCTCCCTTCGTTAAGTCTCGTTTGTCGTTAGTACAACATGTGGGTAGATCTTGACAGGCCTGTGAATAAACGTGACGAATTTTAAAATTTTATTTTATCCTCTTTTATCGTATAGAATCGCTAATTACGAGGTAGCCTATGTAATATAGAACTCTTAATATAGAACGGCGTTATAGAAAAAGTAGTCAAACTTTATTCCCTTCTACGTTTCTCAGAAATCTGTCACTTACGAAGAAACCGCTAACAACTGTTTTATAATCGCTGTTAAAATATATAATGTTATTAATAGTCTGTAATAATAATAATAATTTCTAAATTATCCACTTTCGAAAGTTCCAAAATTTCAAAAGGCGGGATAGGTCTGTTGAAGGCCATCGAAAGGAACTTACCACCGTGAAGGGTGGACGTATTTTGCAAAGAGCTCGACAGCGAGATCTCGGTTCCGGGATGTTCGTGTATCACCGTCTCGGTGATATTGTTTTCCGCCTCGGAATGCGCACGCCGATGTTCGCGAGTCATCCCGTCGTTCTTTCGCCTCTTCTCCGTTCCGACGCAGCAACGCTGTTCCCTCTGCAACGTCATCTCCTGCGAGTAAACGGATTCCCCGTTCGAGAACGAGTTGAACCGTTGCCGTCTCTTCGAGGTGGCTTGATTCCCACGTCTTCCAATCGCGTTCGAGATCTCGTGATTACTACGGGACATGTCGTTGCCCCTTTCGCGACGCTGCAGAGATTTCAGAGAGTCCTCGTACCCGCTGTGAAGAGGAAATATCCGGAAATGCAAGTGGAAAAAATAAATTAAAGTACCGAGGTTGCGTCTCTTTGTTTCTTCGAGCGCTCGGATCGCGAATGATCCGATCATAGCCATCGAGAGTTAAAATATACGTTGTTATTTTCGCGTTTCGCGTTTTATTAACCGATCAAGCATGAAATTGAAACCACCACGAAAAAAGAATAGAAAGCTGATCTTGCGATACTTATTACGTATTAGTATTTACAACGTATTATTGAATTTATCCGTAGAAGATGAAATGGTGTGTGTGGGTGTATGTCTGATGGGATGTTAGAATTTGTATGAACAGGGTTTTAGAAGCGAGAATCGTGGGATCGACAAGGATCGCTGCATCAGGTTAACCGTTTCGTTCCTAGTTGGCTTTAAAAGGTTTTATAAAGCTGAGTAGATTCGATGGATAAATAATAGACAGAACATAAAAGAAACGATCCTAAACGCTGTTAGAATTATTAGAACTACGATATTAATATTTGCATATGTTATACGCGTGGAATTAACTGTTATATTTAACAGCAGCTTCGCAAGATCACAAGCATAAGGAGAAAATTATAAGTGCAAAGGGATTTGAATTTCTTCTTTTCTGATAGCAGGATAAAAATTTGCAAAATCGGTTTTAGAATATTAGGATGATCGATGAAATTAGTAAGATACATTGAGCGATGAAATTATTTACATTCGCCTAAGCAAATATACGATATGAATCACCTAAACCTAAATAAATAACGAATACAGAATGCCTGTTAAAATTCTTCTTGTCATTTTAATTTAGATCTGTTCGCGTAACAACAGTTTCGAACTCGAAATATCGTTCAACATTTACAAATTTTTACCGCTTGCGTACGCGTCCCTTTAGTCGCGAGAACTTCGCAAAAACCCAAAAGAACAGATATCACAGATAAAAGATTTGCCTGTAGCTCGACGCTCTTCGTACACCAGGAAATCGAAAGGAACGGTAAACGGGCCTCTCGTCTCATCGAAAATTTTACGCAGCAGCCGACCTCCGGTAGTCTTTTATTTCACCTCGATAAGAATAGCGACCAAACGGTTGGATCGATCCGTTCGAACCCTCTTTTCGATTTAGATAGCACAAATAGCTCCGTAAGTAATTCGACTTACTTGCTGCTCTCGCCGCTGGAGGGGCTGGACGAGTGACTGCAGTGGCAGGAGGCGCGCGCCACGATCCCAGAATCCTGACCGCTGGAATGCAAGGACGTCGCGGATGCCTCGAGTCCTTTCGGGGTCCCTGTCGTCCTTCCGGCGTGCTTACTACAACCGCCCATCCTGCAACCACCCCCTTGCCTCT